>CM067854.1:102279817-102927317 GCA_034642435.1 Megalocaria dilatata | reverse complement strand
CCGCACGGTCTCCAGGCATCGGTGGAGTTCTTTGGGACCATGTGTAGTGGCGAGGACCAGGAACTTTTTGATGGTTTCGAAATTCCCAGTTTGATCATTGCCTCAAATTCCATTTGGGCTGCTTTGAGTCTGTTCGGTGCGAGTCGTCGTGGTTTGGCTGCGATCGATGGACCAGCTATTGTCTGAATATGGTGCTTCGTTCCGAATTTTTTTTTGGATGGTGAGCATGCGTGAGCTGTGAACGTAAATCTCCGTGCTCCTCAAGAATTAATTCATTTTCGAGTGTTAATAAGGCCAAAATTTTCGAAAACCATATCAATTGACTTATAAAGGAATAATATCGGAATATATTATAAGTTGTGCAACATAATGGGTACGAGAAACAAAACAATTGCTGACCTTGAAAGGACTTTTCAAAGTCTAATGAAAGAGTTCGAAGAGAAGCTGAAAAGTGTTCAAGAACCTGGTGGATTTGTACAAGGTACCATTTCCATCGAAACTCTGAAGATGGAATTCGAGGCTTTCAGGCTGAAAATATCTACTAAGCTGGAAAAAATTGCGGAAGGGCTGGAGCAGAAAAATTTCTCCAAAAATATTCTGATCTACGGTATAAAGGAAGATAGGGAGGAAGACATCTTTCCCACAATAATAGATTTATTCAAAAATCAGTTAAATATAGACATCGATAAGAACCAAATAAGCAGTTGTTATCGAATTGGTAAAAAACCCAGCGGTCCGAGACAAAACATATCCAAACATAGACCGATTGTTGTTGAATTCGTGTGCCAGTGGATGCGGGATATCGTGTTTGCCAGAAAATCGAAACTAAAGGGCAGTGGTGTTGTTTTAGTGGAAATGCTTGTGAAAAGTAAGCTGCTTCTCTTCAAGAAGGTTAGAGAAAAATACAGGAATAACTGTTGGACTATTAGAGGTAACATTAAAGTTGTTGTAAACAATAAAATCGTACAGATTGAGAGTGAGGAACATTTCAGTCGACTCGAGACTAATTGAAAACTCTCACTATCTTTGGTTTGATTTCTCGGCTTTTCAAATTACATATATATTCTTGTTTTTTCTTGGGGAGTTGGGGTTATTGGGCGTTTGAAAACTTTCGTATTTCTTAAATTTCTGTGAGTCTTTGTCTTGCCATTATTTCAGATATTATAGAGTCGTTAAATTGTCTTCAACGTTTATTTCTGTCAATATTCTTAGTGTTATTTCTTGTTTTTGAATTTAACACTTTTATTCTAGTTTTTGTTAGTTCATTCTGATTAATCATATAAACAAGTGAATGACTCATCTCAAATAGCCTCTATGAATATGAAACGGGATTAACTATTCAAATATAAAAATGGATGTACTCAAATTGGCTCACTTAAATGTAAGAACTTTAATTGGACATTTTACAGATTTTAAAAACATGTTATTATTTCACTCTTTCGATATAATAGTTCTCAATGAAACTAGGTTAGACGACAGTATTACCAGTGATATGGTTGATATTCAGGGGTATGAGTTTATTCGTTGCGATCGCAGTAGACAGGGTGGTGGTGTAGGAATTTACATTAGATCTGATTTGGGGTATGGTGTTCTTAAAGTTGGGGGTTCCATAGAGCAAATTTGGCTCAAAATTGTTTCACCTGATTGCGATTTGGCATTAGGGGTAGTTTATAGACCTCCAGACATCAGTAATAGGATATTCTGGCAATTATTCGAGGATGAATATGAATATGTAAATACACAGGTTGGTAAAATAATTTGTATGGGTGATTTTGATACAAATTTGTTGGTGGCAAATGGTGAAGCGAGTTTTGTGAAAGAAAGAATTGATTCTCTTGGTCTCTGTCAGTTAGTAAGTCAACCAACAAGAATTACCAACCATTCGGCTACTCTCATTGATTACATATTGGTGTCTGATTCTCATAGTGTTTCAGATATTAAGATTATATCTACCGACGTTGACACTGATCATGAACTTGTTTCCTGTGATTTCCACATTGACGTGAGAAAGAAATGTCCCATATTTAAAACTATCAGGGACTTCAAAGGTTTCAATTATAATCAATTCAACTCAGAACTTCAATCTATACCCTGGAGAAATATATTCGATATGGACGACATAGACCGAAAGATTGACTTTATAAACTCTAATATAACAGCTTTATTAGATATTCACGCACCGTTTCGAACTGTTAGAATAACAAAAAGATATGCTCCTTGGCTCACCGATGGTTTAAGAGAAATGATGGACTTGAGAAATAAAACTCTGGCTCGTTATAAGAAGTTCAGATGTCCAAATGATTGGCTTCTCTACAAGAAAATTCGAAATGTAGTGTCATTGGCGGTGAGGAATGAAAAGAAAGCTTATTTTCGCACTATTCTTAACACCAAGGACACTAAGGAGTTTTGGTCAAATCTTAGAAACCTCAATATTTTTAATAGAAAGTCAACTGAACTTCCCGGAAAACTGAAGGATGCTAATAAAATAAATCAACATTTTATAGATACTATTCCGAAAATCGCTAAGGACAAGGAGCTTCTCGATTTCTATACAAATAATCTCAGGGATTCGAATGTAGTTAATTTTGTATTTCGCGAGGTAGAAGAAACCGAAATCCTCGAAATAATAAAAAATATCAAGACCAAGGCTTTCGGACATGATGGAATTAATATATCGACAATTAGGTTGTGCAGTCCGTTCATTCTTCCTTTTTTGACGCATGTTGTCAATTTCTGTTTGAATAACTCGGTTTATCCAAGCTCTTGGAAAAGAGCCCTTATCATTCCCCTACCTAAACACTCTAATCCATCCACGTTGGATGATATTCGACCCATTAGTTTACTTCCAACTCTATCCAAAATAATCGAAAAAGTGATGTACAAGCAATTGCTAGAATACTTAGAAAGAAATAAGATCATACCCAATTCTCAATCCGGTTTCAGACCTGGTCATAGTTGTTGTACTGCTTTACTTAATATAACAGATGAAATTTTCACTTCTATTGATCAGGGGGAACTTACCATCTTAACTTCACTCGATTATACGAAAGCTTTTGATTCCATAGACCACAGACTTTTGATTGCTATATTGCATTATATCGGATTTTCTCAAGATGCTATAAATTTACTAGCAAGTTATGTTGAGTGTAGATCTCAAGCAGTAGTTGTTGGAGATGAAGCATCAGCTTTTTTGAACTTGAGTTGTGGAGTTCCGCAGGGATCTATTTTGGGGCCTTTGCTTTTTATAATATATATATCGTGTTTTGTTCACGTGTGTACTTCGGCAGCTTCTTTTTTTTATGCAGATTATAGCCGACTCAAATTGTCCTTTAAACCTCATGAATGTCAACAGGCTATAACGGCCCTCAATTTCGATTTAAGTCGCATATTTGAGATTTCTAGAAAACACTGCCTCCGCTTGAATCCTAATAAATCTAATAAATTTGTCAAATATTTGGGAAGAAAAGTCAAAGGATCATGTTTTTGGAAAGGTACAGTCAAAGCATTATAATGGATGGAGATGTCATTGGCTTTGTGGAGAGTGCTAAAAATTTAGGCTTGATAATTGATAGTGACTTACGTTTCACGAAGCATGTATCTGATTGTCTGAGTAAAGCTTATTTAAACTTGAGACTCCTATATCAGTGTAGGGACTATATCTGCAGGTCAAGCAGGGTTGTGCTTTGTGAGTCGTTGGTGCTTTCTCATATGAATTTTTGTGATGTTGTTTATGGCCCATGCTTGAGGGTTTCTTATGTGAGTCGTGTCCAGATGCTTCAAAATCGTTGTCTGAGATTCATTCACGGTATAAGAAAGTACGAGCCAGTAACATATACCCTCAAGAGCACCGGTTGGCTAAACATGGAACATAGGCGGTATTTGCACTCATCGGTTCTGTTTTTTAAAATTGTCAATCGAAGAACTCCGGTAGCACTTTTTAATAAAATATTTTTTCGATGTAGCGTACACTCAAGAAATATTCGTTCTAAATTCAACATTTCCATCCCAAGACACTATACTGATCTGTTCACGAGATCTTATTCCTATCAAATAGCAAAAATTATGAACGAGTTGAAATTTGAGTACAGAAATATCTCATTGGACAAATTCAAATTACATATCATGAACAATTTTCGCAATGATCCTTTATATAACTGAATCATTCGTATAAACTTATTAGAACATCTGACGTATTTGACTTAATATACGAGAATATTGTTTGAGGTGAGGCTTTTGACCATGCAGTTTTCAGTGTATGTACGGCATTGATAGACTCACATTTTTATAATTTGTTATGCTCATAATTTTTTTTCATTTATGTTCTGAATTTTGGGGGGTTAGATGGAAGAGTAGACGTATGATTTCTTTATGTTCTTATCGAATAACTAACTCTATTTTGTTCTGAGATCATACGAGCTAAATCTCGCCCTCAAATAAGTAATTTTTCTTTGTAAACTTCGTATTGTGATAATAAAGACCATTTATTATTATTATTATTATTATTATTATTCGTGAAAAATCTACGGCTACAGATGCAGTGTGTCCGACCTACCAATGGCACACATCATGGAGAACGAAAAAATTTCGTCTTCAAAGAGCTAATATCCACGGACTATGTTTTTTTCCGGCGTGACGGCCGAAAATCTTGTCTGGAACTACCATACGACGGACCCTTCCGGGTGATAAAACGTTATTAAGAGACTTTCACCATCGACTTGAACGTAAAGGAGTCCACCGTATCGATTGACAGGTTGAAGCCGACATACGTCATCAACGACTACAAGGAAGACCGGAAAGAACATCCTACAGAAACTCACACGAACAAACAAACAGTGAGCCCAGAAATGCAAAAAACAAGGTCCGGAAGGAAAGTTAACTTCCCGAAGAGATATATACAAACAGTTCGTAACTTCGTTACTGGGAGGAGAGTGTGTGGCGGCAGCCCAAACTGTATCCAATACCTCCAAAAGATGACGTCCACTAAATGTGCAGCATAGGGTAGGAATCATCTGAAGAGATACCCGGGGTAAAAACGCAAGCGAAATATGGACCAACAGATGACAGCACTAAATACAAACAACCGAACTCAACCTCCCGGAAGGAGCTAAAACCTGGGAAGAGGCTAGAGACGGCACAGCGCTGCTATTGTGTACATCTTTATACATGCCTATGCAGGAAACCCCCAGAGTTAACAAAGGGGCCATGCCTGGACCACTACTGGGAAGCCCAGATTCGGCATACCTGTATTGGCCCATGCCTGGGGCAGATTTTTTAACCCAGCCTTGGCCATACCAATGATTACCCAGACTTGGGCCGAGCCTGGGAAACCCAGCCTTGGCCATGCCAATGATTACCCAGACTTGGGCCGAGCCTGAGTAACCCAGACTTGGCCAAGCATTTGGAACCCAGACTTGGCCCATGACTGGGTAACCCAGCCTTGGTCATGCCAATGATTACCGAGACTTGGGCCGAGCCTGGTTGACCCAGCCTTGGCCAAGCATTCGGAACCCAGACTTGGGCCAAGACTGGGTAACCCAGCCTTGGCCATGCCAATGATTATCCAGACTTTGGCCGAGCCTTCATTACATAGAAACGTTTATTTTTCTCTATTATTATTGCTATTATTATTGAATCCTTTCTATACAGGCATAGGCCTGTAAAAAGTATTAGTGTACGCAATGTAGATATATATATATATATATATATATATATATATATATATATATATATATATATACATGTAATGCACATGGAGACAAAAGAAAGTATAACAACTGCTCACGTGACCCGTCGCACGCGAGTGTAAATACATCGATAGCTAGTATGAACGTCGATTTTCCGGGTGCGCGGTCAGTTATTAGTGATCTTCAGTTTTTAGTGAATCAATCGTATGTGCATCGTGCGATAGTTAACATTTTTAATTGCTCTCGAGTCATCGTGTCAAGTTTGCTTTTTACTTTCAAAATTAGTGAAACTGAAGCACTGGAATGAAAACTACGACAGAGCAAGGCAGGTTTCTGGACGGGGAGCGAAGAAGTCGTTCACTACAAAACTATTAAAACATACGCAGTGATTGAGTTCGATGAAGTAAAAAACAATAAAAAAATGGTAGAATTAGTACCGATCGATTGACCTTCTGACAATGAAACTATGTATTTATGGCCGCCAAATAACGATGAAGACAAGGTGGAGAAATGGATTAAGCTTGAAATTGGACCTTTCCAGACTTGGCTAGAGTATCCAATCAAGATTATCAGCAAAGCTAGTAAGTATTTACTACGCACATCACTTATTTTATTTGTAGTAATAAAATTATTCCGAGGTAATATCTTGTAATTAACCTTCTAATTTATTTTAATATTGAATCTAATCTTTTAGAAGTTTAAAATTGGAGAATATAATTTTGTTTTTACCAATGACATCAGCAGAATTTGTTTCAGTGATGAAAGTGCTTTTGTACTTAACGGGAACTGACATTTCAGAGGACTATAATCAAGGTTTACGTCTATTGAAAAAAGCTTTTAAAACAATTGAAGTTGAGAGCACTGAGAGTGAATGTATGATGACTGATCAAAATGTTGAGCCTATGCTGTTGAGTTCTACACATGTCCCTCAGGTGTTATTACAAAAGCGCACTCTAAACAAAAGAAAAAAAATTGAAAGTGGCACTGAGTCAAATAATGGATTGAATCTGTTATCGGAAATCTCTGAAGCTAGTGTAATTTCTTCAAACAACAATTTAGATGCCGAGACGAGCGATGAAGCCGTGTTTGATAGCACAGCGGAACCTAAAATTATTCCTCAGTATTTTCTGTGAGATATAATGTAATAATAAATAAAACATGATACATGTTTTTAAAATCATGTATGATAAGTATTTATTGACATTGAACAAAAATGATAACAATAATAATGATAATTGGAGATTATGTTCATGTTCTTGTTTTTGATTTTTTTCTTCTTCTAAGATTCAACAATATTTTCAGACAATAAGTAAATATAATAAAAATATCAATAATAATAACAATAATAAGTAAATATAATAATAATAATAATAATAATAATAATAATGATAATAATAAAATAGCAATAACAATACTGACAAGAATTCTTATTCTTATATTTACTTATTGTCTGAAAATATTGTTGATTTTTAATTATCAAATAATGTTACTATGGTGATTAATTTTACAGTTTCTAGGCATCACAAACAACGATGATCTTGCAAAATATTTGCAGTGTATTATCTGTACTGAAATTGCAAAAATAAAAAGAAGCGTCATTACACAATTGGACAACAAATTAAAAAAATATTAGAAGTCGTTCAGCAGTTAGAAGATGCACCGAGTAAACAAAAAGCTTGGAACATTATCAGCGACGATTTGCCATACAAAGACATTGAAAAATTTGTGGCCTTTGATGAGTCTTTAAAAGATAACGAATAAGAACGCAATCCATTGGTATTTACAAATTATGTACAAATGATAAAAATATTATGTACAAATTACTGAAAAGTAATGTGAATATTATTTACAAATGAATTGAAATTTCTTAAACAAAGTATTTATTATTGAAAATATGAATAAAAACAATATTCTTATTTCCTCTAATATTTTATTACACTACGATCGTTACGTCATACCATGACTTCTTCAGGTGATGGTATGACGTAACGATCGTAGTGTAATAAAATATAAACGGAAATTAGAATATTGTTTTTATTCATA
Source organism: Megalocaria dilatata (assembly GCA_034642435.1). Taxonomy (NCBI): domain Eukaryota; kingdom Metazoa; phylum Arthropoda; class Insecta; order Coleoptera; family Coccinellidae; genus Megalocaria; species Megalocaria dilatata. Next base: position 102,919,590 of record CM067854.1, on the reverse strand, counting down.
TTTTCAAGATGAATTTCCGTCAAGTAAAGACCGAAACAATCATAGTATTCATTATTTATAGATTGAAATATTTCAAATAGTGTCGGCTGGATGTAAAAAATATGAAGATGATGTCTACAAGATATTGGAAAAAATTCTCAAAAAAGAAAATCAACTGGTATTCCAGATGAACTTTTTTGAATAAAGGGCGTCGGGAAAAAAAGTTTCAGGGAAACTGAAATTTATAAAATTATGGAGAGTAAGTTCATGCTTTATTTAAATGGGAAATGTCAATATACTATCATTTTTATGCTTGCAGAATTTTTAATGGCAAAATATCAAATGGCCAAAGAAAAAATTTCAGTGATAACTGCTGTTAGTACCTTTTTATCCGGAGCAAAAGACAGAGACGGTGGACGCGCCCAGTGCAATAAAGAATAAAAATATTAACTAAGATTATATAACAAAAATTATTTTTTAATCATTTAATTTTATTCTACTGACTGTGGCTAATTTAAGTAATTCGAATGATTAATATTTATATTTAATTCATAATATATCGTTACATATAATCAGTGAATCCTGAAATACTAAAAATTATATTAAACAAAAAAACAATATAAGTATAAGATAAGGTTTAAAAAAAAAGATTATCATTATAAAGATTATTATTATAATAATATTCAGACAATAAAAATAGAGTTACTTTTGATTCGTGCACAATTATTAAACCCATTTTTTTAATTTATGGAAAATTATTGCCCAGTCCCGGCATTACAGCATGGGCCAGTTCTGTCTCAGTTCTGGCAACCGGGCATGGCCCAGTCCTGGCAACCAGGCGTGGCTCATTCCTGGCAACCAGGCGTGGCTCAGTCCTGGCAACCAGGCATGACTCAGTCCTGGCAACCGAGCGTGGCACACTTCTGGCTCAGTCTTGGCAACCAAGCATGGCCCAGTCCTGGCAACCGAACATAGCCCGTCGTTATCACTCCAGACTTACACCAGGACTGGGCCAAGCCTGGCTTGCAATCTTGGCCCAGAGTCCTTCATAGTTGGGCTAAGCCTGGGTTAAGCTTGGGCCCGTGGTACATTCCTCTAAGGGTGTTATTTAAGTCGTGATATAGATTATGTTACAGAGTGTTACTGTCACTTATTCAATGTTGAAATGTTGCATGTTTTATGTCCTTGTTATTTATTTGTTATTTCGTATATATTGTGTTTATAATAAAGTGTATTGTTGGGTGATTGAAAGACGTAAGTAGTTCACTTCTTTCACAACACCACCCACAGAAGGATAAACGGAAGCGATTCTATTTTTCGCTGCAACTGGACCAAATTTTCATCAAGCGAAAAGAATTTTCAATGAACGATATCGTGAAAACCCGATATCAAGAAGATATCTGAAGGTGGAACAACAAACTAATTTTATTGCATCTGGCTTGAACCATTCTCAAGTATCAACAAAATCAATTGCGTCTTATTGTTCGATGTCTATTACTTCTGTTCAAAAATATTTAAAGAAACATAAGCTTAATCCATACAAAATAAAAGTTTTGAAGCGGCTAACCGAAGATGATCCTGACTGAAGACTCAAATTTTGTGAAACAATAACCAATCACATGGGACAGGATCCCGATGACATCAGCAGAATTTGTTTCAGTGATGAAAGTGCTTTTTTACTTAATGGGAACTGAATAGTCAAAACGTTCGATATAGTCTAAGATCCGAACCTAAATCGACGTTCACCGAGCTGATAATAGAATAAAACCTATTTTATAATAAATTAAGTATATTAGAAAATATATTAAAAATTTAATTATTTTTTTGAAAATCATTTTTCATTATATGTTGCAACATCACGATAATGAGAAAATTTTATACTGGACTTAAAGTATAAAACATATAGAATGTGCTAACGTAGGGTTGTCTATAATTTACCTGGACAAACTGCTAGGCTGTCAGGTATAAACAGGTATGACAACTTTCACTTGTTATGATAATAGAAAAAAATTTATATCAGCATAAGCGCTGTTTTATTACGAACACGTTGATATAGGGTTGTCTGCAAAAAATTTGGTCCTAATAGGGGTTTGCGCATTTTAAAGATTTTAATTTCAACGCGTTTGAAAATGAGTGACAGAGAGATCCGAGGTAAGTATAATGTGTAATAATAAAGGACCGAACATCGCAGTCGTTTCTGATGGGGCATGGAATATATAAAAGTGCGCATGCTCGGCACGTAAACTATGGTAGGTACTTTTTTATATTCAATGCCACATCAGAAACGACTGCGATGTTCGGTCCTTTATTATTACACATTATACTTACCTCGAATCTCTCTGTCACTCATTTTTACACGCGTTGAAATTAAAATCTTTGAAATTCGCAAACCCCTATTAGGACCAAACTTTTTGCAGACAACCCTATATCAACGTGTTCGTAATAAATATAAAATTTTTTTATCTTCATAACAACTGAAAGTAGCTAGCATCGCCATACCTGTTTATACCTGACAGCCTAGCAGTTTGTCCAGGAAAATTATAGACAACCCTATGTTAGCACATTCTATATGTTTTATACTTCGAGTCCAGTATAAAATTTTCTTATTATCTTGATGTTGCAACATATAATGAAAAATCATTTTTGAAAAAATGATTAAAAATATTTTGTCCAGGATTTTTTTTGAAAACCCATTTTTAATATATTTTCTAATATACTTAATTTATTATAAAATAAGTTTTATTTTATTATTAGCTCGGTGGAGGTCGATTTAGGTTCGGATCTTGTACTAATATTGGTCTGATGTTAATCCGCATATTTTTCGGGAAGGTCATACCTTATACCCGCAAAAAACAAATGTATGGGCAGGAATTTTAGGTAAGTAAATGTTATGTTGTGACTACTGGTGATATGTACAGAATCTCTTAGTGTAGTAATCATTATTCTAAGATAATCACATCTTTGGACCTATCTTTTTCGACGAAAATTTAAGTGGACAATTATACTTAAAAATACTGAAAACTGAGGTAGAGGCAATTATTCTAAGAATAATGCGAGAAAACCCAAACGAATTCTCGAGGCGCGTAATTTTCCAAGAGCATGGTGCTCTCCACTTTTTTATAGACCTATTCGAGGATGGTTGAACGCCAACTATCCGGGACAATGTATTGGAAGACATGGCCATCCCAGTCACTGGATTTAAGTCCTTTGGACTATTTTCGTTGGGGTATATTAAATTGAAAGTGTACGTAACTCAACCAGAAACAATCGATGAGCTTAAGAACAGAATTAGAAAAGTGTGTGCCAATATTACGTCAGAAATTTCATGAAATATTAAAAATGAATTCGCGAATAGACTTCATTTTTGTCAGAAAATGAATGGAGAATTTGCTATGAGAGTTAATTGAAATAAAGCGTTGAAATTTTATATCAGCTTTTTATGGTAGAGAATAAATGCTCATGAACTGATTATGCCTGAACTAATCTGCGAAAAAATAGAAGCGTTAAATAGAAAATTCAAATCCCCTCAAAATGAGGTATCACATTATCCATGATGCCATTTGAAAAAAGAAGCGTATATTTCCAATTAAATCTCATTTGGCACCAAAAAATTGTCTCGTTCAGATTTTAGACGGTCTATAATCTTATTATATATACATGCATCGATGTCAGCACACTGACAGATATGACGTGGTCACTTCGAAATTTTTATCTTACGCTAGACAATGAGAAAATATTGACATGTTTGGGGATTTTCCACCACATTCAATATATTTGAAGAAAATAAAAAAATCTAGTTGGATATTTTGAATCTGAAACTCTTTTACAAAACGATGTTTTGTAACATCTTTCAATATACATCAATTTTTTGAACATACCATGTCACTGAAACAAATTTCACAAAATTTTCGAGAATTAGTTTTTCAAAAATTAATTCTTTGTTACATGTTCCTACTGCCAGGTTATCAGTGTGTTTGTTCACTCAGTTGATTGCTGTATTTACCTTTGCATGCACACTAATTATGTTTCAGGATATTAGAAAGGTTAACCTTAATTTTATGAATAAAGGAAATGACTAGGTTGAAGAAAGTATGAGAGCTGAAGAGAGGTCAAGGTTTTTTTTATCCCTGACTCTTTTTTTGTCCAAAAGTATAACCTCGCTCTCATACATCGAGTCAGATGCGGGACTCTGCTTTCCACAAGCAAATATTGTATTTTTCTTATCCTTGCAATCTGAACTTTCCGTCACTGTTTCCTCATTCTCGTTCAAGTGAAATTTGGGTTGTTTACACAACGTAACGTCCTATTCTCCCGCCACTAGATGATCACGACAAAAAGGTTAGCATTCCTCCGAGTACTCCGTAAATTCTATACAATGTTCTGCAAAACCGGTTGATTTCTGGTATTTCAAAATAAACATCCTATGCTTTTATGTTTTTTGATTCTATGCTGTAAACACATATATATATATATATATATATGTCTATATTTATAAAAATGAAACCCGTTTTCCGTTGTCACGACATCACGTCACGACAGAAAGATTGAAAAATATACATTTAATTTTGCATATTTTAAAAAACGCGCGTAACGAATGTCAACGTCATTCAATTTTCGATCCGTTAGACTGCGTTGTCATCGCAGTATTATTCTATATTAATTTCAGTTAGTCCCGATAGTTAGTGCTGCGATCAAATTGAGAAAAATATCTGAAATTTTGTTGTTATTATTGTGTTTGTTCAAGTCGCGTGCTAATTAAAATATCAACTACGAATTGAAATTGATGTTTGAAGAGTTTTTGGAAATGTTTTAGTTTCGATCCGATAGACCACGCTGTCATCGCAGCATTATTCTATATTAATTTCAGTTAGTCCCGATAGTTAGTGCTGCGATCAAATTGAGAAAAATATCTGAAATTTTGTTGTTATTATTGTGTTTGTTCAAGTCGTGTGCTTATTAAAATATTAACTACGAATAGAAATGGATGTTTGAAAAGAATTTGGAAATGTTTTACTTTCGATACGATAGACTGCGCTGTCATCGCAGCATTATTCTATATTAATTTCAGTTAGTCCCGATAGTTAGTGCTGCGATCAAATTGAGTAAAATATCTGAAATTTTGTTGTTATTTTTGTGTTTGTTCAAGTCGCGTGCTAATTAAAATATTAACTACGAATAGAAATTGATGTTAGAAGAGTTTTTGGAAATGTTTTACTTTCGATCCGATAGACTGCGCTGTCAACGCAGCATTATTCTATATTATTTTCAGTTAGTCCCGATAGTTAGTGCTGCGATCAAATTGAGAAAAATATCTGAAATTTTGTTGTTATTATTGTGTTTGTTCAAGTCGTGTGCTTATTAAAATATTAACTACGAATAGAAATAGATGTTTGAAGAGAATTTGGAAATGTTTTACTTTCGATACGATAGACTGCGCTGTCATCGCAGCATTATTCTATATTAATTTCAGTTAGTCCCGATAGTGCTGCGATCAGATTGAGAAAAATATCTGAAATTTTGTTGTTATTATTATGTTTGTTCAAGTCGTGTGCTAATTAAAATATTAACTAAGAATAGAAATTGATGCTTGAAGAGAATTTGGAAATGTTTTACTTTCGATCCGATAGACTGCGCTGTCATGGCAGCATTATTCTATATTATATTTCAGTTAGTCCCGATTGTGCTTATGACTAAGTTATAAGAAAATGAAAATTGAATGAAATTGTGGACATTTTGGAATCATTTTTGCAAAACCATAACCAGTTGTTGCAATTGTTCAAGAATTTTTCTAACAGACTGCAAAACGACATTATCATTAGAGCAGACAAAGTGCCCTATGGAGAGCACGCAGGCACATATTATGTTCCAACTATTAATGAAGTTGCAGTTGTTATGGCTGGTGACCCATGTGACCGTCGGGATATTCGCATTCAACGATGCAAATAATTCAAGACAATCATCGATCTTACGATGCATTGCAGTATCCGTTGATATTTGGGAAGGAGAAGATGGATACCATTTAAATATTAAACAAAGGAATCCAACTACAGGTACAACTTATAGATTATCTTACAGATTATTTTTTTCAAATAATTTCTGTATCTCTCATATATGTATTTATTTGCAGGTGAAGAACTGATCAAGAAAGTTAGTGCTATGAACTTCTACGCATATCGATTGATGATTCGTGCTAATGAAAACAATACCATTCTCCGATGCAGACAGCTATTTTCTCAGTATATTGTCGATATGTACGTTAAAATAGAAAGTGAGAGATTACGATATATAAAATTTAATCAAACAAAACTTCGTGCTGAGGAGTACATTCATTTGCGTGACGCCGTTATTGGTAACGTAGATGCAACTAATGACATCAACAACATCGGTAGCACATATATTCTGCCATGTATGATGATACATTGGTAGTCCGCGTCATATGCAAGAGTATATTCAAGACGCCATGGCTTACGTACGTGCATATGGCCGACCAGATCTTTTTATCACATTTACGTGTAATCCAAACTGGGATGAAATTCAAAGTTTGTTGTTGCCAGGTCAAACATCGATGCATCGCCATGATATCACTGCACGTGTTTTTAAACAAAAATTAAAATCTGACTGCCAATGCACGTCTCATTTGATCAAGAATTGAGACGCGAAGCCCAATACGATTCCGAAACATTACGAGAAATGGTTGATAGAACAGTTCCCCTTTTAAATCAACAACAAAAATATGCCTATGATACGCAAATTTTTGGAGGCATTAGATCGCTCGATGCAAGATTTACGAAATAACAAAAAACGGTTTGGTGGTGCAATGATACTATTGGCAGGTGATTTTCGACAAATATTGCCAGTTGTTCCACGCTCAACGCCTGCTGATGAACTGAATGCATGTTTGAAGTCCATTTTATGGAAATACATTAAAACACTTAAAATGAGTATAAACATGTCGAATTGCAGGAAGACCAGTCTGGAGAAGTGTTTTCCAAAGAACTGCTCGATATTGGTAATGGTATTATTGCTGTTGATACATCATCTGGATACATTACATTCCCCTTCCAATTTTTGTAACTTTTGTGAATCAAAGACCGAACTCATGGAGATGGTTTTCCCAAACATTGCTCAAAATTACGTAAATCACGTTTGGTTAAGCGAACGTGTTATATTGACAGCAAAAAATGTTGATGTGAATGAAATGAATTTTCAGATTCAAGAGAAAATAGCTGGCGAATTGAAGAATTACAAATCAGTTGATTCCATTACTAATGAAGATGAAGTTGTCAATTATCCAACAGAATTTTTAAATTCGCTGGAATTGCCCGGCTTAGCACCTCATAATCTGCAATTGAAAATCGGATCAGTAATTATTATGTTACGGAACATAAATCAGCCACGTCTGTGTAATGGTACCCGGCTTGCGGTGAAGAAATTATTGAACAATGTCATCGAAGTTTCCCGTGCCAACGGCACTTTCAATTATCGAAACATTTTTTATAGGCGCTTTCCGGGATGGACTTTAGCTCTCGCGCCGAATTTTATTTTATGGCTTCAATCGACTCAAAACGGGTGCCACGAAGGGGCAATTTTAGTTTTGGGAAGAGGAAAAAGTCGCAGGGAGCTAAATCCGGCGAATACGGTGGTTGTTGAAGCACGTTTGTTGAGTTTTTGGCGAGAAAGTCAGTCACAATCGTAGCTCGGTGAGAAGGCGCGTTATCGTCATGCAAAATCCATGAGTTTTTCGCCCACAAATTTGGCCGCTTCTTACGGATACGCTCACGCAAACGTTTCATAACGCCTAGGTAATACTCCTTGTTTACCGACTGACCCTCTGGAACGAATTCGTAGTGCACCACGCCACGGATATCGAAGAAAACAATGAGCATCACTTTCATTTTCGAGCGGCTTTGGCGTGGTTTTTTCGGTTTCGGCTCATTTTTTGCCACCCATTCCGATGATTGCTGGCTTGTTTGCATATCGTACTCGTAGACCCAGGTCTCATCAGCAGTTATAATGCGTTCCATGAATGTAGAATCGGAATTACAGCGATCCAGCATGTCTGAAGCAACCTGTTCGCGATGACGTTTTTGAAGAAAATTCAGGTCTTTCGGTACGAGTCGTGCGGCCACCTTTCTCATGCCCAAAATATCAATCAAAATCGTACGTGCGGACTCGTGGGATATTTTAAGATCATGTGCTATCTCTCTTAAGCTGGTACGACGGTTTTCCAGCACCCTTTCCTTAATTTTATCGACGTTATCTTCGATCGAAGCCGTCGATGGGCGACCACTTCACGACCGTCCTTGAAGGCTCTGTACCACTGATATGCACGAGTTTTCGATAGAGCATTATCACCAAAGGCCTTTTGCAACATTTTCAATGCATCGGCACACGAAAATTCATTTGCAACACAAAACTTTAAACAAATTCTTTGCTCAATGTAATCACCCATAGTAAAAATCGGCACGCACTCTGACATCGACTGACTTAATCAGCTGTTGCAAACACACTAGTTGACAGATCCCGCTCAAGCTTGGCATAGTAATTGAGGACAGTGGTACCAACCTAGGAAAAAAAATTTTACCTGCCTCATTGCCCCGCCAGATTTAAATCGATAATTCCCGGTACTTTCTTGACAGTATGTATATATATATATATATATACATATATATATATATATAACTATATATATATATATAACTATATATTATATATAACTATATAACTTATATATAACTATATATAACTAGTTGACCCGGCGAACTTCGTACCGCCTGAGCGTAGCTTTGATGCACTACTTTATTTTGTATAGCTAACCTATCTTATGTATGAGTACCTATTCAATTTGAACTGGAATCTATAATATCCTCCATATAAAAATGAATCCTTATTTCCCTGGTCTCGCCATACCTGAGGACTTTACTAATTTTTATTAAATAAAAAACTTTCATAATAGTGTTTATTCCATAGGGTTCAATTTCAATCATATTTTTACAAATCGCTATTGAACAACTTTGCATTTTGAAGTAAACACTGAGCTCAACACCACGCTCGCTCTAGAAAGCAAATAATAGCCTTTATACCCTTCACTGCTTCTCTCTATTCTACTGCTTTTTGATAAACTATATTTTTAGTTTTATGTTCTGGCGCGTAAATAAATAATGTTGATGGTTTTCCGACACGGGAACAGACGACATATAATTGGCCATATGAAAAACATGGATTTTCTAAGTTGATGCCACATACACTTAGCGACTGCCCTTGCGATTTATTTATTGACATTGCAAATGCAAGCCGCACTGGAAACTGTAAACGCTTAAAGCTGAATGGCATGTCGTTCGGTATCATAGGGATGCGTGGGATTATAACATCTTCGCCTTTGTACTTCCCTTTCAAAATTGTGGCTTCGATGACGTTGTTCAATAATTTCTTCACCGCAAGCCGGGTGCCATTACACAGACGTGGCTGGTTTATGTTCCGTAACATAATAATTACTGATCCGATTTTTAATTGCAGATTATGAGGTGGTAAGCCGGGCAATTCCAGCGAATTTAAAAATTCTGTTGGATAATTGACAACTTCATCTTCATTAGTAATGGAATCAACTGATTTATAATTCTTCAATTCGCCTGCTATTTTCTCTTGAATCTGAAAATTCATTTCATTCAGATCAACATTTTTTGCTGCCAATATAACACGTTCGCTTAATCAAACGTGATTTACGTAATTTTGAGCAATGTTTGGGAAAACCATCACCATGAGTTCGGTCTTTGATTCACAAAAGTTACAAAAATTGGTAGGGAATGTAGTGTATCCAGATGATGTATCAACAGCAATAATATCATTACCAATATCGAGCAGTTGTTTGGAAAACACTTCTCCAGACTGGTCTTCCTGCAATTTGACTCTCATGTTTATACTCAATTTAAGTGTTTTAATGTATTTCCATAAAATGGACGACTTCAAACATGCATTCAGTTCATCAGCAGGCGTTGAGCGTGGAACAACTGGCAATATTTGTCGAAAATCACCTGCCAATAGTATCATTGCACCACCAAACCGTTTTTTGTTATTTCGTAAATCTTGCATCGAGCGGTCTAATGCCTCCAAAGATTTTTTGTGTGCCATCGTACATTCATCCCAAATGATCAATCTGGTTTGCTGCAGCACTTTGGCCATCGCAGAATTCCTCGAAAGGTTGCAAGTTGGAGTCTCATTAATTTGAAGGTTCAACGGCAGCTTGAGAGCTGAATGAGCTGTTCGACCGCCTTCCAACAACGTAGCTGCAATACCTGATGAAGCTAGGGCTAGTACAATTCCATTTTGCGATCGAATCGTTGCCAAAATAAATGATAACAAAAAAGTTTTCCCAGTTCCACCGGGAGCATCTAAAAAATAAAATCCGCCAGATCCATCGTTCACTACTTTCATGAGCGTATCGTAGGCATATTTTTGTTGTTGATTTAAAAGGGGAACTGTTCTATCAACCATTTCTCGTAATGTTTCGGAATCGTATTGGGCTTCGCGTCTCAATTCTTGATCAAATGAGTCGTGCATTGGGCGATTGGGTGCTATCATTCCTATTTGTGTTAATACTTTGTTGGTAAGTACCAAGCACATGTCCTCAATTAAAATTAATGCTTCATTGTGAATTGCTTCGTTCATTTGCAAATCTGCATTCGATGTTCTAAGACGCATCTGATGCAATATATCTTCCGCCATATGATCTTTGTATTTATGCCATAAATCAGTCGGTGTTGATGGGAAGCATGTAGACAAAATTATAGAAAATAATGTTCGTATTTGTTTAGCATTTGACGAAATCACAGCATCTTCGAGAGTGTGGTCCCAATGAGTGTCATTCTCTAACAATCCCAAATGTTGACAGGCTTCTCTGTATGTGCCACACAATACACCATTAACAGTTCGCAGATGTTAGAATGATGTTGGACCACGAACATTGACTAACAGTAAACGCAAATAAAAACACTCGTCTTGACTGGGATGGACTGCATAAAGACGGCCTAGTGCATTGGTGGAAAATACTCGTGGGTAACCTGGAACTGGCTGTCCTCGTTTTCGTCGTTCAAATTTTTTTGATGATTGATTCCAGGTATAATATCTTGGCATTTCGGAGTAAAGTAACGTTCTGGCAAAATCATCATTCTGGCACATTTCCAAGAAGCTGGTTAATGTTGTCGATGGTGGCCTGTCAACTCGTTGTAATACGTTTGCATCTGTAAAATATACCTGTTGACCATTTTCCAAATGTACGGCCAAGTGAACAACAGTAGGGTGTCGTTCATGTATAGGAAACGAAAATATACGCCACATGCCTTCGTTACTACTAACATAGCGGCGCATTTGATATTGAGTGACTTCATCATTTGAATTTTCGGCAGCAACTCCGAAGACAGCCATGTCACTAGCTTTGTTCACATACTTGCAAATGTATTTAATAGATTTTACTGAATGGCAAAATTCGACGTTTATGTGTGCTTTATATGCAGAGTAATGGCGAAAACGGAACAACCCAACGATTATCGACTTCAATGTCCTGTCGATTTACTTTGACTATTGTTGACTTTCCATTGTCATCAATGGATCGGCGGCGATAAAGTGGATATCCATCATTTCCAGTAATAGTTTCTGCTACTAATTGTTTTGGGTAGCGTTTTGAACATTTTCCTTCAACCATACACGGAGAAATGGGATTTAATATTCCACATGGACCATGTATCATATTTTTTGTAATAACCTCATGTAACAGTGGGTCTTCATTATTATCGGGAATTTCTGCTGATATCACATTATCAATTTCATTTGGTCTTATCCTCTCAACCAACCAAATGAGGATATGTGCATGTGGCAATCCGCGTTTTTGCCACCCAACTGAGTACATCCAACAGCGCGTTTCGCCGAACACGCGATGCTTAATGAAATCCATGAGTGATTTCAATTTCATTTTGAACACCCTTGCAGTGATATCGTGGCGATCAATAGGTGATTGTCTAGTAAATAATTCTTGTTGAATTTCTGTCCACTTTGGATTGCATGTGAACGTGATAAACAAATCTGGTGTGCCATAATGTCGTACATAGGACATCGCATCTTCCGCATATTCATGCATATGGCGCGGACTTCCGACGTATGTTGCTGGGAGAATAGTTGTTCTGCCAACACTCTGTGCATTTCCATCAGCATTAATGGCATCCTGAAGATGAATGTATTCCTCGGAACGGAGTTTTGCCTGGTTCAACCTGATAAATGTCAATCGTTCAGTTTCAACTTTCACATACATATCCACAGCATATTAGTGAAATAGACGCCGACATTTTAAGATATGATTATCCTCATTTTGCCGAACCATCAGTCTGTATGAATAATAATCCATTGAACTAACTTTTTTGTTCGTTTCAGCACCTGTAAACAATTTTTTGTGTTAATAATATAAATTTTAAGTTAGTAAACATATATTTTAATGTAGTAAACATATATTGTTATATGTCGTGACAACGGAAAACGGGTTTTATTTTTATATATATATATAGATTTACCTGTAACTGGATTTATCATCTTAATTGAAAAATGATAGCCGTCTTCACCTTGCCAAAATAGGATAGGATATTGTAAGGCATCATAAGATCGATGTGTTTCAGACACACGCTGAAGTTGATCGTTCCGACGATGTAAAACAATATCTCGGTTTTCTTAATTTTCTCCTACGACGACAATAGCCACTTCATCAATTGTTGGCGCATTAAAACGTCCAGCATGTTGTCCTGCAGGCGCCTTATCGGCTCTGATGACAATTTTATGATTATCTGATGGCATGCGGTCTAATGCAGTTGTGAATAATGCAACTAATTTATTGTGTTGATGGAAAAATGTTTGAAGTTGTTCCACAATGGATCTTTTGACTGAGTTGTTGTGTGCGCAACGCTGATCGACTTCTCTTGCTGATTTGCCCATAAAATATATTTGCAAAAATTTAGTCTTCATCAGGCACTGGCAATAAGGAACCTGTTCTATGATATATTTGACTCTGAATCTGCAAGAATATAAATATGTATTTAGGTAATTGTATAGCAAATTGTTTGTACCACCAGGTGGCTCGCAAAATACTGCCACAATACTTTAGATCATTTCAAATTAAAACTACTTTAAACCTTGACATTGAACAGCAGCCTTCCATGGCAGCTATAGGTAGTAGGCTTTACCAAGTATTGGGACACCTTGCTCATGCCATTATGAAATACAACATGTTATAAAATGTTGCTGATTAAGTCATTGGGTTATAGACTATTATTATGTATTTGACTTATTGTTTACAAAATAAACACGTCTACACAACACTGGATCAGCATATTTTGCACTGGTTCAGCATATTTTGCACTGGCTCAGCATATTTTGGTTGTATAACTAAATAAAATTGTTTGCCATTATACCTACTTACCTTGAAAGTAGGTATAAAATTGTCTCGAATAACTTTTGTTGCGCCAAATGACGTCATTTGAAAACAATTATTGTATTGCTGGATATGAGTCAAAAAATGATTAGAATCTGGCCCATTTCCGGAAACCAATGAATGTAGTGGCTCTGGTGGTGGTACCAATGGCGTCAATTTGACTTGGCCGCTGGCGCAACACAATCCAGGGGCTTCATTGTTGAATTTCAATGCATTGCAATGTGGACACACAATATTCATTAGTCCAATAGCAACAATTTTCTTTGAACTGTAATCAATTGCAACATTATAACTGAATGCAGCTCTGTGGGGATTAAACACAACATTTCTATGTTGATTTCGATTCTGTTGAAGTTCATTTCGCTCTTCGCGTTGCTCATCAGTTTGATTTGCTCTTATATTTCTTTGACTTGCCGTATTTCGAGTTCTGCGTCCTAAGTTTGTACGTCTGATTGGTGGCATTGTTAAAAATGAAAATCCAACTGAAAATATATTTTCTGTATAACCATGTAAAATTGTAATATTGTGTAGTCACCAAAAATCGATATGAAGTGAAGTGAACTTACCGTGATTACCAAACACTTATTAGCAAACAAAAAACTTTATAGTCATTAAAAAAAAACGAACTTTATCAAAAACTTAATAAAATTATTGTCAGCGCGGTTATCGATGTGGTGTCACACATTACCACAGATTTTTTGTTTTAAATTGAATGACGTTGACATTCGTTACGCGCGTTTTTTAAAATATGCAAAATTAAATGTATATTTTTCAATCTTTCTGAGAGATTTTCTTTATATTTTTTTCCGTAAGAACATTGTACAGAGTATTAGAAAACTACAAAAAAAAATCAGCCAAATCGGTCAATCCGTTTTCATGTTATGTCGTGACAACGGAAAACGGGTTTCTTTTTTTTATATATATAGATATATATATATATATTATATATATATTATATATATATTATATATATATATATAGGACAGACAGGCCGATGTTTACAGCATAGAATCAAAGATGTACGAGACTCACACTTTAAGAAACAGGTACAAAAACCTTAAAATGCTTCTCAACAAGCAAACAGATGTCGCCAGACCTCCCTTGTTGACTATTTTCATTTAGTGAGGTCTATATGTAAATCTGCGTGCACTAGTGTATGATGAATACATTGGGGTTCCTATGCAGGGCGGATATAGGTGCGTGGTTGATTTGTATTTGTTGGACATAGCAGCGCACTGACGATTGAAGAAAGTCTATGCCAACCAACTGCGGAACATGGGCATGTCTGCTGCTATGTCCCAGCGATCAGCAAAAAAACTATTCGGACTTGTTGGAGTTGAGAACTGTTATACAGATGTATGTAGCAGTGTCCCGATTTAAAGAAATTTCTGTTACCATATAGCTCATACTCCTTATTAGTCATATATATTTAGATTGCTAATAAATAAAATAATGCAAATAGTACAATACATCAGGATGGAAATTCTGATTTTCACATATTTCACATTAAAATAATAAATAAATAAATATATATATATATATATATATATATATATATATATATATATATATAAATATATATATATATATATATATATATATATATATATATATATATATGTGTGTGAAAATAAAATTGTTATTTTTAGGGAAAAAAACTTTGTAACTTCTATGTTCTATGTCTAAGATTTTAACCTAAAACTGTCACATGTCATATTTAGTTAGCTGTTGGAAATGTGAATTGAGACACTCGAAGAAATAGCATTGTTTTTGATTTCTTCTAGGTTAGTAAGCTATTTTTTTATTTCTTTGTATTGTAACGAACAACTTCTTCGCTCCTCGTCCAGAAACCTCCCTTACTCTGTCGTAATTTGACCGGCGTACTAATAGAGGACCTGACCAGTCAAAAGATTCGTGACTAACCGTCCCCGCCAGGTTCAAATAGAGCAAGGCACTGCGTTTGAAGATCCGCGTTCCAAGCGTACGCATGGTCACCGGCGTCACAGGCAGAGCTGCTCATCATGCCTTGTCTGATGAGTTTCAGATGCGCATGCTCGGAAACGAAACTCCGTCTCCCGAATCAAGAGGTAGAAGCTTCCTCGCAAGACCCGCATTTCACCCCTAGAGCTTCAGTATGTTATTATTTATTTTGTGTATGTTATTCTGGTATATTTTAAACTAAAGAAAATAAATTCTTCCAGAATCATGACATCCAATCGTCTATTTCTTCAATTATAAAAATAAGAATTGATTACATTCTTATAAATCAAAAACGTAAGCTATAATGACGACATCCATGAAAATTTGCATCGCTTTGGAAGCATCCAATACTGATAAGAAGAAAAATACATACAAATTTAAATGGATCCAAACTACGGGAACGGAAAATACACATTATGAAATACCAGAGGACAAACAGGATATATCTGACCATCATGAACTTTTGGCTCTACCGAAGGTGAAGAATATCTTGAAATCGATTAAAGTAAGAGGTTCATTTCGTACGTGTGTCATTTCATTAACTCCGGAATTGAAAGAAATATATTTTGATGCGGAAGAAGATGTGATGTTTAAAAATGAATATTTACAACTGATTTATTTACCCGCATACGTGAGAACAGTATTTGGACAAGAATCACCAAAACCACAGGATACGGTAGTACTTTCAAAAAAAAGCAAGGAGAATAAAAAGGATTTCAAGAGGATAAAGGAGGATTTTGTGCTGAATAATTTTGATGATAAGTGTTTTAGTGAATTTATGGTTAGAAAAATTCCAGACGAAATGCACGCGTTGTGAAGTAGAAGAAAATAGAGACAAAATTTTGATTTTACGGTTGTTTCTGGATGGAATAGCGAAAGAATGGTTTGATTCTAAATTAATTACATTAGGTTCAAACAAGTTTTCAAATATGGAAAGATAACTGCTTATAGAATTTTTGTGAAACGAATTGGCATAAATATAGAGAGGCCTATTCATTTAGATACATAGAAGGAAGTTTAGTTGACTACGCTTTTAGGAAAGAAAATTTTTTGTTAAATCTCCGAAATAATTTTCCAACTGACATTGAGCTAGCCCGTACATTACAGAGTACTCTAAAAGATCCGGGATGTTACGTAGTACTCTAAGATCTGGGGGTTTACAGAGTACTCTAAAAGATCTAGGGGTTTACGGAGTACTCCTAAAGATCTGGAATTATACGAAGTAATCTAAAGAGCGCTAACCTTTTTATCGTGATTGTCTAGTGGCGGGCGAATAGGACGTTACGTTGTGTAGGCAACCCAAATTTCACCTAACGAGAGCAAGGAAACAGTGACGGGAGGTTCAAATATTCGAAACACAATAATACCAGAATAATATATTTTTATTAATAATGTTCAAAAGCAACAACCCTCAATAAATGGAAACACATTCATCAGCCTGTGGTTAAATCTACTCTACGCAGTGGTTCGCAAAGCGGCCCTGTGAAACCAATAGCGCCCCGGGTCTAAATGACTTATTACTACATATTGTTAGGTTGGTATTCGCTCAAATCAGATATCATTCTTGCGCAGCGGAAAAGGGTAAAGTTATGCAGGAAATGGGGGCTACAGCCAGCATGCGCACCTTCGACTGTACTTCCGGTAATCAGTGCTGAACCTCAACTACAAGGGGTAAGTTAAATGGACAGTAAGGTAAGGGTAATTGTGACATTCCCAGGAGATCTCCTTGAAGAGGGGATCTAACCTAATTCGAGTCGACCGGAGAAGTTACTATCAACGGAACTGTATCTGACCTCCTCGGGCCCAGGAAGGCTCAGATATTACTGAAGAACGAACCGAACACTACCTGAAGGGTCACGTAAAGTAATCCCTGAGGGTATCACAATACCTCGGAACAATTATCTAGCAATCAGGATATCTGGAGTTATTTACTTTCTCTATACGATATGTTGTCCTCTACCAGGACTCTCCAGCAATTTACCCTAAAGAACGCCACTGGTTCACATGGAATACAATCTCTCAAAGTAAGCGGGCACATGCATATGACAAATAGGTAACACAAACTGACCAGGACATTATAAAACAGATATAGTACCCCATTACCCAGGCGTGTTAATGGACGTTACGATAACAACAAAGAAATGGGTATCCGGGGGATCACACAAGAGTACATAATACAAATCAGTTACATATCAAGCACCGTAATTAGTAAGAAAAGATAATACAAATCCCTATTGGCAAGTTTTACGCAGATAAAGAACCACTATTTACAAATACAGCAAAAAGCAATCAGGCACCGAGAGAAAGTATACAATACAAACAGAAAACTTGTGAGGGTTGCTTAAGTTATGTACAAAGGCAATGCAATTTAGTTAAAACATTCCGGTGGGATTAAATAACGGCAAAGCAAAAATACAAGAATGGAAAGCGAAGTACAATGAACGAACGTGCAGTCATTAATTTCAAATTAACACAAAGGGGGTATTTAAAAATGTAAAGCATGCAGTTAATCAGAAGCATTTAAAAGAAGTTTACTTACTAAGAGTTACCGAGGGACACTGTTATAAATACTATTATCTCGAGTAGACCACTAAGTTGCTCAGGAGGTTTATTTCCAAGAACCTTCCTCTTGAATTAATTCAAATACAATGGGGACGCTATAAGGACCTTGTTCTCCTTTATTATTCTCACAAATCCTTTACTTGTCAAGTCACCGCAACACAGAGTATTTTTACACAGAAATTAAAGCGGGAAAATACAATGACATAATGGTGGAATTTATATAATCTATCAGGGACTCTGTGACTCGTATGATCCTTAGAGGATCCGGATCTCTTCAACATATTAATTGAATTAATTGTGACAAGTTTTCCAAATATTTTACAAGATAGAATTGATCGATCAAATGTAACAACTTTCGAGAAATGATTGGGTAAATTGCGAAAGCTACAAAGTTTAAAAGAATATGACAACGATCGAAATAAAGAAAATCATAGAATGAATAAATCTGCCGAACAAATCCCTTCCTATTCACAAACAAATAGAAAACCAGTTAAGAAGGAACCATGCTCAATTTGTGAGAAGAATGGTTTATCAGATAGATTTCATCCGGAGACTATGTCAACTAAGGAATAAATCCAATAATTTTGAACAAAAGAACGTACCCGGTAACATAAAAACTGTAAACAATGTTGGGGTACAGGATGAATTAAATCAGGCCATTCAAACCAAAAAAACTGATACTGAATTGTTTCAGTCGTTACTATTTGGTAGTTGATCATAATTAAAACAAATTGTAGAGATTACTATGTTTTAGTACCAATAAAAATATATTTTACACATTTTCTTGTAACTCGAGTTTCGGGAAATGAACTATCCCAGACAACTGATGTTGGGATAGTTCATTTCCCGAAATTCGAGTCACAAGAAAATGTGTAAAATATATTTTTATTGGTAGTGAAGAGATCCGGATCCTCTAAGGATCATAAGAATCACAGAGTCCCTGATAGATTATATAAATTCCATCATTATGTCATTGTATTTACCCGCGTTATTTCTGTGTCAAAATACTCTGTGGCGCGGTAACTTGACATGTAAATGATTAGTGAGAATAACAAAGGAGGACAATGTCCTTATAGCGTCCCCATTGTATTTTAATTCATTCGGGAGAAGGTTCTTGGAAATAAACCTTCTGAACAACTTAGTAGTCTACTCAAGATAATAGTATTTATAACAGTGTCCCTTGGTAACTCTTAGTAAGTAAACTTCTTTTAAATGCTTCTGATAAACTGCATGCTTTACATTTTTAAATACCCCCTTTGTGTTAATTTGAAATTAATGACTGCACGTTCGTTCATTGTACTTCGCTTTCCATTCTTGTATTTTTGCTTTGCCGTTATTTAATCCCACCGGAATGTTTTAACTAAATTGCATTGCCTTTGTACATAACTAAAGCGAGCCTCGCAAGTTTTCTGTTTGTATTGTATACTTTCTCTCGGTGCCTGATTGCTTTTTGCTGTATTTGTAAATAGTGGTTCTTTATCTGCGTAATACTTGCTAATAGGGATTTGTATTATCTTTTCTTACTAATTGGGGTGCTTGATATGTAACTGATTAGTATATATTCTTGTGTGATCCCCTGGATACCCATTTCTTTGTTTGTTCTTATTGTAACGTCCATTAACACGCCTGGGTGATAGGGTACTTTATCTATTTTATAATATCCTAGTCAGTTCATGTTACATATTTGTCATATGCATGTGTCCACTTACTTTGAGAGATTGTATCCCATGTGAACCATGGGATACATTCTTTAGGGTAAATTGCTGGGTAGTCCTAGTAGAGGACAACATATCGTATAGAGACAGTAAATAGCTCCAGATATCCAACGTTATTGTGAGAATGTGTGAGTGATTGCTAGACATTTATTCCGGATACTGTGATATCTCCAGGGATTAGTTTGCGTGACCCTTCTGGTAGTGTTCGGTCCGTTCCTCAGTAAGAGTTAAGCCTTCCTGGGCCTTTGTCACCCCGAGGTGGCTAGATATAGTCCATTTTGACAGTAACTTTTCCGGTCGACTTGAATTATGTTAGATCCCCTCTTCAAGGAGATCTCCTGGGCATACCACAGTTACCCTTACCTTACTGTCCGTTAAACTTACCCCTTGTAATTGAGGTTCAACACTGATTACCAGAAGTGCAGTTGAAGGTGCTGGCTGGCTGTATCCCCATTTCCTGCATAACTTTACCCTTTCCGCTGCATAAGAATGATATCTGATTTGAGCGAGTACCGACTTAACAATATGTAGTAATAAGTCATTTAGACCCGGGGCGCTATTGTTTTCACTGGGGCGCTTTGGGAACCACTGCGTAGAGTAGACTTAACTACAGGCTGATGAATGTGTTTCCATTTATTGAGGGTTGTTGCTTTTGAACATTATTAATAAAAATCTATTATTCTGGTATTATTGTGTTTCGAATATTTGAACCTACCGTCACTGTTTCCTTGCTCTCGTTAGGTGTAATTTGGGTTGCCTACACAACGTAAAGTCCTATTCGCCCGCCACTAGACGATCACGATAAAAAGGTTAGCGCTCTTTAGATTACTTCGTATAATTCCAGATCTTTTAGAGTACTCCGTAAACCCCTAGATCTTATAGAGTACTCCGTAAACCCCAGATCTTAAAGTACTACGTAACATCCCGGATCATTTAGAGTACCCTGTAAGGTACGGGATAGCTCAGTAGTAAAACTTAGTAATTTCTACAATTTGTTTCAACAAAAAAACTGAGACTGCTGCCATTGATAAAATTGAAGGTGTTTATAAATAATAATGAATTATGTAGATTTATGATTCGGGCTTAAATGTAGGTCTTCTAAATTCCAAAGTAGCAGAAAAGTTATGTCTACTCATTCACGATAATAGAAACACATTCAAAACAGTCAGTGGCAGGGCAAAATTTTCAGGAAAAATAATTACAAAAATGAGAATCAATAATATCAAAAAAGAAGTTGTACTTTTTGTAGTTAATGAGAAAAATTGCGACTATGATATTCTACTCGGACTAAATTCTATTTCAAATTTTCAATTAAAACAAGATTTTGATTTGAATATTGATCAAAGATTAGATATGAATGAAGAGAGAAAGATCGATTGTGTCCATAATAATAATAATAATAATGATGATAACAATGATTACACCATCAATTTCAATGAAGGAATACCAACAGAACTTTTCGAAGCAAATTTAGACCATTTGGAAACGAATCAGAGAAATAAAATTGAAGTTATATGTGACCATATTTCTGCAAAACACAAGTTTGATATCGGTCAGGTGCAA
Source organism: Megalocaria dilatata (assembly GCA_034642435.1). Taxonomy (NCBI): domain Eukaryota; kingdom Metazoa; phylum Arthropoda; class Insecta; order Coleoptera; family Coccinellidae; genus Megalocaria; species Megalocaria dilatata. Next base: position 102,898,323 of record CM067854.1, on the reverse strand, counting down.
AATAATGAGTCACATATAAAAATCTTCCAAATAGGAAGATTGTTGGAAGCGAATTTGATTGAGGAGTCCTCCTCACCTTTTGCATCACCAGTCACTTTAGCATATAAGAGAGATGAAGGGTCTAAAACCAGATTATGTGTCGATTTTCGTGAACTCAATAAATTCATTGTTCCCGAACCACAGCCTTTCCCATTAATTGATGAAATCTTAGCCAAGACCCGAAATGCAAAATTCTTCACTACATTAGATGTAAATTCTGCCTTTTGGTCGATTCCTATTCGTATCAAGGCTAGTTATAAGACTGCTTTTGTGACACAGAATGGTCACTGGCAATGGAAATGTTTGTTTACCTTTTGGACATAAAACATCCCCGGCCATATTTCAACGTATATTGAATATTATCAGAAAATATAACCTGAATTTATTCTGCCTAAATTATATTGATGATATTCTAATATTTTCTTCAACATTTGACCAGCATATAGAACAGTTAATTAGGTGGAATTAAATGAAATAAAAAACGATCAACAGAATAATCTCTTAAAGATAAATAATATGAGAAGAACTCTTGTACAGAAAGAGATACATTACAAATTGCACAAAAATAATAAAAAAATAATTTTATCCAATGATTTCGGAAAAGAGTGCACAAGCATTATGGCCATATTTATGCTAGTAAGATAAATAATAATGTAATAAAGGGCCTATGTTTCACTTAGAAATAGGGAAATAAATTTTGATCCAAACAATTCTATTATAATAAAGCTCGAGGACCGAGGACCGACAAGCGATGTTGATTATTTGAGATAAAAATGTAGCCTAAACAACGGGCGTTAATTCTAAAAGCAACAATGTATTAATCAATAAATCGATTCATTTAAATTTCAACGAGGAGGTCTTGGGAACGGAAGTTAGCGATTATGATTTTAGTGCAGACGACATAAAGGACTTCAAGGCTAAGATTGAGAATTCTCAGTAAAGTCGAGATAAGAAATCGACAAGTCAAAAGATCTGGATGGTCTAGACGTGTGTAGGCGTTGAAACGATGGGAACTTAGAAAAAGCCGACTCAGTAAAACTTCGGTAGGAGGATAGAAGCCAAAGTTTTGGAAGTTCGAAAAAAAAGGGAGAGTCGTCGTCAGGCATTGGTGACAGACAGTCACTAATCGGTTCATGGTCGGGATAGTTTAGTTTAATTCAGGTTGAAAAATAAAGGGCTAAATTATAGTGTTTGTTCTTGAAGGGGTGTTGTGCCTTTGGGCTGAGGCCAACACCCCCGTGTAGAGGGTTCAGCTATTGAACATTGGGTTTTGGTGGATCGGTGTCCCGTAAAAGGTAGGTTTTTTGTAACTTCACTAAAATCTTTTCATTAGTTGAATATTGATTGTTCATAAGCGGGAACGAGAGTATGACTCATTAAAATAGACAGTCCAGGGTCCTAAAGTCTTCTAAAAAATTGATTAAAACAATTACTAGGATCTGATTTTAGAATATCATTTTACATCAATTGCTTTTCAAAAGACTTAAAATTTGTAAATATTGAAATTTCTATAGATTGACACCATAATAGTTCATTATATGTGATATCTCATTTAAATGTGTTATTTTTGCTCTATCCATCTCCTCAGAAAATACTTTTAAAACAAAAGACTTTTCCTTCGTGCGACGAGCACGAACCCAAATTCTTTCCAAAAAGAGAGTTCTGTAAAGTAAGTATATTTTGATATATTTTCGAGTTAGGAACTAGATTCAGGAATTATGAGTAGAATGTAGATAGTAAATGGTGACAGTGGTAAGGGTTAATAGTCAGAAAAAGGTTTATATTAGGTATTATTTCGTTTTTTTTGCTTGATTCATTATTCAAAAATTGGAATTAACTTTATTTTTTTCTGAAAGTAGGAAATAAAAAATTTCAAAAAGTTACCCTTTTTATAATGAGATAAACTCACTTATATATTAAGGAAAACGACCTTGAAGGGGTTATAGATAAAGTGGCGTATTACAATAAAATCAGGAAGTTTTATTACATTCAGAATACGGATTCACTGACAAATGAAGTTTGTGGATCATGTGACATATGTTGTAAAAATAAAACGAGAATAGGGAAAAGTATGGTCTCCTTTCTCAATTGGGCCCAGCAAAGGAACCATTTGAAATAATGTCGTTAGATAATATTGGAGGTTTTGCTGGAAACCGCTCTTCAAAAAGATACCTTCATCTCCTAGTGGATCATTTTACTCGATATGCATTTGCGAGCACTTCAAAACACCAAACAACCGAAGGTTTCATCAAATTAATTGATAAAATTCAAGATAAACGACCAATAAAAAAAATAGTAACAGATCAATACCCAGGAATAAATTCGGAAAAATTCAGACAACATATGAGAAGTTTGAATATACAATTGATTTTCACAACAGTAGATTGTCCTTTTTCTTATGGTCTGAATGAACGACTAAATCAGACATTAGTGAATAGAACAAGGTGCAAACAAAACGAAAAGAAAACTAGGGCATGGACGAAAATAGCCGATGAATGTATTGAAGAATACAATAGAACAAACCATTCTACAACTGGATATAGCACACGATATTTACTTTGTGGCAAAACTGATCCCATTGCTCCAGAAGAACTTATTGAAGAGAGAAATTTACCAAAAGATAAGAAAAAAGCATATAAAAATTCTTTACGCTATCATGAATACAATAACAGACTGATCGACAAGAATAGGAAACATTATGATTTTAAAATTGGAGACTATGTTTACGTTGAAAATAAATCTATATATAAAAGGACAATAACTATTTTCATGTAATTAAGTTGCTCCCATGTGAAAACGCAAACATGTAATGAGGGGTGCATACTTTGTGTGGGGGTGTAAAAATAAATCTGTTATTTTTAGGGAAAACAACTTTGTAACTTCTATGTTCTATGTATAAGATTTTAACCTAAAACTGTCACATGTCATATTTAGTTAGCTGTTAGAAATGTGAATTGAGAAACCCGAAGAAATAGCATTGTTTTTGATTTCTTCCAGGTTAGTAAGCTATTTTTTTATTTCTTTGTATGTTATTTTGGTATCTTTTAAACTGAAGAAAATAAATTCTTCCAGAATCATGACATCAAATCATCTATTTCTTCAATTATAAAAATAAGAATTGATTACATTCTTTTATATATATATATATATATATATATATATATATATATATTTATATATATATATATATATATATATTTTTTTTTTTTTTTTACCACCGTGTCTTTTACGGGTCCTATGCTATGCACGCCGGGTTATTTACCAAGGTGTGCACCGCCGCTACGGGCCTTGGAGAAATTTTCTTACTATTCTTGTCGTACTCAGAATTATCTGTTTTTGCGAACCGGAAATCACGCGCTGATCCAGGCAGAGTCTCCGAGTATTCTCAGGTAAGTGCTTTTCTATCAACCCATTCACCGATATAATCAGCGGGAGCACGTTTACAGATTTCAACCGGTGCATTTCGCGGAGTTGGAAGGCGAGATCAGAGTATTTTGTTATCTTCTCCGAGTATGCCCTCGCCAAACTATCATCTGCGGGTATAGTGAAGTCCAGCAGCAAACATGTTTCCTTTTCACTGTCGAAGATGGCAATATCTGGTCTGTTGTGAGCCACTCCTCTGTCGGTCACCAGCGTTGCGTCCCAATACACCTTATAGCGCTGATTCTCCAGGAGGACTTTAGGTGAGTATAAATGTTGTTCCACCTCATTCTGAAGCAATCCTAACCTCAGGGCAATTTGCTGGTGGTAGATCTTTCCCATCGCGTTGTGCCTATCAAGATATTCCCTAGGAGCGAGTATGGGGCACGAGGAGGTGACATGCTGTATAGACTCCGCGCCCTGGGCGCGGATATATATATATATATATATATATATATATATATATATATATATATATATATACATATATATATATATAAAAGAATGTAATCATATATATATATATATATATATATATATATATATATATATATATATTGTTATGTAATTATATTAATAAAATTTTAGAATTTAAATACTTATTAGATCACCGTTGTATGTAGTTGCTGTATTCTATGTTTCCGGCTAGCACTAAATATTATAATTTTGAATAATTGAAATTAAAATATTATTAAATCTGATTTGATATTTGAGGGAGGGTTCAATTTGAATTTTTAAAAGATTGAATTTTTTAAATTATATTTTATGAAAGTAATTTGAAATATTATAATCAGTGATCAAGAACCTAAATCTAATTCTATGTTAACCTAACCTTATCTAAATATCCTAACGTAATTCTAATAATAATAATAATAATAATAATATGGTTTATTTGCACATGAAATATTCACAAATAGAAATTCAACAATATCCACATTCTACAAGCAATACAAATAAACAGAATCAACATGCTGCTGTGAACAAAATACATTTGGAAACCACGACAAAATCCCCCATACAAAGCAAAAGCTGTCTGCAAGGGAATCCGGCCGCAGCCCCCAATTCCTTTAATATAATATTGTGACAAATTTTAGACAAACAATTCGATAAACTGAAGATCAAAATATATATGGATCATTTACAACCTCAATCACGGATTCAAGCGATGAGTTTCAACTCCAAAAGGCCCCTAATTTTTCTCCTGTCCTCGGTGATCAGATATTGTCGGAGTTTCGACTTAAACAATTTCAAGGATGAAATGTTTTTCAGGGGAAAAGGCAAGGCATTAAACACTCTTGGGGCAAGAAACAAGTGGCATCTCTGGCCAACCGATTTTGAGGACACTGGTACAACCAAGCCTTCATTTGCCTTAGTGCGAGTATTATATGTGTGCGAAATCTGTCCAAACATAGATCTGTTTCTGTGGCAAAATAAGGCAATTTTAAAAAAATATAACTTTCTTGGGTCGAATATTTGAGCCTCAGTGTAAAGGGCATCCGAAGGAAAAAGGCGGTCCTTTTTAAGGATGATCTTAAGGAAATATCTCTGAAGTATGCTCAATTTCTCCAAATGGGAGGATTGAAGTCCGCCCCAGCCCAGCATACCATAACCAATTCTAGAGTCAACAAGGGCAAAATATATCATCTTCAAATGAGGCAGGTCCATCATTTTTGCGAGATATTTGAATTTATATAATATTGATCTGAGAGTACTACAGACCTGATCTATGTGAAGATCCCACCTCAAATGAGAATCCACCGTCACTCCCAGATATTTGACTCTGTTTGATAGCCTCAATTCAGTGATCACATTTTCATCATGTACTCTCAGAGATACAAAATCAGGTAGTCCACTCGCATAACTAGTGAAGGGAAGAACAGTGGTCTTCCCGTAGTTCACAGTAAGACGCCTATCATAGAACCAATCCATTATAACCGCCAGATCCCGCTCGGCCAAGCGCCTTACCTCGTCCCACGAGTCGGCCGTATAAAACACCGACGTATCATCTGCGGAGCCTAAGATAGTTCCAGCAGTACCAAGGGTGAACAAGCTGTCCATATAAATGATGAATAATAATGGACCTAGAACAGTACCTTGGGGTACACCACATGTCACCGTTCTGACGCTACTGTAATCATTATTCACCCTGACAATTTGTTTTCTATCGGATATATAACTCTCCAGAAGTTTCAGAGGGATTCCTCTACATCCAATATCATGAAGGGTCTTCAGCAGCTCCACGTGATCCACGGTGTCAAAGGCCTTCGCTAGATCCAGGAAAATGCATAGTGAGGGTCTGCTTTTATCCATTGCGTCGTATATCTTAGACGTCAGCGCTGCTATGGCATCTTCAGCAGAGGAGTTTTGCCTGAATCCATACTGGTTGTCAGCTAGTATTTTATGTTTTCCAATGAAGGACTCTAATCTTGTTTTCAGGGTTTTCTCAAATATTTTTGCGAAATTGTTCGTTAGGGAGATCGGTCGGTAGTTGGAAACAACTTTCCTATCACCACCCTTATGGATAGGTCTTATAACCGACATCTTGTACTCAGGAGGACACACACCCCTTTCATAGAGAAGATTTATAACAAAGGACAGTGGCTCCGCAATTTCCTCAGAAATTTGCTTTAAAGTTTCCGATGTGAGACCATCAACTCCAGGAGCCTTGTTGTTATTGAGGCTCCGAATTATATCTTTTATTTCTAAATGTGTCGTGGGACTCAAAAATATGGAATCTGTGTTTATTGTACGATGATTTTTTGAGCATCTTTTACCCACGAATTTTTTGGCGAGTTTAGGGCCGATATCTGTAAAGAAATTCACAAATTCCTCAGCAGTATTAACATCATCGGTCGTCAGATTGTTATCCTGCTTGATGACATGTTTAATGTCGCCACTTTTATTTCCCCGGCCAGAAATATTATTGATGGTCCTCCATAAATTTCTTGGGTTATGTTTGCTTCGTTCAATCTCCCCTCTGTGAAAATTCTGCTTCGCCATTTTTATTAACATATTCAGCCTATTCCTATATGCAATAAATGTCTGCCTCAAATTAAGGTCCTGTCTATTCCTCGCATATTTCCGGTATAATCTATCCCTTTCTTTGATAGAATTAAATATAAATATAAATAAATATAATTTATTGATCCTTTGGACACAGATAGAGTGTATGGGACAAGTCACGGAAAGTTGAAGCTATATAATTCAAATATCAAATTTACAATAGATTTGTATCAGACATATATTCATGTATACTATAGTAGGCATTTTTTGCCAATATATCTTTCACAGTTCTACCATACTCTCTCCTATTCAGTGCTCTTACCATGGGTGGTAGGTGATTATATAATATTATGCCTTTATATAAAATAGAGGACTTAAATTTGGTGGTTCGATGCACTTGAATAGATAGAGTGTCGGTACCTCTGGTGGAATAATTGTGGTAGTTGGACAATTTGGTGAATTTGGCCATATTATCCTTCATATATATCAGAGCTCTATACATGTAAATACAAGGTACTGTAAGAATTTTGTTTTCTATAAATATTGGTCGACAGGAAGTGCGTGGTTGTAAGCCAAAGATCATACGTAATATGCGCTTTTGCGACACCAAAACTCTGTCTGAATCAACAGAGTCACCCCAGATTAAAATGCAATAATCAATATGGCTATATACCAAACCATAATATATATTCAATAATATTTTACGTGGAAGTGAATTTTTTAAACGGTATATAACATAGAAAGACGAGCTGAGTTTCTTACACACCCTCTCGACATGATGGTGCCACCTCAAATTTCTGTCTACATAAATACCCAAGAACTTAATCACATCATCAGCTTTTAAAGGGACATCATTGTGATAAATTTCAAAGGTGCCGCCAGTATCGCTTCTCAGTTGAAAGCGAACGCACTCGGTCTTATTAATGTTCATTATCAGTGCATTTTTTTTGCACCAGTTTTCAAATTGGCTGATTAGAGACATGCAAACTTCCCTGAGTTCATTTAAGCCTGAAGCAGAGACGGCAATTGAAGTGTCATCAACGAAAATTATCAATTTCATTGTTACCGCTGCTAGATGTTCTGGTAGATCATTTATGAACAGGATGAAAATTAATAAGTCCCAAGGTTATCCATTCCTTTTTTTTATTGAATTTACGTTTTATGTTGAAGGTGTTTTTCTCAACAAGTTTCCGAACTGTGCTGGATAGCAAATAACTGGCCGCAACAGGATCAGTCATACCAAATAGAATTTCCCAGTTGAAATCAGTAAGGCTCTGTCTGAGACGTCCAAAATTTATCTTACTAGTGTTCACGAATACTCTTTCATCCGTACCATCTACTTGATCATTAGCTTGTTCTATCGCCAGCAATGTAGCCCTATGGTCGGAAACATGTGTGTCCAGAACAAACGCCGCGCAGGTATCAAGTAAACAATTATTGGTTTTTACGAATATATGATCTATACAAGATTTTGACCCACCTTGAAGCCTAGTAGGTACATTTATGGTCGAGACAAAGTTGAATTCGCTCATAACATTCAGATATTCATCTGTTGTCCGATTGTTAGAAAAGAGATCTATATTTAAGTCGCCTATTAGTATGTGATAATCGTTGTTGAATCTCTGTTGAGTCAGGTAAGCTTGGAGTTGTATGATGAACTGATCCATGTCTGTAGCGGGTGATCTGTATATGCAAGACAATTTTAAAGACATTCCAGAGACACTCACCTGAACCTCAATTATGTTCCATGGCCCCATCCCGACAGTTTTAGCCTCACACATCAATGACTTCTTCAAGTACACTATAACACCATCGTTCTTGTTTATTAAACCCTCAATATATACCGTTTCATACCCACTCATATTGAAAAAGGTCGGGTCAGGTACCTTCCACGTCTCGGTAAGGACTATGCAGTCAAAAAGTTCCCTACATTGATGAAGAAAAATCTCCAACTTATCAAAATTCTTATAAATACTCCTTATATTCTGCTGACATACTCTGAATTTTCTACTCCCCACCTGAAGGCTATTAAAATCATCCACACTGCGCAACACTGTCGTAGGAAATCGTTCATAGTTGTAATCAACAATGTACACAGTGATTATTATTTCTAAACTTCTTTGGGAAAAGATTAACAATATTGAATTTTTACTACCTTCAGTAAGTTTGTTCTTCAATTTATGATTGTTCTTTTTTACTGTCCCTTCTTCGTTTCAGGAATAACACTGGTTCCGTTGGAAACAACACTTCTAGAACGTTCTGAAATTCACAGGCTACTTTGTTGATTTTCTTCAATATATCCAATTCGTTTGAAACTTGATTTCTATGTGATATTTTTCCATTCACATTCAGGTAATGTATTTTCTGGATTCATTTTCCATTCACAATAACCAAATAATCTTCTTTTTTTAGATGATGATACTTTTTTGGCACTTTTTTAATTATGGACCGACAAGGATTCTACTCTGCATATAATTGGAGACTGCCGACTTTTTCTGTGTCTGCCCTATTTATAGTTTTCAAGAAAAGTTGAATTTCAAAGCTTACTAGCTTCTATCACAATTATATAAAAATGATGCTTTTGATGATTTTACAAAATTCACAATATTTCCTGGTTTGAAATTACTTTTGAAAATTAGCTTATTTTTTAAACTACATTTTGATGTATGTTTCATGTTAAACAGAACAGTGAAAGTCTTGCTTTTTGTTCGTAAAGTATCTCAAGTGTCAAATTTTAACTTCTAATGCTTATAACTTATAAAATACTTAATATTACTTATGAAATTGATTAAATTTCTTTAGCTTAGATTCTATTACAATTCCATTGATGCCTAAACATTTTCAAGGATATCTCTTACATTCATCATTTGAAAATATCTGATGTAGATGCTATCTTTCATTGAATTAAGTGAATTTTGATCAAATTTGCTCTCTTTACATCATTCTGGTGAGTTATATTTAATTTAGCTTATTCTTTGTCAATAATTTCACTAAAGTTTATATGTGATTCATTATAACAACAAATCTTTTCAACAAATTCTTCATCAATTTCAAAGTGGATATCTAAATTCAAATTACTTCTATTTATTGCAACTTTGGCTGGTTTTATATTGAATAATTGTAAATTGAAATCTCCCTGTAAATTCTTTTTATAAACTGTCAACAAGATTACTGTTTTTTTAATTACCGTTCAAAGAATTTTAATTTGACTAGTCGTTATGTATCCTGAATATGCTTTTTCTTCATAATTTTAGCTTGTGAGTATTTTTGTGAATTGAATTATCAATATTTATATCAGAATGGATATTATTTAATTAAATGTGCTCTGGTTATACTCTAACGAGTCAACTTATATACAACGGTGAGTCTTTTCCTTTAAGTGTAAATTCCATGACTATATATATATATATATATATATTAAAGAAAAAATGGCAAACCTTTTTGTAACATGGGATCTAATGAAAACTCATGTGCTAATATGCTTCGCAGGGTTGCCACTTGTTTACAAGAAATTTCAAATGAATCATACACGAATATGGGTGCGTGGCTGTGTTGCATTCGTCGGCATTACACCAGTGCTCTGATGTTTAGCCAAAAAGCTGTCTGTTTCTTACGCCAGACGATTAATAAAAACTATGCAGCTGTATTTGAATTTTGAACTGTAACACAGGTGCAAGTTGCACTATCCCAATTCGAAAAACTTCCTGCTCACACGTAATCATACAATAAATTTACTGATCACGGTATTATCATAGAAGAAAAATGTAATTACCTTCTATTGTTAATTTAGCAGAACTTGATTCAATAAAATATTAATATGAAGCTATAACAGTGAAAAACTTATGAATAAATCAATAGTTTATAGAATAAATACTATTGTGAGACTTTCATGGTAACGACGGTTTCAAAAGAAAACATTCTCAAATAAGAAATTTGGCAATGCAGGACTTAGTGGAGTTTACAAATGACAGATGAATAAGGAGCGATATGTTAGCCTCATTAGCAAACGCCAATAATCCTTCGTAGTACGTCTATGGAAACATCACTTTTTGAATAGGTAAACTAAGTGAATACATGAATAACATAGGAATTCTATATCAGACACCTAACAATTAACATACTTGTCACTTGAAACAATTTTGACAATTTCAATGAGATTTTTCCATAATGAAAGGAAATATTCCAGATGAACACTGTAAGAATCACACTAACTGGTAAGAGTCCATAAAAATTCTTTCAAATAAACAGATGAACAGATCTTGGTTGTTGAAATATTTACTCAATTTAGGAATTCCCAATAACTGACAATTTATTTTACTGTTTTGTCTAACCTTTTTAAAGTTTTTCCCTAACCATACCTAGTTAAGATGAGATGTTTCCTATTTTAAGCAAGTTCAAAATTTAACCCTGAAGAAGCCAGAGTATTGATGAAATAACTGTCTTTCCACTAGAAACTTCAAATAGTGTTTAAGAATGAACTGTACTGGCCGGCATTTGTGCAAAATGATAACAAGCCACTCCTCAACCAAACGTGCACAAATCACACATATAGAAAATACAGAACCCCTTTTTACTGAATAATAATCAATTCAATTTTAATTTATTCATTATTATTAGCCAGTCTTAGCTACATTAAAATCAAAGGCTCCTTTTTGGTGGGTTTCTTCAATTTTTTAATGCCATAAAATACCTGCAATCATTTCATCTGGATACAGCACTGATGTAAAATAGATTGAAGTTGTGGACATTGTCGAACAATTTATTCTTCATTTTCACCAACAAATTGTTCGACAGCATCCACGTATTCGATCCAGGAATGAACTCACAGCTCTGATTATCTTCTGGGACCTAAGGTCTGAAACAGATCCACAAACAAAAAAATCCTATTGAATAATATTAAATAAGGTTATTCTGATTTTTACAAATTCTTATTGTTATTCAAAACAACAAATATTTCGTTATCACAGTCTCATCATCAGGTAGGTTTTCATCATCAGGTTGATTTCCATCAAGTAAAGACTGATTCAATTAAATATTTAAAAAAATCCTAAAAATGAGTTAATAAAAATGAACTGTTACAAACTTGCATAAACATATTTCTCCTTTGGTACCATTCTTTTAGAAAGCATTTTGAGACAGGTATATTAAGATATAAATTGAACTATGTGAAGGGTCTTTCTTTAGAATGATAGGAATTCAATTTCAAATGAAAATACAAAGGTTTGACGTATCAACTTTATCCTTGTTTATTTTGAAAAGTGAATAATGCAGTTATGTTTGAAATAAGATATCATTCAAATATCCATTACAGCTTTGTTGACACTAACGCATCTGATCGCTCAAATTTTTTATCACTCTGTGCAATAATTCTGCCTGTAATTTGCCAATAACTTGAGGAATATTCTCTTCGGAGTGATCCAAGGTCTGTGTGGCTTGTTGGCATAGACTTATGCTTTCACATAAATACAAATAAAATAATCCACAGGGATCAAATTACATGATCTTGGCGGCCAATTAACAAATCATCGTCATGAAATGATCCTATCATTAAACAGTAATTTTAGTTATTAACAAAGTCAATAAACCATAAAATATACCTCGTCTGAGAAGATTTTTTGGCCAAAATCAGGTTCGTATCCCAGTACTTAAGGAGCAAACTCTCAATTCAATCTGTGATAATTTGGCTTCAGTTCTTGAATCAATACTACTTTATACATATACAAGCAGACTCTTACACAATATTCTTTGAGTTAACATCTGAGAAAGTCCCACTTGTTGCGAGCTTCGTGAAATCTACAAATTTGGCTCATTAACAGTACTGGCTGCAATGTTTTCCTCAGTATGCACGTTTTGTCATCTTTATGGTGGCTTTTTGTCTTGTGAAATTAACTGATCTTCAACAGTTTTCACAGTACGGCGTATAACATGCACAGAGTACCTGGACAGTGATTCAATTCTCGAATTAATAAATGTTGAGTACCCACAACTGAGCTACCACTTTGGGAATTTTTTTTTTAAATATTATTTTTAACCGATCAAGAGGAGTTATACTCCATGGCATTTGTACAATAATTGATGAACCATATCATTTGAGTGCAGACAGCTAAGTGGTAGAGCATTGGGCTCATGACCGGAAGGTCCGGGTTCGAATCCTGCTCAGGTGGAAAAGAAATTTTCTAGTTGAACGGGTGTCAGCCACCATTTCACTGTTTGGTCAAAAATTAACAGTGCTGTGACCTAACGTGGCGCAAGATCGCAGTAACAAAGCCTACACAGAACACAACTGAACTCCTAACTCGCACAAGCTGAAAAAGTTTCTAAGGGATCTTCACAGAAGATCTAGGAGTATCAGGATAATAATAATATTGAGTTATTCCACTTTGAAGGAAAGTCATTGTTATATGTCCATGCAACTTCGAGCATCATTGGCACGAAGAGGAGTCAAACGATGAATCATGAAACTGCACAGTATACTGAATATAGTAGCACCTGGAAATAAGAAAAAATGCATTAGAAACCGAAAAACCTCTATTTGAAAAATTATCTCGCATATTGAAAGACATTTTACAATTAGTTATGAATTAATAAGATTAAATTATAGTCCATTATAATCTTATAATTTGAGCACTACGAATTTTACGTATAATTTTCGCAAAATATCATGTGCACTAGTTATTTTTACACTATAGAAGATGAGCACGGACAAGAATATGAAACAACCTGTAAATGTATGATATTATACTCAGGTCGGTGAATAGCTCAAAGCCAATAACCTACAAAGGAACGCAAAATACCACTATACCTCTTCAAAAATCTGGACGTTTCTTGGGTCTCTCCTCATAAACGAATCTCTCAATTGAAGCGAACATATTTCTGATCTATGCACAAAACTAAGTTGAATTGATAGTCCTCAGAAAGTACCTAGATACTATAATACATCAAGAGTAATATACCGGGCAGTCAAAAATGAGGTATGAAATAATGTTTTACGGAAACTTGTAGCGCCTGAATTACTTTACTTTACAATTTAGAAGTGAAAAAGAAAGTTGCTGAAAGCCAAAAAAAACAAAACCAAAAAAACGACATGCTAGGATCACCTCAGCTTGCTAATAGTGGAGATGGGGTGAGTTCAGCCAAATACGTAAATTCTGAAATAGATCAAATTATAACAGTAATAAAAATAAATAAAATTGATGATTCTATTATCAACTTCCTACAGCTCAATTTCAGATGATCAATACACAAATCTGCCCCCTATGGTTGATCAAGCCCAGTGTTCACAATACCATTCAGTTCATATAGACGCTATATATTTGATAAATCAATTTACGGAAGATAAAAATTAATATTTTAAGGCTTTAAAAATCAAGTAATACTATGTTCGTCACAAAATCATAGAAAGCTTTAAGGTACTTTAAGGTTTTCTTTAAACCATTGACATTCCATAATGAGATTAATTCAAGCCTAAATTAATTATATATTATGTATAAAATAAAATAGAAAAAGGCTTTCAACTTAAAAAAATTGTAGAAATTTCTATGTTTTACTACCAATAAAAAGATATGTTACACATTTTCTTGTGATTCGAGTTTCGGGAAATGAACTATCCCATCATAAGACAACTCAAAATATAAATACATTCAATTAAATGTCAAAATTTATTATACGTTGATTCAAAAATTGTTGAATTACAATTATAGATACATATTCAAATCTAGTTTATAACAAAATATTACAGCACATTTATTTGTTTATGGATAGAAGATTTTTCAAAATATTGGATGACAAATATTACTGATGTGAAAATATCCAAGGATACAATCTGAATCCTTCTTAGAGTTCACAATAAAAATTCAGATTCTTTCAGCCAATTCCAAATCATTCTTCTATTTTACAAAAGTCTTCATAAGGTAATTTCAACTTTCTGCCTTTCAACAGCCCTTTCTCTATTTCTATACCAGCACAAAATTGATCTGCGTTTATTGAAAGTAAAATAGCTCGTTGGCCTCTGTATGCACCATTCACAATTTTCACTGGTTTTCCTAATGCAGGAATGACAGTTTCTAAAAATTCTTGATCAATTTTAATTTTTTTTCCATTATCAAGTAACTTTACAATAGCATGGTATTTATTTATAACCTCTCTAATGACTGCTTTTTTCTTATAAAAATCAGATCCCAAAGAATTTGTCAGTATTTTAACTACAATTCCTTCGGTGATCCAGTAATCTTTCCGGTTTTTTTCTTCCCTCTTTTTTTCTTCCATTTCTTTTATTTCATCTAGTGCTGTTTTTTTAACATCCATTTTGATTTTTTTGCTGCTATTTGAAATGCTTGATTCATTTTTTCTCTTGATAGCTGGTAATGGATTCAGAATCTTTTCAAGTTCACGCTTTGATAGTTTCAAATCTAGTTTCACAATTTTTTCTTCATTATTACGCACCAATTCTGATTTTTTTTCTGCTTCGGGCTCTGTATGGGCAGTTTTTTCTTGAGCCAATTTAACTTACCTCTCGATGAATTCCAGATTTCGTTCCTCATCATCTTTGTCCATTTTTTGCTTTTTATTTTTTCTTTCCTCTTTTGCTATTGTTTCTGGATCTCTATCAATATATGTAATAAACCAACCAGTTTCAGTTTCATCAACAATACATTTACCAGTTTTTCCTAACCATTTGACAAAGCCAGTTAGTGTCACCCACCGTGTTGCATTCATGTGTATATGATTTTTGTCTGCAATATATTCCTGATAGACCCTATTTGCATTCACTCTTTTTGTTCCGAATTGTCTCCTCAGAATTTGTAAATACTCCTTCTGAAAATCAAATGAAAATTCATCCATAAATTTCTTTGAATTATCCGCAAAAATAAGCAGTTGTCTTTGGTGAGATTAGGACATGGTGTGGCATTTGAAACCATTTTCATCCCTACATTGCTTTTGACACATTTGACAATACCATCTTAATTTCTGAAGACCTTTGGCTTTCATTTTGTTTGCCAAATATTTGGGGGTTCCTACTTCGGCTCGGGGCATTTTGTTTATTGTTAAAAACAGGTGAAAATTTATAGACCCTTCCTTGGATTCCTACTGCAAAATCTGATATACCCAAATTGATTCGTCTTACTGATGAATATATCTTTTCTTCAAAAATGAAATATATCACAATAATTACACTAGGTTGTAAACTTTTAACCACAGATTCTTCTTCTCCTTCTTCTACTGCAAAATCTGATATACCCACATTGATTCACTTCCTCTTACTGATGAATGAAATAAATTACAATAATTACACTAGGTTGACTTTTCACCACAGATTCTCCTTTTTCTTCTTCTTCTTCTTTTTCTTCGCTTCTTTTTCTTCTTCTTTTTTTTTCTTCGCTTCTTCTTCTTCTTCTCTTTATATATATATATATATATATATATGGTATTATATTAATGAAATTTAGTGAATGAATACTTATGTAAATAATTATTAGATCACCCTTGTATGTAAGTGATGTATTCTATGATTCCGGCTAGCTCTTAATATTATAATTTTGAATAATTGAAAATTATATATAATTAATTCTGATTTAATATTTGAGTGTGGATTCAATTTGAATTTTCTAAAAGATTGAATTTTTAAATTATATATTATGAAAGTAATTGGAAATATTATAATCAGTGATCAATAACCTAAATCTAATTCTATGTTAACCTAACCTTATCTAAATAACCTAACGTGATTCTAATGTAAACAATGATTGCTATTTCTAAATTTCTTTCTGGAAATATTAACAGGATTGAATTTTAATACCTTTGGTAAGTTTGTTCTTCAATTTATGAATGTTCCTTTTTACTGTCCCTCTACGTTTCAGAAATAAAACTTGTTTCGTTGGAAACAACACTTCTAGAATGTTCTGAAATTCACAGGCTACTTTGTTGATTTTCTTCGATCTATCCAACTCGTTTGAAACTTGATTTTCCATTCACGTTCAGGTAATGTATTTTCTGGATTCACTTTCCATTCCCAATAACCAAATAATCTTCTTTTTTCAGATGATGTTACTTTTTTGGCATTTTTTTTTAAATTACGGACCGACAAGGATTCTACTCTGCATATAATTGGAGACTGCCGACTTTTTCTGTGTCTGCCCTATTTATAGTTTTCAAGAAAAGTTGAATTTCAAAGCTTACTAGCTTCTGTCAAAATTATATAAAAATGATGCTTTTGATGATTTTACAAAATTTACAATATTTCCTGATTTGAAATTACTTTTGAAAATTAGCTTATTTTTTAAACTACAATTTGATGTATGTTTCATGTTAAACAGAACAGTAAAAGTCTTGCTTTTCGTTCGTACAGTATTTCAAGTGTCAAAATTCAACAAATTTTAACTTCTAATGCTTATAACTTATAAAATACCTAATATTACTTATGAAATTGATTGAATTTCTTTAGCTTAGATGCTATTACAATACTATTGATGCCTAAACATTTTCAAGGATCTCTCTTACATTAATCATTTGAAAATATCTGACGTAGATGCTATCTTTCATTGAATTAAGTGAATTTTGATCAAATGTGTCCTATTTACATCATTCTGGTGAGTTATATTTAATTAAGCTTGTTCTTTGTCAACAATTCCACTAAAGTTTATATGTGATTCATTATAATAACAAATCTTTTCAACAAATTCTTCATCAATTTCAAATTGGATATCTAAATTCAAATGACTTCTATTTACTGCAACTTTGGCTGGTTTTATATTGAATAATTGTGAATTGAAATCTCCCTGTGAATTCTATTTATAAACTGTCAACAAGAGTACTGTTTTTTGATTACCGTTCAAAGAATTTTCAATCGACTAGTCGTTATATATCCTGAATATGCTTTTTCTTCATAATTTTAGCTTGTACGTATTTTTACGAATTGAATTATTAATATTTCTGTCAGAATGAATATTATTTAATTAAATGTGCTCTGGTTATACTCTAACGAGTCAACTTATATACAACAGTAAGTGTTTTCCTTTATAATTTTATGTAATTATTTATTTTAACTGTAAATACCATGACAATATATATATATATATATAAACACTATATATATATATGTATATTATATATATACATATATTTTTTTTTTTGAAGAATAAGTATATTCTAGTTTTCTCGATTTTTGTATACGTTTTTAATTTTAATGGTTTATTTCGAAAAGTTCTATATCATTAAAAAACAAATGCAACAAAATATAATTCATCATACTAATATAATAAATAAATTTATATAATTAATTATTTACACTTATTCAAATCCCAATTCACAGGTTAACAGTTATGCTTTCTGGCTATAACTATTTTTTTCAACTTTTATATTTATTTTATTAAAATCAACTACCAATCAATATATCTTACCTCAGAGTGGTAAGCGGATAATTGCTTAAGCAAACTAACTTTAAAAATCAAGTAATACTATCTTCGTCACAAAATCACAGAAAGCTCTAAGGTACTTTAAGGTTTTCTTTAAACCATTGACATTCCATAATGAGATTTATTCAAGCCTAAATTAATTATATATTATGTATAAAATGAAATAGAAAAAGGCTTTTAACTTAAAACAAATCGTAGAAATTTCTATGTTTTACTACCAATAAAAAGATATGTTACACATTTTCTTGTGACTCGAGTTTCGGGAAATGAACTATCCCATCATAAGTCAACTCAAAATATAAATACATTCAATTAAATGTCAAAATTTATTAGACGTTGATTCAAAAATTGTTGAATTACAATTATAGATACATATTCAAATCAAGTTTATAACAAAATATTACAGCACATTTATTTATTTATGGATAGAAGATTTTTCAAAATATTTGATGACAAATATTACTGATGTGAAAATATCCAAAGATACAATCTGAATCCTTCTTAGAGTTCACAATAAAAATTTAGATTCTTTCAGCCAATTCCAAATCATTCTTCTATTTTACAAAAGTCTTAATAAGGTAATTTCAACTTTCTGCCTTTCAACAGCCCTTTCTCTATTTCTATACCAGCACAAAATTGATCTGCGTTTATTGAAAGTAAAATAGCTCTTTCGCCTCTGTATGCACCATTCACAATTTTCACTGGTTTTCCTAATGCAGGAATGACAGTTTCTAAAAATTCTTGATCAATTTTAATTTTTTTTCCATTATCAAGTAACTTTACAATAGCTTGGTATTTATTTATAACCTCTCTAATGACTGCTTTTTTCTTATAAAAATCAGATCCCAAAGAATTTGTTAGTATTTTAACTACAATTCCTTCGGTGATCCAGTAATCTTTCCGGTTTTTTTCTTCCCTCTTTTTTTCTTCCATTTCTCTTATTTCATCTAGTGCTGTTTTTTTAACATCCATTTTGATTTTTTTGCTGCTATTTGAAATGCTTGATTCATTTTTTCTCTTGATAGCTGGTAATGGATTCAGAATCTTTTCAAGTTCACGCTTTGATAGTTTCAAATCTAGTTTCACAATTTTTTCTTCATTATTACGCACCAATTCTAATTTTTTTTCTGCTTCAGGCTCAGTATGGGCAGCTTTTTCTTGAGCCAATTTAACTTGCTTCTCGATGAATTCCAGATTTCGTTCCTCATCATCTTTGTCCATTTTTTGCTTTTTATTTTTTCTTTCCTCTTTTGCTATTGTTTCTGGATCTCTATCAATATATGTAATAAACCAACCAGTTTCAGTTTCATCAACAATACATTTACCAGTTTTTCCTAACCATTTAACAAAGCCTGTTAGTGTCACCCACCGTGTTGCATTGATGTGTATATGATTTTTGTCTGCAATATATTCCTGATAGACCCTATTTGCATTCACTCTTTTTGTTCCGAATTGTCTCCTCAGAATTTGTAAATACTCCTTCTGAAAATCAAATGAAAATTCATCCATAAATTTCTTTGAATTGTCCGCAAAAATAAGCAGTTGTCTTTGGTGAGATTCGGACATGGTGTGGCATTTGAAACCATTTTCATCCCTACATTGCTTTTGACACATTTGACAATACCATCTTAATTTCTGAAGACCTTTGGCTTTCATTTTGTTTGCCAAATATTTGGGGGTTCCTACTTCGGCTCGGGGCATTTTGTTTATTGTTAAAAACAGGTAAAAATTTATAGACCCTTCCTTGGATTCCTACTGCAAAATCTGATATACCCAAATTGATTCGTCTTACTGATGAATATATCTTTTCTTCAAAAATGAAATATATCACAATAATTACACTAGGTTGTAAACTTTTAACCACAGATTCTTCTTCTCCTTCTTCTACTGCAAAATCTGATATACCCACATTGATTCACTTCCTCTTACTGATGAATGAAATAAATTACAATAATTAAACTAGGTTGACTTTTCACCACAGATTCTCCTTTTTCTTCTTCTTCTTCTTTTTCTTCGCTTCTTTTTCTTCTTCTTTTTTTCTTCGCTTCTTCTTCTCTTTATATATATGTATATAGACTTTATATATATATATATATATATAAACACTATATATATATGTATATTATATATATACATATATTTTTTTTTTTTTGAAGAATAAGTATATTCTAGTTTCCTCGATTTTTGTATACGTTTTTAATTTTAATGGTTTATTTCGAAAAGTTCTATATCATTAAAAAACAAATGCAACAAAATATAATTCATCATACTAATATAATAATTATGGAATTATATTAAAGAAATTTTGTGAATGAATACTAATTAGATCACCCTTGTATGTAAGTGATGTACTCTATGCTTCCGGCTAGCTCTTAAGATTATAATTTTGAATAATTGAAATTAAAATATTATTAAATCTGATTTGATTAATATTTGAGGGAGGGTTCAATTTGAATTTTCTAAAAGGTTGAATTTTTTTAAATTATATTTTATGAAAGTAATTTGAAATATTATAATCAGTGATCCATAACCTAAATCTAATTCTATGTTAACCTAACCTTATCTAAATAACCTAACGTAATTCTAATGTAAACAATGATTATTATTTCTAAACTTCTTTGGGAAAAGATTAACAGGATTGAATTTTTTAATACCTTTGGTAAGTTTGTTCTTCAATTTATGAATTGTTCTTTTTACTGTCCCTTTTTCTTCGTTTCAGGAATAAAACTGGTTTCGTTGGAAACAACGCTTCTAGAACGTTCTGAAATTCACAGGCTACTTTGTTGATTTTCTTCGATATATCCAATTCGTTTGAAACTTGATTTCTATGTGATATTTTTCCATTCACATTCAGGTAATGTATTTTCTGGATTCAATTTCCATTTACAATAACCAAATAATCTTCTTTTTTCAGATGATGTTACTTTTTTGGCACTTTTTTAATTATGGACCGACAAGGATTCTGCTCTGCATATAATTGGAGACTGCCGACTTTTTCTGTGTCTGCCCTATTTATAGTTTTCAAGAAAAGTTGAATATCAAAGCTTACTAGCTTCTGTCAAAATTATATAAAAATGATGCTTTTGATGATTTTACAAAATTTACAATATCTCCTGGTTAGAAATTACTTTTGAAAATTAGCTTATTTTTTTAACTACATTTTGATGTATGTTTCATGTTAAACAGAACAGTGAAAGTCTTGCTTTTCCTTCGTAAAGTATTTCAAGTGTCAAAATTTAACAAATTTTAACTTCTAATGCTTATATATATATAACTTATAAAATACTTGATATTACTCATGAAATTGATTAAATTTCTTTAGCTTAGATGCTATTACAATTCTATTGATGCCTAAACCTTTTCAAGGATCTCTCTTACATTAATCATTTGAAAATATCTGATGTAGATGCTATCTTTTATTGAATTAAGTGAATTTTGATCAAATTTGTCCTATTTACATCATTCTGATGAGTTATATTTAATTTAGCTTGTTCTTTGTCAACAATTTCACTGAAGTTTATATGTGATTCATTTTAATAACAAATCTTTTCAACAAATTCTTCATCAATTTCAAATTGGATATCTAAATTCAAATTACTTCTTTCTATTGCAACTTTGGCTGGTTTTATATTGAATAATTGTGAATTGAAATCTCCCTGTGAACTTTATTTATAAACTGTCAACAAGAGTACTGTTTTTTGATTACCGTTCAAAGAATTTTCAATCGACTAGTCGTTATGTATCCTGAATATGCTTTTTCTTCATAATTTTTAGTTTGTGAGTATTTTAATGAGTTGAATTATTAATATTTGTGTCAGAATGGATATTATTTAATGAATTTTGCTCTGGTTATACTCTAACGAGTCAACTTATATACAAAGGTGAGTCTTTTCCTTAATATATTTATGTAATTATTTATTTTAACTGTAAATACCATGACAAATTCCCCAAAATCAAAATGTTTATTCTGATGATAAAGGAATTAGAATAAATATTTTGAATTTTTTCAAATAAAGGTGAGTCTTTGTGAACATTATAGGATAATATTAATTTTGATTTTTGAAATGTAGTAATGAATTGTCAAATGTTATTATGTATTTTGAATTGAAATAGTAATAAAATTTTAATCTATAATTTTTGCAATTTATTCACTTTCTTAATGATTTGAAATCTTGATGTTGCGTTTATTAATTAGCGTATCCACCAATTTTTAAAATCTGTTACTGTTTTGAAAAATTTACCTCTTGATAATTAATTTATAGAATTCATACTTTAATCATTGTTTGTTTCTGAATTTAATTTGTACAAATCTTTTATATTAAAAATTCCTCTGATTCTGTTGGTTTCGATTTCCTTCAACCTATAACTGTTAATGCCGTCTTCATTGTCTATTATATATGGCCCTTCAAATGGAGGTAATAATTTTGCACATATATTTTTATATTTATCTGTTATTCTATGTGATCTTACCAACACCAAATCATCCTTTTTGAATGTCAAATTTTTCCTTTCTTTTTTTTTCTCCATTTTCTTAACATACTTTTCCCCTTTCCTTTACTTCCTGTATAATTTTTTCATATTTTCCTTTTTCTATGTTTTCCCAAGGCCTATCTGGTTGTTCCTGTTTCATTAAAAATTTAGGGATTTCTTCTGTTATTGTGTTTGGGGTATTATTCAATATATCTTCTACCTTATTTAATTCTACATCCCAATTTTGGTGTTCTCCATCTACCACCATTCTCAAAACCTTTAATACCTCTTGAATAAAACGTTCTGATGGATTAGCCTGGGGATGTCTGATGCTAGTATGTCTTAGGAAAATATTGTTTTGTTGACAATATTGTTTAAAACGATTATTCCGAAAATATGTAGCATTATCCAATATGCAACTCTTTGGTTGTCCAATTTCTTCAATGTATTCATTGAGTTTTCTTTTGACTGTATTTACCTTTGTATTTTTACAAGGGTATAATTTAACGTATTTCGTAAAAATGTCGACTATTACAAATATAAATTTATTTCCTCTTTCTGTTATTATTAACTCTCCTACAAAATCAATAGCAATGATTTCCAATTTTTCCATTGCCAGTATATTTCTTGGTTGATTATAATTCTTATAATTTTTTGTTTTATTGAGTTGGCATATTCTACAATTTCTAGTTATATTTTTACTTATATTGATATCTTTCTTTGTTATATAATTTTCTCTAAAAATCATCCATAATTTTCTACTACCTGGATGACCATTTTCCTCATGTAATTCTTTTAAAATTTCAATTGCCAATTTTTTGCTCATTATATATAGTTCTTTATCACCTGTCGTTTTCACATATACTTCATCTATTTTCTTACATTTCTTCAGCAATTCTAGTGAGATGTTTATTTGATCTTGGATAATTTTTGATTTTGAGAATATTCCTTCTTTTTCTTTTAAAACATTGATTCCTATTTGTAATTTTCTGTCTTCTTTTCGGACTTTATTTTCATCCCTTGTAAGTGTATCCGCCACTACATTAAGTTTACCTCTGATGTATTTTATTTCAAAATCATATTCTTGTAACAATAGCATTCCTCGGTGTATGCGGTTATTTAATAGTTTATTATTCATTGTATTTAATAAGGATAAGTGATCAGTCTCAATATAAAATTTCGATCCCAATAGATAAAATCTTAATTTTTTTACACAAAATATTATACTTGCAAACTCTAATTCTGTTACACTATATTTTTTTTCATAATTTTTTGTTACTCTAGATACAAAACATATTGGTACTTCTACGTCATTTTGTTCTTGTAATAGAACTCCTGTAAATTTATTTAATGAAGCATCTGTTCGTAAAATGAATTGTTTATCATATTGAGGATGATACACTCGCAAGTTTTTTGTAAATTCTTCTTTTATTTTCTTAAATGCTTGTTCTTGCAATTCTTTCCAGTCCCATTTGTTTCCTTTTCTCAATAATTTTATTAGAGGAATCTCCTTTTCACTTAAGTCTGGAATTAATTTTTTGAAATAACTTACTAATCCTAAGAAACCTCTCAATGTTTTTAAATTTTCCGGTCTTTTATATTCTTGTATTATTTTCACTCTGTCCTCATCCATTGTTACTCCATCTCTATCTAATCTATATCCTAAAAATTTAATATTCTTTTGAAAAAATTGGCATTTTTCTGTATTTATTTTTAATCCTGCTCCATCTAATTCATCCAGTAATATTTCAACATGCTTCATATGAGTTGTTTCATCTTTAGAGAAAATTAAAATATCATCGATATAATGCAGTATGAAGTCTTCATATTTGTTTAAAATAGAGTGGAGTGCTCTTACTAACGCTGAACATGAGCTTTGTAATCCAAATGGTACTACTTTAAATCGATATACTACTCCATCTATTGTAAAAGCCGTATAGTCTCTACTCTTTCTTTCCAAAGGAATTAACCAAAAACTGTGTTTCAAATCAATTTTGGAAAATACATTTGACTCTGTTATTCTGCCAAATATTGCTTCTGTACTCATCGGTGATTCATATTGAGGTATTGTGTATTTATTAATATTCCGAGCGTCTAAACATAGTCTTAATTCCCCATTCTTTTTCTTAACAACAACTATTGGGTTTATAAATCTTGAATTACTTTTTTCAATTATCCCATTTTCTAACATTTTATTGATTTCTAATGACACCTCTTTTTTGTATTTATATGGAATTGGGTATGTCTTTGATCTGAAATTCTCTATTCCTCTCACTTCTATCTTATGTACATAATTTGTAGCAGTTCTATTTTCTTTCGTAATAAGACTTTCATATTTCATGAGTAATTCTTCTACTTCACTCTTCCATCTAATATTACATAGAATATCTTCCATCTTCTTTAAATTCTGAACATTCATTACTTTTTTATCCATATTATCTTTTTCTAGTAATTTACTTTCCATTTTATTTATTTTATCCTTTTCAAATGCTATAATTTCTTCTTCTATTTGTACATTTCCTTTCTTATAGTCTATTATCATATTATTTCTATCGAATTCATCTGTCCCCAATATTGCGTCATATTCCATATTCTCCAAAATAAAGAATTGAATTTTGTATAGAGTTTCTTTAAAAATGATTTCTCCTATTATTCCTTTTTTTACTTCTCCCAATTTCTTATTACTTGCACCTATTAAACTTGTTTTTGGTATTTTATAACAATATTGTTCACAATTTAGTTCTTGAATTAATTTATTATTTATTAATGATATCTCGGATCCTGTATCGACTAAAATTTTTATAGGTTTTGATTGAAATTTTGCATTTATGTATATTAATCCTTTAACATCTTCATATTCTATATTTTCGTCTAAATCTATAAATTTCCTTGGATGTTGATATATGTTATAAAATTCAATAGGTGCTTTTATTGAAAATTTTCACTATCTGTATTTGTTCTACATTGTTCACTTGCAATATTTTCTTCAGAGTTGCTTATTCGACTTATAGCATTCATTCTACGATTTTCCTGATTTTGGTTTCTTTCTTCCTGGCTTCTACTTCTTCTCTGTTGACTTGCCCTATTTCCATTAAAATTTTCTTGCGATCTTCTATTTATATTTTCATTTCTAAAAAAATTTCTGTTCCTGGTATTTTCTCTATTTTCATATCGGTTATTATTATTATTTCTATTCTGTTGGTTCCTTTGATTATTATTGTAATTAAAATTTCTATTTACTGACTGTTGTTGGCCATTCCTTTGTGTATTGTTTCCATTTTGATTATTGTTATTTCCATTATTTTGTTGATTGTTTTGGTAATTATTATTTCTATTGTTTTGATAATGTGTACTGACATTTCTATTTTGATTTATATAATTTCTCCTCAATCGAGATTCTTGACTTATTAAAAATTGACATAGTTTATCCATATCTTTGAAATCATATAGCAACAAAACATCTTCTAAGTCTTTGTCAAAATGCTGAATAATTAGACTCACTATATATTCTTCCGAAAAAT
The DNA here is from genome assembly GCA_034642435.1 of Megalocaria dilatata. Lineage (NCBI taxonomy): Eukaryota > Metazoa > Arthropoda > Insecta > Coleoptera > Coccinellidae > Megalocaria > Megalocaria dilatata. Next base: position 102,872,459 of record CM067854.1, on the reverse strand, counting down.
CTGCGTCTAAATATTGTGCCACACTATAGATTTGCATCGCATATCTATGGTATGATGTTCCTCTGCTTATGTTAAATTTTCCACCGAATAATTCATTTTTAATCACTTTTTGTTGTGCTGATCCCCAGAAATAATTTAAAAAGTATTATATTAATGAAATTTTAATAATGAATACTTATTAGATCACCCTTGTATGTAAGTGATGTATTATTCTATGTTTCCGGCTAGCTCTTAAGATTATAATTTTGAATAATTGAAATTTAAATATAATTAAATTTGATTAATATTTGAGGGAGGATTCAATTTGAATTTTCTAAAAAGATTGAATTTTTAAATTATATTTTATGGAAGTAATTTGAAATATTATAATCAGTGATCAATAACCTAAATCTAATTCTATGTTAACCTAACCTTATCTGAATATCCTAACGTAATTCTAATGTATGGGGATCTCGGTGGCATAGTGAGCATAGACGCGAGCTGTGGTACCAGGGATTGCGGGTTCGAATCCAGCTGCGCCCATGGGTGTGTTTGTGTGCGTTAACTAACTTACTTGATATTGGGTACATAGTATCATTGCTGAGCCTAAATACTACTAACACTCGTGAGGAAAAAAAAAATTCTAATGTAAACAGCGATTATTATTTCTAAATTTCTTTCTGGAAATATTAACAGGATTTTATTTGAATACCTTTGGTAAGTTTGTTCATCAATTTATGATTGTTCTTTTTACTGTCCCTTCTAAGTTTCAGGAATACCTTGGTTTCGTTGGAAACAACACTTCTAGAACGTTCTGAAATTCACAGGCTACTTTTTTGATTTTCTTCGATATATCCAATTCGTTTGAAACTTGATTTCTTTGTGATATTTTTCCATTCACATTCAGGTAATGTATTTTCTGGATTCACTTTCCATTCACAATAACCAAATAATCTTCTTTTTTCAGATGATGATACTTTTTTGGCACTTTTTTAATTATGGACCGACAAGGATTCTACTCTGCATATAATTGGAGACTGCCGACTTTTTCTGTGTCTGTCCTATTTATAGTTTTCAAGAAAAGTTGAATTTCAAAGCTAACTAGCTTCTGTCAAAATTATATAAAAATGATGCTTTTGATGATTTTACAAAATTTATAATATTTCTTGGTTTGAAATTACTTTTGAAAATTAGCTCAATTTTTTAACTACATTTTGATGTATGTTTCATGTTAAACAGAACAGTGAAAGTCTTGCTTTTCCTTCGTAAAGTATTTCAAGTGTCAAAATTCAACAAATTTTAACTTCTAATGCTTATAACTTATAAAATACTTAATATTACTTATGAAATTGATTAAATTTCTTTAGCTTAGATGCTATTACAATTCTATTGATGCCTAAACATTTTCAAGGATATCTCTTACATTAATCATTTGAAAATATCTGACGTAGATGCTATCTTTCATTGAATTAATTGATTTTTGATCAAATTTGTCCTATTTACATCATTCTGGTGAGTTATATTTAATTTAGCTTATTCTTTGTCAATATTTTCACTAAAGTTTATATGTGATTCTTTATAATAACAAATCTTTTCAACAAATTCTTCATCAATTTCAAATTTGATATCGAAATTCAAATTACTTCTATTTTAAGCAACTTTGGCTGGTTTTATATTGAATAATTGTAAATTGAAATCTCCCTGTGAATTCTATTTATTAACTGTCAACAAGAGTACTGTTTTTTGATTACCGTTCAAAGAATTTTCAATCGACTAGTCGTTATGCATCCTGAATATGCTTTTTCTTCATAATTTTTAGCTTGTGAGTATTTAAATGAATTGAATTATTAATATTTCTGTCAGAATGGATATTATTTAATGAATTTTGCTCTAGTTATACTCTAACGAGTCAACTTATATACAAAGGTGAGTCTTATCCTTAATATATTTATGTAAATATTTATTTTAACTGTAAATAACATGACAATATATATATATATATATATATATATATATATATATATATATATATATATATATATATATATATATGTATATATATATATATATATATATATATATATGTATATATATATATATATATATATATATAAAAGAATGTAATCATATATATATATATATATATATATATATATATATTGTTATGTAATTATATTAATAAAATTGTAGAATTTACTTCTTTTCTTCTTTCAGGACCTCACCAAAGAGGGTTTGAGCTCAACCAAGGTCATGTACCCAGTCACACACTTTTTCCCACCCCCGAAGCCCAGAGGATGAGGATGGCTTAGACAAACACCGGGAAAATCCTACAGGTAAATTAGTGTTAACATACCTAGTTCCATCGACTAAATTTTTAAATTCGAAGCCTTAATAAACTCCAATACCACTTCAATTACTTTCATTGATCGACTAAATATAATATCGTTTACACTTATAGGGCACGCCAATTTTAGATTGACCAATTTCTTGTATAACGTTTCACAATTGCATTTATTAAGTTCACAAGCAAACAAGATGTGGGCGATGTCGCCAAATTGGCCACATTGACAACTTGGATTATCACTTATTTTTAGTTTATATAAATGTTCAGGAGTCAGGCAATGATGGGAACGCAATCTCATCATTGTAACGATGTTCTTTCTAGGAAGGTCATATTCCATTAAGAAGTATCTATGTATGGGGTTTTTATCTCGGCTTCTCATGTGGGCATAAGTTCTTCCCTTAATCAATCCCATCTCTCTCCACTCTCTCATCCATTGATTTTTTACTCTGTACTCCAATAAGTTCCCAATGTCTTTTTGGTCTCCCCTGTATTTTAGGAATCTTTCAGTTTCCATTCTTCCCTGGTTGGCCAAAGTATCAGCTCTGTCATTACCAATGATCCCCGAATGACTTGGTATCCATACTAAGGTGATGTTCAAGTTTAGAATGTCTGCTTTATATAGATATTTCTTTGCATTCATTGTCATTATGTCAAGGTTAGCTGTTAAATTATATTGGGCTAGTTTACATATTACACTCAAGGAGTCAGAGAATATTAACGTATGTTTAGCGTTTCTTTTAATTATAAATTTTATGGCTTTGCAGATGGCCATCATCTCAGCGGAGAAGATGGACCAATGGTCCGGAAGTTTTGCCTTGTATTCGATGTTCAGTGTGTCCGAGTATACTCCTATGCCAACCGACTTTGTTAAAAAATCAACAGACGCATCCATGTATATACTATTGTACCCCAAGAACTGTTCATTTCTGAGAGCTGTGAACTTCGCTAATGTTGTAGGACTCTTATCTAATTTGGTTATAATGTATTTTACCGGTTGTACATGTTCTATCAGATCGAGTTCAAAGAATGGTATCAGCTTTGACTTGAATATCCATCGAGCCTCCGGTGTTACATTCTGGTATGCTATTATGAGGGCTGGTATGAATTTGTTGTTCCAGAATCCTTTGAACGGCATTAAATTTTCAAGTTCAAAAATTATTGGGTTATTCATAGTTCTATAATTTTTGCATACAAATTTTTGTGCCAATATAATTCTCCTTTTTTCCAGAGGCAGTTCGCCACTCTCCGCCAATATAACATTAATAGTAGTAGACTTCATGAATCCACATGCCGTTCTCAAGGCTGAATATTGTACTCTATCTAAGCTGACCAATCTTGTTTTAGAACATCCCCCGTATAACATTCCTCCATAGTCTAAGTGCGGTCTAATCAGTGTTTTATACAACGTCATTAGTATTCTTGGGTGTGCTCCCCACCAAGTTCTGCACAAACAGCGCAGAATATTGATTCCCTTCAAAGATTTTGAACGCATAACTTCTGTTTGCTTCTGCCATGATAAGTTTCTATCTAAAATAACGCCTAGATATTTGAACTCTTTCTTCCACCTGATGTTTTCGCCCTTCAACATGAAACGTGGCAAGTCTGGAGTTGTCTTCTAGCATATATCATTGCTGCGCTTTTCTCTGTTGATAAGGTTAATTCTCGATTTTCAAGCCACACGGACACCCGATCCAAGGCATCTTGCAAAGTCTCACACAATAATCCAAGATCTGAACCAGTTATCTTCAAATAAAGATCATCCGCATATTGTCCTATGACCACACCTGTTCCTGCACATGTCGCTATATCTTTCATATATACGTTGAATAGTGGAGGGCTGATTTTTGAACCCTGTATCAGGCCTTTACTGGTTAACCAAGGTCCCATTAATTCTCCTGTTTTATGAACTCTTATAAAAAGTTGTCTCTTCTTTAGCATGGCTTCAATTAGCAAAATCAGTTTCATCGACATTCCTGCTCCGATCATATCTTCTATAAGAATATCAACGTTTACATTGTCATAAGCTGATCTAATATCCAGAAATATAATAATGCTGTACTGTCCTCGGGCAAATGCATTGTATAGTCCGGCTACCATGTAAGCTAAGCTGTCGTTCACCGATTTACCTCTCCGAAATCCATATATCAGTTTATTACTTGTATCCAGTACATTTTCCAACGTCTTTTCTATGCGATTTTTAATAAGTGATTCGACGATTTTGACCAAACACGGTGCTAGACCTATTGGCCTGAGTCCGGAAATTTCTTCTGCCTTGCGACCTGGTTTAACAAATGGTATGATAAGTATCTTCATTATTTCTTGTATTTCGGAGGGATTATCCAACAGATTGTTAATGATTGTGAGCAGTTTTTGTTTTGCCTGATGTGGCATATTCCTGTATAAGGGGTAAGTTAGCGCATTTATTCCAGGTGCAGAGTCTTTCCTTAATCTGAGTGCCATGTTCAGTTCAAACATAGTAAAATAAGGTGTTGGAGTATTATTATGATTGCTTGCACAGGGCACTTTTCCATCTTCACCATCAGGTGCCAGTTTCTCCATAAGTTGAATCAGGACTTCAATTGGTGGATGTTCGGTTGTATCAGTAGAATTTTTATTACCATTAAATCTATTGATCATTCTCCATGTTTTCTTACTGTCCCTAAAGGTTATACTCTCACAGAACTTTTCAAATGCTGCTACCTTTTTCTGTTTCATCGTGATTCTAACTTTTGCTTTAATACGGTTGGCCTCGATATACTTCTCTCTAGAAGGTTCTCTCACATATTTGTGAAATGCCTCTTTTTTTTCTCTACACAGTTCATCCAATTCCACATCCCACCATATTACCCGATATCTGTCATTACCAGTTTTCTTCAATGTTGGAATTGATTCCTCAGCACATTTTTCCACCATGTTTTCGAAATCTACTATTGAGTCCACTGATGTGTTATCTAAAACTGAGATCATATTCTCGTGATATTTTAACCAGTCCGCTTTACGAGTGTTAAATTTTCTTGTTGTAAAAAATCTACATGCTGAGGGGCTCACACTTGTTTCCATGGATATCACGATTGGGAAATGATCACTTAGTCCAGGATCGTATTTGACTTTCCATAAGCATTTGTTCACAAGATCTGCTGAACATACAGATATATCTGGCGCACTTTTGCTAATACCCGGTTTAGTAAACCTTGTAGGTGATCCATCATTTAAGAGAATAAGATTGTTGTCCATGACAATGTTTTTCATCACCCTACCGTTATGGTTGATAGTACCGGAACCCCACATCGGACTTTGAGAATTGAAATCCCCCAACATTATGAATGTGCTGTCAAATCCATTCACAAGAGTTGCCAGCTTATTGGCATTTAATTTTTGATCGGGAGGGTTATAGATGTTGACAAAGTACAAGTTCGCTGTTTTAATTATTTGGATTTGCGATATAGTGTTTAAAACATTTTTATTAACTTCAATACTTCTATATTCAATTGAGGTCCTGATAATGGCGGCCACTCCACCTTTACCATCCTCTCTATCTACCCTTACTATGTTGTATCCTTTAAATCTAATTTTATCGTTTTCTTTCAGAAAGGTCTCCGATAGAAAAATCATGTCAGGGGCCAGTTCGGCGAGTAGTGCACACATATGATTATAGTTGGATTTTAATGATCTTATATTCCATTGTAAAATCTTGATATTATTATCCATATGACTATTATCCCTTTTCATTGTAATAACATCCCCATCCTATGCAATTGTAAAATAACTCTGACATTATTTCATCTAATTTGATCATTAATTTTAATGTATCTATATTTATAATTAATTTATTTTTTTTATTTCTTTATTTATTTATTATTTATTATACATATACATAATTATCTTTTAACCAAACCATCCTTAAAATTATTATCTAATACTTGTTTAATATTTTGTTATTCATCTCCTGATGTGTTTTCCATAACTTCATCTTCCAGTGTTCTTTTTGCTTCTTCTGTACTATCATTGTGTATAACTGCTGCTGTTGTTACTAACCTAAAGTCTTGTAGGACTTGTATATTACTCTCTTTTATTCTTTGTTGAATTTGATCTGTTTCGTAATGTTTATTTTCAATCCAGGATGTAGTACCTTCCTCTGGGTAACCTTTTAACTGTTCCCATTCCTGTAATGTGTGATTTGATTTTTGTGATGTGTCTATCAAATATTTTTTATGCTCTTCGTGGTCATATCCTTTTGTTTGTGGTTGTGGCCTTTTCCTTACCGTATGTGTGGTTATCTTTCTTGAACTGTTAACAGGTTCTGGTTTAGCTTTACTTTCCTTTAGAATTTGTGAGAATGATTGTCTGGCTATGGTTGGAGGTATTTTATTATAATCTTCTTGTACCTTTATCTGTTTATCATTCCTTTTCAAATTGGGAAATTCTCTGAGACTCGTGTCTATGTTTCTCTGATTATTTTTATAGATAATGTTAGCTTCATAATAGGTATATTTATGCACTGCCATCGCTTCCTTTATCTTTTTTTGTCTATCATACTCAGGACAGATTCTATCTACCGCGGAATGGTTCATTTTACAAAATATACATTTAGCTTCTGGAATATTACAATAAGCTTCATCATGTTCTGATCCGCAATTTCGGCATCTTTTCTTTCCCCTGCATTGTTTGGCTGTATGACCATAACGCAAACAATGATAGCATTGAATGACTGGACTAACATATTGCTCCACGTTAATGAAATTATGAAAAAGTGTTATGAAATTTGGGAGATTTTTTCCCTGAAAGGTAATAACACACGATCTTGAATCCTCATATACTGGCTTGTTTTCCCTAATTACGCGTCTTTTTAATCTACGAACTCTGAGAATTTCTGTAGAAACTTTTGCATAATTTAATATTTCATCTTCTGTAAGTTCTGTGGCGATGTCGGATATAACACCCATACTGGTTACTAGGTTAGATGGTATAAACACATCAAATTCATAAAGGCTATTTTGATCTACAAAAGTATTTGCTTCCAATGCTGTATTAAAGTCTATCCCAACTCTATTCCTGCCCTTCCTAGAGATTTTTTTTATGTTGAAATTAAAATCGCTATTTTCAAAGAAAAATTTTCCCAACGCTAAAGGATCTAGGTTACCTAGATTACCTGACTTTGCCTGAACAAATACCGTAAAAGGTCCCTTATCAGAAACAGCATATTTATATTGTTTATTAAGATTTTTTTTTTGAATTTATCGACTGAGTTAAAGTTTCAATTTCCGATAACATCTCATCATCCATGTTTTCAATGGCCTGTTTTTTTAGCATTTGAATTTCATTATTTAGAAGAGTTAAATCCGCAAATGAAAAATTACTATCATTTTTTAAATTTTCAACCGTTTTTATAGATTTGGGTGTAAACGAATTCATGATCCGGGGACTAGTCCCCGGATCTCGATTATTCATTCTCAACCAAGTTTCTGTAAATAGGTTATTATATCGAATCGATCAATTCAATCAATATTATATTATATCCAGTCAATTGAACCTATAAAGACTCACCACAATATAGGAAAGCACCCAGAAATTAGTGAAAAACACTTAGGGAAAATATAACACCCGCCCCTAAACTCGATGTCAATTCCAAACAAAAGGTTAATCTTTTAGAATTTAAATAATTAGATCACCGTTGTATGTAGTTGCTGTATTCTATGTTTCCAGCTAGCACTAAATATTATAATTTTGAATAATTGAAATTAAAATATTATTAAATCTGATTTGATATTTGAGGGAGGGTTCAATTTGAATTTTTAAAAGATTGAATTTTTTAAATTATATTTTATGAAAGTAATTTGAAATATTATAATCAGTGATCAAGAACCTAAATCTAATTCTATGTTAACCTAACCTTATCTAAATATCCTAACGTAATTCTAATGTAAACAGTGATTATTATTTCTAAACTTCTTTGGGAAAAGATTAACAATATTGAATTTTTACTACCTTTAGTAAGTTTGTTCTTCAATTTATGATTGTTCTTTTTTACTGTCCCTTCTTCGTTTCAGGAATAACACTGGTTCCGTTGGAAACAACACTTCTAGAACGTTCTGAAATTCACAGGCTACTTTGTTGATTTTCTTCAATATATCCAAATTCGTTTGAAACTTGATTTCTATGTGATATTTTTCCATTCACATTCAGGTAATGTATTTTCTGGATTCATTTTCCATTCACAATAACCAAATAATCTTCTTTTTTTAGATGATGATACTTTTTTGGCACTTTTTTAATTATGGACCGACAAGGATTCTACTCTGCATATAATTGGAGACTGCCGACTTTTTCTGTGTCTGCCCTATTTATAGTTTTCAAGAAAAGTTGAAATTCAAAGCTTACTAACTTCTATCAAAATTATATAAAAATGATGCTTTTGATGATTTTACAAAATTCACAATATTTCCTGGTTTGAAATTACTTTTGAAAATTAGCTTATTTTTTAAACTACATTTTGATGTATGTTTCATGTTAAACAGAACAGTGAAAGTCTTGCTTTTTGTTCGTAAAGTATCTCAAATGTCAAATTTTAACTTCTAATGCTTATAACTTATAAAATACTTAATATTACTTATGAAATTGATTAAATTTCTTTAGCTTAGATGCTATTACAATTCCATTGATACCTAAACATTTTCAAGGATATCTCTTACATTAATCATTTGAAAATATCTGATGTAGATGCTATCTTTCATTGAATTAAGTGAATTTTGATCAAATTTGCTCTCTTTACATCATTCTGGTGAGTTATATTTAATTTAGCTTATTCTTTGTCAATAATTTCACTAAAGTTTATATGTGATTCATTATAACAACAAATCTTTTCAACAAATTCTTCATCAATTTCAAAGTGGATATCTAAATTCAAATTACTTCTATTTATTGCAACTTTGGCTGGTTTTATATTGAATAATTGTAAATTGAAATCTCCCTGTAAATTCTTTTTATAAACTGTCAACAAGATTACTGTTTTTTTAATTACCGTTCAAAGAATTTTAATTTGACTAGTCGTTATGTATCCTGAATATGCTTTTTCTTCATAATTTTAGCTTGAGTATTTTGGTGAATTGAATTATCAATATTTATATCAGAATGGATATTATTTAATTAAATGTGCTCTGGTTATACTCTAACGAGTCAACTTATATACAACGGTGAGTCTTTTCCTTTAAGTGTAAATTCCATGACTATATATATATATATATATTAAAGAAAAAATGGCAAACCTTTTTGTAACATGGGATCTAATAAAAACTCATGTGCTAATATGCTTCGCAGGGTTGCCACTTGTTTACAAGAAATTTCAAATGAATCATACACGAATATGGGTGCGTGGCTGTGTTGCATTCGTCGGCATTACACCAGTGCTCTGATGTTTAGCCAAAAAGCTGTCTGCTTCTTACGCCAGACGATTAATAAAAACTATGCAGCTGTATTTGAATTTTGAACTGTAACACAGGTGCAAGTTGCACTATCCCAATTCGAAAAACTTCCTGCTCACACGTAATCATACAATAAATTTACTGATCACGGTATTATCATAGAAGAAAAATGTAATTACCTTCTATTGTTAATTTAGCAGAACTTGATTCAATAAAATATTAATATGAAGCTATAACAGTGAAAAACTTATGAATAAATCAATAGTTTATAGGATAAATACTATTGTGAGACTTTCATGGTAACGACGGTTTCAAAAGAAAACATTCTCAAATAAAAAATTTGGCAATGCAGGACTTAGTGGAGTTTACAAATGACAGATGAATAAGGAGCGATATGTTAGCCTCATTAGCAAACGCCAATAATCCTTCGTAGTACGTCTATGGAAACATCACTTTTTGAATAGGTAAACTAAGTGAATACATGAATAACATAGGAATTCTATATTAGACACCTAACAATTAACATACTTGTCACTTGAAACAATTTTGACAATTTCAATGAGATTTTTCCATAATGAAAGGAAATATTCCAGATGAACACTGTAAGAATCACACTAACTGGTAAGAGTCCATAAAAATTCTTTCAAATAAACAGATGAACAGATCTTGGTTGTTGAAATATTTACTCAATTTAGGAATTCCCAATAACTGACAATTTATTTTACTGTTTTGTCTAACCTTTTTAAAGTTTTTCCCTAACCATACTTAGTTAAGATGAGATGTTTCCTATTTTAAGCAAGTTCAAAATTTAACCCTGAAGAAGCCAGAATATTGATGAAATAACTGTCTTTCCACTTGAAACTTCAAAGAGTGTTTAAGAATGAACTGTACTGGCCGGCATTTGTGCAAAATGATAACAAGCCACTCCTCAACCAAACGTGCACAAATCACACATATAGAAAATACAGAACCCCTTTTTACTGAATAATAATCAATTCAATTTTAATTTATTCATTATTATTAGCCAGTCTTAGCTACATTAAAATCAAAGGCTCCTTTTTGGTGGGTTTCTTCAATTTTTCTAATGCCATAAAATACCTGCAATCATTTCATCTGGATACAGCACTGATGTAAAATAGATTGAAGTTGTGGACATTGTCGAACAATTTATTCTTCATTTTCACCAACAAATTGTTCGACAGCATCCACGTATTCGATCCAGGAATGAACTCACAGCTCTGATTATCTTCTGGGACCTAAGGTCTGAAACAGATCCACAAACAAAAAAATCCTATTGAATAATATTAAATAAGGTTATTCTGATTTTTACAAATTCTTATTGTTATTCAAAACAACAAATATTTCGTTATCACAGTCTCATCATCAGGTAGGTTTTCATCATCAGGTTGATTTCCATCAAGTAAAGACTGATTCAATTAAATATTTAAAAAAATCCTAAAAATGAGTTAATAAAAATGAACTGTTACAAACTTGCATAAACATATTTCTCCTTTGGTACCATTCTTTTAGAAAGCATTTTGAGACAGGTATATTAAGATATAAATTGAACTATGTGAAGGGTCTTTCTTTAGAATGATAGGAATTCAATTTCAAATGAAAATACAAAGGTTTGACGTATCAACTTTATCCTTGTTTATTTTGAAAAGTGAATAATGCAGTTATGTTTGAAATAAGATATCATTCAAATATCCATTACAGCTTTGTTGACACTAACGCATCTGATCGCTCAAATTTTTTATCACTCTGTGCAATAATTCTGCCTGTAATTTGCCAATAACTTGAGGAATATTCTCTTCGGAGTGATCCAAGGTCTGTGTGGCTTGTTGGCATAGACTTATGCTTTCACATAAATACAAATAAAATAATCCACAGGGATCAAATTACATGATCTTGGCGGCCAATTAACAAATCATCGTCATGAAATGATCCTATCATTAAACAGTAATTTTAGTTATTAACAAAGTCAATAAACCATAAAATATACCTCGTCTGAGAAGATTTTTTGGCCAAAATCAGGTTCGTATCCCAGTACTTAAGGAGCAAACTCTCAATTCAATCTGTGATAATTTGGCTTCAGTTCTTGAATCAATACTACTTTATACATATACAAGCAGACTCTTACACAATATTCTTTGAGTTAACATCTGAGAAAGTCCCACTTGTTGCGAGCTTCGTGAAATCTACAAATTTGGCTCATTAACAGTACTGGCTGCAATGTTTTCCTCAGTATGCACGTTTTGTCATCTTTATGGTGGCTTTTTGTCTTGTGAAATTAACTGATCTTCAACAGTTTTCACAGTACGGCGTATAACATGCACAGAGTACCTGGACAGTGATTCAATTCTCGAATTAATAAATGTTGAGTACCCACAACTGAGCTACCACTTTGGGAATTTTTTTTTTTAAATATTATTTTTAACCGATCAAGAGGAGTTATACTCCATGGCATTTGTACAATAATTGATGAACCATATCATTTGAGTGCAGACAGCTAAGTGGTAGAGCATTGGGCTCATGACCGGAAGGTCCGGGTTCGAATCCTGCTCAGGTGGAAAAGAAATTTTCTAGTTGGACGGGTGTCAGCCACCATTTCACTGTTTGGTCAAAAATTAACAGTGCTGTGACCTAACGTGGCGCAATATCGCAGTAACAAAGCCTACATAGAACACAACAGAACTCCTAACTCGCACAAGCTGAAAAAGTTTCTAAGGGATCTTCACAGAAGATCTAGGAGTATCAGGATAATAATAATATTGAGTTATTCCACTTTGAAGGAAATTCATAGTTATATGTCCATGCAAATCCGAGCATCATTGGCACGAAGAGGAGTCAAACGATGAATCATGAAACTGCACAGTATACTGAATATAGTAGCACCTGGAAATAAGAAAAAATGCATTAGAAACCGAAAAACCTCTATTTGAAAAATTATCTCGCATATTGAAAGACATTTTACAATTAGTTATGAATTAATAAGATTAAATTATAGTCCATTATAATCTTATAATTTGAGCACTACGAATTTTACGTATAATTTTCGCAAAATATCATGTGCACTAGTTATTTTTACACTATAGAAGACGAGCAAGGACAAGAATATGAAACAACCTGTATATGTATGATATTATACTCAGGTCGGTGAATAGCTCAAAGCCAATAACCTACAAAGGAACGCAAAATACCACTATACCTCTTCAAAAATCTGGACGTTTTTGGGTCTCTCCTCATAAACGAATCTCTCAATTGAAACGAACATATTTCTGATCTATGCACAAAACTAAGTTGAATTGCTAGTCCTCAGAAAGTACCTAGATACTATAATACATCAAGAGTAATATACCGGGCAGTCAAAAATGAGGTATGAAATAATGTTTTACGGAAACTTGTAGCGCCTGAATTACTTTACTTTACAATTTAGAAGTGAAAAAGAAAGTTGCTGAAAGCCAAAAAAAACAAAACCAAAAAAACGACATGCTAGGATCACCTCAGCTTGCTAATAGTGGAGATGGGGTGAGTTCAGCCAAATACGTAAATTCTGAAATAGATCAAATTATAACAGTAATAAAAATAAATAAAATTGATGATTCTATTATCAACTTCCTACAGCTCAATTTCAGATGATCAATACACAAATCTGCCCCCTATGGTTGATCAAGCCCAGTGTTCACAATACCATTCAGTTCATATAGACGCTATATATTTGATAAATCAATTTACGGAAGATAAAAATTAATATTTTAAGGCTTTAAAAATCAAGTAATACTATGTTCGTCACAAAATCATAGAAAGCTTTAAGGTACTTTAAGGTTTTCTTTAAACCATTGACATTCCATAATGAGATTAATTCAAGCCTAAATTAATTATATATTATGTATAAAATAAAATAGAAAAAGGCTTTCAACTTAAAAAAATTGTAGAAATTTCTATGTTTTACTACCAATAAAAAGATATGTTACACATTTTCTTGTGACTCGAGTTTCGGGAAATGAACTATCCCATCATAAGACAACTCAAAATATAAATACATTCAATTAAATGTCAAAATTTATTATACGTTGATTCAAAAATTGTTGAATTACAATTATAGATACATATTCAAATCTAGTTTATAACAAAATATTACAGCACATTTATTTGTTTATGGATAGAAGATTTTTCAAAATATTTGATGACAAATATTACTGATGTGAAAATATCCAAGGATACAATCTGAATCCTTCTTAGAGTTCACAATAAAAATTCAGATTCTTTCAGCCAATTCCAAATCATTCTTCTATTTTACAAAAGTCTTCATAAGGTAATTTCAACTTTCTGCCTTTCAACAGCCCTTTCTCTATTTCTATACCAGCACAAAATTGATCTGCGTTTATTGAAAGTAAAATAGCTCGTTGGCCTCTGTATGCACCATTCACAATTTTCACTGGTTTTCCTAATGCAGGAATGACAGTTTCTAAAAATTCTTGATCAATTTTAATTTTTTTTCCATTATCAAGTAACTTTACAATAGCATGGTATTTATTTATAACCTCTCTAATGACTGCTTTTTTCTTATAAAAATCAGATCCCAAAGAATTTGTCAGTATTTTAACTACAATTCCTTCGGTGATCCAGTAATCTTTCCGGTTTTTTTCTTCCCTCTTTTTTTCTTCCATTTCTTTTATTTCATCTAGTGCTGTTTTTTTAACATCCATTTTGATTTTTTTGCTGCTATTTGAAATGCTTGATTCATTTTTTCTCTTGATAGCTGGTAATGGATTCAGAATCTTTTCAAGTTCACGCTTTGATAGTTTCAAATCTAGTTTCACAATTTTTTCTTCATTATTACGCACCAATTCTGATTTTTTTTCTGCTTCGGGCTCTGTATGGGCAGTTTTTTCTTGAGCCAATTTAACTTGCCTCTCGATGAATTCCAGATTTCGTTCCTCATCATCTTTGTCCATTTTTTGCTTTTTATTTTTTCTTTCCTCTTTTGCTATTGTTTCTGGATCTCTATCAATATATGTAATAAACCAACCAGTTTCAGTTTCATCAACAATACATTTACCAGTTTTTCCTAACCATTTGACAAAGCCAGTTAGTGTCACCCACCGTGTTGCATTCATGTGTATATGATTTTTGTCTGCAATATATTCCTGATAGACCCTATTTGCATTCACTCTTTTTGTTCCGAATTGTCTCCTCAGAATTTGTAAATACTCCTTCTGAAAATCAAATGAAAATTCATCCATAAATTTCTTTGAATTATCCGCAAAAATAAGCAGTTGTCTTTGGTGAGATTCGGACATGGTGTGGCATTTGAAACCATTTTCATCCCTACATTGCTTTTGACACATTTGACAATACCATCTTAATTTCTGAAGACCTTTGGCTTTCATTTTGTTTGCCAAATATTTGGGGGTTCCTACTTCGGCTCGGGGCATTTTGTTTATTGTTAAAAACAGGTGAAAATTTATAGACCCTTCCTTGGATTCCTACTGCAAAATCTGATATACCCAAATTGATTCGTCTTACTGATGAATATATCTTTTCTTCAAAAATGAAATATATCACAATAATTACACTAGGTTGTAAACTTTTAACCACAGATTCTTCTTCTCCTTCTTCTACTGCAAAATCTGATATACCCACATTGATTCACTTCCTCTTACTGATGAATGAAATAAATTACAATAATTACACTAGGTTGACTTTTCACCACAGATTCTCCTTTTTCTTCTTCTTCTTCTTTTTCTTCGCTTCTTTTTCTTCTTCTTTTTTTTTCTTCGCTTCTTCTTCTTCTTCTCTTTATATATATATATATATATATATATATATGGTATTATATTAATGAAATTTAGTGAATGAATACTTATGTAAATAATTATTAGATCACCCTTGTATGTAAGTGATGTATTCTATGATTCCGGCTAACTCTTAATATTATAATTTTGAATAATTGAAAATTATATATAATTAATTCTGATTTAATATTTGAGTGTGGATTCAATTTGAATTTTCTAAAAGATTGAATTTTTAAATTATATATTATGAAAGTAATTGGAAATATTATAATCAGTGATCAATAACCTAAATCTAATTCTATGTTAACCTAACCTTATCTAAATAACCTAACGTGATTCTAATGTAAACAATGATTGCTATTTCTAAATTTCTTTCTGGAAATATTAACAGGATTGAATTTTAATACCTTTGGTAAGTTTGTTCTTCAATTTATGAATGTTCCTTTTTACTGTCCCTCTACGTTTCAGAAATAAAACTTGTTTCGTTGGAAACAACACTTCTAGAATGTTCTGAAATTCACAGGCTACTTTGTTGATTTTCTTCGATCTATCCAACTCGTTTGAAACTTGATTTTCCATTCACGTTCAGGTAATGTATTTTCTGGATTCACTTTCCATTCCCAATAATCAAATAATCTTCTTTTTTCAGATGATGTTACTTTTTTGGCATTTTTTTTTTAAATTACGGACCGACAAGGATTCTACTCTGCATATAATTGGAGACTGCCGACTTTTTCTGTGTCTGCCCTATTTATAGTTTTCAAGAAAAGTTGAATTTCAAAGCTTACTAGCTTCTGTCAAAATTATATAAAAATGATGCTTTTGATGATTTTACAAAATTTACAATATTTCCTGATTTGAAATTACTTTTGAAAATTAGCTTATTTTTTAAACTACAATTTGATGTATGTTTCATGTTAAACAGAACAGTAAAAGTCTTGCTTTTCGTTCGTACAGTATTTCAAGTGTCAAAATTCAACAAATTTTAACTTCTAATGCTTATAACTTATAAAATACCTAATATTACTTATGAAATTGATTGAATTTCTTTAGCTTAGATGCTATTACAATACTATTGATGCCTAAACATTTTCAAGGATCTCTCTTACATTAATCATTTGAAAATATCTGACGTAGATGCTATCTTTCATTGAATTAAGTGAATTTTGATCAAATGTGTCCTATTTACATCATTCTGGTGAGTTATATTTAATTAAGCTTGTTCTTTGTCAACAATTCCACTAAAGTTTATATGTGATTCATTATAATAACAAATCTTTTCAACAAATTCTTCATCAATTTCAAATTGGATATCTAAATTCAAATGACTTCTATTTACTGCAACTTTGGCTGGTTTTATATTGAATAATTGTGAATTGAAATCTCCCTGTGAATTCTATTTATAAACTGTCAACAAGAGTACTGTTTTTTGATTACCGTTCAAAGAATTTTCAATCGACTAGTCGTTATATATCCTGAATATGCTTTTTCTTCATAATTTTAGCTTGTGAGTATTTTTATGAATTGAATTATTAATATTTCTGTCAGAATGGATATTATTTAATTAAATGTGCTCTGGTTATACTCTAACGAGTCAACTTATATACAACAGTAAGTGTTTTCCTTTATAATTTTATGTAATTATTTATTTTAACTGTAAATACCATGACAATATATATATATATATATATATATATATATATAAACACTATATATATATATGTATATTATATATATACATATATTTTTTTTTTTGAAGAATAAGTATATTCTAGTTTTCTCGATTTTTGTATACGTTTTTAATTTTAATGGTTTATTTCGAAAAGTTCTATATCATTAAAAAACAAATGCAACAAAATATAATTCATCATACTAATATAATAAATAAATTTATATAATTAATTATTTACACTTATTCAAATCCCAATTCACAGGTTAACAGTTATGCTTTCTGGCTATAACTATTTTTTTCAACTTTTATATTTATTTTATTAAAATCAACTACCAATCAATATATCTTACCTCAGAGTGGTAAGCGGATAATTGCTTAAGCAAACTAACTTTAAAAATCAAGTAATACTATCTTCGTCACAAAATCACAGAAAGCTCTAAGGTACTTTAAGGTTTTCTTTAAACCATTGACATTCCATAATGAGATTTATTCAAGCCTAAATTAATTATATATTATGTATAAAATGAAATAGAAAAAGGCTTTTAACTTAAAACAAATCGTAGAAATTTCTATGTTTTACTACCAATAAAAAGATATGTTACACATTTTCTTGTGACTCGAGTTTCGGGAAATGAACTATCCCATCATAAGTCAACTCAAAATATAAATACATTCAATTAAATGTCAAAATTTATTAGACGTTGATTCAAAAATTGTTGAATTACAATTATAGATACATATTCAAATCAAGTTTATAACAAAATATTACAGCACATTTATTTATTTATGGATAGAAGATTTTTCAAAATATTTGATGACAAATATTACTGATGTGAAAATATCCAAAGATACAATCTGAATCCTTCTTAGAGTTCACAATAAAAATTTAGATTCTTTCAGCCAATTCCAAATCATTCTTCTATTTTACAAAAGTCTTAATAAGGTAATTTCAACTTTCTGCCTTTCAACAGCCCTTTCTCTATTTCTATACCAGCACAAAATTGATCTGCGTTTATTGAAAGTAAAATAGCTCTTTCGCCTCTGTATGCACCATTCACAATTTTCACTGGTTTTCCTAATGCAGGAATGACAGTTTCTAAAAATTCTTGATCAATTTTAATTTTTTTTCCATTATCAAGTAACTTTACAATAGCTTGGTATTTATTTATAACCTCTCTAATGACTGCTTTTTTCTTATAAAAATCAGATCCCAAAGAATTTGTTAGTATTTTAACTACAATTCCTTCGGTGATCCAGTAATCTTTCCGGTTTTTTTCTTCCCTCTTTTTTTCTTCCATTTCTCTTATTTCATCTAGTGCTGTTTTTTTAACATCCATTTTGATTTTTTTGCTGCTATTTGAAATGCTTGATTCATTTTTTCTCTTGATAGCTGGTAATGGATTCAGAATCTTTTCAAGTTCACGCTTTGATAGTTTCAAATCTAGTTTCACAATTTTTTCTTCATTATTACGCACCAATTCTAATTTTTTTTCTGCTTCAGGCTCAGTATGGGCAGCTTTTTCTTGAGCCAATTTAACTTGCTTCTCGATGAATTCCAGATTTCGTTCCTCATCATCTTTGTCCATTTTTTGCTTTTTATTTTTTCTTTCCTCTTTTGCTATTGTTTCTGGATCTCTATCAATATATGTAATAAACCAACCAGTTTCAGTTTCATCAACAATACATTTACCAGTTTTTCCTAACCATTTGACAAAGCCAGTTAGTGTCACCCACCGTGTTGCATTCATGTGTATATGATTTTTGTCTGCAATATATTCCTGATAGACCCTATTTGCATTCACTCTTTTTGTTCCGAATTGTCTCCTCAGAATTTGTAAATACTCCTTCTGAAAATCAAATGAAAATTCATCCATAAATTTCTTTGAATTGTCCGCAAAAATAAGCAGTTGTCTTTGGTGAGATTCGGACATGGTGTGGCATTTGAAACCATTTTCATCCCTACATTGCTTTTGACACATTTGACAATACCATCTTAATTTCTGAAGACCTTTGGCTTTCATTTTGTTTGCCAAATATTTGGGGGTTCCTACTTCGGCTCGGGGCATTTTGTTTATTGTTAAAAACAGGTAAAAATTTATAGACCCTTCCTTGGATTCCTACTGCAAAATCTGATATACCCAAATTGATTCGTCTTACTGATGAATATATCTTTTCTTCAAAAATGAAATATATCACAATAATTACACTAGGTTGTAAACTTTTAACCACAGATTCTTCTTCTCCTTCTTCTACTGCAAAATCTGATATACCCACATTGATTCACTTCCTCTTACTGATGAATGAAATAAATTACAATAATTAAACTAGGTTGACTTTTCACCACAGATTCTCCTTTTTCTTCTTCTTCTTCTTTTTCTTCGCTTCTTTTTCTTCTTCTTTTTTTCTTCGCTTCTTCTTCTCTTTATATATATGTATATATACTTTATATATATATATATATATATAAACACTATATATATATGTATATTATATATATACATATATTTTTTTTTTTTGAAGAATAAGTATATTCTAGTTTCCTCGATTTTTGTATACGTTTTTAATTTTAATGGTTTATTTCGAAAAGTTCTATATCATTAAAAAACAAATGCAACAAAATATAATTCATCATACTAATATAATAATTATGGAATTATATTAAAGAAATTTTGTGAATGAATACTAATTAGATCACCCTTGTATGTAAGTGATGTACTCTATGCTTCCGGCTAGCTCTTAATATTATAATTTTGAATAATTGAAATTAAAATATTATTATCTGATTTGATTAATATTTGAGGGAGGGTTCAATTTGAATTTTCTAAAAGGTTGAATTTTTTTAAATTATATTTTATGAAAGTAATTTGAAATATTATAATCAGTGATCCAAAACCTAAATCTAATTCCATGTTAACCTAACCTTATCTAAATAACCTAACGTAATTCTAATGTAAATAATGATTATTATTTCTAAACTTCTTTGGGAAAAGATTAACAGGATTGAATTTTTTAATACCTTTGGTAAGTTTGTTCTTCAATTTATGAATTGTTCTTTTTACTGTCCCTTTTTCTTCGTTTCAGGAATAAAACTGGTTTCGTTGGAAACAACACTTCTAGAACGTTCTGAAATTCACAGGCTACTTTGTTGATTTTCTTCGATATATCCAATTCGTTTGAAACTTGATTTCTATGTGATATTTTTCCATTCACATTCAGGTAATGTATTTTCTGGATTCAATTTCCATTTACAATAACCAAATAATCTTCTTTTTTCAGATGATGTTACTTTTTTGGCACTTTTTTAATTATGGACCGACAAGGATTCTGCTCTGCATATAATTGGAGACTGCCGACTTTTTCTGTGTCTGCCCTATTTATAGTTTTCAAGAAAAGTTGAATATCAAAGCTTACTAGCTTCAGTCAAAATTATATAAAAATGATGCTTTTGATGATTTTACAAAATTTACAATATCTCCTGGTTAGAAATTACTTTTGAAAATTAGCTTATTTTTTTAACTACATTTTGATGTATGTTTCATGTTAAACAGAACAGTGAAAGTCTTGCTTTTCCTTCGTAAAGTATTTCAAGTATCAAAATTTAACAAATTTTAACTTCTAATGCTTATAACTTATAAAATACTTGATATTACTCATGAAATTGATTAAATTTCTTTAGCTTAGATGCTATTACAATTCTATTGATGCCTAAACCTTTTCAAGGATCTCTCTTACATTAATCATTTGAAAATATCTGATGTAGATGCTATCTTTTATTGAATTAAGTGAATTTTGATCAAATTTGTCCTATTTACATCATTCTGATGAGTTATATTTAATTTAGCTTGTTCTTTGTCAACAATTTCACTGAAGTTTATATGTGATTCATTTTAATAACAAATCTTTTCAACAAATTCTTCATCAATTTCAAATTGGATATCTAAATTCAAATTACTTCTTTCTATTGCAACTTTGGCTGGTTTTATATTGAATAATTGTGAATTGAAATCTCCCTGTGAACTTTATTTATAAACTGTCAACAAGAGTACTGTTTTTTGATTACCGTTCAAAGAATTTTCAATCGACTAGTCGTTATGTATCCTGAATATGCTTTTTCTTCATAATTTTTAGTTTGTGAGTATTTTAATGAGTTGAATTATTAATATTTGTGTCAGAATGGATATTATTTAATGAATTTTGCTCTGGTTATACTCTAACGAGTCAACTTATATACAAAGGTGAGTCTTTTCCTTAATATATTTATGTAATTATTTATTTTAACTGTAAATACCATGACAAATTCCTCAAAATCAAAATGTTTATTCTGATGATAAAGGAATTAGAATAAATATTTTGAATTTTTTCAAATAAAGGTGAGTCTTTGTGAACATTATAGGATAATATTAATTTTGATTTTTGAAATGTAGTAATGAATTGTCAAATGTTATTATGTATTTTGAATTGAAATAGTAATAAAATTTTAATCTATAATTTTTGCAATTTATTCACTTTCTTAATGATTTGAAATCTTGATGTTGCGTTTATTAATTAGCGTATCCACCAATTTTTAAAATCTGTTACTGTTTTGAAAAATTTACCTCTTGATAATTAATTTATAGAATTCATACTTTAATCATTGTTTGTTTCTGAATTTAATTTGTACAAATCTTTTATATTAAAAATTCCTCTGATTCTGTTGGTTTCGATTTCCTTCAACCTATAACTGTTAATGCCGTCTTCATTGTCTATTATATATGGCCCTTCAAATGGAGGTAATAATTTTGCACATATATTTTTATATTTATCTGTTATTCTATGTGATCTTACCAACACCAAATCATCCTTTTTGAATGTCAAATTTTTCCTTTCTTTTTTTTTCTCCATTTTCTTAACATACTTTTCCCCTTTCCTTTACTTCCTGTATAATTTTTTCATATTTTCCTTTTTCTATGTTTTCCCAAGGCCTATCTGGTTGTTCCTGTTTCATTAAAAATTTAGGGATTTCTTCTGTTATTGTGTTTGGGGTATTATTCAATATATCTTCTACCTTATTTAATTCTACATCCCAATTTTGGTGTTCTCCATCTACCACCATTCTCAAAACCTTTAATACCTCTTGAATAAAACGTTCTGATGGATTAGCCTGGGGATGTCTGATGCTAGTATGTCTTAGGAAAATATTGTTTTGTTGACAATATTGTTTAAAACGATTATTCCGAAAATATGTAGCATTATCCAATATGCAACTCTTTGGTTGTCCAATTTCTTCAATGTATTCATTGAGTTTTCTTTTGACTGTATTTACCTTTGTATTTTTACAAGGGTATAATTTAACGTATTTCGTAAAAATGTCGACTATTACAAATATAAATTTATTTCCTCTTTCTGTTATTATTAACTCTCCTACAAAATCAATAGCAATGATTTCCAATTTTTCCATTGCCAGTATATTTCTTGGTTGATTATAATTCTTATAATTTTTTGTTTTATTGAGTTGGCATATTCTACAATTTCTAGTTATATTTTTACTTATATTGATATCTTTCTTTGTTATATAATTTTCTCTAAAAATCATCCATAATTTTCTACTACCTGGATGACCATTTTCCTCATGTAATTCTTTTAAAATTTCAATTGCCAATTTTTTGCTCATTATATATAGTTCTTTATCACCTGTCGTTTTCACATATACTTCATCTATTTTCTTACATTTCTTCAGCAATTCTAGTGAGATGTTTATTTGATCTTGGATAATTTTTGATTTTGAGAATATTCCTTCTTTTTCTTTTAAAACATTGATTCCTATTTGTAATTTTCTGTCTTCTTTTCGGACTTTATTTTCATCCCTTGTAAGTGTATCCGCCACTACATTAAGTTTACCTCTGATGTATTTTATTTCAAAATCATATTCTTGTAACAATAGCATTCCTCGGTGTATGCGGTTATTTAATAGTTTATTATTCATTGTATTTAATAAGGATAAGTGATCAGTCTCAATATAAAATTTCGATCCCAATAGATAAAATCTTAATTTTTTTACACAAAATATTATACTTGCAAACTCTAATTCTGTTACACTATATTTTTTTTCATAATTTTTTGTTACTCTAGATACAAAACATATTGGTACTTCTACGTCATTTTGTTCTTGTAATAGAACTCCTGTAAATTTATTTAATGAAGCATCTGTTCGTAAAATGAATTGTTTATCATATTGAGGATGATACACTCGCAAGTTTTTTGTAAATTCTTCTTTTATTTTCTTAAATGCTTGTTCTTGCAATTCTTTCCAGTCCCATTTGTTTCCTTTTCTCAATAATTTTATTAGAGGAATCTCCTTTTCACTTAAGTCTGGAATTAATTTTTTGAAATAACTTACTAATCCTAAGAAACCTCTCAATGTTTTTAAATTTTCCGGTCTTTTATATTCTTGTATTATTTTCACTCTGTCCTCATCCATTGTTACTCCATCTCTATCTAATCTATATCCTAAAAATTTAATATTCTTTTGAAAAAATTGGCATTTTTCTGTATTTATTTTTAATCCTGCTCCATCTAATTCATCCAGTAATATTTCAACATGCTTCATATGAGTTGTTTCATCTTTAGAGAAAATTAAAATATCATCGATATAATGCAGTATGAAGTCTTCATATTTGTTTAAAATAGAGTGGAGTGCTCTTACTAACGCTGAACATGAGCTTTGTAATCCAAATGGTACTACTTTAAATCGATATACTACTCCATCTATTGTAAAAGCCGTATAGTCTCTACTCTTTCTTTCCAAAGGAATTAACCAAAAACTGTGTTTCAAATCAATTTTGGAAAATACATTTGACTCTGTTATTCTGCCAAATATTGCTTCTGTACTCATCGGTGATTCATATTGAGGTATTGTGTATTTATTAATATTCCGAGCGTCTAAACATAGTCTTAATTCCCCATTCTTTTTCTTAACAACAACTATTGGGTTTATAAATCTTGAATTACTTTTTTCAATTATCCCATTTTCTAACATTTTATTGATTTCTAATGACACCTCTTTTTTGTATTTATATGGAATTGGGTATGTCTTTGATCTGAAATTCTCTATTCCTCTCACTTCTATCTTATGTACATAATTTGTAGCAGTTCTATTTTCTTTCGTAATAAGACTTTCATATTTCATGAGTAATTCTTCTACTTCACTCTTCCATCTAATATTACATAGAATATCTTCCATCTTCTTTAAATTCTGAACATTCATTACTTTTTTATCCATATTATCTTTTTCTAGTAATTTACTTTCCATTTTATTTATTTTATCCTTTTCAAATGCTATAATTTCTTCTTCTATTTGTACATTTCCTTTCTTATAGTCTATTATCATATTATTTCTATCGAATTCATCTGTCCCCAATATTGCGTCATATTCCATATTCTCCAAAATAAAGAATTGAATTTTGTATAGAGTTTCTTTAAAAATGATTTCTCCTATTATTCCTTTTTTTACTTCTCCCAATTTCTTATTACTTGCACCTATTAAACTTGTTTTTGGTATTTTATAACAATATTGTTCACAATTTAGTTCTTGAATTAATTTATTATTTATTAATGATATCTCGGATCCTGTATCGACTAAAATTTTTATAGGTTTTGATTGAAATTTTGCATTTATGTATATTAATCCTTTAACATCTTCATATTCTATATTTTCGTCTAAATCTATAAATTTCCTTGGATGTTGATATATGTTATAAAATTCAATAGGTGCTTTTATTGAAAATTTTCACTATCTGTATTTGTTCTACATTGTTCACTTGCAATATTTTCTTCAGAGTTGCTTATTCGACTTATAGCATTCATTCTACGATTTTCCTGATTTTGGTTTCTTTCTTCCTGGCTTCTACTTCTTCTCTGTTGACTTGCCCTATTTCCATTAAAATTTTCTTGCGATCTTCTATTTATATTTTCATTTCTAAAAAAATTTCTGTTCCTGGTATTTTCTCTATTTTCATATCGGTTATTATTATTATTTCTATTCTGTTGGTTCCTTTGATTATTATTGTAATTAAAATTTCTATTTACTGACTGTTGTTGGCCATTCCTTTGTGTATTGTTTCCATTTTGATTATTGTTATTTCCATTATTTTGTTGATTGTTTTGGTAATTATTATTTCTATTGTTTTGATAATGTGTACTGACATTTCTATTTTGATTTGTATAATTTCTCCTCAATCGAGATTCTTGACTTATTAAAAATTGACATAGTTTATCCATATCTTTGAAATCATATAGCAACAAAACATCTTCTAAGTCTTTGTCAAAATGCTGAATAATTAGACTCACTATATATTCTTCCGAAAAATCTGCGTCTAAATATTGTGCCACACTATAGATTTGCATCGCATATCTATGGTATGATGTTCCTCTGCTTATGTTAAATTTTCCACCGAATAATTCATTTTTAATCACTTTTTGTTGTGCTGATCCCCAGAAATAATTTAAAAATTTTGATTTAAATTCTTCAAAGTTGTTTAATTCCGTTTCTTTATTATTGAACCATAATAATGCTTCATCAGATAAAAAATTTCTAATGAACTCTTTAAATTGTATGAATGATAAGAACATTGATTCTTTGTTCTGCAAATATTTCAAGAACGGTACAGTATATTGTTTTTTTATTTTTCCATTAAAATTTAATTTACTCTCCCCTAAATTAATAATTCCTGGAGAGGTCATACTCTCTTTGTTAATGATCATTTCTAATTTTTCATTCTGTTTGTTTATTCTTTCTTGTTGCATTTCCATTATTTCTTTCTGTATTTCTACATTTCTATTGTTTTCATTTTTATTCATCTCTAATTGTTCATGAAAATCTTGTCTTATATTTTTCTCTGTAACTTCCAATTCATGATGATATATTCTAGTTGTTATTTCTATTTTTTTATCTAATTTTTCCTCTGTTGTATTTATTCTTTGTGTTAGTGCATCATTAATGATAATAATATCTTCTTCTATCTTCTTTTCCAATCTATTCTCCATTTGTTCTAATTTTTCTCTTGTATCTTTCACTTCCTTTGAACTTTCTTCTATCATAGTTTCTAACCTTTTTGTATTGTATTTTATTTCTTGTCTCATTTGCATCATATCCTGTTCCACATGTATTAAAATATCTTTCATTTCTTGTCTCATATTTTCTAATCTTTCTGAATTTTCTTCCATCTTATTTTCCAATCTTTCTGAATTTTCTTCCATCTTATTTTCCAATCTTTCTGATTTATCGGTTAATTTGTTTTCCATTTCTTTCATATTATGTTCCAATCTTTCTGAATTTTCTTTCATTTCTTGTTTCATGGCTAATAATATTTCCATTATTTTTGAGTCTCCTTCTTTTTGATCCTTGTTCATTCCTTGTGTGTTTTCATCATCTCCTTTTTCACCAATCAAGGTTTTACTTCTTGTTTCCATTTTGTAATCAATGGATATCACCTCATTCAATTTCAGTTAAGAATTTATGCTGAAAATTCAAATTTTCCAGCCACGCGTTGGGCGCCAATTTGTTATGGTATTATATTAATGAAATTTTAATAATGAATACTTATTAGATCACCCTTGTATGTAAGTGATGTATTATTCTATGTTTCCGGCTAGCTCTTAAGATTATAATTTTGAATAATTGAAATTTAAATATAATTAAATTTGATTAATATTTGAGGGGGGATTCAATTTGAATTTTCTAAAAAGATTGAATTTTTAAATTATATTTTATGGAAGTAATTTGAAATATTATAATCAGTGATCAATAACCTAAATCTAATTCTATGTTAACCTAACCTTATCTGAATATCCTAACGTAATTGTAATGTATGGGGATCTCGGTGGCATAGTGAGCATAGACGCGAGCTGTGGTACAAGGGATTGCGGGTTCGAATCCAGCTGCGCCCATGGGTGTGTTTGTGTGCGTTAACTAACTTACTTGATATTGGGTACATAGTATCATTGCTGAGCCTAAATACTACTAACACTCGTGAGGAAAAAAAAAATTCTAATGTAAACAGCGATTATTATTTCTAAATTTCTTTCTGGAAATATTAACAGGATTGTATTTGAATACCTTTGGTAAGTTTGTTCATCAATTTATGATTGTTCTTTTTACTGTCCCTTCTAAGTTTCAGGAATACCTTGGTTTCGTTGGAAACAACACTTCTAGAACGTTCTGAAATTCACAGGCTACTTTTTTGATTTTCTTCGATATATCCAATTCGTTTGAAACTTGATTTCTATGTGATATTTTTCCATTCACATTCAGGTAATGTATTTTCTGGATTCACTTTCCATTCACAATAACCAAATAATCTTCTTTTTTCAGATGATGATACTTTTTTGGCACTTTTTTAATTATGGACCGACAAGGATTCTACTCTGCATATAATTGGAGACTGCCGACTTTTTCTGTGTCTGTCCTATTTATAGTTTTCAAGAAAAGTTGAATTTCAAAGCTAACTAGCTTCTGTCAAAATTATATAAAAATGATGCTTTTGATGATTTTACAAAATTTATAATATTTCTTGGTTTGAAATTACTTTTGAAAATTAGCTCAATTTTTTAACTACATTTTGATGTATGTTTCATGTTAAACAGAACAGTGAAAGTCTTGCTTTTCCTTCGTAAAGTATTTCAAGTGTCAAAATTCAACAAATTTTAACTTCTAATGCTTATAACTTATAAAATACTTAATATTACTTATGAAATTGATTAAATTTCTTTAGCTTAGATGCTATTACAATTCTATTGATGCCTAAACATTTTCAAGGATATCTCTTACATTAATCATTTGAAAATATCTGACGTAGATGCTATCTTTCATTGAATTAATTGATTTTTGATCAAATTTGTCCTATTTACATCATTCTGGTGAGTTATATTTAATTTAGCTTATTCTTTGTCAATATTTTCACTAAAGTTTATATGTGATTCTTTATAATAACAAATCTTTTCAACAAATTCTTCATCAATTTCAAATTTGATATCGAAATTCAAATTACTTCTATTTTAAGCAACTTTGGCTGGTTTTATATTGAATAATTGTAAATTGAAATCTCCCTGTGAATTCTATTTATTAACTGTCAACAAGAGTACTGTTTTTTGATTACCGTTCAAAGAATTTTCAATCGACTAGTCGTTATGCATCCTGAATATGCTTTTTCTTCATAATTTTTAGCTTGTGAGTATTTAAATGAATTGAATTATTAATATTTCTGTCAGAATGGATATTATTTAATGAATTTTGCTCTAGTTATACTCTAACGAGTCAACTTATATACAAAGGTGAGTCTTATCCTTAATATATTTATGTAAATATTTATTTTAACTGTAAATAACATGACAATATATATATATATATATATATATATATATATATATGTATATATATATATATATATATATATATATATATAAAAGAATGTAATCATATATATATATATATATATATATATATATTGTTATGTAATTATATTAATAAAATTGTAGAATTTACTTCTTTTCTTCTTTCAGGACCTCACCAAAGAGGGTTTGAGCTCAACCAAGGTCATGTACCCAGTCACACACTTTTTCCCACCCCCGAAGCCCAGAGGATGAGGATGGCTTAGACAAACACCGGGAAAATCCTACAGGTAAATTAGTGTTAACATACCTAGTTCCATCGACTAAATTTTTAAATTCGAAGCCTTAATAAACTCCAATACCACTTCAATTACTTTCATTGATCGACTAAATATAATATCGTTTACACTTATAGGGCACGCCAATTTTAGATTGACCAATTTCTTGTATAACGTTTCACAATTGCATTTATTAAGTTCACAAGCAAACAAGATGTGGGCGATGTCGCCAAATTGGCCACATTGACAACTTGGATTATCACTTATTTTTAGTTTATATAAATGTTCAGGAGTCAGGCAATGATGGGAACGCAATCTCATCATTGTAACGATGTTCTTTCTAGGAAGGTCATATTCCATTAAGAAGTATCTATGTATGGGGTTTTTATCTCGGCTTCTCATGTGGGCATAAGTTCTTCCCTTAATCAATCCCATCTCTCTCCACTCTCTCATCCATTGATTTTTTACTCTGTACTCCAATAAGTTCCCAATGTCTTTTTGGTCTCCCCTGTATTTTAGGAATCTTTCAGTTTCCATTCTTCCCTGGTTGGCCAAAGTATCAGCTCTGTCATTACCAATGATCCCCGAATGACTTGGTATCCATACTAAGGTGATGTTCAAGTTTAGAATGTCTGCTTTATATAGATATTTCTTTGCATTCATTGTCATTATGTCAAGGTTAGCTGTTAAATTATATTGGGCTAGTTTACATATTACACTCAAGGAGTCAGAGAATATTAACGTATGTTTAGCGTTTCTTTTAATTATAAATTTTATGGCTTTGCAGATGGCCATCATCTCAGCGGAGAAGATGGACCAATGGTCCGGAAGTTTTGCCTTGTATTCGATGTTCAGTGTGTCCGAGTATACTCCTATGCCAACCGACTTTGTTAAAAAATCAACAGACGCATCCATGTATATACTATTGTACCCCAAGAACTGTTCATTTCTGAGAGCTGTGAACTTCGCTAATGTTGTAGGACTCTTATCTAATTTGGTTATAATGTATTTTACCGGTTGTACATGTTCTATCAGATCGAGTTCAAAGAATGGTATCAGCTTTGACTTGAATATCCATCGAGCCTCCGGTGTTACATTCTGGTATGCTATTATGAGGGCTGGTATGAATTTGTTGTTCCAGAATCCTTTGAACGGCATTAAATTTTCAAGTTCAAAAATTATTGGGTTATTCATAGTTCTATAATTTTTGCATACAAATTTTTGTGCCAATATAATTCTCCTTTTTTCCAGAGGCAGTTCGCCACTCTCCGCCAATATAACATTAATAGTAGTAGACTTCATGAATCCACATGCCGTTCTCAAGGCTGAATATTGTACTCTATCTAAGCTGACCAATCTTGTTTTAGAACATCCCCCGTATAACATTCCTCCATAGTCTAAGTGCGGTCTAATCAGTGTTTTATACAACGTCATTAGTATTCTTGGGTGTGCTCCCCACCAAGTTCTGCACAAACAGCGCAGAATATTGATTCCCTTCAAAGATTTTGAACGCATAACTTCTGTTTGCTTCTGCCATGATAAGTTTCTATCTAAAATAACGCCTAGATATTTGAACTCTTTCTTCCACCTGATGTTTTCGCCCTTCAACATGAAACATGGCAAGTCTGGAGTTGTCTTCTAGCATATATCATTGCTGCGCTTTTCTCTGTTGATAAGGTTAATTCTCGATTTTCAAGCCACACGGACACCCGATCCAAGGCATCTTGCAAAGTCTCACACAATAATCCAAGATCTGAACCAGTTATCTTCAAATAAAGATCATCCGCATATTGTCCTATGACCACACCTGTTCCTGCACATGTCGCTATATCTTTCATATATACGTTGAATAGTGGAGGGCTGATTTTTGAACCCTGTATCAGGCCTTTACTGGTTAACCAAGGTCCCATTAATTCTCCTGTTTTATGAACTCTTATAAAAAGTTGTCTCTTCTTTAGCATGGCTTCAATTAGCAAAATCAGTTTCATCGACATTCCTGCTCCGATCATATCTTCTATAAGAATATCAACGTTTACATTGTCATAAGCTGATCTAATATCCAGAAATATAATAATGCTGTACTGTCCTCGGGCAAATGCATTGTATAGTCCGGCTACCATGTAAGCTAAGCTGTCGTTCACCGATTTACCTCTCCGAAATCCATATATCAGTTTATTACTTGTATCCAGTACATTTTCCAACGTCTTTTCTATGCGATTTTTAATAAGTGATTCGACGATTTTGACCAAACACGGTGCTAGACCTATTGGCCTGAGTCCGGAAATTTCTTCTGCCTTGCGACCTGGTTTAACAAATGGTATGATAAGTATCTTCATTATTTCTTGTATTTCGGAGGGATTATCCAACAGATTGTTAATGATTGTGAGCAGTTTTTGTTTTGCCTGATGTGGCATATTCCTGTATAAGGGGTAAGTTAGCGCATTTATTCCAGGTGCAGAGTCTTTCCTTAATCTGAGTGCCATGTTCAGTTCAAACATAGTAAAATAAGGTGTTGGAGTATTATTATGATTGCTTGCACAGGGCACTTTTCCATCTTCACCATCAGGTG
Source organism: Megalocaria dilatata (assembly GCA_034642435.1). Lineage (NCBI taxonomy): Eukaryota > Metazoa > Arthropoda > Insecta > Coleoptera > Coccinellidae > Megalocaria > Megalocaria dilatata. Next base: position 102,841,034 of record CM067854.1, on the reverse strand, counting down.
CCAGTTTCTCCATAAGTTGAATCAGGACTTCAATTGGTGGATGTTCGGTTGTATCAGTAGAATTTTTATTACCATTAAATCTATTGATCATTCTCCATGTTTTCTTACTGTCCCTAAAGGTTATACTCTCACAGAACTTTTCAAATGCTGCTACCTTTTTCTGTTTCATCGTGATTCTAACTTTTGCTTTAATACGGTTGGCCTCGATATACTTCTCTCTAGAAGGTTCTCTCACATATTTGTGAAATGCCTCTTTTTTTTCTCTACACAGTTCATCCAATTCCACATCCCACCATATTACCCGATATCTGTCATTACCAGTTTTCTTCAATGTTGGAATTGATTCCTCAGCACATTTTTCCACCATGTTTTCGAAATCTACTATTGAGTCCACTGATGTGTTATCTAAAACTGAGATCATATTCTCGTGATATTTTAACCAGTCCGCTTTACGAGTGTTAAATTTTCTTGTTGTAAAAAATCTACATGCTGAGGGGCTCACACTTGTTTCCATGGATATCACGATTGGGAAATGATCACTTAGTCCAGGATCGTATTTGACTTTCCATAAGCATTTGTTCACAAGATCTGCTGAACATACAGATATATCTGGCGCACTTTTGCTAATACCCGGTTTAGTAAACCTTGTAGGTGATCCATCATTTAAGAGAATAAGATTGTTGTCCATGACAATGTTTTTCATCACCCTACCGTTATGGTTGATAGTACCGGAACCCCACATCGGACTTTGAGAATTGAAATCCCCCAACATTATGAATGTGCTGTCAAATCCATTCACAAGAGTTGCCAGCTTATTGGCATTTAATTTTTGATCGGGAGGGTTATAGATGTTGACAAAGTACAAGTTCGCTGTTTTAATTATTTGGATTTGCGATATAGTGTTTAAAACATTTTTATTAACTTCAATACTTCTATATTCAATTGAGGTCCTGATAATGGCGGCCACTCCACCTTTACCATCCTCTCTATCTACCCTTACTATGTTGTATCCTTTAAATCTAATTTTATCGTTTTCTTTCAGAAAGGTCTCCGATAGAAAAATCATGTCAGGGGCCAGTTCGGCGAGTAGTGCACACATATGATTATAGTTGGATTTTAATGATCTTATATTCCATTGTAAAATCTTGATATTATTATCCATATGACTATTATCCCTTTTCATTGTAATAACATCCCCATCCTATGCAATTGTAAAATAACTCTGACATTATTTCATCTAATTTGATCATTAATTTTAATGTATCTATATTTATAATTAATTTATTTTTTTTATTTCTTTATTTATTTATTATTTATTATACATATACATAATTATCTTTTAACCAAACCATCCTTAAAATTATTATCTAATACTTGTTTAATATTTTGTTATTCATCTCCTGATGTGTTTTCCATAACTTCATCTTCCAGTGTTCTTTTTGCTTCTTCTGTACTATCATTGTGTATAACTGCTGCTGTTGTTACTAACCTAAAGTCTTGTAGGACTTGTATATTACTCTCTTTTATTCTTTGTTGAATTTGATCTGTTTCGTAATGTTTATTTTCAATCCAGGATGTAGTACCTTCCTCTGGGTAACCTTTTAACTGTTCCCATTCCTGTAATGTGTGATTTGATTTTTGTGATGTGTCTATCAAATATTTTTTATGCTCTTCGTGGTCATATCCTTTTGTTTGTGGTTGTGGCCTTTTCCTTACCGTATGTGTGGTTATCTTCCTTGAACTGTTAACAGGTTCTGGTTTAGCTTTACTTTCCTTTAGAATTTGTGAGAATGATTGTCTGGCTATGGTTGGAGGTATTTTATTATAATCTTCTTGTACCTTTATCTGTTTATCATTCCTTTTCAAATTGGGAAATTCTCTGAGACTCGTGTCTATGTTTCTCTGATTATTTTTATAGATAATGTTAGCTTCATAATAGGTATATTTATGCACTGCCATCGCTTCCTTTATCTTTTTTTGTCTATCATACTCAGGACAGATTCTATCTACCGCGGAATGGTTCATTTTACAAAATATACATTTAGCTTCTGGAATATTACAATAAGCTTCATCATGTTCTGATCCGCAATTTCGGCATCTTTTCTTTCCCCTGCATTGTTTGGCTGTATGACCATAACGCAAACAATGATAGCATTGAATGACTGGACTAACATATTGCTCCACGTTAATGAAATTATGAAAAAGTGTTATGAAATTTGGGAGATTTTTTCCCTGAAAGGTAATAACACACGATCTTGAATCCTCATATACTGGTTTGTTTTCCCTAATTACGCGTCTTTTTAATCTACGAACTCTGAGAATTTCTGTAGAAACTTTTGCATAATTTAATATTTCATCTTCTGTAAGTTCTGTGGCGATGTCGGATATAACACCCATACTGGTTACTAGGTTAGATGGTATAAACACATCAAATTCATAAAGGCTATTTTGATCTACAAAAGTATTTGCTTCCAATGCTGTATTAAATGCTATCCCAACTCTATTCCTGCCCTTCCTAGAGATTTTTTTTATGTTGAAATTAAAATCGCTATTTTCAAAGAAAAATTTTCCCAACGCTAAAGGATCTAGGTTACCTAGATTACCTGACTTTGCCTGAACAAATACCGTAAAAGGTCCCTTATCAGAAACAGCATATTTATATTGTTTATTAAGATTTTTTTTTTGAATTTATCGACTGAGTTAAAGTTTCAATTTCCGATAACATCTCATCATCCATGTTTTCAATGGCCTGTTTTTTTAGCATTTGAATTTCATTATTTAGAAGAGTTAAATCCGCAAATGAAAAATTACTATCATTTTTTAAATTTTCAACCGTTTTTATAGATTTGGGTGTAAACGAATTCATGATCCGGGGACTAGTCCCCGGATCTCGATTATTCATTCTCAACCAAGTTTCTGTAAATAGGTTATTATATCGAATCGATCAATTCAATCAATATTATATTATATCCAGTCAATTGAACCTATAAAGACTCACCACAATATAGGAAAGCACCCAGAAATTAGTGAAAAACACTTAGGGAAAATATAACACCCGCCCCTAAACTCGATGTCAATTCCAAACAAAAGGTTAATCTTTTAGAATTTAAATAATTAGATCACCGTTGTATGTAGTTGCTGTATTCTATGTTTCCAGCTAGCACTAAATATTATAATTTTGAATAATTGAAATTAAAATATTATTAAATCTGATTTGATATTTGAGGGAGGGTTCAATTTGAATTTTTAAAAGATTGAATTTTTTAAATTATATTTTATGAAAGTAATTTGAAATATTATAATCAGTGATCAAGAACCTAAATCTAATTCTATGTTAACCTAACCTTATCTAAATATCCTAACGTAATTCTAATGTAAACAGTGATTATTATTTCTAAACTTCTTTGGGAAAAGATTAACAATATTGAATTTTTACTACCTTTAGTAAGTTTGTTCTTCAATTTATGATTGTTCTTTTTTACTGTCCCTTCTTCGTTTCAGGAATAACACTGGTTCCGTTGGAAACAACACTTCTAGAACGTTCTGAAATTCACAGGCTACTTTGTTGATTTTCTTCAATATATCCAAATTCGTTTGAAACTTGATTTCTATGTGATATTTTTCCATTCACATTCAGGTAATGTATTTTCTGGATTCATTTTCCATTCACAATAACCAAATAATCTTCTTTTTTTAGATGATGATACTTTTTTGGCACTTTTTTAATTATGGACCGACAAGGATTCTACTCTGCATATAATTGGAGACTGCCGACTTTTTCTGTGTCTGCCCTATTTATAGTTTTCAAGAAAAGTTGAAATTCAAAGCTTACTAACTTCTATCAAAATTATATAAAAATGATGCTTTTGATGATTTTACAAAATTCACAATATTTCCTGGTTTGAAATTACTTTTGAAAATTAGCTTATTTTTTAAACTACATTTTGATGTATGTTTCATGTTAAACAGAACAGTGAAAGTCTTGCTTTTTGTTCGTAAAGTATCTCAAGTGTCAAATTTTAACTTCTAATGCTTATAACTTATAAAATACTTAATATTACTTATGAAATTGATTAAATTTCTTTAGCTTAGATGCTATTACAATTCCATTGATTATTAAACATTTTCAAGGATATCTCTTACATTAATCATTTGAAAATATCTCATGTAGATGCTATCTTTCATTGAATTAAGTGAATTTTGATCAAATTTGCTCTTTTTACATCATTCTGGTGAGTTATATTTAATTTAGCTTATTCTTTGTCAATAATTTCACTAAAGTTTATATGTGATTCATTATAACAACAAATCTTTTCAACAAATTCTTCATCAATTTCAAAGTGGATATCTAAATTCAAATTACTTCTATTTATTGCAACTTTGGCTGGTTTTATATTGAATAATTGTAAATTGAAATCTCCCTGTAAATTCTTTTTATAAACTGTCAACAAGATTACTGTTTTTTTAATTACCGTTCAAAGAATTTTAATTTGACTAGTCGTTATGTATCCTGAATATGCTTTTTCTTCATAATTTTAGCTTGAGTATTTTGGTGAATTGAATTATCAATATTTATATCAGAATGGATATTATTTAATTAAATGTGCTCTGGTTATACTCTAACGAGTCAACTTATATACAACGGTGAGTCTTTTCCTTTAAGTGTAAATTCCATGACTATATATATATATATATATTAAAGAAAAAATGGCAAACCTTTTTGTAACATGGGATCTAATAAAAACTCATGTGCTAATATGCTTCGCAGGGTTGCCACTTGTTTACAAGAAATTTCAAATGAATCATACACGAATATGGGTGCGTGGCTGTGTTGCATTCGTCGGCATTACACCAGTGCTCTGATGTTTAGCCAAAAAGCTGTCTGCTTCTTACGCCAGACGATTAATAAAAACTATGCAGCTGTATTTGAATTTTGAACTGTAACACAGGTGCAAGTTGCACTATCCCAATTCGAAAAACTTCCTGCTCACACGTAATCATACAATAAATTTACTGATCACGGTATTATCATAGAAGAAAAATGTAATTACCTTCTATTGTTAATTTAGCAGAACTTGATTCAATAAAATATTAATATGAAGCTATAACAGTGAAAAACTTATGAATAAATCAATAGTTTATAGAATAAATACTATTGTGAGACTTTCATGGTAACGACGGTTTCAAAAGAAAACATTCTCAAATAAGAAATTTGGCAATGCAGGACTTAGTGGAGTTTACAAATGACAGATGAATAAGGAGCGATATGTTAGCCTCATTAGCAAACGCCAATAATCCTTCGTAGTACGTCTATGGAAACATCACTTTTTGAATAGGTAAACTAAGTGAATACATGAATAACATAGGAATTCTATATTAGACACCTAACAATTAACATACTTGTCACTTGAAACAATTTTGACAATTTCAATGAGATTTTTCCATAATGAAAGGAAATATTCCAGATGAACACTGTAAGAATCACACTAACTGGTAAGAGTCCATAAAAATTCTTTCAAATAAACAGATGAACAGATCTTGATTGTTGAAATATTTACTCAATTTAGGAATTCCCAATAACTGACAATTTATTTTACTGTTTTGTCTAACCTTTTTAAAGTTTTTCCCTAACCATACTTAGTTAAGATGAGATGTTTCCTATTTTAAGCAAGTTCAAAATTTAACCCTGAAGAAGCCAGAATATTGATGAAATAACTGTCTTTCCACTTGAAACTTCAAAGAGTGTTTAAGAATGAACTGTACTGGCCGGCATTTGTGCAAAATGATAACAAGCCACTCCTCAACCAAACGTGCACAAATCACACATATAGAAAATACAGAACCCCTTTTTACTGAATAATAATCAATTCAATTTTAATTTATTCATTATTATTAGCCAGTCTTAGCTACATTAAAATCAAAGGCTCCTTTTTGGTGGGTTTCTTCAATTTTTCTAATGCCATAAAATACCTGCAATCATTTCATCTGGATACAGCACTGATGTAAAATAGATTGAAGTTGTGGACATTGTCGAACAATTTATTCTTCATTTTCACCAACAAATTATTCGACAGCATCCACGCATTCGATCCAGGAATGAACTCACAGCTCTGATTATCTTCTGGGACCTAAGGTCTGAAACAGATCCACAAACAAAAAAATCCTATTGAATAATATTAAATAAGGTTATTCTGATTTTTACAAATTCTTATTGTTATTCAAAACAACAAATATTTCGTTATCACAGTCTCATCATCAGGTAGGTTTTCATCATCAGGTTGATTTCCATCAAGTAAAGACTGATTCAATTAAATATTTAAAAAAATCCTAAAAATGAGTTAATAAAAATGAACTGTTACAAACTTGCATAAACATATTTCTCCTTTGGTACCATTCTTTTAGAAAGCATTTTGAGACAGGTATATTAAGATATAAATTGAACTATGTGAAGGGTCTTTCTTTAGAATGATAGGAATTCAATTTCAAATGAAAATACAAAGGTTTGACGTATCAACTTTATCCTTGTTTATTTTGAAAAGTGAATAATGCAGTTATGTTTGAAATAAGATATCATTCAAATATCCATTACAGCTTTGTTGACACTAACGCATCTGATCGCTCAAATTTTTTATCACTCTGTGCAATAATTCTGCCTGTAATTTGCCAATAACTTGAGGAATATTCTCTTCGGAGTGATCCAAGGTCTGTGTGGCTTGTTGGCATAGACTTATGCTTTCACATAAATGCAAATAAAATAATCCACAGGGATCAAATTACATGATCTTGGCGGCCAATTAACAAATCATCGTCATGAAATGATCCTATCATTAAACAGTAATTTTAGTTATTAACAAAGTCAATAAACCATAAAATATACCTCGTCTGAGAAGATTTTTTGGCCAAAATCAGGTTCGTATCCCAGTACTTAAGGAGCAAACTCTCAATTCAATCTGTGATAATTTGGCTTCAGTTCTTGAATCAATACTACTTTATACATATACAAGCAGACTCTTACACAATATTCTTTGAGTTAACATCTGAGAAAGTCCCACTTGTTGCGAGCTTCGTGAAATCTACAAATTTGGCTCATTAACAGTACTGGCTGCAATGTTTTCCTCAGTATGCACGTTTTGTCATCTTTATGGTGGCTTTTTGTCTTGTGAAATTAACTGATCTTCAACAGTTTTCACAGTACGGCGTATAACATGCACAGAGTACCTGGACAGTGATTCAATTCTCGAATTAATAAATGTTGAGTACCCACAACTGAGCTACCACTTTGGGAATTTTTTTTTTAAATATTATTTTTAACCGATCAAGAGGAGTTATACTCCATGGCATTTGTACAATAATTGATGAACCATATCATTTGAGTGCAGACAGCTAAGTGGTAGAGCATTGGGCTCATGACCGGAAGGTCCGGGTTCGAATCCTGCTCAGGTGGAAAAGAAATTTTCTAGTTGGACGGGTGTCAGCCACCATTTCACTGTTTGGTCAAAAATTAACAGTGCTGTGACCTAACGTGGCGCAAGATCGCAGTAACAAAGCCTACACAGAACACAACTGAACTCCTAACTCGCACAAGCTGAAAAAGTTTCTAAGGGATCTTCACAGAAGATCTAGGAGTATCAGGATAATAATAATATTGAGTTATTCCACTTTGAAGGAAAGTCATTGTTATATGTCCATGCAACTTCGAGCATCATTGGCACGAAGAGGAGTCAAACGATGAATCATGAAACTGCACAGTATACTGAATATAGTAGCACCTGGAAATAAGAAAAAATGCATTAGAAACCGAAAAACCTCTATTTGAAAAATTATCTCGCATATTGAAAGACATTTTACAATTAGTTATGAATTAATAAGATTAAATTATAGTCCATTATAATCTTATAATTTGAGCACTACGAATTTTACGTATAATTTTCGCAAAATATCATGTGCACTAGTTATTTTTACACTATAGAAGATGAGCAAGGACAAGAATATGAAACAACCTGTAAATGTATGATATTATACTCAGGTCGGTGAATAGCTCAAAGCCAATAACCTACAAAGGAACGCAAAATACCACTATACCTCTTCAAAAATCTGGACGTTTCTTGGGTCTCTCCTCATAAACGAATCTCTCAATTGAAGCGAACATATTTCTGATCTATGCACAAAACTAAGTTGAATTGCTAGTCCTCAGAAAGTACCTAGATACTATAATACATCAAGAGTAATATACCGGGCAGTCAAAAATGAGGTATGAAATAATGTTTTACGGAAACTTGTAGCGCCTGAATTACTTTACTTTACAATTTAGAAGTGAAAAAGAAAGTTGCTGAAAGCCAAAAAAAACAAAACCAAAAAAACGACATGCTAGGATCACCTCAGCTTGCTAATAGTGGAGATGGGGTGAGTTCAGCCAAATACGTAAATTCTGAAATAGATCAAATTATAACAGTAATAAAAATAAATAAAATTGATGATTCTATTATCAACTTCCTACAGCTCAATTTCAGATGATCAATACACAAATCTGCCCCCTATGGTTGATCAAGCCCAGTGTTCACAATACCATTCAGTTCATATAGACGCTATATATTTGATAAATCAATTTACGGAAGATAAAAATTAATATTTTAAGGCTTAACTTTACTACAAATTTACTAGAACTATGAGGGAAAAAATACAACGAATTAGTAAACAAATAATTTTAAATGTCAGTTTCAATAGGTCTGAATTATGGGAAATTTAGTATAATCAAATTGATCTACTCTAGTCCTGAACAATATGGAGACCTTTGGTAAATGGCTCCCTGGGACCTCAATGGAAAAGTTCGTTACATACCAAGAATTTGTCGAAAAGTTAGTAATTCTTCGATTTCAAACAACTCATTTTCCACCATTCACAATATAAACATTCCCTTAGAGCTATTTCCACACTTCTTCAGTCGAGAAAGACGGTTCGATTCAGAATGGAACACTAGAAATTCTGACCAGTCCAATGATTTAATTATAATCCAAATTTATATCAGAAATAAAAAGGTCCAATAATAGAAAGAAAAAAAAAAGGATAAAATCACTTAATCACTTAAGTTGTTGGTCGACCTTTTAAATTATGTGTGCTCTTCACAGCAAAAGTACGTTTCGAATCCTCCAAAAAGGGCAATATTGCTATTCAAACTAACAAATCAGCAATATCCTTGAAATATAGTGGCTAACCTCATCCCAAGACTTTGGATTTTCACAAAAAAATTTAACAAATAACCTCTAATTTTCGTACAAGCTACTCAGAGCTCTGATTTTAAATTGAACGCGTATTGAAAATTAATCTTCGAGAATTCCTTGAACATGTGCTAATATGGGAAATAACGAAAAAACGCGAAAATCAAAATAAGAAGCATAGGCAACACAGACGACAAATTTTATAATTTAGTGCTGCAGGTCTTTCCTTTTCAAAAACATAAAACACAACTTAAGGATTTCTCAAAAAATATAATTTATTTGAAATATTTATTGAGAAATCCTTAAGTTGTGTTTTATGTTTTTGAAAAGGAATTGTTTTCATTATGGTAAGATCAGAAACAAAATTTTGTCTCCTTCAAATATTTAGTTATTAATTTTGATTGCCTTTTTCATATTGGTTGGTTTATTTATTCCATTTGACATTGTATATTGAGTTTTGAATATACATTCTGTCAAGAAAGTACCGGGAATTATCGATTTAAATCTGGCGGGGCAATGAGGCAGGTAATAATTTTTTTTCCTAGGTTGGTACCACTGTCCTTAATTACTATGCCAAGCTTGAGCGGGATCTGTCAACTAGTGTGTTTGCAACAGCTGATTAAGTCAGTCGATGTCAGAGTGCGTGCCGATTTTTACTATGGGTGATTACGTTGAGCAAAGAATTTGTTTAAAGTTTTGTGTTGCAAATGAATTTTCGTGTGCCGATGCATTGAAAATGTTGCAAAAGGCCTTTGGTGATAATGCTCTATCGAAAACTCGTGCATATCAGTGGTACAGAGCCTTCAAGGACGGTCGTGAAGTGGTCGCCTATCGACGGCTTCGATCGAAGATAACGTCGATAAAATTAAGGAAAGGGTGCAGGAAAACCGTCGTACCAGCTTGAGAGAGATAGCACATGATCTTAAGATATCCCACGAGTCCGCACGTACGATTTTGATTGATATTTTGGGCATGAGAAAGGTGGCCGCAGACTCGTACCGAAAGACCTGAATTTTCTTCAAAAACGTCATCGCGAACAGGTTGCCTCAGACATGCTGGATCGCTGTAATTCCGATTCTACATTCATGGAACGCATTATAACTGGTGATGAGACCTGGGTCTACGAGTACGATATGCAAACAAGCCAGCAATCATCGGAATGGGTGGCAAAAAATGAGCCGAAACCGAAAAAACCACGCCAAAGCCGCTCGAAAATGAAGGTGATGCTCATTGTTTTCTTCGATATCCGTGGCGTGGTGCACTACGAATTCGTTCCAGAGGGTCAGACGGTAAACAAGGAGTATTACCTAGGCGTTATGAAACGTTTGCGTGAGCGTATCCGTAAGAAGCGGCCAAATTTGTGGGCTTTACAACTCATGGATTTTGCATGACGATAATGCGCCTTCTCACCGAGCTACGATTGTGACTGACTTTCTCGCCAAAAACTCAACAAACGTGCTTCAGCAACCACCGTATTCGCCGGATTTGGCTCCCTGCGACTTTTTCCTCTTCCCAAAACTAAAATTGCCCCTTCGTGGCACCCGTTTTGAGTCGATTGAAGCCATAAAACAAAATTCGGCGCGAGAGCTAAAGTCCATCCCGGAAAGCGCCTATAAAAAATGTTTCGATAATTGGAAGTGCCGTTGGCATAGATGTATTGGAGCAAATGGAGTCTATTTTGAAGGCGACCCAATAAATTTTGACGATTAAATGTAAAAATGTTGTTTTAATTGAAAATTCCCCGTACTTTCTTGACAGAGTAGTATACGTCTATTAAATTATAAGCGGTGCTTATTGTAGACATTAATTTAATTCTAAAAGTTTTTTGAATAAAAATTTTTTTGAAATTAAAATTGTAGAAGACTAACAGATTAAATCTGTTTTGATATTCAAATTTTTCATTCATATTTCTTCTATCAAGTAAAAAGCCTTTTTCTATTTTATTTTATATGGTTTCATTAAGAATGTTGACCCATTCAATCTTTGACTAAAAATCAAACTTATTGGTAAATAATATCCACATCTTTCTTATCTTATAATTTTCATTAAGCTGTAATGTTTCTTTCTGATAAGTCATATGTCCTGACAGAAAAAGTGGAACCTTTGAAAAGGCACATATCAAACCAATGAAAATAATTAAATTCAAAAACTCACCAATAATCCAAATTATTCCCAAAAGTTGTTCTAAGTGGTCACCATTATTTTTTTCACAGTCTTCCCAGCATAATAATGAACAGGCAGCATCAATATCATTTTATCCATGATTAACGTCACAAGCATTTTTAATTCGATGTCTTAATTCTTCTATAGCACATACCCCCCTTCACGATACACTAAGGTTTTCAAATTACCTCAAAGAAAAACGATCAAGACCTGGGAAGCATGCAGGCCAAAAAATTAGCACACTGCTCCTTATCACCTATTTGGAAACACATTATTTAAGTAATTTCATACATTTCATTGATAGTGCAGAGGAGCTCCATTTGTCTGATATTCAAGACATTTTCAAGTAGTTCAGGTAAATCGATTTGAAGAAAGTGTTAGGAACCTCAATCTGACATTCAAGGTGTTAGAAAGAATACCACAAACAAGATCAATCCAGTAGCAATTTGATGAAAATTTGTCTTTCCTACAACGTGAGGGTGGTCGGTAGACCAAATATAGTTGTTATGGAAAGTATTTATTCCATTTCTTCTGAATGTGGTTTAATTCGTAAACAAAAAAGATGTTAAAAATGGAATAAAACAAAAAAGTTCATTTTCTCTCACTTTTTATTACTGAAGATACATTTTCAAACAATTTCGAAAATATAGTAAACGCTACGAAACTTAAATCTCTGTATCTTCAGTAATGAAAAGTGATAGAAAACGAATTAATTTGATTTTATTCCATTTTTAAAATGAACAAAGTAACCGACTACTCCATCCAATATTTGAAAAAAGATGTTGTCCCATCCCATCTTGCAATTGTACTCTTCGATAATGGTATGGAGAAAATTCAGTCTTTCAGACTGAACTGTGGCTCACTTCAAGAACCCCAGATATGGAACTTGTACTTGATCTTCATTCATTCTGCACTATTTCCAGAATTTGTTCCCCAATTTCTGCCATTTAAGATGTTATAGGTTAGCCAATTAGATGGGAGAATGGGAGATTCTTTCAAATTAGCAGTATCTATAAATTTACACTAAATTAATGACAATTCGCGGGTAGGGACGATTTTTCATCAGATATATTTCTATTTGATTGATTCGGTCTTTACTTGGTGGAAACTCATTTTAATTAAAAAAATGTATATGAAACAGTAATTTATTTCCACAAAAATGTTTGTACTACTACAACAATTGTTTCACCACGATGTGCCTTCTTCAGGTATTACATTGTACTGTCTGATGGTATTCAGTGTAACCGAGTTTAAATACATTTTTACGTACGTGACCAAATAATGGAAGCACAAGTCATAAAACTCTAGGTGTTTATTGGAGTTTGCCGCTAAAAATGCCATAAAGGAAAAATATTCAGTAATGAAGACTTATCAACATCTATTTGTTCGTTCAAAAGAATTTTACGGGCATTATACCTGTTTATTTCAAGAAATTCTAAAAGTGTTAATCTAGAACTTTTGCTTTCAACGTGGATAATTTCATAATTATTGTTGAAATTATGCCTGAATTCCTTAAGATGATTAGCATATGTCGAATGTACAGAATTGGATATATAACCCTTTTGGAGTTCTTGGACACATTTCTTGAATGATCTACCAGTCTAGCCAATGTATACTAAAGAGCAATCTTTGCAAGTCAACTTGTAGACTCCGGATTCATTTTCTTTATTTGTTCGATCTTTATTGTTTTTTATGTAGCTACTTAGATTATAATTGTCTTAAAAGCCGCATTATAATTGAAACAACTTTTGAAATATTTAGCATTATTTTCAGATAATCCATTGACATAAGATAACGAAAATATTTCTGTGTATTGTCCTCTTATAGACAAAATGGTATCCAATAAACAAGAGAAAATGGCATTAAATCTCGTGTACCCAATCATACATACAGACATCACAATACATAAAACTTCAAACCACCCCACCAACCAAAAGATGTCAGCATAGATTATTGAATGTCCCTTTGAATTCAGAAAACGTTTTGAAAGAATTAAATATTATTAAACAAATAGAGTCAAACAACGGTTACAATCCCTTTCTTATAGACAAAATGGTATCCAATAAACAAAAGAAAAGGGCATTAAATCTCGTGTACCCAATCATAAAAGAGGATAATACACAGAAATATTTTTCGTTATCTTATGTCAATTATCTGAAAATATTGCTAAATATTTCTAAAGTTGTTTCAATTATAACGCGGCTTTTAAGACAATTATAATCTAAGTAGCTACATAAAAAACAATAAAGATCGAACAAATAAAGAAAATGAATCCGGAGTCTACAAGTTGACTTGCAAAGATTGCTCTTTAGTATACATTGGCTAGACTGGTAGATCATTCAAGAATTGTGTCCAAGAACACCAAAAGGGTTATATATCCAATTCTGTACATTCCTCATATGCTAATAATCTCAAGGAATTCAGGCATAATTTCAACAATAATTATGAAATTATCCACGTAGAAAGCAAAAATTCTGGATTAACACTTTTAGAATTTCTTGAAATCAACAGGTATAGTGCCGTAAAATCCTTTTGAACGAACAAACAGATGTTGATAAGTCTTCATTACTTAATATTTTTCCCTAATGGCATTTTTAGCGGCAAACTCCAATAAACACATAGAGTTTTTATGACTTGTGCTTCCATTATTTGGTCACGTACATAAAAATGTATTTAAACTCGGTTACACTGAATACCATCAGACAGTACAATGTAATACCTGAAGAAGCCACATCGTGGTGAAACAATTTGTTGAAGTATTACAAACATTTTTGTGGAAATAAATTACTGTTTCATATACATTTTTTTAATTAGATATATTTCTGCATACAATCTGTTAGCATTTTGCTCGCACTCTCCATTCAAGTTCGATGTTTATATGAATATGAAGTATAACAAATTATGAAAGTTAAAAATTTATAACGGATCAATCACATGTAATTAAAGCTGAATGTTTAGGTTGACCAGAGTACTGATATTTGAGATGTGGCCATTGTTTCGCTCTAATAATACACACCTCCTGAAGCTTCTGAAGTAAGAGAATCAGACCTGAAATTTCACAGCATCAGATTTGACTTAAGGTCTTTTTTCTTTGTCCCTTTGAATACTTTATATAGGTGAAATTGTTTATTTGATAATTGACAGTGTTTGACAAACACCATGTATATCAGTATAATGTATAATAATAATTTGTAAATTGTACATATACTGACAATCCTAGTTACTGCTACTATCCAGTTATCTGAGACTCAATCCAATTGGTATCCTGTATAAATTTGGTTATTCATGATAATTTTGTTCAATTTACAATGAAAATTCTTAAGTGCTATTAGTTAAATTCAATCAAAAACTATATAGGCCTAAAACAGTTTATTTTAAAATTCCAATGAAACACGTGATTGTATGTTAGGATCTGCTAATCTTTTTTCGAGTAATTCTGAAATAGTTTTTAGACTACATTGTAATTATATTCAATAAAACATTGCTCTTGTTAAAAATTAATGCAGGAGCAAATACTATATTGCAAACAAATCAACATATAAAACATGAAGTTTCCAAAACACTTGTCAATGTGGATATCCTATGATTGGAATAAAAAAGTTCTCACAAATTAAACACATCTGATGGTGGTTTTATGTATTCAACAATTCACTAATATATGGTACAAATATAACATACCCACACATATCTCACATAAAAATCATTGATCATTTCTTAATATTCTTTGTATTAATAAACTGAAGTACAGTACACCCGCGCTAGTATAAACACATGTTTGTGTGAACAATGAAACATTCTCATTGTATGTTCAGTAGTGTGAATAACTACAATAATGTGAATTTCTAATTTTTCTTTCAACTTGTTAACATAATCCTGCAAAAAGCCATACAAATGATACAAATTCTATTTATTGAGAGTTTTTTTATACCCATAGAAGTTTCTTTCTATGTGAAGTAATTGAAATGACTAGACACGAAATGTTCGAGTCTTTGTGAAAAATCCAAGATCCAAGATGCATTTTTTAAATCTTTTTGCTAGGCTCCTAGAAATATTGATGACTGAAAGATCAGAACCTATATCAGAGGAAACTACCAAATGGCTGGACATGCAACCTGTCACTTGAAATAACGTTGCATCACTTTTAGAAAAAATGAAATATAAATTTTGATTTAAAATAACTAGAATAAAATAAATTAATCTGTTTTGATATTCAAATTTTAAAATAACTAGATATTTTTTTAAGGAAGTTTGACTCTGAAAAGATTTTGAAAATTGAAATAAAGATATGCTGCTGGGAATGAACAAAAATCAGACATATTGAGGATAATGCAAATTTCCTCACTAATCAGTGAGTATCACAGAAGTACCTCTGATATCAAAACTGAGAAAATCAGAGAAATTACTATTCTAGAGGCTCTAAAAGCATTGAAAGTGATTTCACAATAAGACTAATAAAAAGACTACCAACATTAGTGATATAGAAAACTTATGCACCATTCAGTTTAAACCAGTGGATGCTCGGCTGTTAACCAAGAAAGTGCAATCATAAATAATTTCTTAATTCAAATTAAAATTTCATTTTTTCTAATTAAAGTTAACGTTCAGATCTTTGATTATACATTATTTCTCTAATCCTGTAATAATTTTTTTCATGGTTTTCACAATCCTTTCAGTAATGTGATTAACTCAATTATATTAACAAACTGATTTTGTTTGGTGTTCACACTAGCACGAGTCTACTGTAATATATTGCGATTAAAAGAAGACCTAAGCAGTCTTTGCACGGATTGCAGCACGTTTTGCTGTAACAGCCTGGAAACCTGATTTGATACTAGCTACTGAGCACCTTGAACCACAAGTTTCACACTGAAGAAAGAATAACCTAGTGTCTTTCTGTAGAATGGTATCTGGGGATCGACATGTGTGGCAGGTGACATATTCTTTGATATACCTGAAAATAATTTTGTTATACATAGTTTTGTACCTACTAATGATTTCAAAATAACTACCGAACTAGAGCATTTGTTTGAATTAATATACGGATTTGTTGTCAAATCGTCTAATGAATATGAACTAAGGTTTCAAATTTCAAAAATTCCTTTCAAATTTATTTTGCCACATATGAGTCTCATAGTATAAATTATAACTGAAACACCAAATACATACAAGGAGTATCTAGACATTTGTCTGGTAGCAGAAGATTCTCCGAATTGGGACTTAACAAGCTTCTTCATCAGTGTATCATTCTAATGCCTGATGAATGTAATGTAGCTATGCACCATGATGAGGAATGTTGTGATGTGTATTCACGTGCAAAATGGCGCTAGTAAAAGTTTGGGGAAAAAGATATCCATTATTTCTTCAGTAGATGGCTGTAGTGATCGATATCTTGTAGTAAAGTATTGATTAAATAATTTCATATTTATACTTGTTGCGAAGATGACATTTCACATAACATAAAAAAATTATTTTGCTGTTTATTGCTTGGTCCATTCAGTTGTGTTCACATGCTGTTGGACCAAAGAAAAAATTCGGAATATGTTACTGTGTTTCTTTGACGAAGACGAAAATGCAAGCCAGGAATTCTTTATGTTGAAGATACATCTTGCACAGGCAGGTCTGTTGCCGAAATAGAATCATCGACCAGAAAACAGTTTCAAACCATTTGCACAAAACTAGATTCAAAAAGAAGCTCAAAGTTTGGGTGTCACCAAAAAACATGACTGATCGAATTTCCATCTGCAAAACCTTGGCTAAACAGAATGAAATCGACCCATTTCTTAAATGGATGGTGACTGGGGATGAGAAATGGGTCACATACAACAATATTGTGCTAAAACGATCATGGTCAAAGAGTGGTGAAACACCTCAAACAGGGGATAAGCCAGGACTAGCAGCCAGGAAGATTCTACTGCGCATTTGCTTGGACTGAAAAGGAATAATTTATTATGAGTAACTTACATATGGCGAAACACTAAATTTCTATCTCTACTGTCAACAAATGGACCATTTGAAGCTAGCGATTAATTGGTAACAGCCAGAAATGACCAACAGAAGAGGTGTTGTGTTCCATCAAGACAATACCAGACCACACATGTCTGTAGTAACTCGCCAGAAAGTCAGGGAGCTTGGTTGAGTAGTTTTAATGCACCCACCATATAGTCCCGACCTGGGACCAAGGGATTACTATATTTTTCTCTCATTGCAAAACATCCTTAATGATAAGAAATTGACGTCAAGAGAAGATTGTGAAAATTGTTTGCTAGAGTTTATCGCCAATAAGGACCAATACTTTTATGAGAGAGCCATTGAAAAATTACTTTTACAATGGCAACAAATTATAGAACAAAGAGGTGCATATTTGACCCAAATCGGACAATTCGAAACATGTTAAATAAAGTTCACACAAAAATAATGGATTTTTTTGCCCAATCTATTATTTGGTAAAAGCTCAGATGTTCCTAAGTGGATTGAATATAGGGGCACAGCTATGTTGCATTCGTTAGGCATTAGAGCATTGCACTGATGAAGCCAGCAAGCTTTGAAACATGCATGTCTGCTGCTTATGTCCCTACAATTACTGATGTCTTTTCGAATCCATTTG
This sequence comes from Megalocaria dilatata, assembly GCA_034642435.1. Taxonomy (NCBI): domain Eukaryota; kingdom Metazoa; phylum Arthropoda; class Insecta; order Coleoptera; family Coccinellidae; genus Megalocaria; species Megalocaria dilatata. The sequence goes on along the minus strand of CM067854.1, from coordinate 102,823,052 downwards.
AGGGCTGAATGGTTATGCTGTCCTGATTCGAAGATGTTACCATAGCTCATACTCCTGAGATAGTTAATTTATTTTATGATATTTTCTCAATATTACTGAATAACTACTTTAAATGGGTCAGGAACAGTTGCGACACAACTGGTTAAAATTTTCGAGAGAAAAAGGCTATTAGTGGAACATTTTATTAAACATTCCATGCTTACTGAGTGTTTCAAAATTTTTAAAAAACATTCTGATAAACATAAAAACTCACCTCCTGAGAACATTTTCAATTTGTTTTTGTTGGAATCTTCCCTTAATAATTAACTGACTATTTCCATCAACAGATCCACTGGTACCCAATTCAGCTAATAAAAAGTCCAACAAATGTTTAGGCTGACGATGGAGCATCTTACAAATCTCGGTAAAATTGGCAAAGGAAGTTTTTTTGGTACCTATACGCACCACCTGAGGTGGTCTCATGACGAATTTCTGTTTCTTTCCTGCAGCCATATCAGGATTTTTATCACGCATTATTTCAAAGGCACGGTTAAGTAATTCGTCATAAGTATAATCACGGTCTGAGCCACTCCACTGATTCTGATTGTCTTCAACTTGAAAAAGATAGAACAATTAATTAATAATCTCATCTTTAGCAAACAAACAAGTCAAAAACACATGATTTGATAAAAAAACGGTGCCAATTTTCAAAAAAAAAATTCTTGAGGGTTCAAATTGAACAAAGAGTCTCAGAGTATTCAATGAAATTTTGGACTCTTAAGGAATAATTACTTCAACTTAATTTTCTGCTAGGATGACCAGCCACCATTTTACTGTTGGTCAAAAATTAACAGTGGTGGAGTAATTACGTTACAAAGCCCAAGTAGAACAAAACTCACACAAGTGATAATAAAGGCAATAGAGCTACTGACATATCTTCAATGCCATCCTGAAACAAAATTTTTGGCCAAAACAGCTGAAATCTGCAGAGTTAATCCTTATTCCCAAACCAGGAAAGGATCATAGCAGGGTCAATTTATATCGCCCTATCGGTCTACTTTCTGTAACACAGAGGAATGGATACCACTGCACCAGTCAGATTCAGAACAGAACATTCCGCCATACAGCAAAACCATCGAATAACATACTAGGTCAGCTAAGGCTTAGAACACAAAGAGTCTATCTGTATTCCTGGATATACCCAGGCATTCAATATGGTCTGGCATCCGGGATTGCTGCTCAAAATAAAAAGTATCTCCCTATTACGTATTTTCAACTTCTAAGGTCGTATCTGAGTGAGAGAGAATTTAGGACCAGGATAAATGACAAGGTGTCTGAACTGTACCCGATAACATCTGGAGTTCCACAGGGTAGTATGCTGGATTCATTTCTCTATCTGCTTTATACAGCAGATCTACCTACAAACAGGTACACCACCATGGGAACATTTGCTGATGATACAGCTATTCTTGCCAGACACAAGGGTCCAGCATTGGCATCTATCTATCCACCTATAAGATCATCTAAATGAAATTAAAGATTGGCTGCAGAAGTGGAGACTAATTCTACAAAAATGGACTTCAGACTTAGAAGGGATCAATGACCACCTATCTTATCAACAATGTACAGATACAAGAATCCACATCTACCAAATACTTTGGGATGCATTTGAACAGGACTCACCTAGTAAGAGCATGTTTGCAAAAAAGGAAACAAATTGATTTGAAAGTGAAAGACCTATATTTGATAATAGGAAGAATGTCCAATTTATGGATGGAGAACAAAATTTTGATACACAAAACTGTCATCAGACCAATATGGGTGTATGCAATAGAATTGTGGGGCTGCACAAGTCAAACATGGCTATCTTGCAGAGAAGCCAGTCAAAGATAATACTATGTATGATAGCAAATGCTCCATGGTATGTCACTAATCAGGCCTTACACAAAGACCTGAAGGTGCCATATGTGAGGGACATCATTAAAGAAAACAGTATAAATTACCATGAAAAAATACATGACAAGCATACTTCTCTCCAACCATTACTCGATCCACAAGATGGCAAAAGACTCAAAAGGAACTGGCCCGATCTAATGGAGGATTGAAGGGGACTAACCCACTGGAGAAGCCCTCATGTCATCTGAGAACATGCAGCTCTTAAGCCATCATATTAGCATATAGAATGAATGTATTCTGATTGCTGATAAAGTTTTAATTGAAAAAGAAAATATATGTAGTCTGTTACCAAACACACCTGAAGAAATAATGTTATCCTAATGAAACCATTGTTGTGAAATTCAAAAGTGGAGCTAATCGTACTTGTGGAAGTTTACGCTGACATTGCTCCAATTGGGGGTGACCCAACAAACAGTGCCTGTACGTTTGAAGTATATGGGACTGATTCAAAAGTATGGCAATTGGGTTTGTTACGAATTGACACCAAGAGATCTGGAAAGGCTGCTTCAAAGGCAAAAAAAGGCTTTTTACACCGAGTATTGACTGGTAACAAAAAGTGGATCTTCTATGAAAACCCCGAGAAAAAAAAACTACGCTTTGCCAGAGCAATCGTTGCCATCAACCTCAACATCAACATCAAATCCATCCAATGCACCCGGTGAGGCCAAGGGGGCGTTGTGTACTATGAGATGCTAAAACCTGTTAATTCCATTACAAATGATTGGTACAGACTGCAATTACATAGTTTGAACCGTGCATTACGAGAAAGACGACCGAAATAAAAAGACAGACATGATAAAGTTATTCTTTTGCATGAGAAAGCTCGGCCTCACGTCGGAAAAGTTGTCACAAAGTATTTAGGAACTATCAAATGGCACATCTTACCACACCTACCGTATTCTTCGACAGTGCTCCTTCTGAGTACAGGCTGTTTCGGCGGATGCAATAAGATTTGGCAGGTCACTGCATCACTTTTATAGAATAAATCGAAAATGTTGAACAAATAGCCATTAATTATAAAAAGTCCTCGTAGGAAGAAAATATATATATAAGTATATTTCTTGGAGTATACTTTCTGAGAAGATCTTAAGAATAGAAATACAAAAACCTTAGAAAATTCATCAATAACAATATGAAGACATTATTTCAAAGGATGATAAATGGGAGTTTATAAGTTAGTTTGTGTTAATTGGCAAAAGTTCACATTTGACAGGACAGAAGAGACTTTCCTATGGAGGATTGAAGACCATTTAAAAAGATTCCTCAACAGAAAAATGATAACACTTATTCAAACCATCTATCGGAATCAAGACATGACTTTAAGCAGGATTTCGAAATTTTGCATCTTGAAAATAATGCTCAATTAGTTAACCCTATTTGGTTAAGTTCGCTTTCAACCAGGATATTTTTATTGATTGTTTTTATTTAGCATCCAAATAACTTCCAACTGAGGTGAGAATTTGAAATCCTTCATTCTGGAGAATGTGCTGTATATATTTTTGAAGAGGGAAACAAAAAAGACTTGAAAATTCTATATGGACCATTTTTTTGGTGATGGAATTTGTTATTTTTAAATATCCCATCGAAACAAAAAAAATCTTTCAAAAATAATTTTCATGGTTATTATTTCATGAATAATAAAGGCACATCCTCTGTATTAGAAAATCAAAGATTAAGACAGTAATTCAATAAAATATTTACCTTTTTCAGGAACTTCCCGTACATCATTGCAGCATGAAGGTTAATTCAACTTAGATTAAATCATACTTTAAAAGTAAAACTAAATAGTGAAATTTACTCAAAAAGAAATCACAAATTGAAATGAAAAATCATCCAAATACATTCAGTACCATTTGGACAAAGTGGAAATATACCCAAAGTTTGAATAACATTTCTAATAAAATTTTGGTTGTAGATTATACAGTAATTTGTGTTTGGGAGAATTAGAGTTGACTGCAGCTTGAATTTTATTATTAATTGTTGAAATTTTATAACTAAAAAAATAAGCGCAGAAAATTAGAACTTCAATTTTGCAATACAATATGAATATCTCACATCAAAATCAATCTAATATTTTTTGAAAATTTGTTAATCAGAAATTTGTTGAAAAATCGTAAAACATATTTCACAAACTTGGTTATACTTACTATTTTCTTTATCCTCTCTATCTTCGGTTTCTGCCATGATATCATCTAAATCTTTCTTTTTCTTCTTTTTCTTCATTTTACTGAAATCTATCATATCGATGTCAAAATTATCATCAACTCCATCTTCATTATTCGTAGTCTCATTGGTGGTCTCATTATTTATATCATTCAGCGCAGCATCTAGTTCTTCAGTACTAAAAGGTTTCTTTTTCTTCTTTTTTTTTTTAGTGAAGTCTAAATCCAAATCTACGTCTTCGGCATCTTCATCTTTCTGCTGTTTAGGCTCTTCTTCTTTCATTTCCATGTCAACATTTCCAATTTCTTGGATATCATTACCCTCAGCTAAAGCTGCTTCAATGTCAAAGGTGGTCTTCTTCTTTTTCTTTTTTTTCTTCAAAGTAGGATCAAATATCTGAATAAAATGAATCATTATTTTTTTGGAACTATTCTAATATTTTAAAAGGATAATAAGTTTTTTTTTCTCCGACAAGTTTTTGTTACTGAACAAGTAAGGAAAATTGAAAATTTTAATTAGCAGTATATTTTTAATACAATTTTCAAACAAATTTCAACAATATTTTTCTAGGAGTCGACAATTTCTTTATGATATATTGAAATACAATACATATAGAAGACAAAACTAAGACATCGTAGTCAAATTTATCATTCTGTTTTACAATTAAAATTCAGGTAGACATTCAAATACAAAAGTCGTTATTTCTGAATGTATCTTTCCAAATTATTCTTTAATAAATATTTGTCCAATCCCAACAATTGAACTTTAAACTAGTTTTACTCAATAATTTGGTCTTTCGGCAGATGTTAACTATTTCTTCAGTGTTTTAGGGTAGTCTTTGATTGTGCCGCTATTAAAAGCTCATAACATGTCGAATGAAGAATACAGGTCGTCCAGGAAAAACGCCAGTAAAGCCTCAAGAAGTACTGTCCAAGCAAAACACAAAAAGCGCTGAGTGTAGCTAGATCATCTAGATCGTCACAAAGCTCGGAAAAATTGAGTTAAATTAGATTTGATAAATTGGACCAATTTTGTTCATTGAAAACATAGATGGAGAAAAAGGAAATGGAACAGAAATTTTGAGATCTGAAAATGGAACAAGTGAGTAGAGATATGGAATAACAAATTACGATAGTGGAAGTACCCACATCTCAAGAAGAAAAATTTTGAAAAACACCACTCAGAATTCGAAAAAATCATCAAAAACTAGCTTTGAAATTGAATATTCTAAGAAGAAAGTTGATTAATGATTGAAAGTTCAAGAAAAATGATAACCAAGAAACACCCAATGATGTTTGTGAATTTTGATAAACGAAATTTCACCCACTATGAAAGTCGTGATAACAGACATCCATTAGTTGATAGAACAGCATTGAAAACATCAATCGAAACCAACTATCAGGACAACAATGAATCTTGAACTACAAACTGTCGATGGAAAAGTAGAAATAGGCAATATTTATTTTCTTACACTTAAAAACTAGGGAAATATCAGACTAAGAAAAGATAACGAGACTAATAAATCTTTAAAAAATTAAGCTTCCAATTTTGTGTAATATCTTTTCCTATCCCCTTAGAACATGAGTATTATCTTGGACATTATAGAAGCACAGTTTGGTAAACCTGATACCATGATTAATTAAGCATTTGCTAGGGAGAGAGTTGAAGTGGGTAATCCTTTAAACTGGTGTAATTCTCCAATTTCATTCAAAATTTGACTGCCACTGCAATATTCTTATAAGTAAAAACTGATTCAGTTAAATATCCCAAGTTCATGTATCCATTTATCCCCAAGAGGTGGGAGTGGGTAAAAAACGGAAGAAATGCTTTTATTACCCGAATTTTCTGCACAGAACAGTGTAAAATGAAAAAAATGTGTAGAATAGAAAATTGTCAGGAATTCCACTCCTGTAAATCGGGACTTTTTCCCTAAGTCGGTTCCATTTCATATATTGAGAGAGAATTAAAATCCAGAAAATATATCAAAAAAAACTGTTTATATAATTAGTCCAGGTGACATATGAAAGAGATAAACGCTAAGAGAGTTGAAGTAAACACCAGGTTTCAATATCAGAGATATGATAAGTAATCAGCAAACTATACAGGATGCCCAAATGAAAGACACTATTGAAGAAATAGCCTCTACCTCAAACAACAACTACTGTAGAATGTCATCTACTAGCGATTAAGAATTTTTAGGATTCTCTGCAACTGAGCATGCAAATAATTCATGATAGGCAGTAAGGACCAAAACCACCAAAAAGACAAAAATTAGATTGAATAACTCTGTTCCAATAACAATAAACAACAGATATAACATGTTGGGAGAAACAGATGAAAAGACAGATTCAATTGCTGAAAACATGGATAATACACACAAAATACCCAAACCTCCACCTATATTCATGTTTGGTGTAATTATGGAGAAATGGAGAAGAAACTGGGAAATGTAGCAGAAGATGGAAAATACATTACAAAATGCCTAACAGACAATACAATAAAAATCAATTGTGAATTGCCAGAAACTTACAGAAAACTTATAAGATATATGAAAGATAACGATGTGATACATTATACATATCAGCCTCAAAAAGACTGCATACAGGGTTGTTAGCGAGCATCTTCATCACACTATCGATGCTGAAGAAGTGAATTGGCCAAAAAAGGACATCAAGTTAGACTTAATTGTAGACAGAGGGTTTCAAAAGAACTCCTAAATATGTTTTTCGTTGACTTAGAACTTAGAACCAACCAGCAACATTAAAGTTATCTTTAAGGTCCAATATCTGCAGAATAGATCAATACAAATTGAACCAAGGAAAATCACAGGAATTACATAATGTACAAGATGTCAGTAATATTGACATTCCAAAACGTATTGTAATAGACCATATGTTTGTGTTAAATGCGGAGAATCTCACAACACTACAGCCTGCAAAAAATAGAGACACCTCAGCTAAATGTGCATTATTCGAACGAGCCCATCCAGCCAACTATAGAGGATGTGAATTCTATCATAGCCTCATGAAGAAAAATAGTGCAAATAACAGACTGAATATACGAAACAATAAACATAAACAAATGAATTCCGAGATTATATTACAGCAGCGGAGATGATAACATCATGCAAATGGTCCTACAACTACTACAGAAGCTACAAATACTCAAAATCCAAGACAAAACCGCTCTAGAAGTTACGCAGATGCGACCAAAAACACATATAATGAACCATCAAATGACATGAATATCATTATGAACAGATTTTTAGAGGAATTTAAAACCATGTTTCAACAAAATAGCATGATACTAAACATACTCATTACTGTCATTAGCAAAATTTACTAAATTCCTAAAAGGAGCTCAGTGGAACGCCAATGGCCTTCTACAGCACAAAAATGAAATCGAATATTTCCTACATCAGAACTTCATAGATATTTGAATATCAAAACAGATGTAATCTGTTAGTCTTCTAAAATTTTAATTTCAAAAAATTTATTCAAGAAACTTTAAGAATAGATATTCTCATTATAAGTGAAACAAATTTTACCCAAAAATCCTACTTTAATATAGCAAAATACACCACTTTTTGTGCAAATCACCCGGACAATACTGCACATGCTGGTACTGCAATAATAATCAAGATCACCATCCATCACACTGAACTGCCAAAATACGAAAATGATCGTTTACAAGCCATTATAATAATAGTGGATTGGATAACAATTAACAAAAACAAAAGGTAGAGAACTGGCCAACCTTATACAGGAAAATAATTACTGTATCCTATCAACTTGGAGTGCTACTTATTGACCCACAGATCCTAACAAAATCCACGATTTGATGGATTTCTTCATCGTAAATGGTACCTCTCCCACTTACATTGATATTATTTCAAGCTATGATCTACCATCTAATCACTCACCCATAATAGCTACCATAAGCAGTTCTGTTAATAATAATAATAATAGTTTATTTGCTGTTCACAAACAATCAATACCAAAATTACATAACAAAAAAACAGACTGGAATAAATACAGAAGATTCATCGAGGAACATGTCAATCTAGAAGTTAGTCTTAAAAACCCAATTGAAATAGATAAAGCACTGACAACTTTTGTTAGTATCTTCAAACAATCCGCTGAAGAAGCTACCCCTATTTCTGAAGCAAAGAAAAGAACATTTAACATACCAGAAGAAATAAAAAACTTCTAGTACAGAAGAGAAAAACCAGAAGGGCATAGCACCAGAAATATTCTCCTTCAGACGAGAAATTCCTTAATAAAATAGCAAATCAATTAAAATCCAAAATGAGAGAACACATAGAAAATTCATTCAATAACTATGTAACTGGTCTGAATAGATAAAATAATTCAGTCTGGAAACCGATCAAAAATTTGAGAAAGCCAAAACTACACATACCTCTCTTACACAATTTGAATGTGTCAACTCTTCAATGGGCAAGAACTGATGAAGAGAAAGCTAAAAAATTTGCTGAACACCTAGCTCAAGTATTTAAACCCAACGATAATGCAATAATGACGAAATTGAACGGGACCTATCAGATATTCCTTCCACCACAATACCTATTAAGCAATTAACCATAAAAGAAGTTCAGAATGAAGTAAAATACCTAAATATAGGAAAAGCGCCCGGAGTGGACAGAATAACACCTAAAATGATTTTAAAAAATGCCAAAGAAGGGCGTATTGATAATGACATACATATTCAATGCAATATTGAAGCAGTTATTGGCCAGAACAACTGAAAATTGCTGAAATAATTCTCATTTTAAAAACAAATAAAGACCCCAAAGCTGTAACCTCATATCGACCTATTAGCCTTTTGCCTGTTTTATCAAAAATTCTTGAAAAACTCTTGCTTTCAAGACTAAAAGCTGATCTCAACACAGATGAATGGATACCTCAACATCAGTTCGGCTTTAGAACTAATCACTCCACTATACAACAGACTCACAGAATAAGCCATGAGATAAATAAAGCCTTGTATCACAAAAAGTACTGCACATCTGTTTTCCTAGATGTAGGTCAAGCCTTTGTTAAAGTCTGGCATCCTGGCCTTCTTAAGTTAAGAAATGTTTGCCAATATTTTACTTTAGGTTAATGAGATCATACCTTACTAAAAGAACATTCATGGTACGTGTAGATGGTAAGGTCTCGGATAAGCATCCAATCCAATTCGGAGTTCCCCAAGGAAGCGTTCTTGGACCCCTACTATATATTTTATATACAGCAGACCTCCCCCCCATAAGTGTAAATACTATAATGGGAATTTTTGCAGATGATACAGCAATTCTTGCAATCGATGAAGACCATGAAGAGGCATCCAACAAATTGTCATCTCCATCAGATAGAAAAGTGGCTTCATAAGTGGAGAACCAAGATCAATGAAAGTCAGTACAGGTTAATTTCACCCTTCGTAAACAGCAGTTCCCCCCCCTATACATGATAATATCAGAATACCAGATTCCCCTGTCCACCAAATATTTGGGTATTCAATTGGACAAAAAATTAACTTGGAAGGAACATATTGTTAAATAAGGAGACAAATAGACCTAAAAAGAAAGAACTCAACTGGTTTATAGGTAGGAAATCAAAGCTCTCACTAGAGAACAAAATTCTTTTAAACAAAACAGTTATAAAACCCATATGGGTGTATGGAATTGAGCTCTGGGGATGTTCAAGTAAATCGAACATAGCCATAATACAAAGAAGTCAAAAATAACCAATGCTCCTTGGTACATAACAAATATAACTACATGAAGACCTAAAAATACTGTATGTGAAGGATGTCATTAAAGAAAAAAGTGAAAAACACCACATCAAACTTGAGGCTCATGTAAACAACATACTACATCCACTAATTCAACCCTTGAACTGTAAAAAGGGAGCTGGCCAGTAGACCTGCAGTAGGGTGAAAGGGGTACTCTCAACGGAGAAGACCTTTTAAAGTTCCTTAAGGGCACAATGCACAAGATAGCAGATTAGCTTATAGAAATATTGTATTTTTGATTGCTAATAAACAATGAATAAAAAAAAATTTGTTGCTTCAAAACTGTTGGAAGAAATTTATGTCGATGAAGTTTATGATCTGTTGAAGATGTTATGGACTAATTCCCCCTTCTAAGCATATCAATCTCAAAATTCAAGGCAATTTAACCGAACAATTATTCAGCCTAAGCAATGCCTGAACAGTGGCAAATTTATACCTTGTGTAGATCTCAACCATCTATAGAAAAAATGGAAAAATCTGTCAGATATTCCTACAGAACATTTTGAACATCCGAAACCAAAACTCCTCACTGGTAAGAATCACATAAACCTAACAATTGCCGGAGAAGTTATTGAGGTAGTTTCCAAAACCAAGCTCAGTTAGGTTTCACATGAAAATCTATCATACATTTTGTGAATTCAGAATTAACTATGAAACATCAATTAGGATTTGGATGAGCTTGTTAAAGAATGTGTCTGCCAAAATAATCTGGGTACTGAGAATCCCTCAAATGGAAACTGTAAAGAGTTAGAAATTGTGCAGAAAACTCGCCATCAGCAGCCAGTCATGGGAGCAGTAGATTTGCTGCCTTTTATAGATTACAAAGGGTGAATAGAAGGATAGATGTTGATCTTTTTGCAACAGACTATTGTGATCAGATTGATTAGTTTGCCAACAAAGGGTGATATGCAAAAAATGTTTCTCCAGATATATATATCAGACAAGAAGAGCTATCTCGAAGACTTTACTGCCGTTAATTACGCTAGTATGCCTTGAAAAACAATAAATGCCAAAAAGGAGGACGTCAATAAATACATATTAAAGTCCAGCAATTTAATATTAAACTGGTTTTCTGCAACATCCCCTATTACAAATGAAGAGAATAATTATTAGTGAGTATGTTTAGAAAGAGTTTTTATGATAACAAGACTAAGGTGTTCAGTTTTATACTAACTGAAAATATTTTCAATCCAGGACAAAGTATATTTCAAAGGAATATTGGTATTCTTTGATTATTATAATGACATCCAAGTTAAGAAGTTATACTAGCTCATAGTTAAAAATTATAAATTATTCTCTTGAAATGATCAAAAATTTAATTTCATTCGTGGAAATTATACTTAAATTCAACTAGACGAAAACTTACATTGACGCTTAAATAAGTTCTTCCTATTCTTACAGAATATAATTCAGATTAAAAAAATTAAATGTAATTTCTATAAGACTCATTCCAGTTTCAACCAAAGCTCAAAGTTTATACACAGAAAAATTGATAGCGCTAGACATATATTAAAATATTGGATGGAGTAGTCCGTTACTTTGTGATAGTTCATTTTAATTGGAATGAAATGAGAAATTACTTTGTTTTCTAACACTTTTATTCACTGATTATACAGTGACTCGGGTTTCGTAATGTCACTACATTTTTAAACTGAATAAACAAATTATGTCTATATACATATATACGAAACTTTTCGAGTACTTTTTGAAGTTTTGCCGAAGCCATCAAGAAATACAGATATATATATATATATATATATATATATATATATATATATATATATATATATATATAAATATATATATAATAGTAGACACATAATTTGTTTATTCAGTTTGAAAATTTAGTAAGACTACGAAACTGCGGTCACTGTATAATCAGTAAATAAAAGTGATAGAAAACAAAGTAATTTCTCATTTGATTCCAATCATATATTCGCATTGTTTAAAATGGTCCAACTGCCCCAACAGATCTTTATGTTCACTAAAGATCTTGTTGGGAGTCATTTTTCATTTTAGTTCCCCCAAAAGCTAAACTAATGAAATCAACAAACAGGTCGTAACATACGCCAAAAACCTAATACGATTGACTACTAATAGACTACTTGATAGACACTGGATAAAATGTCATTAAGAAGTTCTTTAAAATTTTTAACATACCGGACCGTTTCAATTGATTGATAAAATTTTAGCCAATAATGTTTGAACTAACAGGGTACTTTAAGCCACTATTAAAGCATTTCTTCAACTACTTCTTATTATTAAAACTTCTTAAATAAAATTTTAAATAGTGATTCATATTGATTAGGCAGGGAACCTAATCCATATTGGGCTTTGGAAAGGAAAGTCAAATATTGTGCACGTTATGGCCACCACAGCTCCCACATGTTCTCTTCAGAATATGCATAGATAATTTTAAACTTACCGCTTCATCTTCTGCCATTATAATTTCTTCGCAGCAATTGTGTTACAAATACAAATAAAAAATTAACACGTTCTTTGCTTCTAACTTTATACTGGTACTTTCTAATATTGCATCAGCCAAAACTTACTGTCAAGCGACGTATGGAAGTGACGACCACAGACACAAAGAGAGATTGACTCATGGTGTTATTCAGTCTATGATGGACTTTCTTCTATTCTATTTCGCGAATGCAACAACTTTTTTATATCAATTCTGATCATAACCTTTCTGCCATAGATAATCTACATACGTCTAATAGCTTTCCTATGATTTCCGCCAATCAAATACTGGGGAGTGAAATACTATATTGTTTTATTTTTTATTAATAATTTGTAACGCCTCTACATGATTAACATTATCGTAACATTCTTTGCTGAAAAATGTAACAAAAGTTTTACAGATGTAACACTGGAACAAACCCAGTTAAAACTTGTTTTGTTGTGCTAGGCAGATTTGCTAACATGTATCCTGTTTTAATTTTAGAAAATAATCATACATTTTATTAAAAAATATTGGGATATTTGAAAGGAGCTCTTATTGTATGAGATATTTTATAAGCTACTAGCCACCTCTAGTTTATATTTGATCAGGATAACAATTTCAGAGTGTTTCAAAATGAAATTTTGATGTCTTGAATAGGTCCACTTATTTGAGTAAGAGAAAATTCAGTGGAGCAGACCATATAGAGAAATATCACAGACAATACTAGCTTTATTTAATTACAGTTACTCGAGTTTCGTAGTATTACCACATTTTCAAACTGAAAGATTCAGTTGCGTATTTTTTTCTTTATAGGTTATAGTCTGCACGTTCAATAGATTTATTGCCGGGTCATTCTGGTGTTTATGAATTTCTAGAACTTCGAAAATGTTCATTTTATGCTCTTTGTCGCAAGATGTAGAATTTCCTTATCTTCTAGTCCAGGGAATGTATGGTTTATTTCAAAGAAATGGCTAGCAAACTTGGACTTGTGTTTCCTGTATTTAAAGACAGCTAGGTGTTCTGTGTACCTCGTTTCGATACTTCTATAAAAAAAATTACTCACAATATTGAAAATAATGAATTTAGGGTAATTTATCGTTGTTTTATTGCCGATCGAAATTATCGTTCAATCGTACTCAGTTATTTTCTATAGTAAAACAAAAATAATACTACTATTATATCGAATTATCGATATTTTTTCAGAAAATAATCAATAAATATCGTCGATATTTTCAATTCCGATACTATCGATATTCGATATTTTCAATACCAATACCCTCGATAGACGATATTTATTTTTAGAGTATCATATTCGAAATTTTTTTATATTTCGCATTATGATTATCATGATTATTATGAAAATCCCGATTTAGTGTGACCAGATTCGGTTGAAAACGATATATTCAGTAGTTGGCTCTATTTTTATGAAAAAAAAAATAAAGTTATGACTCAATCTTCCTAAAAGCTCTGGAAATAAATAGACACAATAAAATTGGAATATCGTTTAACGGCCAATTTAACAACTCGCCGCTTTCAAATATTTTTCTGTACCTTAAACATTCTAATTAAAATGATCTATAACAAAGTAACGGACTACTCTATCCAATATCTAAACATTTATTGCTGGAATTCCCAAGATCCTTTGTACATGCCTCATATTTATCTATACAGGGTGTATTGAATATCTCAATTTCAAATATATCGTGTATTTATTATGTATGTATTATTCTGACAATACTAAAAAGTCATTGTCTAGTAATTCTTCACCTCTTCACGTAGGTGTTGCCGGGACATCTAAAATAATTGAAGAATACGATGGGCACCATAAAAATGACATTAGTCGTTATGTTGGTCATGCCCTTAAATTGCCATCAGAAAAAAAGAAGGAAGAAGAAGGTTTTGGAAACTTTTTTGTTCCACACAAGATGAAAATTCCAAACCTGATGCTTAAATTTTCAAGTATGTTTTTTTTCATTTTGCAAATATTTCCGATTGCACAAGAATAAAATAATTTTATAAATGAATTTGCAGTGGAGTCATGATTATGGGATATTGTTATTGAATGTTTTTGAACTGTGTTCTAGGGTAGCTAATTGTATTTATATATTTTTTTTCTCTTGGGGGTTTGAATACTATGATAAAATTTTTCGATGAACTGGAGAGTAATGTTACTGTTTGTGGATACCTGAGTGAAAGTATATTTAGGATAGAGGGTAAGGAACTGTGTAACATAGTGCATATGGATAGAAGGAGTTTAAAAAATATTTTGATGAATTTCTTTTGAATAATCGGCCGGAGTTGAATCTCTGAATATAATAGTTCTTTCTGAGACATGGCGTATTGAGGGTGTGGATGACTTCAAATTACCTAATTTCGATATAATATATAATGAATCTTACTTCAACCAAATCGATGGAGTTATTGTTTACATAAAATGTTCGATTGGGTATACAGCTTCTATCCATCGTCTGAGTGAAATCAATCTTCTTGAAATTGAGTTTAAAATAAATAATAGATCGTATAGTTTGACAGCGTGTTATCGACCCCCTTCAACTGATTTCAATAAATTCATTACTGACATGAATGATTATTTGGTGGCACAGGTTGGTTCTGATGTCAGTGTTTTCGTGGGTGATATCAACATAAATCTTTTAAATCCATCTGATATAAATATTACCAAATATATTTCCATGATGGAAGAACAGGGATGTTTTTCATATGTTTTTAAACCATCTGAATAACGCCAACATCTTCCACGTTAATTGACCATATATTTATTAAAGCAGAAGAAAGAACTTTGAAAAAACTTAATCTATATATATAAAAGAAAGTCGTGTTAGTTACTTCACTTATAACTCAAGAAAGGCTGAACCGATTTAGCTGAAAATTGGCAGGGAGGTAGTTTAGAGCCAGGAGAAGGACATAGGATACTTTTTATCCCGTTCGACAGCATTCCCGTGTGACTTGACATGTAACGTCAGTCACTATAAAACGTGGTATAACAAAAAAGAATCAGACTTGGAATAACAAAATTGACGTATAATGACAGCTATGTAATGACGTATGCATGACAATTTGATATGTGTAAGAAATCAATAATAGAACTATTTCTATTAAATTAATAATTAACATTATTGCCCATTCGTATAAACAGTGAAGTGAACTATAAAACTCGGTATAGTTGAAAATTTAAAATGAAAAATCCATTGAATGGTGAGTATCAATATCATAATTTATTTCATTTATTTGTGAAAGACACTGATTTAAAATAATGCTTATTAAAAAAATGGTTAATGTCTGTATTGTTTGCCTTTGAAATGGTTAATTATCAAATTTTTAATTTCAGGTGAAGAAACTACAAAGAAAATTAGCTCAATGAATTATTACGCATATCGTTTGATGACTCGTCCAAATGCTGACAACTATTTGCTGCGGTTTCGTCGATTGTTTCAGCAGTATTGCGTTGACATGTATGTAAAAATAGAAACGGAACGTTTAACATTCATTAGGTTGAACCAAGCCAAACTGCGTTCTGAGGAGTACATCCATTTACGTGATGCAGTTAGTACTGAAGGAAATGCAGCTAATATTGGTCGATTAACTATTCTGCCGGCGACATACATTGGTAGTCCACGTCATATGCATGAATATGCACAAGATGCAATGACATATGTCTTTATTACTTTTACCTGTAATCCAAAATGGATATAATTTCTATCCATTTTGGATTGCTGCTTCCCGGACAAACATCAAGTGATAGACACGACATCACAGCACGTATATTCAGGCAAAAAATTCGGTCCTTGATGAACTTTATTGTTAAACAACGCGTCTTTGGAGATACTCGATGCTGGATGTATTCAATCGAATGGCAAAAGCGAGGCCAGCCGCACGCACACATTCTTATTTGGTTAGTGGAAAGAATTCAGCCTGACCAAATAGATGTTATCATATGTGCTGAGATTCCTGATTATGAAGTCGATCCAGACCTACATGATGTTGTTACTACTAATATGATTAATGGACCGTGTGGTGCCATCAATCCCCAATCACCTTGCATGGTCGATGGAAAGTGCTCTAAACGATATCCACGGAAATTAACGGCGGAGACTGTCACTGGCAATGATGGTTATCCGCTGTATCGGCGTCGATCACCAGATGACAACGGTCGAACTGTCACAACGAAAGTGAAAAGAATGGATTTCGTTGTCGACAACAGTTGGATTGTTCCATATTCGCCACTTATTTCTAAATCGTTCAAGACACATTGCAACGTTGAATACTGCAATTCAGTTAAGTCCATAAAATATATTTGCAAATATGTCACGAAAGGCAGTGATATGGCGGTTTTTGGATTGCAATCCTCGAATACCAACGATGAAATTTCACGCTATCAAGTTGGTCGTTATATGAACTGTAATGAAGCGATTTGGCGTATATTCGCATTTCCCATTCACGAACGTCATCCTACTGTTAGGCATTTGGCGGTGCATCTGGAGAATGGTCAACGAGTATATTTTACGGCTTCGAATGCTACGCAACGTGCTGAAACACCTCCAGCAACTACATTGACCAGTTTTTTTGCAATCTGCCAAAGCGATCAGTTTGCACGAACTTTGCTTTACTCGGAGATGCCACGTTATTATACTTGGAATGCTTCATCGAAGAATTTTCAAAGACGGAAGCAAGGCGATGCGGTTCCTGGGTATCCAGATGTGCGTTCTACTGATGCTCTTGGTCGTATGTATAGAGTTCATCCAAAGAATAATGAATGTTTTTATTTGCGGTTGTTGCTGGTAAATGTGCGTGGGCCAACGTCATTTGAGTCATTACGAACTGTTAATTGTGTAATATTCCCAACATATCGTGCTGCATGTGAAGAATTGAAGTTATTAGAAAACGATAGTCATTGGGATACGACAATCGCTGAAGCCATTATCTCTGCATCTCCAAGTCAGATACGCACATTATTCGCTATCGTAATTTCGACATGTTTTCCATCAAACCCATGTAACCTGTGGCACAAATACAAGGATAATATGTCAGAAGATATTTTACATCAAATTCGTGTCAGTTCCAGAAATCACGATATTGAGATGAATGAGGAGATACATAATCGTGCTTTACTCTTGATCGAAGATATGTGTTACCTCATGTGCGGTAATTTATTAATCAGGTTAGGAATGCCAGCACCATATTCTGAAATGAATGACGCATTTAATCGAGAATTGGAACGGGAACGTGAATATGATCATCAGGAATTAGATTTAGTAGTTCAAATGAATGTAGCCCTGTTTAATTACCAACAAAAGGAAGTTTATGATACTTTAATGAAGGCAATCGATGATGAAAATGGTGGTATATATTTCCTAGATGCGCCTGGTGGAACTGGCAATACATTCCTCATGTCATTAGTTTTAGCAACTGTTCGGGCGAGATCTAACATAGTGGTTGCAGTTGCTTCTTCTGGAATAGCAGCCACATTGTTAGAAGGTTGCCGTACGGCTCATTCAGCATTCAAATTACCGTTAAATCTTCAAACTATTGAGGAACCAACGTGTAATATTGCAAAACACTCAGCAATGGCCAAAGTTTTAGCGGTATCGTAAATCATCATCTGGGACGAATGCACAATGGCGCATAAACGTGCATTAGAAGCACTTAACCGAACATTAAAAGATTTACGCAATGACTCGAGATGTTTTGGAGGAGCAATGATTTTACTTTCTGGCGATTTCCGCCAAATACTGCCAGTAATTCCAAGATCTACGGCTACCGACGAAATAAACGCTTGCCTCAAATCGTCAAATCTATGGCGCCATGTGAAGAAACTGCAACTGACAACAAACATGAGAGTTACATTGCTTAATGATACATCTGCTAAAGATTTCTCGGAGCAATTGCTGACTATCGGTAATGGTCAAGTACCTGTCGATGAATCGAGCGGATTAATATCATTTCCAAATAATTTCTGTAATTTTGTCTCATCAAAAGACGAACTTCATGTTTTTCCCATGGTCAATTATACGTGGCATGTTCACGGGTCGGAAGACCATCTGCGTTGTTTGTTTTTGCGCCTGATAATAAAACAAAAAATGTCGTGTATCACAAGGTACTTAAATGAAGAGCAACCTATGTATTAAAATACAGAAATAATTATGAATGATTAATGTAGGTATTTAATTTTTTTTGTATTTTTTCCAATATAAAAAAAAATCTGCTTATTTATTGCCATTAAGGCGGAACAAAGTTCGCAGAAGAAGAATGCTCATATTTAGAATGCAGGAAAAAATCTCACACCAAAACCCTGGATGACAGAGATAATATCAAATTCTATAAAACACAGAGACCATTCGAAAAAAAGGTATTTGAAGTGTTTGAAAAATGAATTGTGGGAGGAATATAGGAATTACCGCAATTTCCTCGGTGGTCTCATAAGAAAAACAAAGAACACTTTTTACAAAAATAAAATAGAATACGCCAAATATAATTATAAGAAGATCTGGCAACAAATGAATGAAATTAACGGCGGGGGTGGCAGGAAGGCTGATAGATATGATATAATTGATGTTAAGGGAGAGTGTATAATATCAAATAAGGAAAAGGCTGATTATTTCAAAAATTTTTTTGTTCACGTTGGGCTCGAGATGGCTGGCCAGATAAATACTCCAGAAGTTCCTGACATTGGCGAAAAGAATTTTCGGGTTCAGGAAACGCTATTTCTTCATCCAGTGGATGACAATGAGCTGATATCGGTTATATCTAGCTTAAAAAATAATAGTTCTCCCGGACCAGATGGTATATCAGCTGACCTAATGAAACAATTTCGCCTATTATTCTTGCTGCCTTTACGTCATGTAGTCAATCTTTGTCGAGTGGTTCGATTCCATTCAAACAGTCGACTACTCTTTCCATATTTAAGAGTAGTGATGCAAAGTTCGTTACTAACTATAGGCCTATTACAATCAAAAATTATTGAGTTTTGATTATATACGTCTATTAAATGTAAGCGGTGCTTGTTTTAGACATTAATTTAATTCTAAAAGTTTTTGAATAAAAAAATTCTTTTGGAAATTAAAATTGTAGAAGATAAACATATTTCAATTTGTTTTGATATTCAAATCCTATTACAATCATAAACAACTTCACAAAAATATTTGAAAAATTTCTGAAAAACATACTTGTACATTTTCTAGAAAAATATAACATTTTAGCTCAGGGACAGTTCGGATTTAGAGAGAACCATTCTACTGAGGATGCCGTCAATAAGTTGGCTAGTAATATAGTGGAGGGGTGTGATCGACAAAAAAAGTGTTTGACAGAAGTACTAGAGCTAGCTAAAGCATTCGATACTGTCAATCACGATTATTGCGGAAAATGGAGTGCGTGGGAGTGAGAGGAATATCTTTAAAAATCTTTTCAAATTACCTTACAGGTAGAAATCAAAGAGTAAGAGTTCATGATACATTCAGTGACTTGTCACCTATGACAATCGCCATTGCACAGGGAACACTAATCGGACCCATTTTGTTTTTAATATATATCAGCGATATATTTAACATTAAAAATATCAAAGCGCTCATAACATCATATGCGGATGACACGGCATTGCTTTTTTTGGATGATACTGTAATACGCCACTTTGTCTATAACCCACTCAGGGTCAATTCCTTTGATATATAGGTTTTTTTTTATCTCATTATAAAACGGTAATTTCTGTGAAACTTTTCATATTTACTACTTTCAATAAAAATAAAGTTAATTCCAATTTTCAGATAATGAAACAAGCAAAAACGAAATAATACCTAATATAAACCTTTTTCTGACTATTAACCCTTACCACTGTCACCATTTACTATCTTCATTCTACTCATAATTCCTGAATCTAGTTCCCAACTCGAAAATATATCAAATCCTATACTTACTTTACTAAACCTTCTGGAAAGAACTTGGGTTCGTGCTCGTCGCACGAAGGACAAGTCTTTTGTTTTTTAAAAGTATTTTCTGAGGAGATGGATAGAGAATAAAAACACATTTAAATGAGATATCACATATAATGAACTATTATGGTTTCAAATAATAAAAATTTCAGTATATACAAATTTTCTGTCTTTTGAAAAGCAATTGATGTAAAAAATATTCCAAAATCAAATTATAGTAAGTATTTAAATAAATTTTTTGGAAGACTTCAGGACCCTGGACTGTCAATTTTAATAAGTCATACTGTCGTTCCCGCTTATGAACAATTTATATTCAAAATTAATGAAAAGATTTTAGTGAAGTTGCAAAAAACCTACCTTTTACGGGACACCGATCCACCAAAACCCGATGTTCAATAGCTGAACCCTCTACACGGGGGTGTTGGCCTCAGCCCAAAGGCACAACACCCCTTCAAGAACAAACACTTTAATTTAGCCCTTTGTCTTTCAACCTGAATTAAATTAAACTATCCCGACCACGAGCCGATTAGTGACTGTCTCCAAAGCTTAACGACGACTCCTCTTTTTTTTTCGAACTTCCAAAACGTTGGCTTCTATCCTCCTACCGAAGTTTTTCTGAGTCGGCTTTTTCTAAGTTCCCATCGTTTCAACGCCTACACACGTCTAGACCATCCAGATCTTTTGACTTGTCGATTTCTTATCTCGACTTCACTGAGAATTCCCAATCTTAGCCTTGAAGTCCTTTATGTCGTCCGCACTAAAATCATAATCGCTAACTTCCGTTCCCAAGACCTCCTCGTTGAAATTTAAATGAATCGATCTATTGATTAATACATTGTTGCTTTTAGAATTAACGCCCGTTGTTTAGGCTACATTTCTATCTCAAATAATTAACACCGCTTGTCGGTCCTCGGTCCTCGAGCTTTATTATAATAGAATTGTTAGGATCAAAATTTATTTCCCTATTTCTAAGTGAAACATAGGCCCTTTATTACAATACATGGGACAGGGTTTATAAAAAGGCAGAAGATTGAGAGTCATTTTACTTTGGATGAGCAGTAATCTGTTGAGTCTCAATATAAGCAAAACAAATTTATGACCTTTTCCTCAACAATAAAAGACCAACCAATGAAGGAAACAATATGCATTCATCGGTGGCATTGTGGCTCAATTTCTAGCTGTTGTTGTCCTGTAATAGATGGAACAAACTCGGTTAAATATTGGGGAGTTGGGCTTGATCGGTTTCTTCGTTGGGATACACATATTGGAAGCTTGGTAAAAAGATTAAAAAAACTTACGTATGAATTCTATCAATTAAGAAACATATTGGACAGGAAACTTTTGTTGATCGTGTACGACTCACTGGTGGATCTGTTATCAGATATTGTATAAGTGTATGGGGTGGTTTGAGTGAGACTCATCGACATAGTTTGGATATTACTCAAAAGTCACTTATAAAAATAATTATGAAAAAAAATAAATTATTTCCCTTAGAAAGTATTTTTGAAGAATTCATGCTGTTTGAAGTAAGAAAGCTATTTGTGTACCATTGTGTTTTGTGGATCATGAAGTTTCCTTTGTCGCTCAGAATAAGTTCTTATGTAACTCGAGCGGGCCCCAATAACAAAATGATAGTACCATTATATAGAAAAACTCACTCTCAACGTTTCATAACATATTTAGGCTCAAAATGTATCAATTACCGATTCATATGCGGTTCTTTTCTACCAAGACACAGCGTAGTAGGTTGAAAACATATGTCTTAGAAAACTTCGGAATATTCGAGAAGCTATTTTGAACCAAGTGCTTCTACCTCAGGTGTCGGCCTCCATTCTCTCCATCATCCAGCTCCAGTATAAGTATTATTTTTTTTTGTTTATTTTATTTCATATCATTATATAGGTGCTTTCTTTTTGGTTAATGTTAATATCTGAATGAAATCACACAAAACAAGCTTAGCTTAGGTGTCTCATTAAGAAAAAATATTTAGGTTATTGCCTGAATAAACTTAATTTGATTTGATTTGCTTACAAATCCCTGGGTCTCACCATCAAATTACGATTTTGGTTCTGATGCCAGCGCCATCCATTTGAAAATAAAATTTAACCGCCGCTGGTTAGATCAATTTACTCAAGTCGTTTGAAAGGTGCCTTATGTATGCACTGTGTTCCTTTTAATCCTAGTATTGCTAAAGTTAAACGAGTTTTGGGGTAATTCATGGTAAGGTCATACACGAAGTTTAAAGATATACATGAAGTTTGTAGAAAACACTGTAATAAGCCAACCCTGTGTGGGAGGTGGTTGGATGGAATATTACTAGATTGACTTAATTACGAATGGGGTGCAAACCAATCCTAGTTGAGGGGTCCTAGGGAGGGTACGGCCTTCGCGAAAATGGAAGGTCTTTGATGTTATTAAATTTTCTCTGTGTTAATGAAAATGGTAATGAAACTCAATTATGGATTTTAAGAACTATAATAATAAAGTGTGCCAAAATAGAGTAGTTTTATCAATCCTAAACTCAATAAAATTTAAATAAAGATGACACACTGAATAATTAATGAGAGGGCGATGCGGATCCCTCAAGCACTACGAATCATTTATATAATTCTTAATTCTGTTTAAACTCCTCAAACATAATAATTACGAAGAGATATGTCAACCTACTTCTTCATTTCTGACTCTACTTTAATTAGACAATTTCAACCTGAATAATATACCAGAATTTTCAGATACTTCTTACCCTTAGACTCCAAGACCATAGATTCAAAACAAAACTGAGCACACGCGATTTTCTACAAGAAACGACCTATTTTGCAGAAACAATAAACGATAACAACTACCGGTACTCTTTAATTCCTTGGTCCCGGAACTTAGCACTATATTAAATTTCTCTAATTCTTCTGACTCAATTCTTAAACTTCAAAAAAAAAATTACTAATATCACTCAATATAATTATAATAATGCTAAATTTTAGGACCAATTTGAGCCTCGCACCGCGATCTTTTCTCGACGATCTTACTAGTTTTTCCGACGTGTCAAGACTTCCTAACAAACTCTCATTTGGCCCACTTAATACCTCGTACGCATCGGTTTTCTCCTCACAAACTGTTGATCCGTTCACCCGCTCCAAAACTTGCAACTTAGCACTTTTCAAAATTTCAGCTCTTTCTCGAGCCACACGTGTTAATTTCGACGTCAGCGTGTTTCTTTGGAAATTTTCCGTTCCTAAACTCATCTGAAGGAATATGTTTACGTTTCGTACAATCAGCTCTTATGAACTTTTTAATGTGTAGTTTATTATTATAATATATAGGTCAGAGTGAAATGAATTCCTTTAGAAGCCGCCGTTCGGGCGTGCCTCGAAAGTGAATTCCTAAGTTTACCATTAAGTGGTCTGGAGATTAGAATAAAAAAATTCATTCTGGGGAATTGAACCTCGCGTTGAATTTGCTTTTGTCTAACGAATTAATCCTTGTATCATTATAACCCTTTCATGAATTCTAAACCTTGTTGGTTTACCACAACACGTTGGCAGTCACTACCACAACACTTCAACAGCTGCTGCAAAAGCTTTTCTTGAAAATGTTCTAGTTGATGTACAGTTGCAAAGTGGCCACCAAAAGATGATTGAAGAAAACAAACAAATATTATCATCAATTATTTCTTGTATCATATTTTGTGGAACTCATGATTTGCCACTTGAGGAAAGGAAGGAGATGAAGGGGTTTTCTTTGACCTTTGAAATTTGAAAATTGACTCTGGTGATCTGAAGCTGAAGCATCACTTGGATAGATGTCGAACAAATGCAGTCTACACTTCGCCAAAAATTCATAATGAAATTATAGGATTATGTGGTGAAGTTGTCAAAGAAAGAATTATTGATGATTGTAAACAAGCAAAAGCTTACGCTGTAATAGCTTATGAAACAGCAGATATCGCTGGAAAAGAACAGCGGATTGCAGTTTTATGACGAGAATCAACAAAAAATCAGAGAGAAATTTGTTGGCTTTGTTGAGCTGAAATCTCAAGATGCCCCCCTACAATCGCTAGCACAATTCAGAGTTTTTTAATTGATCAAAAACTTTTAGCAGAGAAATGTGTTGGATTTGGATTTGACGGATATTCTACGATGGCTGGAAAAGAAGGTGGTGTACAGGCCATTTTGAGGAGAAAGTATAATAAATATTTATTTTTCCATTGCTCAAGCCACAAACTAAATCTTGTGGTCAATGATGCTAGTAAACTACCGGAAATAAGAAACTTGATTGCAACTGTTGAGGATACAATATCCTTCTTTCGTGAGTCGCCAACCCGCAGGACTTCGGCTTCCTATTTATCAAGGCTCTGTGAGACCAGATGGTCTGAGAAATACAACAGCATCAGAAAGTTTTCAAACACCTTTCATGAAAGAATCAATGCGCTAGAACATATCTCGATCAAAGAGAACTATGCTACAAGAAAATTTGCCTATCAATTGCACTGTGCAGTAACTAAACCAATTTTCATTATAGGTTTAGTCATGATTGCAAAATACTCTGCGATTTTGGAACCCGTTGTGAAGGTTCTACAAGATAAAAATGTGGATTTGATTATGGTGAGGAAACACATTGGTGCAATCCTTGATGTCATCAAGAAGGATCGACAAGAAATTGAACATGTTTCCGAGGAAGTACTCAAAAAATCACATGATATCGCGGAGAAAATCGGCGTTGAGCTAAGAGTTCCACGAATTGTTAAAAAGGAAATACACAGAAGTAATCCGCCATCTGAGACTGCGATTGAATCCTGGAGACGATCGTGATTATCCCTTGTCTTGACTCTTTAACCTTACATTGAATGTTTGATTCCCACACGAGAATACACCTGCTTTTGCCTTATCCCATCTTCATCCTTCATACATGCTAAAAAGTACTTCAAAAGATTTGGAAAAAAACGGAAAATCTTTCATGGAATTTTTTGAGTTGGGTGATATCTCTGCAGGATTAGATTTGTGATATAGTCTGAGGACAAAGGAAGATTCATCAGGGCCAAATTAAAGGATATTGAAGTGGCTGCACCTTTGGAGAAGGCTATTATTTTTTTCCTTGCAACAAGGCATGCACTCCTCATTTTAAGTGCTTTTCCATCGACTACGGCTAATGTTGAACGGTCTTTCAATACCCTTTGAATGGTAAAGACCTTGGTGGGAAGTAGAATGGGAGAGGACAGATTGACAGGGTTGAGTTTGATGAGCGTCCATCGTAAATTTTTCAAGGAAAATCAGGACTGGATTAAAACGAGAGTTTTGAAGAAGTTTTCTACAAATCCAAGAAAAATGATAATAGTATTAGGCATGTAACTAGAATACATTTTTTTTCAAGCAAATAATTGTAATAACTTAGTTGATAAAGCACTGTTATATTATACATATTTTTCTAAAAATTTTGGTTCCATTTAACTTCGAAAAAAAAATTCCGTGATAAAATGTTTCCGACCATGGTTTGCCCTGCACCCCCATCGATTTTATCCTGGGTACGCCCTTGGTGTGATGTAGGTATACCATATTTACCCGGAGGATTTGTTATAAGTGAATCACATATTTCTTTTTGGTTAAGGTTAAGTTCCGTGGATGTTCATTTCACCATAGCATCTAAACTAATGTTTTTTCAAATATTAAGTTCAATAGTTATACATTACTTGAAAATGGGATGTCCATTTCACCATAGCATCTAAACTAATGTTTTTTCAAATATTAAGTTCAATAGTTATACATTACTTGAAAATGGGATATACTCCGAAATATTGTGTACAAGTGATTTGCAAAAATTGTCTGATGAACAAATTTGCAATAGGTATTTTGTATACCATACACATTTTCATATATATATAAATATCAGGAGTACAAATAAGTTTCCGCCGTTTTTTAACACAAATTGTCTATGAATCATTCCAAATGATTTTAAACGATGTGAGACTGCTTGCTGAGTGACTTCTAATGTTAGAGCAAGTTCTTTTTGTGTTTGAGATTAATCTTCCTCCAATAATTCCTCCAATTCTGCATCCTCGTAAATGTTTGGCCTTCCACTGCGATCTTTGTCTTCTACGTCGAAATCACCGTTTTTAAACTTTTGAAACCACTCTCGACACGTTCTCTCACTCAAAGCACCCTCACCATATGCTTCTACGAGCAATTGATGCGCCTCAGCAGCAGATTTCTTTAAATTAAAGAAGTAGACTAATATTTCCCGCAAATGACGCTTACTTGGCTCAAATTTTGACATTTTCAACTTATAAAAATTATGTTTTACCAATGTAAAATCAATGATATTAATAGGTTATGCTGTTCTTGAATGTCCAAACTATTTTTTAAGCTGGTTATCATCTGCGAAAGCTAACCGAAACTTCGTGCCGCGCCATATATATATATTATCTTGTCTTGTTATATATTGTCTTTGGTCGGCCAGTTCAGCCAGCCAACTTCACATCGGTTATGAAAATGTGTATGGTATACAAAATACCTATTGCAAATTTGTTCATCACATATATATATATGCTAGCCACAGATATATTACTCTGTCAAGAAAGTACCGAGAATTTTCAATTAAAACAACATTTTTACATTTAATCGTCAAAATTTATTGGGTCGCCTTCAAAATAGGCTCCATTTGCTCCAATACATCTATGCCAACGGCACTTCCAATTATCGAAACATTTTTTATAGGCGCTTTCCGGGATGGACTT
The DNA here is from genome assembly GCA_034642435.1 of Megalocaria dilatata. Lineage (NCBI taxonomy): Eukaryota > Metazoa > Arthropoda > Insecta > Coleoptera > Coccinellidae > Megalocaria > Megalocaria dilatata. The sequence continues at coordinate 102,796,054 of CM067854.1, read as the reverse complement.
TAGCTCTCGCGCCGAATTTTGTTTTATGGCTTCAATCGACTCAAAACGGGTGCCACGAAGAGGCAATTTTAGTTTTGGGAAGAGGAAAAAGTCGCAGGGAGCCAAATCCGGCGAATACGGTGGTTGCTGAAGCACGTTTGTTGAGTTTTTGGCGAGAAAGTCAGTCACAATCGTAGCTCGGTGAGAAGGCGCGTTATCGTCATGCAAAATCCATGAGTTGTTCGCCTACAAATTTGGCCGCTTCTTACGCTCACGCAAACGTTTCATAACGCCTAGGTAATACTCCTTGTTTACCGTCTGACCCTCTGGAACGAATTCGTAGTGCACCACGCCACGGATATCGAAGAAAACAATGAGCATCACCTTCATTTTCCAGCGGCTTTGGCGTGGTTTTTTCGGTTTCGGCTCATTTTTTGCCAGCCATTCCGATGATTGCTGGCTTGTTTGCATATCGTACTCGTAGACCCAGGTCTCATCACCAGTTATAATGCGTTCCATGAATGTAGAATCGAAATTACAGCGATCCAGCATGTCTGAAGCAACCTGTTCGCGATGACGTTTTTGAAGAAAATTCAGGTCTTTCGGTACGAGTCGTGCGGCCACCTTTCTCATGCCCAAAATATCAATCAAAATCGTACGTGCGGACTCGTGGGATATCTTAAGATCATGTGCTATCTCTCTCAAGCTGGTACGACGGTTTTCCAGCACCCTTTCCTTAATTTTATCGACGTTATCTTCGATCGAAGCCGTCGATGGGCGACCACTTCACGACCGTCCTTGAAGGCTCTGTACCACTGATATGCACGAGTTTTCGATAGAGCATTATCACCAAAGGCCTTTTGCAACATTTTCAATGCATCGGCACACGAAAATTCATTTGCAACACAAAACTTTAAACAAATTCTTTGCTCAACGTAATCACCCATAGTAAAAATCGGCACGCACTCTGATATCGACTGACTTAATCAGCTGTTGCAAACGCACTAGTTGACAGATCCCGCTCAAGCTTGGCATAGTAATTAAGGACAGTGGTACCAACCTAGGAAAAAAAATTTTTACCTGCCTCATTGCCCCGCCAGATTTAAATCGATAATTTCCGGTACTTTCTTGACAGAATGTACCTCTATAGTTTGAGCATTGATTCTAATCTCCCCACTTGTAGATCGATGAAATGTGCGCTTCTTTCTATTCCTCAGGTACCGGATGTCCATTTTAAATAGTTATCGAATAAATTAGTGACAGTTTGGTAAAGCTTATGCGTTCCATTTTTGACTAGCTCTGCGGCTATTCCTCCAGGATCAGGAGATTTTCCATGTTTTAATTTCTGTACTGCTTTCTTCACCGTTTCTACATTAACTGTTTCGCCTTCAATGTTCACTTCTGATGGTACTAATGTCAAGTATTCTGGTCTTGTCTCCGTTAAAACATCTTCATAGTGCCTGACTCAGTTGTTCATGGGAATTGTATCAATGTGTGCTGAGTTTCTACCTGGATTTTTCACTCTGCTAATGAATCGTCAAGCGGCTTAACGACCTCCCAGATGAGATTCAATCTCTTTGCATTTTTGGTCCCATACATTTCTCTTCGATTCATTTATTCTTCTTCTTGTTCTTCTTTTCGCCTTCAGGTATGACTCTTTATCCTTAGTAAACTTGTTCCTTAGTAAACCATTTTAAATAAGCTTTATTTTTTATTGCTACCATTTTTTTTTCTATTTCGTCATTCCACCATAGTCTCTTATTTTTTTGTCGTGAAATGTCTCCCAGTATTTCTGTGGCCGATTTCTTTAATGCTTCCTTAATCTGTTGGTTCATGTTTTCTGTGACAAGGTTTTCAATATTTGCCAAACAGTCATCTAATCAAAAAATATATAGGAGACAGTATTTTATTTCCACAAAAATGTTTGTATTACTACAACAATTGTTTCACCACGATATGGCTTCTTCAGGTATTACATTGTACTTGCTAATGGTATTCAGTGTAACCGAGTTTAAATACATTGTTAGGTACGTGACCAAATAATGGAAGCACAAGTCATAAAAACTCAAGGTGGTTATTGGAGTTTGCCGCTAAAAATGCCATAAAGGAAAGATATTCAGTAATGGAGACTTATCAACATCTGTTTGTTCGTTCAAAAAGATTTTACGGACATTGTAACTGTTGATTTCAAGAAATTCTAAAAGTGTTAATCTAGAACTTTTGCTTTCAACGTGGATGATTCCACAATTATTGTTGAAATTATGACTGAATTCCTTAAGATGATTAGCATATGTCGAATGTACAGAATCGGATATATAACTCCTTTGGTGTTCTTGGACACGTTTCTTGTATGATCTACCAGTCTGGCCAATGTATACTAAAGGGCAATCTTTGCAAGTCAACTTGTAGACTCCGGATTTATTTTCTTCATTTGTTCGATCTTTATTGTTTTTTATGTAGGAACTAAGGTTATTAAAGGTCTTAAAAGCCGCGTTATTATTGAAACAATTTTTGAAATATTTAGCAATATTTCATCGAAAAATATTTCTGTGTATTGTCCTCTTTTATGATTGGGTACACGAGATTTAATGCCATTTTATTTTGTTTATTGGATACCATTTTGTCTATAGGAAAGGGGTTGTAACCGTTATTTGACGCTATTTGTTTAATAATATTTAATTCTTTCAAAAAGTTTTCTGAATTCAAAGGGACAATAATCTATGAATAAAACCATTATATGCTGACATCTTTTGGTTGGTGGGGTGATTTCAAGTTTTATGTATTGTTTTGTCTGTATGTGTGGGTTTATGAAAAATACTAAAATCATATAAATTATCTAGTCTTGTTATTATGAGGTCAAGAAAATTAATAGTTTGGATCTTTTCTTTTTCGATTGTGAATTTGATTTTTGGGTGAAGTTTATTAATGAAATTCGTGAAGATATGTAGTTGTCGGTCGGTGCCTTTGAAACAACAAAAATGTCATCTACATATCTATACCAATAAAGGAAATATTTGCTCATCGGATTTAGGTGTATTTTTGATTCTAGATCATCCATAAATATTTCAGCAAAAATTAAACTGAGTGGATTTCCCATTATTAAACCATTGTTAGAAATAAAAGACGGTTCTGTTAAATTGAAAGTAGTTTTGTTCAAGACATATTTCCAGGCAATTAAGAATATCATTCATTTTGATGAGATTGGTAATATTTTTAATTAATAGTTTTTTTACAATTTGTATTGTTTGAATTGGAGGTATACTAGGAGATAAATTTGGTACATCAATCTACAATTTTTGGGCAATTGGACGGATTGAATATTGTCTATAAGTTGGATGCTATTTTTAAGAGCATATTTAGCTAAAAAGTTTGTTTCGGTTTGAATAATAGAAATTACAGCATTAAATTTTTAACGGGATACAAGAAGAACTTATGACAATAAAAGAAACAACATATAAGCAGAGAGTAGTTGGAGCATTTGATATAAACTTTAATATGTTTGAAAATGTGTGCTGGGTAATCATTTTTTTTAGTTTAGTTTATTATTTTCAAAATTCAAATGAATGTATAAAATTATATTTATTTTATTTGGCAACAACACATAGTAATATGTATAGATAATTTGCACAGTTGATACTACAAAAACATTGTATATTAATACAATGTTTACATCTGCTTGAAAATACTTTGTGAAATTCTTCTACACTGCATCTACTCATTGTCATAGCAGTTCACATTTCTTTCGAATGTATATACTGTGGGTACAATATAACGTTCGACTTTAAAAGGATGATGGAAGTTCATGATATCAAATCGAATTGACCAACAGGCAATCATCATTTTGACATATTGTGAGCAAAATCTTCACATAGGTATTAGTTATATTTTCTTGAGCCAATAACCAAGTTACAGTTTTGGCTAGATTAGTAGATTTAAATGTTGAGGCAAAGTATTTTGATAATTTTGATTTCGGACATCCATTGCCTGCATTCTTTACATACACAATATATTCTAACCTAAAAACAGAAAACTTCCGGAAAATTCATACAAAAATAATTGTAATGAATGTCTAACATATACTGTGAAACAGAGACAATAATTATGGATTGAATCTGAATTCACAATTTCATCATATACACAATATATTCTAACGTGAAGTGATCTTAAAAAAACAGAAAACTTCACGAAATGAATACTTGTCTCTTTAAAAACCAAGTTAAATTAAATTTAAAAAAAATATATAAATTACAAATCTCGTCAAAAGAATAAAGTTAAAAAAATTATGTTGTGTATAATACAACGTTTCGGTCAGTAAAGTATCTCTGACCGTTACTAAGTGTCAACTGAAAATGGTCCTGGCTACGCGTCTTTATATATCCCTAGTTTGATGATGATGATTTTCACGTTCTGCATTCGATCGAGTAGGGGAACCATATGGGAGGGAACTCTACGCTTGGGTGGCTGTAGAAATTTCGATTTTGTTTGATGAAGACTGCTTCTTTGAACTTGCGCTTTCTCCAGTGTTGTTCCTGGTGGATAATCTTCGCTTGATTCCATTGGATATTATGACGCTCGTTCCAGGTATGCTCTGCTATTCCTGATTTGGTCGTTTCTCCTCTGATTGTATGATTTTTGTGTTCTTTGACCCTGACCTCCAAGGGTCATTTCGTTTCTCCTATATAGGATTCACAATGTATCGAATAGATGCAGTTCTTGTTGGCTATTGATTCTTCCGGCTTGGTTTTTGTGAGCAAACTTCTTAAGGTATTATCTGATTTGAACGCCGTCTGGATGTTGTAGTCATGAACTATTCTGCGAATTTTCTCTGATAAGCCTTTTACATATTGTATTGATATTCTTGCCTCGCCCTTTGAAAATTCAGAATTTTCCGTTTGCTGGTCACATTTCTGTATAGTATATCAGAACAACATTAACTCCTCATTATAGCAAGCCACCTCACCTATCTGGTTTGCTAACAATTCACAAAGCAAATCTTTAAGACCTATTACCAGCTCACGTAATTCTGCTACCAGTAATCTTTCATCCTTTCTGTTACAAATTATCAAGCCTCTCTTTGTGAAGAATTCCAGCCATTTCACGGAAATCATCAAGAACATCTACTTGAAACCAGAAGACCGCCTCATAAGTTTCGAGGTGGAGAACCTCTTCACCAATATGCCGATCAACGAAGCACTTTCGATCATCAGAAGCGGAATTGAAGAAGACACTTCCTTCTCTGACCGTACAACATAACCATTTGACGGTATAATGGAATTGTTAGCCTGCTGTCTACACAATGCCTATTTCCAGCTCAACGATAAGTACTATGCTCAAGACGACGGACTTCCAATGGGTTCTTCGCTATCACCGATGGTAGCAAATATATATACACTGTTAAAAATTTCTATGGCAATTTTACAACAAAAGCGTAGGAAGTATATTTGCAAAGCAGCTTTGTAATTTCTAAGTCAGATGTTGTAATTTTACAAAACATTTCTTACTTTTCCTGTTTTAGAAATTTACAAAACAAGAATACTGATATCACTACACAAGTAATAAAATATTTATAATTTTTTTATGACAATCATTGTAATTTAACATATCAGTTTAACTAGAAATTTTTCCTAAAATTACAACCGGTAAATTTAATAATACAAAATTTTCGAAGATCATATGTCTTGTAAATTCACGATGCCCGTCATGCAAACCTCATGAACTTATAATTCTCAAATGTATAGCTATCTTAGCAATCATATCTTGTAATTTTACAAATCTATTTAATCGAAATTATTCGTAGAAGTAAAGTGTTTAACGTTGATAATACCAAACTTCTCGAGAATGGCATGTATTGTAAAATTACAATGCTTTTGATGTAAACTTACTAAACCAACTGTCGTTAAATGTTAAGTTATATTACTTTTCATGTCTCGTTATTTTACAATACATTTCATTTTGAAGAAATTTTGTATTATTAAGGTTACATACTGTAATTTTGCAATTAATAATTTTACGAACAATCAGGCCGGTTAGTAAAACTACAAGACGTATCATGTAAAATTTGTAAATCTACTTTCATTGATTGTTTAGTAATATTGATATCAATTATTTAAAAATTACGAAGAAAACCATCCAAATATTCCGTAAAATCACAAAACTTGTTGATGAAATAACAGAAATATTTTGTCAAATAAATTTCCTACGCATCTTTGTATTAATATAATTATTATTTCAAATCTCTTAATATAATTCTGTAAAAATGTAAAATATGCTTCTTAATTTAGAAAACAATTCTACTTAAATAAAATTGAAATAGTTACAAAGATCAATTTCTATTAGTTCATATAATATAGTAGTCGCTCCATGACCTTAGTTGTTTATGTGACTACAAATAAAATAAAATAAAAAAAGAGAATAAAAAACGATTACTCCAATAATTTTCAAGCATAATGATTTGTATAAGTATATTATTTTTTTTTTAATTAAATGTTGATAGTTATTTCGATATAAGTAAAAGATACCCGTCAGACTGATATCAAAATACTATAAGCTTGATCATAGATAAATAAAATAATATCCTAATACTTTTGAGTATGCGGGTTATTTTATGGATGGAATAAGCCTTTATTTATAGGATGGGAGTATCTTTAAAAATAATTCAAGCTTGATAAGAAAAATGTAATTTCCACGCTGCAAAAATTCTAATGCTGTGCGTACTGAATGGTGTCTAAAAATTATACAGTATATTTTCTAGAGATAATAAGGTTTTTATTCCAAAAATTAAAAATTAATTTTTTTATTTCTATGATGTTGAATTTTTTCTTAAATTTAAAAAAAAATTAAAGTACACTTATAATAGTTGTATTTTGAAACAGATTAGAACAAATTTGTAAGTTCACACTTAAATAAAAATATAAGTTTTAAATCTGGTATTGCAACCTAAAAACTAAAGTAAAAGTTTAAATTGAATAACATAATAATAATTAATTTTAGAATAATATAAAAATAATAAAGTTACTTCGAACTAAGAAATATAAAAAAGTACATAAAAGAAAATTTATGCAGACATTGAATTAGAGATCGCTAATATCGTCATTCTTAAAGGCATTGATTTCTTCAATAAAAGTTGTGTACTTTGGGTGTTGAATAACTGCCTTCCGTTTTCCACCTCGCTTAGTCCCTCGAGGAGGATTGATATTCAAAAATAATCTGAAAAACCGAAGCAATTATGAATAAAAAATCTTTATTTCTCAAATACTAATGAAAAGTTTCATACAATGAAGAAATTATTTAGAAATATTGCTAAAAATGAAGCGTTACTGAAGAAGTATAGTGTCAAAGTGAAAAATATACACTTTTCAGATCACAAATTATAAAAGAAAAGATTCATCGATTTTACAGAAATGTTTTATCTAATATAATTTTAACGAACCTTTGAATCACTTCTAGTGTTCCCTCGATTTCTGGTGGATACACAAATCCGAGGATGAAATATGATAAAAATGTTATTAATATTCCATCCAGAAATGAATTAACATTAATGATAACATTTTTTTCAATCACAACATCAAATTGACTGGACGAGTTGTGAATATCAGTTCCTGAAAACCATTATTAATATTTTTTTTATTAATTATCCTATTTATAGTACATGCAGAGTAATTAAGCAATATTGCAAACCTCTAATAATGAGTACTGGATTCAGAACCGTAATTTTTTTTAATAATTCTTTATCGCTCGTGTCTTCCTAAAAAAAGTTAGATTGTAAAATTTATTTCTTTAAAAAATAATTTAATAATAAGTTCTCATTACAAACTGTGTAACAAAATTAATAACTTACTTCCATTATCACATATAGATATTCTAGTTTTTCCTTAGTCCCCATATATTTAGTTATAAAATCAAACAGAATATTTTTATAAGTAACTTTATTATTCAGAGTATCCCAATATTCTTTAGCCTTTTTTAATTCATGATGAATATATTTGAGATTTTCAGGAATACTTTGCCCCTTATTTTTTTTTTTAAACTTTTCAATTGCACATATTTCCTTATTTTTCGAAAAACAATTAATAGGAACATAAAAATCTTCTAATGAGTTTCCCCATATCTTTAAACAGTTTTGGCCCAGAAGACGATCTGCATGAGCAATCATAATCTTATAATGAGTAAGGTAAGGCCAATCTGTGAAAATTTTAGTCAAATCTCTATTCTCTCTAATAATATTTTTGCGTTGCAAATAATATGTTTGAGACATAAATTCCTTGATATCTCCAACGGGTTCTGAAGACTTGTATTTCTCAATTAATTCTAATCTTTTTTGCTCCTGCGATTCCCATGTTTCAGTTGAAGGTAATTCAGGCATATAAGCCACACAACCGTACTCATCCTGAACTTTTGATTTTCGTGCTGGCTCTTCAAGATCTTGTAAGCTGCATGAATGTGATGCTTCGTTCCCAATTTGGTCTTGTTTAACATAATTTATTCTATCATAGATCTTCTGGCCCAAACTTGCACCAGCAGCATCCATAGATAAGTTTTTGACTGTAAAAGAAGCTGGGTACTTATTTACCAGCTGCTTACCAATGTCTCTTGCAGTTCCACGAGTAGTGTTTTTCAAGTCATTTGACATGTATTTTTCAATTACATGAATCAGTGATTTTTTCTTGTCGGGATCCAGAAACGTTCCTTTACTCAAAAATTCCTGTACAGAAGACGGCAGTTTTACATAAATGCTGTCTAAATTAGAAGTTTGACGTCCAAATAATGATTGGCAAGGCTGGTTATCAGTTTCGAGGTTCTCTGTAATTGGAACAGTTAATTACTAAGTAGAAAATACTTGTCAAAAGTAGAAATTTTTAATTAAGTAGTTTATAATATTATTACTTCAATTAAATCATTTAAATTGAGAGTGAATATCGATAGAAAAGAAAATGTATAAAAAGTACTACTTAAAACTAAAAATTTTAAGTATCAATTATAAATATTAATAAAAGATTCAATGAAAATTTATTCTTTACCATTCAACACTGTTGGAGTATTTTTTGCTACGTTATCACTACTCCAATCAATCCCATCTGGAACCAGAGTTAATGATAGTTGCTCCTTACGGCTTGTAGCTAATTCTTGTAAGATATCATCGTCATCAATTTCGGTGAAATCTTCCATGAATATCTAATTCAATTATAAAACAATGAGTTATAAAATATATAAAAAAAGACAATAACTGAAAAAATAAAGTAACCTACCTTGTACACATTTTCCGTTAGTGATAATTTCACTCTTGCTGCATCGACAAGCTCAGTCATGGTCTCAGCTTTGACGAGTTTTTTCATTGATGGTTTGTCATGCCGAGAAACTTTGAAGATCGTCATCGTGATTCGTTGCTATTATCAATCAGTTTTCAAATAAATTATAGATATTTTGAACTTATAATATAGTTACAAAAAAATAAAATAACTTAATTACTATTTATATATTTGTTTGTCTATTTAATTTCATGTGAATTTTTACGATAGTTTTTTTTGGAATTTTTTTTTAACAACATTTATTTATATTTTTTCATGTTGACTATTGACAAAAACGGCATAGGGTGCTTTACTTTGACTCAAGTTTTATCGCTTTCAAGAACATTCAAAATATAACAATAATAATTAAATATTAATAATAATAATCTATAAATTAAGCTAAAGGTGAAAATGCTACACTGATGAAACGTCGAATTGAACATATAATTTTGTTACAAAGCATACTCAACTAATGCATACTTTGGTTTGACGCATAAAGTTGAACTTATTCTATAAATATGTAATTTCTCGAAGCTAACAAGTTCATTAAATGATAAGCATTTGTATTCTAAAATCTCTCCTAATTTATAAATTCTTAAGTAAGGGATAAATGTAGTATAAAATACATCTACAATGAAGTAAATTTCATTTTCGTCATTTAAGATCTTGCAAATTTTTCCAACAACTATATTATATTGATATGCATCTCGTGAAATAAAAAGAGCATCACCAGTACGATACGAAATACCATTTTTAATGATTTCATTGCACTCAATAGTATTTGAGTGTAATTTTCTAGTCAACAAAGTTTGTTTTATCATTTCATTATATAAATTTAAGTTGAATTTTTCAGTATTTTTCAATTCAAGATCGGTACTAATCTCTCCTCCTAATCGAACAAAACATTGATACAATTCATGCTTAATACTTAGTGATTTGGTAACGTTTATAAAATTACGTAAAAATCTTATAGCACGTTTCATAAAACAGTGTTTGCTCTCAGACCGAAGTGTCCATGACTTCATTAACGGTCCAAATTGAAGAATTAGTGATGGATAATGCATTAAATAATGATGTTTTGGACGGAGAGGCTGTACAAATAAAGATTTTCTGAAGTATATGTAATCGCGGATAAGTGAATCTAAATGAGTCACAAATGATTTATGTACTGCGGGAGCACATATTATTTCAATTATTTCGGAAAGTAATAAAACGCACTGCCAGACATCATCGTCAATATCATCGATTTTATCATGTACTAATAATGGTAATAATCTTAAAAAGCTCCACATTTAACACGCACCACCTGATAATCTTTGAGAAGTTGGTGAAATAAAACATAACTTATCCCGATGATCTTCTACTGAATAATCAAACATTGCAATTCTTTGATTTAGAAAATTGTATGAAAACCAACCTTCATTCACAAAAGCATCGATAAATAATTTAAGGTCATAAGCTAGTACTCCTTCAAATATATCATGTCCAAGACAAGGAGGTAATCCAGGAAGACAAACGTGGTAATATTTTAATTGATTAAAAACTGAATTGAATTTTACTCCTTGAATCAATAACGGTTTTTTAATTTTTTTTTTTTTGGAACATGAATATTTTTTATTTAAACGGTCTATGGTTTTTTTGTAAGAATCAACAGTTCTTATTGGATACGTTTTTAATGCTCCTCTTGTGGATTCAAAACATTTTTTTGTTACCAAACAATATCTACAAAAAAACTGAGTTCTGCTAAAATTTTCGGCAAACCCCCCTAGTGCGTGGCTTCCAAGATTGTCACCTGTAACAAATACTAAAGATCCCCGAATAAACTTACCCGGTGATAATTCAATACCATTGGTCTCAATACCTTTTAAATCTTCTACAATTTTACCAAAAACTTTAGTATGGTCGAATATTTTTTCTCTGCATAAGGCAACTAGATACATGGAATTCACATGGGATCGTATATTATCTGGATAGTTCCCTATACTTAAGTAAACCGCTAAAATTTTATATTTAGCTTTAGCAGAACCTAACGGATTTACAATTTCGAAACTATCTTGATATAATATAAGTTGTATTGCATCGGGATTTTCTTTAAAAAAAATATTATTCTTGAACACACTACCGTCTGTAAAATCTCTTAATATTTCGCTATTGTTTTCTTGAAGATCAAATACTAATTTATGACTTAGTGATTTATTATTATATAACTGTTTTAAAGTTTCTTTTATTGGTACATAATGATAATAATGTTTTTTTTTCTTATTATTCAAGTTATCGAGAGGAATTTGAATTGGACTGACATATGGAAAATGCTTTTCATAAAATTGTCTCCGCTTATAAATCGATCCTAAATGATCGTCAACAGTTTTAAACGTATTATCTAATGCATTAGCGAGTATATTTTCAATTAATTCTGCTGATAAGTCTAAGTCTTTTAAATATTTTGACAATTTATCCTTCACGATCTTTTCATTTTGTTGGCTAATAGTACATAATTCACTGGCAATGTATTGAACAGTTGATGCTGGCAAGCAAAATTTGAATTCCAGTTTTAAAAAAAAATGGGCTAAATTCATTAAAAAATTATCATTTGAAGTATTTTTTGGATAAGCTTCATGCTGGTAATCGACTTGTTCACATTGTAATGGTGATGATGGTTCATCAATAAAGTTCTCCTTATCGTTAACAATAAATGGGTCGCAAGAATTTGCATTATTCTTTTCATTGAACTGACCTAATTTTATTTTTTCTTTTTTATGATATTTACTTATGTGGGAGGAGAAAGAATTTGTTAGGTGGTATGTTTTTTCGCAATTTGGAAAATAACATTTTACAGTAGTTCCATCATGTATATGAGCATATAAATGTTCTTTCAATTTTTTGATATCAGTATATCTTTGACTACAATTTTCAACTGTACAATTAATTTCATTAAAAGAAAGCTCAGTATTTGCCGATGAGGATGATACGTGACTACTGGTACTTGAAACGATTTTGTGAGTGCGATATACATGACTTTGTAACGATGACAAAAGTGAATATGCCTTGTTACAGTGGTTATACCCACAAATAAGTCGATCTGTTAAATTTGAATGTTCTTTCAAATGTTGTAAATAAGTAGATAATACCGAATTAGTAAATTCACAAAATAGACAAAAAAACATTATACTTTTAACTTTTTAAAAAAATATTGATACAGTTTATAATTCGAGTGATCTTGTTACATGAATAGTATTATATTACAAAAAAAATTATTTTTTGTTAACTTGTATAAATAGAAAGAAAAGCTGATTGATATTGCCAAACTCTGTAACAAACTGTGGTGGGTTTTAAACATTATGATTATAGTACTGATTTCAAGACGTCCACTCACTCAAAATTATTTTATAAATTTGTGTTCTAATATACTCAATAAAATGTTTAGTAGGCTATAATATGTTGAAAAATTTTTAAACTATCTCAATCGTTTTATTAATATATTCTTTTAATTCCGAGTTTAGTGATTCATTCTGATTGGTTTATATTTATTAATTTTTTAAAATTACTAGCAACTTACCAACAATCTGTTTTTATTTCTTTTTGTAAACTTGTCTCTCTCGGCTTCCTTTTGTCTTTTCACTTGTTTTAAAATTCACTTATTTGGATGTATATTCTCGTTATTAATTACTTCGATGACATTGTTTAATTATTAACATAATATACGCAAATAAAAGCATCAAATTTTCATATAAATGATCCTCTGAACAGCGATATTTTTTTATCCGTAATAGAAACAACCACACACTGGAATACCACAATTGCGACTGCATATTAAATCTCAATAACGTAAGACAGAGGAAAGCGTCTAGCTGGCGTCTACCTGGCGTCTAGCGTAGCCGCCGGCCTATCGAAGAAAATCACCGAAAAAACTCCAGCATACTTGCCTTTGTTCTGCCACAATCAACAATACAAGTATAAACTCACAGCGTTAGAAACTGTCTTACTTTTTCTTACGTTTAGTATTTTTTTTTTACCCTCTACCAATACGGATTTTCAATTTATTTAATTTTTAACAATACACATAAACTAATCGACTGATAAATAATCTTTTTAACAGCCATGACTTTGTAATGCGTAGCACAAAAAACACGTCTTTATGTGCGTGTAGACACTTGCAACTTTAAAGAATATTTTCTTACACTTAATGTTCACTTTAACTTTTCACTTCCATTGAATATTGAAATAATTTAATTTTGAATAATGCTCATACACAAACAAAATCAAATTATTATCGTATTCAACATTTTAATTCGTAATACACTAGCCACTCACTGCTTAGTTACACAAAAGATTGAATTTTAATTTTAGTTATAAGATAAAAACGTTGAGTTGATGTCAACATGAATTGTCCCGGAAAACCGCAAAAACAAAAGATGCGGGGACTTACAACACCAATGCCGTCTAAGTCGAAGTCTTGTTCATATGCAACGTTGTATTTTATTTAATAACTGCATATGAGATAATATTATTTACTCATTGTTATTATTAATAATTATGCTCATTAAACAGAATTAATTTCTAATTTTTATCTTTATAAAAGGGAAATTTCAAGCTTGTCGCGCAGTTAAAATTAAAGTTATAAAGTAAGCTGCAAAGGCTTCGTGTGTTTGAATATTACGTTTATTTGTAAAACATCATGTAATATAATATTAATTAGTAGGTTTATACCTCTCAGATGAGTTTATAAATATTTAATATATACAATATTGATATAAATTATATGTTTATTTACTCAAGTCCAATTATTTTAATGAATAACCCGAAGTACTGATGCTGAAGTGATACACAGAGAAGTTTTATTATATTATCATAAGTACTTAAATCCCTTGAGCTACGTGTGACTCATGATTTAACATAAAAAAATTATAATTTGAAAACGAAAATTATTGGAAGTTAGAAAACATATAGAAAAAAAGAAAAAAATGCTACATACATATTAAAGTAGTGATTAAAACATGAATTTTTTTCGACACTTTAAAAAATCTTTCCTTTTAGGGAAAAAATATGGGGGGAAGTTTTTGTTTTGATTTAATATAAGAATAATTCGTTTTTGAACGGGCGGAAAGTAGCAAATCTCGTCCCGCTACGCTAAACTTCGTCGGACAAAAAAATAGTGTACAGCCCTTGGAAAGTAAAAAAGAATACCTCAGATCACATGTTTGTCGACCTCGGCTTTGCCTCGGCCAGCAATTACAGGAGATCTGAGGATTTTCTTATTTTCCTTCCCAAGGGGTGTAATATACTATTTTAAAATATCTCCTATAGTATTAAGCTTTAAGGTCGGCTGTCACAAATTTCACAGCATTAATCATAAATCTTAATTTTTTAAATTGTGGCTCTCTTATTGGTACCATAAAAAAGAATAGCTGTACAATAGTTAATTTCCTATAAAAATTATCTATTATGATATTTTTGATATGATTAATATTTTCGCTGTTATTTAGAAATTAAGGATCAACTAGAACTATTTGAAATTTTACAATATTAATTAAGATCCGTGATAGTTATAAAAATTTGGCGGCATTAATTATGAGTCTTAATTTTAAGAATTGTGTCTCACTTATTGATCCCTTAAAAAAAATTTTTGAGAAAAACTTATAGCGAAAAAAAGTCTATAAAAAGTCTTATTGAAAATAAAGTATCTCAATCTTTATCTGCTCTTATTGTATTGGACTTTAAGAAAAAAGTTATAAGAAAAATTTTATAAGAAATAAAATTTTCTACAAAAAAGGTTTCTCTAAATTTTTGAGAACGTTCATATTTATCAAGATATTGTCAATAATAAACCCATTACGGCAATATAGTCAATAGTTTGAAACCGAAAAACGTGTTCTTTCCTGAAATATAAACAAGTTTGTAACTTAGATAGAATTTACCACTTATTACGTAATTATTTCCAGTTAATTACGACTACGACAAATTGAAAAATTCAACAACTTTTTTCGAAATTAAATTGCCCAAGATTATTTCTTTATAAGCAGATTTATTATGATTCCGAAGAATATTTGATTTAACTTTCTTTTATAATTTCCTGTGACTTTTTCTTATAGCCCAATTGTATGAGTCGGTCCAAAATTTTTGTTACAATTAAAAAGTATATAGATTTAGTTTTTGATAGAACGTTGAAAATGTTTGTTTAAAAAAAAAATTCCGAACTAGAGTTGTAGAAAATTAAACTTTCTCTAAAAGTATAATATAATATTTTATGATTTTATTTAAACAAATAATATTTTTACAATAATTCGAAAATAAAAATTTATAATCAGTGATTCACATTTGTTGTTATTTATAAAAATCTTAATTTTTAAACTGCGGCTTTCTTATTGGTCTTAAGAAAAAATCATAAAAAACATTTATTTTTTAATTTTAATTTTCAAAGGGCCTTCGTAAAATTACAACTTATAAATAAAGAAAAAATTTTTTTTTTAAAGTTACAATGCACTATGCAGTTTTATCACTAACACCTAAAAATAATCATAAAGCATTGTGAACTTTCATTAAACAAATTGTAATACAAAATATAATATTTCTGTGCAATTTTGTTAGAAATTGTTCTAGATTATATCACCAAATATACTTGTTAAATTAAAACCTTTGTCGTTGAAAAATAATATTCAGTCATGTAAAATTACCAAAAGGGTTTAGTTTATACATCAAGACCACAAAATTATAATTCATTATCATGATTGAATGCTTGTAAAGTAAATAGCAACATTATCTTGCGATTTTGTCAATCGTTGTAACTACATGAATCACAAATATTTATGGTAAATCATCAATGTTTTTTTTGTAAAAGTATTATACTTCATTGGAAAGTTACGCTTGTATCGTAATTTTTCAAATGATTGGTATAAATGCAATTTATTTTTGCAATTTTACTATGAAACAGTGTATAATTACAAAAAGTATACCGGATTGTCATATAGCAAAACACCAGTACATTGATACCCAACTTCACAATACTTGTAATTCTTGAAAATATTGTAAATTTACAAATATTTTATTTCGTTATGGTTTAGTGAAATTACAAACGGTGTTTGATAGATACTAAATTTTTGTAAAATTACAATACACTGAGTAGTTTCATAATTTGAGCTGAGAAAAATAAATGAAGCGTTGTATATTGTAAATAAATTTATTATAATATAATTTACAATAATTGTTTGTAATTTTGCATAATGTTATGATAAATTAAATTGCAAACGATACTTGTAAATTTAGAACGTTTTTAATCGGCAATAACCAAACTCTTAAGGAAAATTACAAAACATATGTGGATTGTACAAAAAATTTGTAAAATAACAACTCATTTTTGTGATTATTGTTACATGTTTCGAAAAATTACTTGAAATGTTATATAATTCTGTATTAGTATACATTGGTTTGGAATTTTACTCAACCAAGGTTTTGTCAAAATGTTGTGATTTCACAAATAATTTTAACAGTGTATATATATGGAGTGGTTAAAAGATGAAGCAATTAAATCAGCAAGGATCCCGCCCAAGACTTGGTTGAGATATGTTGCTGACACTTTCATCATATGGAACAACACCACAGAAGAATTGGACCTTTTCTTGCAACACATAAACAACATCCGACCATCGATCCAATTTAGTGTGGAAAAAGAAAACGACGCGAAATTACCCTTCCTAGTGAGCTATCCCGTGCTATATACGGAATACTCCAAAAAATCTGGGGGTTTACGGGGTATTCTAAAAGATCTGGGGGTTTACGGAGTACTCTGAAGAGCGCTAACCTTTTTATCGTGATCGTCTAGTGGCGGGCGAATAGGACGTTACGTTGTGTAGACAACCCAAATTACACCTAGCGAGAGCAGGGAAACGGTGACGGGAGGTTCAAATATTCGAAACACAGTAATATCAGAATAATATATTTCTATTAGTAATATTTAAAACAACAACCCTCAATAAATGGAAACACATTTACCAGCCTGTGGTTAAATCTACTCTACGCAGTGGTTCACAAAGCGCCCCAGTGAACCCAATAGCGCCCCGGGTCTAAATGACTTATTACTACACATCGTTAGGTCGGTAACTCGCCCAAATCAGATATCATTCTTATGCAGCGGAAGGGGTTAGAGTTATGCAGGAAAAGGTGATACAGTCAGCATTCGCACCATCAACTGTACTTCCAGTAACCAGTGCTGAATCTTCCATTACAAGAGGTACGTTTAAATGGACAGTAAGGTATGGGTAATTGTGGCATGCCCACGATATCTCCTTGAAGAGGGGATCTAACTCTAATTCGAGTCGACTGGAGAAGTTACTACCAAAGGAACTGTATCTGGCCTTCTCGGGAGACCCAGGAAGGCTCAGATATTACTGAAGAACAAACTGAACATTACCTGAAGGGTCACGCAAACTAATCCCAGGGGATATCACAATATCTCGGAACAATTATCTAGCAATCACTCACACCTTCTCACAGTAGCGTTGGATATCCAGAGCTACTTACTGTCTCTATACGATATGTTGTCCTCTACCAGGACTACTCAGCAATTTACCCTAAAGAACGCCACCGGTTCACATGGAATACATCATCATCAAACTAGGGATATATAAAGACACATAGCCACGACCATTTTCAGTTGACACTTGATAACGGTCAGAGATACTTTACTGACCGAAACGTCGTGTTTTACACAAAACATAATTTTGTTAACTTTATTTTTTTGACGAGATTTGTAATTGTATATATATTTTTTTAAATTGAATTTGATTTTCAAAGAGACAAGTATCCATTTCGTGAAGTTTTCTGTTTTTTTTAAGATCACTTCACATTAGAATATATTATGTATATGAAGAAATTGTGAATTCAGATTCAATCCACGATTATTATTTCTGTTTTACAGTATATGTTAGACATTTGTTACAATTATTTTTGTATTAATTTTCAGGAAGTTTTCTGTTTTTCAGGTTATAATATATTGTGTATGTAAAGAATTCAGGCAATGGATGTCCGAAATAAAAATTATTAGATTAGTAGAATGTGGCTCTTGACTGGCGAGTGGTTACAGCTGTTAACTTTCATTAGGACAGGGAAAAGAATACCTATTTCACAGCACCTCATAGCAGCATACAGCATGTTATTCTATAGGTAGTTGGTCTTTTGCAAAGTACCAAATAACTCTTGTCTTTATTCGTAAATATATTGTTGACAAACTCTATACAATGGATCTATTCATAACTTATTTTTGTTAATATAAGCATTTTCTTAAACAATATTAAAGGAGCAACAATGAGCTACCAATTCAGTTCAGATCTATCCTCCATATTGTTGACATCTCATAATTTGGCTTTATCGTATATTTTCAAAGTCCTCTTGTTTAATTGTATTTAATCGTGTGTTTCAGTCAAGTGCTTTATCTAATAAAGTTAAAATCTAATAAATGTCTTTACAATAAAGTGCTACCCATATCCAGTGTTATCAAATTATATCACGATATGTGTAATCAGAAGACTTCCTTAATCATCATCAACATTATACAAAGTTTTCGGAGCTCCCTTCATAAAGCTACCCTGGTGACAGCTATATTTATTTTAGTGTTTAGTTTCCAAGGAGGAATACAATAATATACAAGCTCAAAATGCACGGCTAGAGAGATTAAGCAGTAGCAGTAAGTAATTCTTACTAATTCTACATGGGCTTTTCTCCAGTTTTTTCAGCAGTGTGTGTTATCCATGATGTGCACCTAAAATCAGTGACTGTATCTTATAAATTTCAAATACTACTCTGTCAAGAAAGTACCGGGAATTTTCAATTTAAACAATATTTTTACATTTAATCGTCAAAATTTATTGGGTCGCCTTCAAAATAGGCTCCATTTGCTCCAATACATCTATGCCAACGGCACTTCCAATTATCGAAACATTTTTTATAGGCGCTTTCCGGGATGGACTTCAGCTCTCGCGCCGAATTTTGTTTTATGGCTTCAATCGACTCAAAACGGGTGCCACGAAGGGGCAATTTTAGTTTTGGGAAGAGGAAAAAGTCGCAGGGAGCCAAATCCGGCGAATACGGTAGTTGCTGAAGCACGTTTGTTGAGTTTTTGGCGAGAAAGTCAGTCACAATCGTAGCTCGGTGAGAAGGCGCGTTATCGTCATGCAAAATCCATGAGTTGTTCGCCCACAAATTTGGCCGCTTTTTACGGATACGCTCACGCAAACGTTTCATAACGCCTAGGTAATACTCCTTGTTTACCGTCTGACCCTCTGGAACGAATTCGTAGTGCACCACGCCACGGATATCGAAGAAAACAATGAGCATCACCTTCATTTTCGAGCGGCTTTGGCGTGGTTTTTTCGGTTTCGGCTCATTTTTTGCCACCCATTCCGATGATTACTGGCTTGTTTGCATATCGTACTCGTAGACCCAGGTCTCATCACCAGTTATAATGCGTTCCATGAATGTAGAATCGGAATTACAGCGATCCAGCATGTCTGAAGCAACCTGTTCGCGATGACGTTTTTGAAGAAAATTCAGGTCTTTCGGTACGAGTCGTGCGGCCACCTTTCTCATGCCCAAAATATCAATCAAAATCGTACGTGCAGACTCGTGGGATATCTTAAGATCATGTGCTATCTCTCTCAAGCTGGTACGACGGTTTTCCAGCACCCTTTCCTTAATTTTATCGACGTTATCTTCGATCGAAGCCGTCGATGGGCGACCACTTCACGACCGTCCTTGAAGGCTCTGTACCACTGATATGCACGAGTTTTGGATAGAGCATTATCACCAAAGGCCTTTTGCAACATTTTCAATGCATCGGCACACGAAAATTCATTTGCAACACAAAACTTTAAACAAATTCTTTGCTCAACGTAATCACCCATAGTGAAAATCGGCACGCACTCTGACATCGACTGACTTAATCAGTTGTTGCAAACACACTAGTTGACAGATCCCGCTCAAGCTTGGCATAGTAATTAAGGACAGTGGTACCAACCTCGGAAAAAGAATTTTTACCTGCCTCAATGCCCCGCCAGATTTAAATCGATAATTCCCGGTACTTTCTTGACAGAATGTATATCGAGAGCCTTTAGCCCTTCCTCTATATTTGAGGAACATGAAATAAATTATATTGCCACTCACCGTTCACAAACAAAAAGATTTTTTCAATAACTCTCCAGTATAATTAATTTCTTTCTTTCAATACAAACAATATTTCTGATTAATTCAAATTCAAAGCTTACATTATTTGAAAGAGCTAGCGGTGGATTTGGGAGGTTAGGTGTCAAGATGGCATAAATAAACGAGATTCTCGTTTATCTATGCAAGATGGTAAACGACAGCAGACAGCTTCCTCATCTATACTATATCTATAATATATATATCTATAACAAATAGTTGTCTATGCAACAACTCTATGGTCGTTCTTAAACTCTATGAACTATTTATGGCTCCGGTGAGCTCCATGGAGGATACACAAAAAGTAAACGGCACCCTCCAATCAGAGAGCTCGAGAATAAACCCGATATACACATGCGCCGTAGTTTGTTTTCCGCAGTTTGAATGATTGTCAAAGTGACAATTCTAATCTAAGAATCATTTACTTCCCGTGAAAAAACTGTATTTTTTGAAGCAAATAAACTTATTATAATTATATTATTTGGACTTTGTAGTGTGAAATTTCAATATTTCAGGAAAAGTAGCATGCATTGATACTAATATTATTGTTAATCTATGGTGCTCAACCGCTTAGGGGGATAGTCTTTTTTTAAATAAGGCCTCACGTTGAAGCATAGAATTTGATAGTTTTTATTATGTATTATGTAACTCTGTACTCTCACCTATACATGTATTGCGGATAGAAAAAAACACTATAATCTGTGGTTTCAAATTCAATCCTTCAAGCATTCTGTGATGGCTACCCCTGCAAAAGTCGTAAAGTTAGACGATGAATCCGTTGTTAGTGAAAAATGTGCTATAACTGACGATCAAAATAAAGTTTCAAAAAATTCTACCTCAAGCTGTGATATTAATAAATCTAGTTTCGATGATAAAGATATCGTTGGATCGATAAGTATTGATCCACCAGCACGAAATTTGAACACGTTTAAACTGGAAAAGGTACTGAACAATAATACACTTCGTAAATCCATTTGTTTGAAAGGGAAGTTTGAGAATATTGAAGGTGACGCAATAATAATACTAGCACAGGCACCATTTGAAGAGGAGGTTCTCAAGGGATCTTATTTCAGCAAAGGAAGTCCGAGAATTACTTTTGAAAATGAGTGTTATGGAAATTTAAAATTTTTTCCTATATCAGAATTGAATGGTTGGTAACAATACAATCATAATTGAATTATTAAGTTAATTTGTTGATAATTTACAGGAATTGATGTCACTGTAATTCATCCAGCTACTGAAAAACATATTAAGAAGTACTCCTCTGATAATTTATATTTGTTGAATGAAACTCCTGATATCTATAATGAAATAGTGCTGCCTCAATTGAAAGAGCAATTTAGTTTGCAGTGGATTTACAATATTTTAGATCATAAAGCAGAAACGGAAAGAATTGTTTATGAAGATCCTGATCCAGAGCTAGGATTTGTGTTACTGCCGGATTTGAAGTGGGGTGGTCAAGTGAATTCCTTATATTTATTAGCCATATGTAATAAAAGATCCATTAAATCAATAAGAGACTTGAATTCTGAGCATCTACCACTCTTAAGGAATATATATCATAAAGGAATTGTAAGTTATGAGAAATTTGTTTAATGCCTATTCATAAATGATTGATTTGTTTTAGGAAGCTATATCTAAAAAATATGGTTTAGTACACAGCCAGTTGAGGGTTTATCTTCATTATCAACCTTCATTTTATCATTTACATGTTCACTTCACATATTTGAGGCATGAAGGACCTGGCATTTTGGTAGAGAGAGCTCATTTATTAAGCAGTGTTATAAGTAATATTGAATTGCTCCCCGATTATTACCAGAAGGCAACTATCTCTTATGTTGTGAAGGAAAGTGATGTGTTATTTGAAAAATTGGAAGCAGAGAAAGTTTTGAAGAAAGTGGTGACGGTAGAATAATGGAGACTCCTATTGAAAGTGTAATTTTGGAGATCAGACCTCGACTCTGTTCAGTTAATATTTTCATAAATATAAAAGATGGAGTTGATCCTCAATCTTTTAAAATTAATTTATCGTCAAGAAAATTTGAGTTAGTAAATAATAAGAAAGTTATTCATGTGGAATGTCCTAGTAATTATAAATATCTTGAGAATACTCTCTCTTGTCTCACTTTTGGTGAAAGTTACATTTATTTCCGCTGTAATTTATTTAGCGACAAGAAATTAGGAAGCTTTAATCGTGAATTATTAAAATCATTTCCCTCTTCAGCTCTGAAAAAGACTAGAGTCAATTTAGCATCTGAATTTTACTATAGAATTCAGTGTATTAATTGCCAGCAAAATCTTAATGAAAACATTAAATTTGATAGAATATTACCTTTACCTAGCAATAATATTGACCCAAGTGAATGGTTTTGTCATAGACATATAGATAATAAAGAATCTCTAAACAGTTTGAAACCCAAATTAACAGATTTATTTTATTCAAGTTGTTTCTTCTGCATTCATGAGAATAACTTAAAAAACATTTCTGTAACATCTAAAAATATTGTGTGTAAAAGATGTTTATTTTGGCTAGGTCATAAAACTGAAGATTGTATAAAATCTTGGTTCCATAACATGCAGTTTATAGCTGAAGATAAAATTCAGTGTTCATCTCCAACTAGAGATGTTTTTTTGACAGTATCTGAAATTGTTGAACAAAACTTTTTGGGATGTACAAAGATTTTATTTGAGCAACATTCTCAAAGTGGAAATGACTATCTATTTTTATGGATTCTTGAAAAAAATTTAGAAATATTTTTTGGCGATGGATTATCAAAATTGGAGAAACATGAAGTTTATAAAGTGTTATATAGATTTGAAAAGAACTTTAATATGGTAAAGCAATGGATGAATGATAGCAGTGTATATTGTGTCAATGTTTCAAAACTAATGATGACTGACACATTGGAAAACCTGAATAAGTATCATAAATTACTCCCAGAAAGTTTTGGTGAATCCAATGGATTTTATATTTCTTATTTATTAATACCTGACTAATAAAAATCCTTTTCTAAAATATATGTTTTTTTGCGCTAGTTTCAGGGAACATCGTTTCGCCCAAATATCTGTAATTTTTGAATTTTGAGCCAAAAATGGTCTTGAATGACCCACTAATGAAGAATCGAAAGTAATTCTCTCTGGTCAGTCCTTCTGTAAACATAGTAACTATTGAACGAAAAGGGATAGAACCTTGAAACTTTCAGGGAAGATTTAGGGGCTAAATGGCTTGGTTAAGTTTCTTAATTGGCAAAATCTGTCTGTTTAGTATATGGTATATTTCAAAATTAGAAAAAAAAAATTTTTTTTGGGCGGATCAGTTTTTGAGCCCTATCTTAAACACTAACTTTTGAAAGGAAAGAGACAGAAACTTCCGGTACAGATTTGGGGCTTGATATCTCGATTGAGTTCGTTATTGAGCAAAATTAGTCCAGTGGTTTGGCAGTTATTTCACAGTTTTCTATATTTTCCAAACAACAAATCCGATCGACCTGAAATATGATATTTAGAAGCAAAATAACACCCGTTTCCGTGAAAAATTTCATGTAGATCGTATATTTGGAAGATTCAAATAAAAAAAATATTTTGTGAGCGGAGAAGCATTGCTCGCCACCGAAACCATAGCAAATGTCCTATGACCGGACTTATTATTTACTATGTAAATTAACGACGCAATGGCTAATGCAACATTTCGTGAAGATCATATAATTAAAAGATAAAAAAGTATTTTGTGAGCACAGCAGCGTTAGGTGCTACTGAAACCATAGTAACAGTTTTACGATCGAATTTAAATTTAATACAGGGTCATCCATTTCGTGCTTCCGAAAATAAACGCAAATAAAACACTTTCATTTAGATTCCGATCAAATTTTTGTTTTAATATAATGCCATTATGCAACCAATATCATTTAAATGTCCTCCGCGTGATCTCTTACAGTACTCGTTGTACCTTGTGAAGTAATTTTCGATAACTCGCCGGCACATTTCGGGCAATACCTCACCAATAACTTGACGGATGTTGGTTTTTAGGTTTTCAATAGGATCGGCATAAACATTATCCTTCGAATAACCCCACAAAAAATACAATAGCGATAAATCACAAGATCTGGGTGGCCAATTCATATCGCCGATACGAGAAATTACGCGTCCTGGGAATTTTTCTTGCCATAAAGCCAAAATGGGTCGTGTTTTGTTGCTTGTTGCATTATCTTGCTGAAACTACATCTCTTCCAATTCCATATCATTAATTTCAGGCAAAAAAAATCTATAATCATTTGGCTATAGCGATGAGAATTGACCTTCATTTCCAAAGAAGAAACGGGTCCATTACTCCACCAGACCAAATTGCACACCATACATTGACTCTTTGTGGATGTAATGGTCTCTCAGCAGTTACATGAGGATTTTCATTGCCCCAGATGCGACAGTTTTGCTTGTTTACATACCCACCGAGTGAAAAATATGCTTCAACGCTGAAGAAAATTCCATGCAAAAAATCGTTATCTTAACGTTGTTGTTGAAGTACCCAATCGGCATATATTCTGCGCATTCTATGGTCAGCTGGCTTTAGTTCTTGTGTCAACTGAACCTTATAAGGATGGAGATGAAAATCCAGGTGTAAAATGCGCCATAGCGTGCCGTTAGAGAGCCCCAAATGTTGTGCGCACCGATGAATGGATAAATTTGGATCTTCTTCAACACTTTCACTTACAGTAGAAATATTTTCAGTCGAACGTACATTTCGATGATGTATGGGCCTTAAGAAATCAGTAACAGATCCAGCTTCTCCGAATTTTTTCACTGTGTTACCAATTGTACGCTTAGATGGATGATTATGTCAACCATAATCTCCCCGTAATGCACGAAACGTACGTACTAGAGGATCATTGTTTTTGCAGTAGCTTTTTACAATTTTCACACGTTCAGCAGTAGATAAACAATGCATCTTGTTAAATGGCTCAAGACTTCGAATCACAGCCCGTTATTTGGATGTAAAGCAACGACATAAAAGTTGAAGCAAAATTTCGCGAAGATCATTATGGGTGATATGAACAAGCGCGTTATTTTTTTTACTATCCAATTAATATAGGTAGTTTGAAAAAATTAAAATTAACTCTTGTTTCTATTTAATCAACTGATGCTATAAACTCTACACTAAATATATTAATATAAGCGAAAATAAATTAAAAGGTTCATACTTGATAGAAGGTATATAATATTATTTAAATATTTTAATATTTATAGATATATTCTGTTAGCCTTCTACATATTTAATTTAAAAAAAATTACATTTAATATTATAACTCCAGGAATTAAATTAATGTCATAAAAGTACTACTTATATCAAACAACATATCAAATATGTTATATCATTTGGATGTCTTATAATGAATGTCATATACTTATGTGGAAGGCTAATATTAAAATATTTAAATAATCATTTTGAGTACTTAAAATCCCAGATCTCTTAGAGTACTCC
This sequence comes from Megalocaria dilatata, assembly GCA_034642435.1. Classification (NCBI taxonomy): domain Eukaryota; kingdom Metazoa; phylum Arthropoda; class Insecta; order Coleoptera; family Coccinellidae; genus Megalocaria; species Megalocaria dilatata. Next base: position 102,770,128 of record CM067854.1, on the reverse strand, counting down.
GTATAACATGGGATAGCTCAACTTGATTAATAACTTCTTAATTGTAACAGAATATATCTGTAAATATTAAAATAAGAAATAAATTATATGAAAACTGAAGAGAGTACTCCGTATAACATGGGATAGCTCAACTTGATTAATAACTTCTTAATTGTAACAGAATATATCTGTAAATATTAAAATAAGAAATAAATTATATGAAAACTGAAGATCTAGGATATTAGTATGGTCATTAGCGTAAGAGTGTAGACTTGCTTTGACAGACGAGAACAAAGGATTTTTCAAAAGTTAATTCATTGAAGCATGCATATATACTTCAATACCTAGGTCTTTACCTGTTTGTTTGTAACATTGATTGCTTCTTGCTAACATAATGAAAGAGATTTATATTGTTATAAATATGTTTTTCATCTCCCCAAATTAGTTCTGATAATCAATGCTACATTATAATTGATTTATTGCTAATTGTAATGTTGTTAGGATTTGTATCAATTTTTAGTATTTATCTTTATATGATGTAATAAATCTGGCTCAGTTTCCTTATATCGGTTCTATCATTCATGGCGTTTTTGTTTTTCTTATATATATATATATATATATATATATATATATATATATATATATATATATATATATATATATATATATATATTAGTTTCATATGCAAGAATCTTCGTACTTTTTAAATCTGGGTTGTGGTTATCTGTTATTATATATATTTTTTAGTGCTGCGCTCGGGTTTTTCATGCATTTGAGCCCATTTAATCTGTTGTTTAATAGTTGTGATGTCATTCCTATATATACCTTCTCACAATCGTTGCATGGTATACTGAAAAGTGAAATACCAACAATGAAAAAATCCAACTTAATATACAGTATACCAATACAACGATTGAAATTATACTCAACAGTACTTCTTACACAGTTTCTGAATCATTTATAGTATTCCATTTTCCACATATAGTATTCTATTCTTATCTATTGAAACGCAGTTATTCTTTATAGAATTTATTTTTATTCATAAGATTCGAGAAACAGTTTTCTAATTTAACTCAGTTTGAAAGATATTTTGCAAACTAGAGTGCGGTACTTCAGATTACACAGAATTGGGGAGCCCTAACTTTAGATTAAGGAGAAAGATGCCATTGCTCCAATTTCAAATTACTAAGAGGACACATTGTTTTATTAAATTTATTGAATGTTTTTCAAGGGAGGTGGAAAATACTTTTGATATTTTGCATTAAAAATAGATATTTTGAAATTATGCAAAGCAAGTTGATGAAGAGAAGGTTTAATGATTATATATGAAACTAGCGGACCCGACAGACTTCGTCCTGTCAAAAAGATTTGTAATGTGGGAGTTTTTTGTTCCTACGTATTTTATAGTCGGGGCAAAAAATTCTCCTGAACAGAACCGTCACCCTGGTAATAGGGCGTTGTAAATAAAAAATAATTAAATAAAACATATTATATAAGGATTTGAAAGTAATCGCTTTATTGTTAATCATGTGAATCATAATTATTATTATAACAAAAAATAGTTTTATTATCATTGTAGTGCTTTATGATATACGATGTTTTTTGTTTGATTACCTGGCGCATAGACAAACAAATCTGATGGTTTTTCAACATGGGAACAGGCAACATACAATTGACCCTGTGAGAAACATGGGTTTTCCAGATTAATACCACAAACACTTAATGATTTTCCCTGGGACTTGTTTATGGTCATAGCAAAAGCAAGCCGCACTGGAAACTGTAGTCGTTTAAACTGAAATGGCACATCAATCGGAATCATTGGGATGCGCGGTATGAGAACATCCTCTCCTTTCAGTTGCTTCTATCACGTTGTTTAGTAATTTTTTTATCGCTAACCGTGTTCCGTTGCAAAGACGCGGTTGTTTGATATTTCGCAACATTATAACAACCGATCCAACCTTTAATTAAAGATTGTGAGGTGGCAATCCTGGCAAGTCCAGCGAGTTCAAAAATTCCGGTGGATAGTTGACTACATCATCTTGGTTAGTAGCCGAATCAACTGATTTATATATCCTCGATTCGCCTGTACTTTGTTCTTGAATTTTGAAATTTAATTCATTTACATCATTGTTTTTTGCAGCCAATATAGCTCGTTCGCTCAACCAATCATGGTTTCTGTAATTTTGAGAAACATCTGGAAACACCTTCTGAATGAGTTCATCTTTTGATCGAGTTAACTGACAAAAACTTTGAGGAAAGTTAATGCAGCCAGTCAACGTGTCTATAGGGAATTTGCCATTACCAATGTCAATGAGTTGTTTAGAGAATGTTTCCAGATTGGTCATTTTGCAACTCGACACTCATATTCTTGCTTAAATGAAGTACTTTGACATGTTTCCACAAATTGGAGGACTTTAGACATGCATTGAGTTCATCTGCTGGCGTTGATCGTAGAATCACTGGCAATGTTTGACGAAAATCTCCTGCTAATAAAATCAATGCACCACCAAATTGGTTATAATTGCTCCGTAGATCTTTTAAGGTTCTGTCTAAAGCCTCCAAAGATTTTTTATGTGCCATCGTACATTCATCCCAAACAATAATTTTACATTGCTGCAAAACCTTTGCCATTGCAGAGTTCTTCGAAATATTGCAGGTTAGAGTTTCATTGCTTTGCATATTTAATGGCAATTTTAGTGCTGAATGGACTGTTCGACCACATTCAAGCAAAGTTGCTGCAATTCCTGACGAAACAAGTGCAAGTGCAATTTTATTTTGTGAGCGAATTGTTGCTAATTTTATAGAAATCAAAAAAGTTTTTCCTGTACCACCAGGTGCATCTAAGAAGTAAATCCCGCCAGTTTCATCATTTGTTACTTTCATAAGAGTAACAAATACATACGTCTGTTGTTCATTCAACAGTGGAAGATTTGTTTAAATTAATTCTTTCAAAGTGTTGAGATCATACAGTTTTTCTCGATGCAACTCTTGGTTAAAAGCATCATGCATTGGACGATTAGGTGCCGCCAGACCTAATTGAAATCAATGCTTCATTGTAAATTTCTTCACTGATTTGTATATTTGGATTTCCCATTCTATTCCGTATTAGATACAAAATATCATCACACATATAATCCTTGTACTTGATCCACAAATCAATTGGGTTTGATGGGAAGCATGTAGATATGATTATTGAAAACAATGTTCGTATTTGATGAGCGTGTGATGATATTACAGCATCATTGAGAGTTTGATCTCAATGAGCGTCATTTTCTAGCAATTGCAAACGTTGACAGGCTTCTCTGTAGGATCCACACAATTCACCATCAACAGTTCGTAAATGTTGGAATGATGTTGGGCCACGTACATTGATTAATACCAGCCGTAAATAAAAACATTCATCATTGCTTGGATGTACTGAATAAATTCGACCAATCGCATCGGTGGAATATACATCTGGGTATCCTGCAACTGGTTTTCCTTGTTTCCGTCGTATAAATCTCCTTGAGGATTGATTCCAGGTATAATATTTTGGCATTTCCGAATATAACAATGTTTGTGCAAAATCATTGTTTTGGCATGTCTCAAAAAAACTGGTTAATGTCGTAGATGGTGGCTGAGCAACTCTTTCTACTGCATTCTGTGCTGTAAAATACACTCTTTGTCCATTTTCTAAATGCACAGCTAAGTGAACAACAACAGGGTGTCTCTCATGAATAGGAAAAGAAAATATTCGCCAAACTGCTTCATTACTACTAACATAACGGCCCATTTGGTATTGGGTAACTTCATCATTAGAATTTTCTGCTCCAATTTCAATCACAGCCATATCACTCATATTTGCAAATGTATTTAATAGATTTCACTGAATGGCAAGATTCAACGTTAATGTGTGCTTTGAATGTCTTTGATAAAATGGGTGAGTATGGAACAATCCAGCGATTATCTATTTCAATATCTTGTTGATTTAATTTGACAATTGTTGATTTTCCATTGTCTGCTGTCGATCGGCGACGATACAATGGATAACCGTCATTACCAGTAATTGTTTCCGATATTAATGTCCGTGGATATCGTTTTGAACATTTACCATCCATCATACACGGTGAATTTTGATTAAGAATTCCACAGGGACCATGTATCATGTTTTTGATAACTACCTTATGCAATCCAGGATTTACTTGTACATCAGGGATTTCAGCTGATATCACTGCATCAACTTCATTTGGCCTTATCTTTTCACCAACCAAATCAAAATGTGTGCATGTGGCAATCCTCGTTTCTGCCACTCCACAGAATACGTCCAGCAGCGTGTCTCACCAAACACATAATGTTTTACGATGAAATCCATTAAAGATTTCAACTTTTGTCTAAAGACTCTGGCTGTAATATCATGACGATCAATGGGTGATTGCCCAGGGAATAACTCCTGCTTGATTTCTATCCATTGCGGATTGCATGTAAATGTGATGAACAAATCTGCTGTACCATAATGATGAACATATGACATGGCATCTTGAGTATATTCGTGCATATGCCGAGGGCTTCCGATGTATGTTGCTGGAAGAATAGTCTTCCGACCGACATTCTGTGCATTTCCATCAGTATTAATCGCATCTCGAAGGTGAATATACTCTTCCGATCGGAGTTTGGTCTGATTCAATCTGATGAATGTTAATCTCTCCGTTTCAATTTTAACATACATGTCAACAACATATTTGTGAAATAATCGCCGACATTTCAATATGTGATTATCTTCATTTTCCCGAATCATTAGGCGGTATGAATAATAGTTCATTGAACTGACTTTTTTGTTGGTTTCAAAACCTGTAAATAGATTTTGTTTTAATAACATTGAAATTTAAAATTAAATTGAAATATAAAATTAAAATACATAATAAAGTGACTGAGATATTATCGCCATAGTTAAACTAATATTTTAATTACCTGTAATGGGATTTATCATTTTTATTGAGAAATCGTAGCCATCTTCACCTTGCCAAAATATGAGCGGTGTGTTTCCTTTATACGTTGTAATTGATCATTCCGACGATGTAAAACAATATCACGGGATTCCAAGTTTTCTCCAACTACAACGATAGCAACTTCATCAATAGTTGGTGCATTAAAACGTCTTGCATGCTGACCTGCAGGTGTTTTTTTTTTCTGATTACAATTTTGTGATTATCAGATGGCATCAGATCCAGTGCAGTTTTCAACAATATAATCAATTGATTGTGTTCATGAAATAAAGTTTGTAATTGTTCTACAATAGACCTCTTTACTGAATTGTTATGTGCACAACGCAGATCAATTTCTTGTAGTAAAATAGGAAAATTATAAAAAGAGCTCTTTTAAGGGGTTTTCCGGCAATTATTCGAATTTTTGTTGCCGTAAAAACCATCCTTGAACTCCAACGAACATTTAAAAAAAAAATTGGCCAAATTGGTCCAGGCGTTGTTGAGTTATGCGCTTACCAACACATTTTGCGATTCATTTTTATATTATAGATTATACGAAAGTTGAAAGGAATATTTTCAAAATTTTTAAAATATACTGTCAGGTGTGGGGTTCGAACCCACGCTCCCTTTCGAGAACCAGAGCTTAAATCGGTTAACCTGACTCCTTTGTAACAAATTTAGAATATTTTATAATATATAAAATCCGCAAAGGTAGTAAAATAGGCAAATTATAAAAAGGGCTGTTTTAAGGGTTTTTCCGGCAATTATTCGAATTTTTCTCGCCGTAAAAACCATCCTTGAACTCCAACGAACATTTTAAAAAAAAAATTGGCTAAATTGGTCCAGGCGTTGTTGAGTTATGCGCTTACCAACACATTTTGCGATTCATTTTTTTATATTATAGATATATAAAAGTATATAGTGATTGTTTTTATGGTGGAAAAGTAACCTGAAGATGAAGCAATTCTTAAACTTTGGATGGGGCACATAACTTTAAAACTAAGAGTGATTCCCCTGACTTCAGATTTATGTTCAGGAGATTGATTAGGTTCACATAGAACCAAATTTTCCGCAATATCTGGACTCTGAAATGAAGTCATTTAACTTTAATTTAATTTCTATCTCAAATTCCCAGTCCATCTTAATGAGTGCAAGTTCATTCTTCTTTAATGAACAAAACTTCAGGCACTTAAAATTTATTAAGCTGATTGATCATAACATTATCTATCTCAAATATTTTGTCATCTGAATAATCTACAGTGCTAATAGAATGCTCTAAAGGTAGTTTCAAGGTATATCAATTAAAAAATAGTTTGAAAAAAACAATTTACTAAAAAAAACCTAACATTGATACAATTCAAAATGAAACAACGAATATCATAATAAACTCTCATAAATATTAGCCCCAAATATGTTTAATTTTTCATTTGACACAAGTTGCTGTACAAATTTTTCTGGAAAAGAATTCTTAGACAATATTCCATGTATAATAGGTAAAAGTTTAGCTAATGGTTTTTTAGGATTGAATTCTTCAGGATCTTTATTCAAACCAGATTGATTTTCTTGATTTGAAGAAATATCATTTAGTACGAAAAATTCTGAAAGTTGATTAGCTAACTGCATAAAACCCTTATTTATACACTGTGCTGACAAAGATTTTACCTCTTCACTTTCAAGTAAGTCAAGAGTATCTCTTAGCTAAAAATAAAAATGTAATTGTGAGAATTTTCAAAAGAGTAATTAATATAATTTAAACACTTTTTCCCACTTACCAGTGACATATAAATCTCTTTTGAAGTTATATCCTCTTCCAAATTCAATGCTATATATAATTTCATATTATCTATGGGATTATCTTCAATATCTCCTATTGCTGTTTGAAGTGACCAAAATAAGGCATCTACATCACATAAACGCATTGGCTTCTTCAGATCAATGTGGTCCACGACATTTTTACACTACAAAGATTCATTTAACATCATTAAATTTCTGAACTATGCATTAAGTAGTGGAACAGATAAATTACAAAAACACTTACCACTACTGATATTTTCGAAGATATCTTATTGAGCCCATCATTCATTAAATTCTGTGTCAATGATAAATATTTTTCTTGAATATCTGTAGGAATTGAACCTGAATCCTTATAAAGGTAACCACCAATTATACTTAGCTGCACTCTAAGGATAATAACAAGCATCGACATTGCATATATAAGGCAACATAACTTTGAAAATAATTGAACCTACAAAATCAAATCAAGATTAAATGAAAAGTACTGTTCAAATAAATAGATGTGACATTTAATTAGTATAATAAAAGAAATAACATGACGAAATAAACATACTCAGTGGTTGAACATGAAATACGATTAAAGATTGTGGTGGCTATGAGAAAAAATGCACAAAAAATTCCAAATGGAATACGAATATTACTTGGTTTCACTTCTTATTGACACAGTGAAGATTGCTGCTTATAGATCGATGATACATAGAACACTTTCATTTCCATAAATTTTCTTAGTAATAATAAGAAAACAAAGGTCATTATTAGAGAAATACATCTTATTTCACAAAAAAAAACAATAATGGAAAATTTGCCAAGCTAACATGTTATTACTATCGGTTAAAGCAGTAGACAGTACAACTGATGTACTGCTATAAAAAGATATAAGATATATAAAAAGATTATCGAACTTATGCACTAAGACCAGTTAATTTCCACACTACTCGATTTGTGAGAAAATTAGCATGCACAGGTTTAGAAGATTGTTGCTTCTGTAAGAGATGTTTGTGCCCTCACAGATGATTGTTATGGTTTTGAACAAACATATTCATATTTCAGCTAAAGTGGTGATTAAGGATTTTGTGTGTTTCTGTTAGGTCACTTCTTTCTCTCCTACTTTGTAGTGTTTTCAGTTCTATATTAGAAAACTTGTTATCATTTTATAGATGTCTCATAGGTGGTGGAATCTTAGGTATTCTTTTTTGGGCTTGTTCAAGTATGTCAATATTCCTTTTGAAATATGGTCACCATGCAATGTTGGTCTGATGTATGTTTTATAGATGGTTAAAAACATAGATTCACTGTCGTTTTTGAATGCTCTTCTGATGAGGTAAATTTTTGAGTTGGCTTTCTTCATTATTCTTCCTACTGGTGAATCCCATTTCAGACAATATGTAAATAATAAACAGCAAGGGTCCCAGAACGGATACTTCGCTTATTACCTTGTAGCGTGATGAATATGCACTATTAATACGCTCCTGGAAACTGCGATTGATAAAGTAGTTAGTGATCTATTTCAGGTGTCCCTGTGTTCATATATGTGCCAATTTTAGAAGAAAGCGTCTAAATGGAACCTTGTCAGAAGCTTTTTCGAAATCAAGAAATATAACATCAACCGGTATGCCAGTATCCAAGAGTGCTGTCCATTGGTTTGGTTTTTGTAATGAATTAGAAGCCACTGATCTTATAGTCATAAAACCATACTGATTTTTCAGCTACGATGAGAGATGTTTTATAATGAATTGAGTTCCCATACATTTATTTTTTTCATTATTTCGCAAATCATGGAAGTCAGACTGATGGATCTATTTGCTGCTTCAAGTTTCTTTTCAGCTTTTTTAGATTGGTACCACTTTGGCAGTTTTCCATTCTTCTGGAACCTCATCAGTATCTATCAATTCAGATATTGCCTTAGTCAAAATGGGACTAAATTGCCTGAATAAGACCTTAACAGTATTGTTGATACGTCATCTAGGCCTGGCCATGATTTCATTTTCAGTGTATCAATGGCCTTGGATACTTTTTCTGTTATAAATTTAATTGTACTCAAGCTATATCAGTCATAATGTCTTGCAGAGCTTTCAAGTTGAATACTGTAAATTTTGAGGTAATTGATATATTTATAGAATTTTTTTGGTTCTCCAGATATAATATTAGTCTCATAATCTTCTCTTGTTTTCCACAGGTGTTGAGCGAAGTTATTTTCTGCAACATAATTTTATTAAGATGGTTTTTTATCGGTATTTGTTTCATGACCTTCTTTTGGATTGATTTCTTTAATGTGTTTGTTTGTTACCCATAGTTTATTGAAGCTACTCTTAAGGCGGCTGAATAGTATTTATTTCTATTTTATTGTATCTATAACTGCATTAAAATGTTCATAAGCTCGTGTAGAGACCTCAAGATTTCAACTTACAATAAATTTATTAATAGCATCATAGTTTTCTGTCCAGTAGACTCTATGAGAATGTTTTATACAATGCTTGGGTGGGTTTTTGTTGACTTGTATATTAGCTAGTATAATTACATCATCACTTTTTCCAATTGGGTTATGTCCACTATCAGGTTTGGTTCATTGGAGCAAAGTAGATACAGCAAATATATACTATATTTTGCTTTAAAGAATGTAAGTTTTCTAACCAGTTGATGTAAATCTGAATGTATAAAAGTTTTATGGAATTTTTTTTAGTGAACTGTCATATTACATTAATTTGTTCTTTGCCAGTTTACATCAAGGTAGTTGAAATCTCCCATTAAAATACTGGCACGTTACTTACTGCTAGATCCTCGATAACTGATGACAGCTTAAGGAGTCATCAGTACAACTAGGCAAGCTGTATACACATACTTGATAGGTTTCTTTAAAAAATTGTAGTTTCAGGATAACTGTTTCTATTCCAGAGCATTTTAAAATATTTACTTCTCGAGTTACTGTTGGCGTCTCTCCATAGTTTTGACAAGAATCATTACTCCTCCACCTTTTTGATCATTTCTGTCAGTTCTAAATATCATATAGTCAGGAAAATTTACCAATGAATTGGGTACACTTTCACAGACCTGAGTTTTAATGAGGAAACATATGTCCAGTTTTCTTTGATATTATGGACCAGTTTCAACTAAAATAGCTCAAATCATTTCATCAATATTTCAACAGCTTCATTTCATAAAATTCCCGAGTTATTCTTCAATGCTATAGACTAAAACAACTGGCTGGATAGTAAGTCAGAATTGTGTCAAATTGTTCGTAATTTCATGTAGCTTTAGATTTGAGGTTTTCAATATTCGACATACGATAATATGTTATTTCATCAAAAAAAGGGTAAAATTTTTTGGCACATTTTGATAAATTACCCTAACGTTAAGGTTATTCAGACTCACTGATTTGCCCTCTAACCTGATACCAAGTTGGTCTCTCTCGTCGTGGAAGACCCTGCATTATGCTATATATAGGTCCAAGATCAAATATCTACCTAGTTTTGATTGAATCGGTTCTTACTTGATGAAAATTCAATGTCATTAAATAAAATAATATAGATTATTTTATTTAATCTACTTGTTGTGTTAAGACCGCAAGAAGAATATTGATACATTCCCAATAATAAAAGTAGAAATAAAGCAGTTTCCCTGAAACTCACGTACTTCCTTTTTGCTAGCAAGGATCTGCACTGGTACAAAAGGGTACCAGTAGCTTAGAGTCGAGAACATTCCTGACATGCTTTCATGAATGTTTTCTGTTATTTAATCTTTGATTGTTTCGGTCTTTACTTGACGGAAATTCATCTTGAAAATATGAATAAAAACAATATTCTAATTTTCGCTAATATTTTATTAACACTACGATCATTACGTCATACGTCTTCAAGTGAGTATTACAAGATACAAGTATCTTGTTAAATTAGAATATTGTTTTTATTCATATTTTCTGTTATTGTTACTCACAATGCCTGGTCAATTTTAGGAAATGAAATTGGCTAACAGAGATGTATGAGAATTCTATAGAAGCATTGAAGGTAGTTTGATCACAAATATAACAAAATATTCTCCACAGACATGTTAGGGAAACTGATTCATAAAATGAGTTTCACATATTGTCACTTTCAGCCAAAAAGAGTGTGCATACTGGCAAGATTAACAGTAATTTAGATGTTGAACTGCCATGGTTAAATATGGTTGAATAGACATGGTTAAAAACATATGTTCACACTTTGCAATAGAAGAAACATCAGAAGTTGTTCATTAATAATAATAATAGTTTTATTTGCTGATAATTAATATACAAATATATACAAAAAAAAAAAAATATTTATAGAAAAAATTTTATACATAAATAAATAAAATGGCAAACAAACAAGTTGATGAACAGCACTATTTATTAACTCATGCATTCGTTTTCTATCAGTAGTAAGAAGCCATATTTCAGTTTTCATCATGAATGATCGGTAGTTGACACTTGCTCTAAGTTCCAATGGTAAGAAGGCAAACATCCTGGGTGCTAGAAACGACCAACACTTGTGTCCTGCTGTTTTGAGGGCTCGATGTGTCTGAAAACTGGTAAGTTTTTTATCTTGTCGAATGAGTATGCTCTATTGGTTGGAGTAAGATCTTTTTCTTTTTTATAAGAGCAATAATTTTTGAGAAGTATAATAGAATATAATTAGGTTGTCCCACTTCCTGTCCTCGCAGATAACAGCTATATCATCAGCAAAACTTATGATCTTCCCGGACACTTTCATGTAGATAATGAACAGCAGTGGATCTAATAACGCACCTTGAGGGACTCCATAGGTTACAGCTGCTTCACTACTACTCATTTCCTGAATTTGTATTATCTGCTTTCTGTCCTGTTAAGTCGCTCCTGAATAATTCTAGGGCAATTCCTCTAATACCATATTTGTGCAATTCATCTCATAATACTTTGTGGTTTAGGGTATCAAACGTCTTAGATAAGTCTAGGAAAATGCAAAAGGGAACTTTTTTGTCTAGCCCATCAAAGGTTCGTTAAATCTCTTAAAGCTTCCTCAGTCGACATCACCTCTCGAAAACCATATTGCCCTTCGGACATTAGTTTATTTTTTATTAAGAATCCGCGCACTCTATTTTTCCTGATATTTTATAAAATTTTGGCTATTTTGACACTTGTTTTAAGAGTATTTGGAAAGCATCCGTGAAGAAAACATTCATCAAAAATGTGAGCTAAAGGCGCAGAAATGTAGACCCTAATCTTATTGAGTGTATCTGATCATATTTCATCTATACCAGGTGCCTTGTTAATCTTCAAATCACCTATCATTTTTTTTCACGCCATAGCAAAGTTTAATTTAAACAAACATTGGTTTCCCACAAAAGTGAAACTTGTGAGTGGGCAGTACATTAAATAAGAAAACATTTACAAATTAAAGGTAATTATGAGTACAAAATAAAAAAACAATTCGAATTTCTCAACCAAACTACGTAATTTTATTCCAAAATTTTCCTGGTCTCCAGTTCCTTATTTTATTCTTGTATGTAGTTATAGCCTTGTTTTTCAATTCTAGAAGAAGTGTATTATACAATAACGGTGACATGTAACTAAAAGATCTCAAAACAATGGTCTTTTTAGGTTTTGGAAGAGGAATGTTATTTGTTCTGAATTCTCTGTCCTTTTCAAGTGCATCCATCTTATGCTGGCAAGTGAGCAGAGCATGTGCATAAAGCTATAGAACAGTGTAAGAAACTGCTATTTTGAACAATTCATCCATTCGGTAAGTAATGGGTTGCTGTAAATTAATTTCAATATTCATTTTTAAATGATTTTAAGTTGTTTGTAATAATAATTTGCAAATCCCTTCCAAGCGAGTACTTCGCAGTTAAGGTGCGGTTCTGCTATCGTAACATAAGTCCTTTTGAATTCCCTCATTTCACAGATATCTCTGAGAGATTTGAACTTACTGAGCAGCATTCTCAACTTACTTATAACAAAATTTGAATGGTGATCCCATCTTAAATGACAATCAATTTTTATCCCCAGGTATTTCATGGTTTCAGTAGATTTACTGCTGTATGAAATTGAGTTATTTAATTTCATTGAAAGTGTATCAAATTGAGGAATGTTGGATTTCACACTCGTAAACGACATAAACTTTGTTTTTTACATGTTGACAGTCAATTTCTTTGCTTCAAAAGACTCAAGAATTTCAGTAAAACTCTTCTCAGCTGGTTTCTTTACTAAGTCCCATGTCGGTGCTTCAAAATACATTAATTTATAGTCGCCAAAACTCACGAAATTGTCCTGAAGATGGAAGATATCCTGAATATATAACAAAAACAGATAGCTCAGATAGCTTTCCATCAGGTTGTATGCCAATCCTCTCCATCCCATATTTTCTAATGTATTCAGCAATCTATCGTGGTCAACTGTATCGAAAGCTTTAGTCAGATCAATAAATATTCCTATGGCTGGAATGTTCTTATTGATTGCACAAGTGATCAGTTGGACTAAATTTGCAATTGCATCTACAGTAGATCTTTTTCTCTGAAATCCATATTGGTTCCTAGATATTAACTTATATTTTTCAGCAAAGGAGATAATACAGTTGTATATGACTTTTTCAAACACCTTGGCTACAGTTGATGTCAAGGACACTGGTCTATAATTATTAAACTCTAGTTTATCCGAATTTTTGTACACTGGTATTACTATTGCCTCTTTCAGTACATTCGGAAATATCCTCTTTTCTTCATGTTCTCATTGATTAGTGGCTTTACAATATAATATATAAATATTTTTTAAGGATTCAGCTTTGATCTTATCTGGTTCAGGTGCGTTATTGTTTTTTGAATTTTTAACTATGATCTCAATTTCTTTTTCATCGGTATCAAAAAATACTATGGAATTAGAATGTGGATAAATTTTTTTCAGGTTATATTCACTATTTGAGTAAAATTTTTCAGCCAATTTGTTGGCAACATTTACAAAGTATTCATTGAATTCAGCTGTTATCAATTTATTATTTTCTAATACATCTCAGTGTTCATTTTTTATTTTAGTTATGACTTTTTCGTTTACTATATTCCAGAGTCCTTTTGAGTGATTTCTGTTTTTTTCAATTTCTTTTCGATAGAAATTTTTTTTTGCATATTTTATAAGATTCTCAGTTTATCTTTATATATATTTTAAAATCTCTTATATAAACTGAGTAATTTTTTTTGCACATTTTATAAGATTAGTTTATCTTTATATATTTTCTAATCTCTCATATAAACTAAATTATTAGGATATTCAATAGCATTCGTGTATAGTTTATTCTTTTTATTAACATATACTTCTAGCCCATTTGTAATCCAGTGTTTTCTTTTTATGTATGATCGTTTCAATTTTACCGCAGTTGTACAATCCTCAATAACCCATTTTATCCTTTCCATGAATAGATTCCACGATTCATTTATTTCGCCGACTGTATATATTTCATTCCATTTTTCTTTCTCTAATATTTTATTGATGTTATTAAAATTAATTTATTTTGTTTCCCAAGATTCTCTACTTCCTGCTTGTTTTTTTTTTTTCAAATGAAGTCTCCAAAAACACCATAATGGTCTATAATACTTGTGTGTAGTATAGCAGGTCGATAAGTTTCAGCACTGTTTTTAGTATTGACGAAAATATGATCTATAGATGTTTTTGAGTTTAGAGTCATTCGGGTAAAGTAATTTATTATGGAAGTATATCCATACTCACTTATAATGTGGAGATATTTACCAGAATCAACAGTATTTTTTTGAAATATTCACATATCACCAATAAAAAAAGGTTATATCATTTTTTTTTCTGTTGCAGGTATCCAGTATGGCTCTTAAATCCTATAAAAACTTCATTCTATTTAAACTTGGTGGTTTCTACAATGCTATCACTTTTAATTTTTTTTTATCTTTCTTATTTAAGTTCGAAACTATAATCTTGATTCTGCCAACTGTAAGTATTTCAAAGCCATAATGTAAATTATCTTTAATAAATAGCACTACACCATCATTTTGATTAATAACCCCCTTATTGCATACCATGTCATATACCTTCGTACTATACAATCTGCTATCCCGAATATTCCATGTGTCTGACAGTACTATACAATCTATATCAAAATCAAACTGATCAAGGATTATATTCAAAATTTTTATCTATACTGCTAATATTATTATGCAAAATCCTTAAGGTACCTGAAGAACAATCATTACCAATCTCTAGATTAATTTTCTCCGGAGTAACAACATTTTTGGTCAAGACCTGTATAACGTAAAATTTCTAACAAAATGATCCATAAACCCATGTAAAAAGGCAGTACTATATATGAAATAACTATGCATTAAATATTTATTCTTTCGATTTGAGTTCTTCTACTTGATCTGATCATGACCCTTTATGTATATTACTTTGGTGTACTCACTTTTTCTGCAAAACACCTTATTTCCCTTCGCCCAAACAAATTTGAATCCTGAATTCCCTTGCTCTTCTCACTAGCTCCTGTACTTCTTTAGGTAAATCCTCATTTTCTCTTCTAGTTACATATTCTCTGAATTCAGTGATCCCGTCAGTTTCTGCTTCTGCAAAACCTTATTTTTAATCTTCTCATCTTCAAACTCAACAATAACTGATTTACTTTGTTTTTCTGACGGTAACTGCTTTATGCTCATTTCATTTACAGGCACACTAATATCTGGTTTGTTAAATACCTTAGTTACCCCCTTCTTGTTCACCTCTCTCATATCATCAACCACATCGCTATTAAAAGACACTGCTTCCTTAAGACCTTCTATCTTCTTAAGCAGTTTTTTAAACATGCTTTCTACCTTGTCCCCTTCATCAGATTTTCCCGACCTTTTCAGACTTCAGCTATTTCATCCAAAGTGTCATCATCAGAATTCACACTTCCGTCTAGTTTTCCACACTTCCAGTTCTTTTTTTTTAATGTCTTCTCTTCTGACATCAGTATATCCTAAGTCTGTCCATCCTTCGCATTTACCTTCACACTGAATTTTGTAGCCGTTTTTAGCGACGGTTTTTTGTACTCTATGCATATAAAATCTCTAGTCATCGTACATCGCTTATAATATCTCCACAGTACTTCGCCTCCCGGTCTGTTTATAATGATTTGTCCAGTAATACCAGGCATTTTCTTATCTATTCTTTATCCGTTTTTTTTTCTTAGGCGTAATATTCTGACAATGAAGGCTTTCTATATTTGCCAAAAATTATTCAGCTGTATTTGAAAATTCCCTTTGTTTCTATACACACTTGAATGAAGATTTTTTTATCTACACTTTGGTATAGAAACCGCAAGTATTTTCCCGGATCTGACCACTTTTTAAATCGAAGAATAAGGAGCTTATATTTAACATGTACACCTTCCAACTTCTTTAACCAAAAAAAAAATATATATATACAGTTGAAAATTTTGGCGATGAGTGTTTAGGTATCCAGTGGAAGCAACCATCAATAAGTTCAATTGAAATTGAAGAAGAGATAGTGCAAACTATCTATACTACATTGCTAGTGACGTCATTTCAGATTCGAATAAGTATATCCTCATCTTGTATAAATCTAAATATGACACATTGCGTCCAGCTGTATGGTAGAATTTCAAAACACAAGCAACCTGGTATGAAAAAGAGGGTTTGGAAAATTTGGGCCTATGACTTGGAATAACTACTGATACTCAGAATATTACATTGATGTTACTTATGTCTGATCTATACATATTTTATTTGCTAAATATGATGACATTTTAAGAGTCTAAATTTTATGAAAAAGACAAACTGCATGATAATGACATCTGTTTGCCATATAAAGCCAACCAAGCTCAACAAGCCTATGTGTTCCATCCATGGATACCAAATATAATCCATAAGCAGGAATTCTGGAATACTTGTATTCGTCATGAATCTTACGACCTCAAACATGATCCATGCAAATAACCGCAATAGTTCAAAGCTGAAAGAACCACTGATCTACCTAAAACTGATTCAGAGATCTTCAGACCTCCAACATGATCCGTACAAATAATCTCAGTAGTTTGAACCAGAAAGAACTACTAGGGTACCTAAAACAAATTTAAGCTTTCCTATTCAGTAGTCCCCCCTATTACTATAAATCCATTTCAGCTTAAAAAATTTGTTATGTATACACTCTGTAACTCTGTTTTGAGGCACAATTCTCCATCAAAAGTAATTCCCAGCTTTTTTGTTTCTTGAAATGGCTGAATACACGTTGAGATTCACGTTTGACACAGTATAGTTAATATATAGAATGGTCCGCTTTTTGTAGAATAACTTCAACAATTAATAGAATGTTCAATTTCAAGACAAAAATGTTATGAAAACATAGGTCCGCAAACGGTTTATAACACAGCTACGGGGTGCTCAAGTGTCCATTTTTTTTTTAGATTTTTCTCTATAACTCTTGTAGTTTCTGAAATATTCAGAACCAACTTGGAGGAAGAGATACTTTTTGGGGTTTGAATGGTGATCACAATAATTGTGATAATCTACAGGGTGATACTTTTTTCAAGGTTACTCTCACATTACAATTCCCAAACTTTTTTGTCGATCATTTACTGACCATTCTCAAAAGTAAATATCATTTTTCGTTCCCTTAAGAAATTTTTTTGTACCTTGTCTTTCGTACTCGCTACCATTCACAACAAAAACTTATAAAAAATGTTGGTATAGGTCTGATTGAGATTTTGAGATACAAAATTTTGTATGTGATGATCAAGATCTATCAGACCAGATAACAAAAATAATCATTTAATAATTCTACATTTCTTAAGGTAACAGGTTAAGTTATCAACGTGTGTTTAATGAATGCAGACATGTTGAACATTATCGCCGGCGTATTTAAATATTGTGAACACGACAGTAATAAGCCAATGACTCCGGGTATAAAAACCTGGATTGATCGAGCTGATTGCTGTAAATATAGAAATCGCACGGAGTATTTATTATATAAAATTATATAATATATAAAATATAAATATTTAGAAAAATATTTATACCATTTATTATTGTTCGGAAGGTTCCAATGAAAATTTTGAAAAATGATATCTCTTAATATGTGCAGATAATAAATGGATAATATAATAGCAGTGATCAAAACATGAGTGATCCACAGTTTTATAGATTTATCATCAGTAAGTGATGAGGAGTTTTTGGGTTTCAGCAAAAGCATTTCTTGGCAGGCGGTCAGAACAAAAACAATGAAAAAAAAAATTAGTTCAAACACCACAGCTCCAGTTATAGTTAACAACAGGTTCCAGGCCCTGAGTGAGAGCAATGAAAAAACTGGGACAAATCTTAAAAACAATGAAAATAGTGGTAAAACATCTAAACCACCACCAATATTTGTTTATGGGGTAATTAGCTATGGAGAAATTGTAAAGAAAATCAACACAACTGAACTCCTAACTTGTACAAGATGAAAAAGCTTCTCAGGGATCTCCACAGAAGATCTAGGAGTATCAGGATAATAATAATATAGTCCCAAGCTATGATCTGTCATCTGACCACTCTACAATCATATCAGTAATAAGTAGTTTTGTGATACACAAAAAACCTTTTCCTAAGCTGCACAATCCAAAGACAAACTGGGATGAATATAAAAACATTGTTGATGAACTGATAAATGATAATGATAATGATAATGATAAATAAATCAGCTTATGGAATACGAATGAAACACTAGAAGAATTCATAAGAATTCTCAAACAAGCTACTCCAGAGACCAAAGAAAGAGAGAGAATACACAATATTCCAGAAAGTATAAAGAAACTCTTAGCACAAAAAAGAAAAGCTAGAAAGAAATGGCAACGGATACACTCACCAGGAGATAAAACTACCTTGAATAGGATAACCAACGAACTAAAATTCAGAATTAAAGAAACAAGGGATAAATAATTCAATGAGAATGTCACTAATCTGAATAGATATGATAATTCGGTATGGGAACCCATAAAAAACTAGAAAAGATCAAAGAAACATATACCACCGTTGCGCAACATAACAGGATTAACGATGAAATGGGCAAGGATCGACCAAGAAAAGGCAAAAATATTTGCTGAACATTTGGCCAAAGTATTCACTCCAAACCATGATGACATAATTGATGACGATCTTGAAAGAGAGCTGCTAGAAATTCCTGCAAGTATCCCACCTATACCGAAAATCATTATGAAGCAAGTTCAAAATGAAATAAAATACTTGAATATCAGAAAGGCTGCAGGAAATGATAAAATAACACCGAAAATGATCAAGGAATTGCCCAAGAAAGGACTGTTGGTAATTACTTACATATTCAATGCCATTCTACAACTGAACTACTGGCCAGAACAATTGAAAGCAGCTGAAATTATACTTGTCCCTAAAGCAGGTAAAGATGCAAACACCATCACATCCTATCGACCAATTAGCTTGCTCCCAGTCGAAAACCTAAGAAAGACTGGTGCTTTAAAGAATAAACTCCGACCCAAATACAGAGGAGTGGATACCAGATCATTAATTTGGATTCCGGTCAAGCCACTCCACAATACAGCAAATTCATAGAATTAACCACGAAATAAGTAAAGCACTTGAACACAGACAATACTGTACATCTGCATTCTTGGACGTGAGTTAGGCTTTTGATAAAGTCTGGCACCCTGATTTGATCTATAAAATAAAAAAATAAATCTTCCTGGTTGTTATTACGAATTATTGAAGTCCTATCTTAGTGAAAGACGATTCAGAGTGAGAGTTGGTAGTGAGGAATCGAACTACTCTCCAATACAATCAGGAGTTCCTCAGGGAAGTGTCATTGGACCACTGCTGTACGTTCTATACACCGCTGACCTACCTACAAGTCCTCATACCAAATTGGGAACTTTAGGAGATGATACAGGCATTCTAGCTCTTGATGAAGTTCCACAAAATGCCACTAATAAATTACAGAAACATTTGAATGAAATCCAATAATGGCTGCACAAGTGGAAAATCCAAATAAATGAGTCCAAATCTGTGCAAGTGTATTTCACCTTACAGAGAGGCCAGCGTCCACCTGTATATATGAATAATGTACAAATACCAGAGGTCTGAAGTAAAAAATACTTGGGCATGCATATAGATAGCAGACATACATGGAAGTAACACATAATTATAAAAAGGAAGCAAATAGACTTGAAAACACGAGAACTAAATTGGCTTATAGGTAGGAAATCTAAATTGGCACTGTGTATTCTGATTGCTAATAAATGTATTATAAAAAAGGGGTAACAGGTAATTCGAAAGATTTACCGGTTATATTAATTTTCCATATCAAATTCATATCTCCATAAGGCCATTTATAAAATAAACTTCTTTTTCTTTATGGCAGGAGTAAGTAGTATAGCTGTGCAATAGTTAAAGTAAGACGGATCCCAAGTGGGCCTCCATTTGTACTGCGCCTTTTAACCTAGTTTTACCATAAATTGATATATTTTATCACACATAATCCAGTCATCTTCATCACCTGAATTGAACGGTCTTTATAGACTTTGGGAGTTAGAGATAAAGAAGCAGCCCTCATCGTCAACGTCCAGACATGAATGGTGACCGAGAATGATCTGAACATTTCTGATTCGATATAAATACAAACTTCCTCATCACTATTATTCTTAAAACAAATATTTGAAAATAATTGTATTTAACTATCAAAGTTGAAAAGCTTCCTTTTTTTTAAACTGAAGGATCACATTTTTTTTGTGACTCCAGTTTAGAATTATTAGTTCATCTTGAGTCAACTAAACACTTAACAATAGGTACAAAGTACTTTGATCAAGCAAAGATATTACTTTCGTACATGCCTAGGAAGCAGAAAGTAGTACTGCTATTGACTGCAGTGCATTGAGGGTGTGAAATTTCAAAAGAAACAGGAAGACCAGCAATTGTTCAGAACTATAATGAAACTAAAGGTGGTGTCGACACCTTCGACCAAATGTGCTCCAACATAAGCTGCAGCAGGAACACTAGAAAATGTCCCATGTGTGTGCTTTATGTTATGGTGAGTATGGCCAGCATTAACTCCTTTGTGATTTATTCTACTAATGCTTTAACAAGAGGAGATATACCTCTTTCACGTTACCAGTATATGGTAGATTTAAGTCACCGCCTTGCTGAGCCATGGACGAGGAATTATAGACTCTTACATTGCGGTGAAATATAAGTCAAGATATTGCCCTTATACTCAATGCTTGAAAAGATACAATACCTGAAATTCCTCAAGAAAAAAAGCGTAAAACGTGTTTTTTTTGCCCTACTTAAAAGAGACGGATAACAACAACGTATTGTGTACATCCGATCTGTGGTGAGCATCAAGGAAATATATGCAAGGAATGTAGTGTCAACTAATATATATTCAAATTTTTATTGATATTTCGTTTATGCATTTTATTGGTAGGTCCTTAGAAATAAATTCCTTTTAATGAGAGTTTTCATTACCATTTTAAAATGGTCCCGTATTACAGTGTTTTAAAGCAAGTCCCGTAATCTAGGGATAGTATTAGAATGATGAGTACTATATTGATATTAACTAAGAAGTTGGGATTTTTTTTGATCAGGTTTTGTATATATTAGTTCCTCAACTGTCTAAATGAAATTGACAAATATTGCCAAAAGTGAAGCCAAGTTTGCGTACAATAGTTACCAGTTGCCAGCATGAACTACTTTTTTGGAGATGAAGACTACTATTTCTTGGATATATCTGATAGTAAGATCATAGTTTCAAGCATTTGAATGATTCTGCAATTAATCCTTAAGCTCATTAAGATATCTCAACTGGATGGCTGTCTTATTATCTTTTCTGTATACAGTAAACTTTTTTCTGTCTGTTCTCTAAGACCACTATAATAAATAGAGGGTGCACCTTTGGGAAAATCATCTCTGTCAAATTATTCACTGTGATATAGTATTCAACTATAATGCTTCTAAAGCAGTTGCCACATTTGCATCTACATCTGCTGCCCTACTTTCTGTTATTGACGAATTATAATATTTTTCGATGTTTAATTTGAAGGTCAATTTTTTTGCTCATGTAATGAAAAAATTTAGCAAAATCTACAGAAACCAATGAGTGACCAAAATATCAGATAATTAATCAAATTTCATGATATTTTTAATACATATAATCATGATGCATCCCTGACAAGGATTTATAAGGTTGTTTTCCTCAAGTTCAACCAAAGAATAACAAACACATCCTGTAAAGTGTAACTTCAAACAATACCTTGTAAGAATTTGAACTTTAACAGAAATATTCTAAAACCCTAAAAATTCAACCACAATGCAAAACTGCGCAGAACAAATTGACAATATATAATTCAGGTATGTGAGGGCATGGGTATGTTTCGGCGAAGAAAATATATTTCTATAAACTTAAAGTTCAAACTAAAAACCCTTAGCAAGTATACAGTAATTAAATTTATTTTACCTTGTAAGAATTATTCACAATTAATAATATCTCCATACTTTGAAAAACGATGAGCACAACGACTTCTACGTTTTAAACATTTGATGTCAAATGTAGCTTGATTTTTTTAACAACAAAAAATATTTCGGTCAGTATGACCAAGATTAGATATGAAGAAAGTATGTACCTTCAAAGTCTCCCAAACTGCCACCTTATCTCCAGTGTTTGATTTTAAGTCGAATATTGTTTTATCTGTATCAATTAACTGTGATAATGCTTCTACTAAGGAGACACTAAGATTCATAATGGTTTGATTACATGTTCTTCCAATATTTTCAAAATGTTGCTGTTTCCTAGTTCTTTCCAAAAATTCGAGCATCTCTTTTTCTTGCCAATCTTTGAGTTTTTGTTGTGCATATCTCGTAAGAAAAATAGAACCAGTGATTAAAATACTACCAACGATGAGTTTACCACGATGCCTTGAAATAAAGCTTCGTACTTTAGAAAAAACTGACATCTCAAATATTCCAATGGAGTCACTACGTTGTTTTGATTTGAGGTATTTCCTAACCTCAATGAAATGTCTGATGTGACACGCACACAGAGAAATATAATATAATATATCCGTCATAGATCAATGATTTCATTCGCGTTCCTGACTGTGATCTGGGTGGTTATATTCCGATTCGTCTGTGTATTTCCTAATCCAATTGACAGAAAGTGTAACGTTTTTTCTAACAAGTGAATACTGAGCTATCCCGTTTTATACGGAGTATTCTAAAAGATCCGGGATTTTACGGAGTACTTAAGATCTGGGGGTATACGGAGTACTCTAAAAGATCTGGGGGTTTACGGAGTACTCTAAAAGATCTGGGGGTTTACGGAGTATTCTAAAGATCTGGAGGTTATGGAGTTCTCTGAAGAGCGCTAACCTTTTTATCGTGATCGTCTAGTGGCGGGCGAATAGGACGTTACGTTGTGTAGACAACACAAATTACACCTAACGAGAGCAAGGAAACAGTGAAGGGAGGTTCAAATATTCGGAATACAGTAATACCAGAATAATATATTTCTATTAGTAATGTTAAAAAGCAACAACTCTCAATGAATGGAAACACATTTATCAGCCTATGGTTAAATCTAATCTACGCAGTGGTTCACAAAGCGCCTCAGTGAACCTAATAGCGCCCCGGGTTCACTCCACTAAAATTTTTCAGTATTCATCTACCAGAAGCTTTCTGAATTGTTGAAAGGTGAGTAAATATTTGTTGTTGTTTGATGTTATATTTGAATATTAAAACAAAATTTGAATATTAAAACATATTGAAATATGTTTGTCTTCTACAATTTTAATTTCAAAAAATTAGGCTCCATTTGCTCCAATACATCTATGCCAACGGCACTTCCAATTATCGAAACATTTTTTATAGGCGCTTTCCGGGATGGACTTTAGCTCTCGCGCCGAATTTTGTTTTATGGCTTCAATCGACTCAAAACGGGTGCCACGAAGGGGCAATTTTAGTTTTGGGGAGAGGAAAAAGTCGCAGGGAGCCAAATCCGGCGAATACGGTGGTTGCTGAAGCACGTTTGTTGAGTTTTTGGCGAGAAAGTCAGTCACAATCGTAGCTCGGTGAGAAGGCGCCTTATCGTCATGCAAAATCCATGAGTTGTTCGCCCACAAATTTGGCCGCTTCTTACGGATACGCTCACGCAAACGTTTCATAACGCCTAGGTAATACTCCTTGTTTGCCGTCTGACCCTCTGGAACGAATTCGTAGTGCACCACACCACGGATATCGAAGAAAACAATGAGCATCACCTTCATTTTCGAGCGGCTTTGGCGTGGTTTTTTCGGTTTCGGCTAATTTTTTGCCACCCATTCCGATGATTGCTGGCTTGTTTGCATATCGTACTCTGAGAATTGGGAACTAGAACTGAATATCACAAAAATCCAGTGCATGACCATAGAAGGAACTATAGAGGATGTAGTACTGGAGGATGGATGAGTGATAAAGGACTGTGAGGAATACAAGAACTTAAGATTGAAAATAACAAGGGATGAACTGATGGATGAAGGAATAAATGAACAGGTCGTCCTGGGCAGGAAAGCGATATCAATTTTGAATGGTGTGCTGTGGGATCAAGGAATATCTAAAAATAACAAAAGAACAAAATATAACATAATTGTGAAAAGTGTGATAGTAGTGAGGTTTGACGTTTGAAAAAAGAACGGAGAGTATACTCCTGGCAACTGAGATGGATTTTTGGAGGAGGTCAGCAAGAAGATCAAGGATTGAAAGGATTAAGAATGAGAGAATAAGAGACATTGTGGATATAAAATACACCATTGTATACTGCATAAGAACAAAGCAGTTGATACGGTATGGCATGTTCAGCGAATGCCAGGTAATAGAATACCCAAACAAACATTTCTGCGGACACCATTGGGAAGGAATAGAAGAGGTAAATCAAGGCTTAGCTGGAAGAAATGAATTGACAAGGAACTGAATGATAAAGAAATACTTGGAGATACGTGGACGAATAGAGAAGAGCGCAGATTGGGTGTCGGAAAACGGCGTAGAACGTTCTGAACCGGCACACATAATAGTAATAATAAACTATTATTATTATCCGGATACCCAATACATCTCCGCAAATTCATCATCCAATTTTTTTATAACATCAGGTTCAGGTACGAGTACTTCCAACCGGGCCTAAATTTCCATAAAAGTATCTTAATAATAATAATACCGTTTATTCAACAAAAATCATTACAAAACAGAAATATCAATGAAATTGGGAAACGTCAAATAAAAATTCACCTTAATCAACAAAGATTATCACTAAAATTAATATAAGCATTGATATTATATGGTTCTAGCCTTAAAAGGAGTTCGTGAATCTCTCTTAGAAAAATTTCGAATTCTTTAATTTCTCTGATATGAGTTGGCAATACATTATACAGTTTTATAAACATATATGTGAGAGATCTCTCAGTTGATGTTAGACAGTGTTTGAAGAAATTATTTCTTGTGTTGTAAGATCCTGTCTTCTTGAATTTTTCGAAGTATTCAGCATATTTGAAAGTGAACTGCAGGCGTCTGTAGATATATAAAGCAGACAGTGTTAGAATGCCATTCTCCCTGAAAACACCACAAGTCTCTGGAAATTTTAGAACAAATATACATCTGACGACAAGTCTCTGAAAATTTTAGAGCAAATATACATCTGACTGCAAGCTTTTGGATTTTAAACACAGAACCCGCATGCTGACTACTTCCCCATATAATCACTCCGTATGACAAGAGAGATTGGAAGTTTGAGAAATAAATTGTTCTTAAAAACTCTAGTCAGTTTCGGTCTAAGCACTCTCAGTGTATACAAGGTTTTATTGAGTTTTCTGCATAGTTGTGTTATGTGCTCTGCCCATTCTAGATTCCAATCTATTATCACCCCCAAGAATCTTGTACATTGCTTTAGATTAACTTTCTCATTGTATAATCTTATACTCTCCTGTAAATGTACTTTTCTATATTTATGCGTAAATGTAAATGCTCAGTTTTTTGTGTATTCAACTCCAGATTATGCGGCAGACACTACGATTTCATATTTTCAGCCACTTTATTTTATAGATTCTGCACACATTGAAGGCTTTTTGCACATAGAAGAACATTAGTGTCGTCAACATAATCGATGAAGAAATCACTGAGTTGAGAAATGATATTGGGCATATCATTGACATATATAAGGAAAAGTAGCGGCCCAAAATAACTACCTTGACAAACACCCTCAGTTACATTTGACATCATTGCAATGTATTCAGTACCGTCTATAATCAGGGAAACAAATTGTTAACGGTTTTGTAGGTAACTCCTTACCAAGTCTAATTGAGTACCCCTAACACCGTATGCCTCAAGTTTTCGTAGCAAAAGGACATGATTGACCGAGTTGAAAGCCCTAGATAAATCCAAGAAGAGACCCAAAATTAAGTCGTCTTCTTTGAGACCTTCAAAAATCAGTTCTGTCAACCTATAAAGAGCTATCTCAGTACTCCTGTTTTTCACATACCCATGTTGTTGCTCAGAAAAAATTCCAAACTTATTGAAAAAATTCATAAGTCGGTTAAATAAAATTTTCTCGAATATTCTGCCGAAACTATTTATTAGACTAATGTTTTTTATGTCCGACGGGTCATTTTTTTTTGTATATGAGCCTAATCAATAGAATTTTAAGCATATCCGGAAAAATTCCATATTTGAAGCTATTTCTTATTATGTATTGAAGAGGTTTTATTATGGTATGTATTGTACGTCCAATTACACCCATAGGAATTCCGTCCTCACCCCAGCTCTTTTTGTTAGATAATTTTGTAACCACCTGTAGAATGTCTCTTTCATTTACCTCAAACATATATAAAGTTTTTTCACAGCGTATGACCTGTATTGGAGCTAAATAAAAACGAATTCGAGAGCCGCTGAAAAGAGCATTGAAACTTTCAACAATATATAAATCGTGAAACATAAAAAACTGTGTGAATTATATATATATATAAAAATAAAACTGCTATTTTTAGGGAAAACAACTTTGTAACTTCAATGTTCTATGTTCCATGTTCTATGATCTATGTTCTATGTCTAATATTTAAACCTAAAACTATCACATGTCATATTTAGTTAGCTGTTAGAAATGTGAATTGAGAAACCTGAAGAAATAGCATTGTCTTTGATTTCTTCCACGTTAGTAAGCTATTTTTTTATTTCTTTTTATTTCTTTGTATGTTATTATTTTATTTTGTGTATGTTATTCTGGTATATTTTAAACTAGAGAAAATAAATTCTTCCAGAATCATGACATCAAATCGTCTATTTCTTCAATTATAAAAATAAGAATTGATTACATTCTTATAAATCAAAAACGTAAGCTATAATGACGACATTCATGAAGATTTGCATCGCTTTGGAAGCATCCAATACTGATAAGAAGAAAAATACATACAAATTCAAATGGATCCAAACTACGGGAACGGAAAATACATATTATGAAATACCAGAGGACTAACTGACCATCATGACCATCATGAACTTTTGGCTCTACCGAAGGTGAAGAGTATCTTGAAATCGATTAAAGTAAGAGGTTCAATTCGTACGTGTGTCATTTCATTAACTCCGGAATTGAAAGAAATATATTTTGATGCCGAAGAAGATGTGATGTTCAAGAATGGATATTTACAACTGATTTATTCACCCGCATACGTGAGAACAGTATTTGGACAAGAATCACCAAAACCACAGGATACGGTAGAACTTTCAAGAAGAAGCAAGGAGAATAAAAAGGATTTCAAGGGGATAAAGGATGATTTTGTGCTGAATAATTTTAATGGTAAGAGTGTTTCAGTGAATTTATGGTTGAAAAAATTCGAGACGGAATGCACGCGTTGTGAAGTAGAAGAAGAGAGAGACAAAATTTTGATTTTAAGATTGTTTTTGGATGGAAAAGCGAACGAATGGTTGGATTCTAAATTGATTACATTACGTTTAGACAAAAGTTTTCAAATATGGAAAGATAACTGCTTAGAGAGTTTTTGTGAAACGAGTTGGCATAAATATAGAGAGGCCTATTCATTTAGGTACATAGGAGGAAGTTTAGTTGACTACGCTTTAGGAAAGAAAATTTGTTGTTAAATCTACGAAATAATTTTCCAACTGACATATTAATTGATTTTATTGTGACAAGTTTGCCAAATATTTTACAAGATAGAATTAATCGATCAAATGTGACAACTTTCTAGAAATTATTGGGCTAGTTGCGAAAGCTAGAAAGTTCAAAAAATATGACAACGATCGAAATGAAGAAAATCATAGAATGAATAAACCTGCCGAACAAATTCCTTTCTATTTACAAACGAATATAAAACCAGTTAAGAAGGAACCATGCTCAATTTGTGAGAAGAATGGTTTTTCAGGTAGATTTCATCCGGAGACTTTATGTCGGCTAAGGAATAAATCCAATAATTTTGAACAAAAGAACGTATCCGGTAACATAAAAACTGTAAACAATGTTGGGGTACGGGATGAATTAAATCAGGCCGGTAACATAAAAACTGTAAACAATGTTGGGGTACGGAATGAATTAAATCAGGCCATTTCAAACCAAAAAACTAAGACTGCTGCCATTGATAAAATTGTAGGTGTTTATAAATAATAATAAATTATGTGGAATTTATGATTCAGGCTCAAATGTTAGTCTTCTGAATTCAAAAGTAGCAGAAAAGTTATGTCTACGCATTCAAGATAATAGAAACACATTCAAAAAGTCAGTGGCAGGGCAAAATTATCAGGAAAAATAATTACAAAAATAAGAATCAATAATATCAAAAAAGAAGTTAATGAGGAAAATTTCATTGATAATTATACAAATCAAAATCTTGTTTTAATTGGAAATTGGAAATAGAATCTAGTCAGAGTATGGTATTCTACTCGGACTAGATTTTATTTCCAATTTTCAATTAAAACACGATTTTGATTTGAATATTCATCAAAGATTAGATATGAATGAAGAGAGAAAGATCGATTGTGTCCATAATAATAATAATAATAACAATGATTACACCATCAATTTCAATGAAGGGATACAAACAAAACTTTTTGGAGCAAAATTAAACCATTTAGAAACGAATCACAGAAATAAAATTGAAGTTTCAATAAATAAATATGATCATATTTTTGGAAAACACAAGTTTGATTATGGTCAGGTGCAAAATAAGGAGGCACATATAAAACTTTTAGAACACGAATTTATAGCAAAAAAAACATACAGATGCTGAATGGAGGATCAAAAAGAGATAGAATTCCAAATAGGAGGATTGTTGAAAGCGAATCTGATTGAGGAGTCCTCCTCACCTTTTGCATCACCAGTCACTTTAGCATATAAAAGAGATGAAGGGTCTAAAACCAGTTTATGTGTAGATTTTCGTGAACTCAATAAATTAATTGTTCCCGAACCACAGCCTTTCCCATTAATTGATGAAATCTTAGCCAAGACCCGAAATAAAAAATTCTTTATTACATTAGATGTAAATTCTGCCTTTTGATCGATTCCTATTCGTATCAAAGATAGATATAAGACTGCTTTTGTGACACAGAATGGTCACTGGCAATGGAAATGTTTACCTTTTGGACTTAAAACATCCCCGGCCATATTTCAACGTATATTGAATAATATTATTAGAAAATATAACCTTAATTTATTCTACCTAAATTATATAGATGATATTCTAATATTTTCTTCAACATTTGACCAACATATAGAACATTTGGAGAATCTCTTGAAAGCAATATGTAATGAAGGATTCAGACTTAAATTTATCAAGTGTAATTCTGCAGAAGAAGAAGTCAAATATTTAGGACATATTGTAGGAAACAATACAGTACGACCTATAAATGACAATTTAATTTCCATTAGGAATTTTTCTCCACCAGATACTCGGAAGAAGATAAGGCAATTTTTGGGTAAACTTAATTTTTATCACAAATATATAAAAGATTCAGCTAGATTATTAGAACCGTTGCATAATTTATTGAGAAAAGATGTAAAATTCAATTGGTCATTGGCTTGTCAGGAAGCTTTTAATAAGGTGAAGGACATCCTTTGTTCTGAGCTAATTCTTGCAATTTTTGTTTTGTGGATCGGTGTCCCAAAAAAGTAGGTTTTTTGTAACTTCACTAAAATCTTTTCATTAATTTTGAATATTAATTGTTCATAAGCGGGAACGAGAGTATGAATTATTAAAATTGACAGTCCAGGGTCCTGAACTCTTTCAAAAAATTGATTTAAACAATTACTATGATTTGATTTT
The DNA here is from genome assembly GCA_034642435.1 of Megalocaria dilatata. Lineage (NCBI taxonomy): Eukaryota > Metazoa > Arthropoda > Insecta > Coleoptera > Coccinellidae > Megalocaria > Megalocaria dilatata. Next base: position 102,740,106 of record CM067854.1, on the reverse strand, counting down.
GGAATATCGTTTTACATCAATTGCTTTTCAAAAGACTGAAAACTTGTAAATAGTGAAATTTGTATTGTATATAATAGTTCATTATATGTGATATCTCATTTAAATGTGTTATTTTTGCTCTATCCATCTCCTCAGAAAATACTTTTAAAACAAAAGACTTGTCCTTCGTGCAACGAGCACGAATCCAAGTTCTTTCCAAAAAGAGAGTTTAGTAAAGTAAGTATATGATTTGATATATTTTCGAGTTGGGAACTAGATTCAGGAATTATTAGTAGAATGTAGATAGTAAATGGTGACAGTGGTAAGGATTTATAGTCAGCAAAAGGTTTATATTAGGTATTATTTCGTTTTTTGCATATTTCATTATTCAAAAATTGGAATTAACTTTATTTTTATTGAAAGTAGGAAATATAAAAAGTTTCACATATATTACCCTTTTTTATAATGAGTATAAACACACTTATATATTAAGGGAAACGACCTTGAGTGGGTTTCAGATAAAGTGGTATATTACACTACTATATATACTGATGCCAGTATTCAAGGAGTAGGAGCTGTTCTTGAACAAAAACAGATTAATGGTGAAATAAAACCCATAGCGTATTTTTCTGAAAAACTAAATAAATATCAAAAAAACAAGAAAGCAATCTTCCTAGAATGTCTGGCAATTAAATTTTGGAAATATTGGCTAATAGGACATAAATTTATTGTTGTTACTGACCATGAGCCATTACAAGGGAAAGAATTTCCTACAAGACCAGATGAAGAGCTGGGTGACATGATAAATTTTCTATCACAATTTGATTTTGAGATTGGATATGAACCAGGAAAAAGAAATGTAGAAGCAGATTGCCTTTCTAGAAACCCAGTTCTGGAAGAAACGGAGAATATGGACTAATGAAAACACTATTAACAGATCAATACCCAGGAATAAATTCAGACAATATATGAGAAGTTTGAATATACAATTGATTTTCACAACAGTAGATTGTCCTTTTTTTAATGGTCTGAATGAACGACTAAATCAGACATTAGTGAACATAATAAGGTCCAAAAGGAAAAGGAAATGTAGAGGCAGATTGCCTTTCTAGAAACCTAGTTCTAAAAGAAACGGAGAATATGGACGAATGTATAAGAACAGTTAATTTGGTGGAATTAAATGAAATAAAAAACGAAAAGAAAACTAGGGCATGGATGAAAATAGCCGATGAATTTATTGAAGAATACAATAGAACAGACCATTCTACAACTGGATGTAGCCCAGAATATTTACTTTGTGGCAGAACTGATCCCATTGCTCCAGAAGAACTTATTGAAGAGAGAAATTTACCAAAAGATAAGAAAATAATATATAAAAATTCTTTACGCTATCATAAATACAATAAAAGACTGATCGACAGAAATAGGAAACATGATTTTAAAATTGGAAACATGATTTTAAAATTGGAAACATGATTTTAAAATTGGAAACATGATTTTAAAATTGGAAACATGATTTTAAAATTGGAGACTATGTTTATGTTGAAAATAAATCAAAATTGAATAGAGAAAAACTTGATGAAATAAGAATAGGACCTTTTCCTATAGTGAAAAAAATTTCTAACACTATATATGGGAAAGATATTGGAAATAAGAAAGGGACAATGAGTATTTTCCTATAACTAAGTTGCTCCCATGTGAAAGCGCAAACATGTAATGAGGGGTGCATACTTTGTGTGGGGAGATGTAAAAATAAAATTGTTATTTTTAGGGAAAACAACTTTGTAACTTCTATGTCCTATGATGTATGTTCTATGTCTAAAATTTTAACCTAAAACTGTCACATGTCATATTTAGTTAGCTGTTAGAAATGTGAATTGAGAAACCCGAAGAAATAGCATTGTTTCTGATTTCTTTCAGGTTAGTAAGCTATTTTTTTATTTCTTTGTATGTTATTATTTTATTTTGTGTATGTTATTCTGGTATATTTTAAACTAAAGAAAATAAATTCTTTCAGAATAATGACATCAAATCGTCCATTTCTTCAATTATAAAAATATTGTTATAGACTCCTGATTTATTATCTTTGTTTGATTTATCTTTATTATGATGATTGCGCCGCCATGATGGAAAATATGTAAACAAACACTTCGACCAACCTCAGTATATGGGTCTTCGCGGGCTTATCGCGGTCGAAATCAATGACGTCATTGTTGACGCTTTAAGAACGCCCGCAACGACCCTGATCTGCAAGTAGAAGAACGACACGAGCGTTTTGGGCGTCGTGGTCGCCTAGCGGAATGCACTATATGTCTGTCATTCATGTGTATATGAATTAATAAAACCAACATAAGGACGTACAGTATTTATATTAAACATACAAACTTACGTCCGAAGGCAACGCCACATCGCCGATTATTTATAAAGTGCAAACATGGAAAATGTGCAATTCAATCTGAAGGAATCAATTCAATAGGAAAAAAATCGATCGAAATTGCATCTTATTAACATCTAAAAAATTCAGAATTATACACAAGTCACAGTCTTAGGCTCTCCTTGGCTACTTTCTTTGCCAATTGTGGAGAAGCTATCACAAATATCAAACGTTTAGGAGGATGGAAGTCAACTTCTGTTGCTGTGGGATACTTGGAAGATTGTACAAATCTGAAAAAAGGAATGTTCAACAAAATTCTTAATTTGAATGCTCTTCATCTTCAAACTGCACTTCACAGCCATTATCTTCTTCCAAGGAGCAGTTGATTCTAACCAACACTTTGGCTTCGGCGATTAACATGCATAACGCGTCTAACTGTACATTTACGTTAAATATTATTAATAATAGGTAAAAAGCTTCCTTATTACAATTTTTGTGTGCTGGTAGTTAGTCTCGTTTTCGTTCAGATGAATACAGAATTCATAAACATTTGAGTTTCAATTTATTTTATTCGCTTGTAGAAAAACTGTTATTCCTTACTCTTGCGAAAACTGCATTTCCCACACTCAACTGAAGAAAACTTCATATCAACTTAGTTCCTAAAATGCACCCTATGGACGTTAGAGCTTCTTCAACATGATCTCATAAATCGAATAAACTAGAGATATCTTTATCAAAATTAGGTGGATTCAAATGGAATTCAGTGCATGGAGGTTTTTGGATAAACTGAATAGTCTGGTGATCAAAGAACTTACTGATTCTCATCGGTAAGAGGAGCGAAGGTAATGGGGGGATTTTTCATAAAATTACTTCTAATTTTTCACTGGGTGATAAAATTAAAATTTTAATCAAAGAAATAGACTCCTCATACATTTTTGAATAAAAAAGGTACCCTTCGTTGAAAGTGTTTACGGAGCACCATTCTCGAGAAAAAAGTTATTTTGTGATGATATGCATTCTAACTGATACGGACTGCATATTCCGAAAAACATAATAGGTGTCTGTCACTTTGACATTTGTCAGCAATAACGTTATATTGAATCCTGTCACACAAAATAGTATTCAAAAAATTGATTTAAGATAAATAATCCAAAAGAAAATGAAAAAAATGTATTCGAACATAAATCTAATCAACGAGTTTAACCGAGTAAAGGACAAAATAAAAAAACAAAACCTCTAACACATAAACGGTATAAAATAAACCACAGTAAATATTCAAAATGCCCACCGTTAATTTAAATACATTTTCGCATCGACGTCCACACATTAACAAAAATCCCTGGAATATTCCTAATTTGTACGCAACCAACACGTTGCTCCAATACTTGAATATTTCGAACTGCAGTTTAGTACACGTATTCTTTCAAATATCCCCATAAAAAAATTAAGGGGATTCAAATCCGGAGAACGAGCTGGCATATGTACAGGTCCTCCTCGGCCACTCCATCTTTGATCATGAATTTGATCCAAATATTCCCTAACGCCCCGACAGAAATGCGCAGGAGCCCCTTTATGCACGAAAATCATATTCAGTCTATTTAAGCAAGGAACATCATCCATCAAATCTGGTAAAATATGTTGTAAAAAATACAAATAGCTTTCTCCATTCAAACGATTCGGCAGTACATAAGGCTCGATCAAAGAGTCATTTATAATTCTCACCCAGACATTTATGATGAATTTGTCTTGATGGTTCAATTCCAAAATTGCATGTGGGTTTTCGTCTGCCCAGACGTGAATATTATGAAAATTGATTACAACATCTCTCGTAAATCTGGCTTCGTCAGTGAACAAAATATTGTTCCCGAAGTCAGCATTCAGTCGTAACTGCTTTGTTAACCAATAAAAGAATTCCAGTCTTGCTGGGAAGTCTTCTGGTTTCAAGGCTTGAACCTTTTGCGGGCGATATAGATAGAGTAATTGCTCATGAAGAACTTCTCACACCGTGCTCTTCGGAAATCTTTTTTGTACCGAAATTCGTCGCACACTAATATTTGGATTTGCTGTTACAACTTCCAAAACGGCTTCTTCATTTTCAACAGTACGGGTAGAAGGAACTTTACTACATTCAGAAGGAATAAAAGTGCCCTTTTCGCATAATCTCCGGTGAAGGTTCGCGAACGTTTTCACGCAAGGAAGGACTCGTTCAGGAAACGTCTGGCAGCACTCCAATTTCCATCAGCTTTTCCAAAATGCATATCAGTCATTTCTTGATTTGAATATGGAACCATTTTTATCAAATCAGATTATTTTTTAGATACAGGAATGTACAAAGAGCTCCCTAAATTTTCGTGTTTTATTGATAATGTCAAACTGACACTAATGTTTTTAGAGATGTAGCAGTTCATGGCTCAGTTAGAATGCATATCAGTACAAAATCACTTTTTTCTCGAGAATGGTGCTCCGTAACGCCTTCAACGAGTATCTCTTTCTTCATAAATGTATGTGGATTCTATTTCTTTGATTAAAATTTCAATTTGATCACTGAATCAAAAATTAGAAGTAATTTTATGAAAAACCCCCGTATTATATCCGCCACTGACGAGAATCAGTAAGTTTTTTAATCACTTGACGATTCAGTTCATCCAAAAACTTCCATGTACTGAATTTCATTTGTCACTTTGAAGAAGCTCTAACGTACATGGGGTGCATTTTAAAACCTAAGTTGATATGAAGTTTTCTTCATATTCTCACACCCTGAAATATATCAACGTTAAATCCGGTATATTAGTAATATTGAAAAGCAACAACCCCTTAATGAACGGAAACAAACATTCACTCTATTCCGGGTACAAGTGACTTTTCTCAACATATTGTTAAGCCTAGATTACATTCAGCCACTGCTATTCGCACTGACCAAAGATTTCCAGCAATACTTCTGCGGCACAGCATAGACAAACTATTAATAAAGACTGCCAACTACCAAAATTCTTGTAACGTTTCGTTAGTTCGAAGAAACAGATACAGGCATCACTGATGTCGCCTACGTGATCATGATGCTAAAGCGCAACTGCCATAAACAAAATCAAAACGAAACTTATTTACATTGCGGCTATTTTGAATTAGATGAATGTGTAAAATATCCGAATATCTGTGAGAAATCCATATACAGGTATGGAAAGAACAGTCGGAAACATAGGAAATTCAATGTTAATCTATTAACAACGTCGGACCTGAGGAGCAGTGGAAAAATCAAAACCTCAGCGCGATGCGATGATAAATAAACGACTGTTTTCTCTCAATAGCAGTTTCTAGAGGGAGGGGATGATCTACAGGCAGTCAGTATTTACACTATGCACTTCTCTCGAGATCAAGTTTAGGCAATGGCGGACGACGAAATTTTATAATATTCAGAAATAATATAACCTACCTTTGGATAACATCTGTCCCCGGGGAACTCAGAGCCATAGGAGTGCTCGAATTAGAAAACAGGTGTGACTCACTTTCTGAGTGCCCCAAACCCATATATCACCCTCACTAAAGCGACCTTTGAAGCTAGATTAGGACTGCTCGCCGAGCCCTATTCACCAAGCAGACTTAACAGCACAGAGAGTACCCAAGGGCGATCAATTACAAGGAGAGAAGAATCAACCCCCAATGCAGCCCGGGAAAACACGGCCAAATTCCACCTGTTATAATCTGGACTTTACATAACAGGTAGTAAATCACATTCAAACCTGTATTGACCAATGACCACTCATAACGACCAAAGAGTAGGCCAGTACAACATCACGAATCTCAAACAATATCAGTGATCAGATAAATTAAGATGATATGGCCCATTTGGTTGACCAATCAAATTCCGAAGACCATTGCTGAGCCACCGACTGTATTCTGGGCCTACCAGAGTCTCAACTGAGTCATCCAGCAGATCACTCCTCTATACTTGGAAGCCCCCGAACCACCATAGGCTATTGGATGAGGAGTTCACTTCTACTGGCCCTTCGTAACTCGCAGAACACTACATTTTGTACCAGTGAGCCACCACCTTGTAATAAGCCAACTCTTTGTGGGAGGATAGAAAATGTTACTAGATTGACTAATTTACGAATGGGAACCAATCCTAGTCGAGCGGTCCTGGGAAGGGTACGGCCTTCGTAAAAATGGAAGGTCTTTGATGTTAATAAATTTTCTCTGTGATAATGAAAATGGTAATGAAACTCAATTATGGATTTAAATCTAAAAAATATGACACACTGAATAATTAAAGAGAGGGCGATGCGGATCCCTCAATCCCTACAAATCATTTATATAATTCTTAATTCTCTTTAAATTCTTCGAACATAATAATTACAAAGAGATGTGTCAACCTACCACCTACTTCTTAATTTCTGACTCTACAACAATTCCCCTCCCGCTGAGCTATTCACACTCGTCTATGGTTTCTATGGTTATTTTTTTTCATAGAGAAACTTAGTTATTTTGAAAGCAACCACAGTATACAGATTATGCATTATACAACAATATTTAAATATTATAGAATGTACATGCGCAAAGTGATTTGCGCATGAGATTACATAGTTGGCGGGATTTTACGCCTTAACACTGGACACACGCGATTTTCTACAAGAAACGGCCTATGTTACACGAACAATAAACGATAAAGAACGACTACCGATACTCTTAATTCCTTGTTCCCGGAACTTAGCAGTATCTTTTCAATTTCTCCAATTCTTCCGACTCAATTCTCAAACTTCTCGACGATCTTACTAGTTTTTCCGGAGTGTCAAGACTGCCCGACAAACTTTCCCTTGACCCTTTTAATACCTCGTACGAGTCGGTTTCCTCCTTCCAAACGTTTAGTTCGTTCACCCGCTCAAAATTCCAAGATAGCACTTTTGAGAAAACTTCGGCTCCTTGTCGAGCCACACAGTAATTTTCTTTCATGAAGCAGTTCTTTTGTGCCTCGAAAGCGAATTCCTAAGTTTAACATCAACTGGTCTGGAGATTAGAATAAACAAATTAATTCAGGATCATTGAACCTCGCGTTGAATTTGCTATTGTCCACTGAATTAATCCCTGTATCATTACACCCCTTTCATGAATTCTAAATCTTATTGGTTTACCACAACCTCACTTTCACAACTCACAGATACCCTGTCATCTGTAGTCTAACAACATTCATGTGCCCTTGAAAAGACGGTCCCTGAAATTGATCGGTCTAGGGGCGCCCAACTGAATGAACCTCGTAGGCCACACCTCTTCTCAAGACAGGCAAACCCCCACCAAAGGTTTGTATGGAGTTACCTTTCTGGGAGATACCTCCAGTACCTACTTCATAATCCAAAGAGACCCAAACCCCCAAAGTACAGTTCATGACGCCAGGAACCCTCTGTTATCAATTCTTCAATGTCTGATAAAAGATCGGACACACCTTGTTTAACTTAGCAAAATCATCATTTTATCATTTCTGTATACATTTATTTTGTATCCCAGGGACGTCAAGTGATTAGGGACGTGTAATGATTTTCCCACAATAATACTCCTTGGGTAGTCCTATTTACCAGCGTTGTTATGCTACAGTCAAAATTCTGCGGCCCTCTTAAGCTCTTAACACAAACACCAGGCCACCTCATCGTTATTATCAGACATTATTTGCCCCCTTCCACATATCACTTACTTTTACTCACACTATTCGATACTGGATGTGATATTTCTGGCAGAAATGCTGAAAGACAAAAAATCTACCCCTTTTATAGAATTCTGATAATATGTAATGTATCTCTGGCTAACATCTATCTCCATGTAACTCTGGGCCATATGAATGCCCGAATTAGATAACAGGTGTGACCCACTTTCCGAGTGCCCAAACCTATATATCACCCTAAAAAGCGACCTTTGAAGCAAGATTAGGACTGTTCGCAGAAACCTATTCACCAAACAGACTTAACAGCACAGAGATTACCCATAGGAGATCAATTACAAGGAGAGAACAATCAACCCTCGATGCAGCCCAGGAAAACACGGCCAAATTCCACCTGTTATAATCTGGACTTTACATAACAGATGGTAAACTACATCCAAACCTATGTTGACTAATGTCTCCTCATAATGACCAATGGGTAGGCCATTTCAACATCACGGACCCCAAATTATATCACTGGCCAGATAAATTAAGATGATGAGGCTCATTTGCTGACCACTATGAAGCCACCGACTGTAATCTAGGCCTTCCAAGGTGAAAGGCTCAAATACATATGCACTGACAGCACTTCCCGATCAATAAAAATACTAGTGCGTTAATGGCTGAAGCCAAACCACCACTAGCATTGATGAAGACCAGGGGACATAGTGCTATGCTAACAAAGTTTTTTTGCTAACTTATTTATTTTTAGATGTAGTTAAGAGATCTGGGATTTTAAGGAGTGCTCTAAAAGATATGGAATTATACAGAGTACTCTGAAGAACTCTAACCTTTTTATCGTGATCATCTAGTGACAAGAGAATAGGACGTTACGTTGTGTAGACAACCCAAATTACACCTAACGACAGCAAAGAAACAGTGACGGGAGGTTCAAATATTCAAAACGCAGTAATGCCAGAATAATATACTTCTACTAGCTGACCCGGTGAACTTCGTATCACCTAGCTCGTTACTTACAGCTTTTAATTTGTGATTACTGGTTGCACTATGTACGTTAAAGATGTTTCGTTATTTACTGAAATTTATTCATAACTAAAAAACCAATTTGGAAAACAGTCGACTTGACGGGCCATCCCTGTAACTTCCCTTTATTTTTGGACATTAAGTGCATACAATTTTGTGAATTTTATTGCTTTTGACCTCGCAAAGCTTTTAATTAAAAAAAAAACATTATTTTTTCAAATTTTAAATTAAAATAAGCTGACTCGGCAAACATTGTTTCGCCATTTATATTATTCCTAGGAAACATTTTTTTACTTCAATAAAAATAACTATATCGCATACTGTAAGTGTGCGAGGATGTACTTATAATCGAAAGCGTAATAAGCAATAAAAGTATGTTTTATTTAGGTTAGTAAATTAATATTTATTAATGTAACGAATATATTTTGAATTATAATTTCTTATATTATAGCTTTCTAAACATCAAAAATAATTATTTATATTCTTACTTTCAATTATGGCAGTTGAAAAAAAAATTAATCTCTACACTAATAGAGTGTACCATATTCTTGGTTAGTCCGTCTTTAGCCAACACAAACAAACTGGATGGTTTCCTCACGGGAGAACATGCCACATATAGTTGTCAGTGGCAAAAGCATGGTGTTTCCAAATCTAAGCCACATACAGACAATGTCTGGCCTTGTGACTTGTTGATTGTCATAGCGAATGCCAATCTAATTGGGAATTAAGTGCGTTTGAATTCGATTGGCATATAAGTAGAAATCATAGGGATTCGTGGCAGCAACACATTTTCGCCTTGAAACTTGCCATTCAAGATGATCGCTTCAATAACGTTTTTCATTGATTTTTTAATGACTAATCGTGTGCCATTACACAGCCGTAGTGGGTTTAAATTACGAAGCAGAATAATCTGAGATCCAACCTTCAATTGTAAATGGTGTGGAGGCATGCCTGGCAAAACCAATGAATTTAAAAACTCAATTGGATAATTCACAGTCTCGTTGGTATCACAAACTGCATCGATAGATTTGTATGACACCAAATCCCCAGGCAACAATTGTTGTATCTTTAAATTTAAACCATTGACGCCCACATTTTTAGCAGCCAAAATGGCTCTTTCTGCCAGCCATTTAGGATTCGCATATTGTGTGTGTACGTCGGGAAATACGTGATCGATAAGAATATTTTGCGAGTCGATGATTGTGCCGAAGTCGGTCTGTAATTTTATGCATCCAGTATTTTCATGTACAGCAACTTTCCCATTTCCAATATCTAACAGTTGTTTAGAGAAAGTTTCAGCGGATGGATCTTGAAGCATTTGAACGCGCATGTTCACCGTCAGTTGTACTTTTTCAACACTACGCCATTGTGGCGATGATTTTAAGTAAGCTTTGATTTCATCAGCGTACGTTGAACGTGGAATAACGGGAAGTGTTTGTCTGAAATCACCTGAAAGGAGTAACAAAATGCCGCCAAATAGTTTATCGTTGTTTTTTATATCTTTTAATGTCCTATCCAATGCCTCAAGCGAATGTTTGTGTGCCATAGTGCATTCATCCCAGATAATTATTTTACATTGTTTCAGCACTGTAGCCATAGACGATTGTTTTTTTAAGTTGCACACTGCATCTGGATTACTTTGAATGTTCAACGGCAGCTTAAATGCTGAATGAGCTGTTCTGCCTCCATCTAACAAAGTTGCTGCAATGCCAGAAGATACAACGGCCAATGCGATGCCATTTTTTGAACGTATCTCGGCAAGAAGTAGCGAAATAAGGAATGTTTTGCCAGTTCTACCTGGTGCATCAAAAAAAAAAGAATCCTCCTTGTCCTGGCGAAACTGCCAGCATGATGCGGTCGTAGATAATTTTTTGTTCATCATTTAGTAGTGGAACATTGCGACTAACAATTATTATTATTATTATTATTATTATCCTGATACTCCTAGATCTTCGGTGAAGATCCCTCAGAAGCTTTTTCAGCTTGTGCGAGTTAGGAGTTCAGTTGTGTTCTGTGTAGGCTTTGTTACTGCGATCTTGCGCCACTTTAGGTCACAGCACTGTTAATTTTTGACCCAACAGTGAAATGGTGGCAGATACCCGTCCAACTAGAAAATTTCTTTTCTACCTGAATAGGATTCGAACCCTGGACCTCCCGGTCACGAGTCCGATGCTCTCCCGCTGAGCTATCCACACTCATTACACAATGCCTGCCATTTCTACAGCATCGTACTGTAGTTCACGATTTATATCTGTCTTGAGTAAATCAGATGCACTTCGATTCGGTGAACTCATACCGAAATGACTGATTCGTAAATTCGCAATAGCGATGCAAAGATTCTGGATAGCAATCAATGCTTCATTGTACATTGCATCACTGAATGACATCGTTAGATGGTTGGTTGCACCTTGTACGATGTCGATTCAATATATCATTAGTCATTGAATCTTTGTGATCCTAGAAGGGCAAAAAATTCAGAGTAATATGAATTTTTTTATTCTAAGTCATGACAAAATAAAAAAAAAAATCCTTGCAAAAAAATTAAAGTTTTTAATTGACAAATAAAAAATAGAGGTTGATCGTAGAGAGGTGAAAATTTGAAGTTGTATGTATTTTTGTATACTATATCATAAAAAAATGAAAAAAAAAGGTTTGTCCAAAAAAATTTAGGGGTGGAACACACCTAACATTTAGGGGGATGAAAAATAGATGTTGTCCGATTCTCCACCCTGCCCGATATGCATGCCTCGAATGACAAAAATCGGTCGAGCCGTTTCGGAAGAGTACAATTACAAACACCGTGACACGAGAATTTTATATATTAGATTATTAATGTTAAAAAGCAACAACCCTCAATGAATGGAAACACCTTTTTCAGCCTGTGGTTAAATCTACTCTACGCAGTGGTTCACAAAGCTGCACAATGAATCCAATGGCGCCCCGGGTCTAAATGACTTATTACTACATATCGTTAGGTCGGTAACTAGCTCAAATCGGATATTATTCTTATAGAGCGTAAGGGCTTAGAAGGGACAGGACACAGCCAGCAATCGTACCTACAACTACACTTCCGGTAACCAGTGCAGAACCTCCCGTTACAAGGGGTAAGTTCAAATGGACAGTAAGGTAAGGGTAACTGTGGTATGCCCAGGAGATCTCCTTGAAGAGGTGATCTAACATAATTCGAGTCAACTGGAAAAGTTACTATCAAATGGACTGTATCTGGCCTCCTCGGGGTGATCAAGGCTCAGATATTACTGAAGAACGAACCGAACACTACCTGGAGGATCACGTAAATTAATCCCTGGGAATATCACAATACCTCGGAACACTGATCTAGCAATCACTCACACATTCTCATGGTAGCGTTGGATATCCGGAGCTATTTACTGTCACTATACGATATGTCGTCCTCTACCAAGACTACTCAGCGATTTACCCTAAAGAACGCCACTGGTTCACAAGGAAGACAATCTCTCAAAGTGAGCGGGCACGTGCATATGGTAAATAGATAACACAAACTGACTAGGATGTTATAAAATAGATACAGTACAGCTAGACGTGTTAATGAACGTTACAATAAGAACAAATAAAGAAATAGGTAACTGTAGGATCACACAAGAGTACATACAAATCAATTACATATCAAGCACTGCAATTAGTAAGAACAGATAATAAAAATCCCTATTAGCAAGCATTTCGCAGATAAATAACCACTATTTACAAATACAGCAAAAAGCAATCAGGTACCGAGAGAAAGTATACTGTTAACGTAAGCAAGACTTGCCCTAGTGGCAGCAAGCTTCGTAAATGCGTCAACCTCGCGATCGGACAACTGTGCACCTCATGCGTATAGGGGACTGAACAAGTTGTTGTAACTGTTGGTAGTGGTACGTTCAGTTCTGTTTAAGACAAAGGATAGATAGGTCAAGGTTCAAGCTATCAACAGTATATTTTATTACTAAGTTAGTTATAGTTATCAGCGATACAAACTTCCCTACCGTTCTATTCGATTGTTAAACTGACTGAGACTGTAAAAATATATGTTAAAAACCAGGTGTTACCAGTAAAGATCCTTACATATACAATACAACCAAATAACTTGTGAGAGTCGTGTTGCTTTAGTTATATACGAGGGCAATGCATTTTAGTTAAAACATTCCGGTCGGATTAAATAACACTGAAGCAAAAATACAAGAACGAAAAGAGATCAATGGAAGTACAATGAACGAGCGGACAATCCCTAATTTCACATTAACGCTAAGGTGGTATTCAACAATGTAAAGCATGCAATTAATCAGAAGCATTTAAAAGAAGTTTACTCATTAAGATTTACCAAGGGGGAATGTTATAAGTACTATTATCTCGAGTATGTTTCTAAGTCGCTCAGGAGGTTTTTTCCAAGAACCTTCCTCACGAATTCTTCGAAATACAATGGGAATGCTATAAGAACATTGTTCTGCTTTGTTATTGTCACTAATCACATACGTGTCAAATTACAGTGCCACAGAGTATTTGACACAAAAAATAAGGCGGGTAAATATAATGACGTAATGGTGGAATTTGTATAATCAATGAGAGACTCTGAGACTCGTATGATCCTAAGAGTTGTTTAGGTGGTGTAGCTTAGAGGATACGGAACTCTTCACTTGGTATGGAGCGGGAGAGTTATAGCTGTAGAATTTATGAAAAAGGTATTTGTAACAAGCATTGAGAGAATTTTCATTTGGAATAAGTCTCAGGTATTTTATCCATACTCTGTGCGTGCGCCAAACCACTGAACCAATTTTACTGCGATAGTAGGTTATGTTTTGATTAGTCAGTGTCATTCAGGTGACGCTCTTTCCAATTATCTCTTATTGTTCAAATGAAAACGTTCTAACTTTAAGACCACACCTAGGAAAATTTTCAGGCGTTAGTACGTATCAACGGGTAATTTTTTTTTTATTATTTCAGACACTAATATTTTGGAAATGTCTGCCGTGTTTGATGAAAGAGAAGAATATTTGAAGAGTCCATACTTTAAAAAGCATATTTATAGTGATTTTAGTCCATTTTATATTACAGTAACAATCTGTGCCATTGTTGGGTTATCCATATTTATCCTGAATTTTGTTCTTGGATGCTGCTCGAAATACTCAGATTATTGGAACAATAGACATACAGGTAAGGTAAAATGGGTCATTTATACAAATAAGTATTCAATAAATATTTTCTTTTTCATTTATCGGAAATAAAGTAATGACTGTTATACATTTTCAATATATTGAAGGACCAATTGATAGATTTGTATTTTATTCTTTCGATAAATTCAATATTCAGTATTTGTTATAGCTCTAGACAATAAGACAACTTTTTTTTTAACATGATCCAATTCTTACTTACGTACTCCTGAATACATTTCAAGTTGCAAGGGTTTAAAATGTTTTATGTCATAATGCAAATATGAAATACTGCAAAATTATTGGTAGTTGCTTTTTGATCAGTATTTTGAGTGATAATTCTTATTATATGAAAAATACACGAAGAATATTTCTCCTTTTTAGGTAACCGTTGGTTAGTATCTCTGTGGACTGCAACTCCACATCAGCAGCCACCACTGGACTACACAGAACTCAGAATTATTTCAGTGGCAAAGGGAAATTCACAACTTACTCCCCCACCTCCTGAGATTCACAGTGTTGAATATTTAGAACTTCAAAAACGTGAAAGTGACATTTAACCATAATGTTTCATGTATATTGGGCTAGCACAGCATTCCTGACTATGTTCATTGTTGGGATCATTATAATCATGCTCAGATGGGGACCTAAACTGTGCAAACTCCGACATACTGCCCTTTCAGAAGAAAGGGATTGGAGTACAAATTCTTATGAACACACAATTTCTTATGCATAATCCATTAAAAAGTTTTATTTTATCAGAAATTACAAATGCTAAAAACAGTATATTTTGTATGGTTGTAACATATGTAACTCCACCTAGAAGTAAGAAAATCTGTTTTATATCAAATTGAAGTATAGTTGTAGATCTTTACCTACAGTTTATGCTAAATCTCTAATTATTGTACCTCCAAATTTTTATAATGCTTTTACATTTGATTGTAATATGATCAGTATTAAATTATCATACTTTTATTAAGTTACTATCATTTGATAGTATATCTCATATTTATATAAAACTATAAATGTTTAAAATATGAATCTCCGTCCATATGCTACTATAATATGTGTATTGTAATCCGTCCTTTTACCATTTTTATTGATTAAAATTTTTATATATCTAGAATAATTGCTATTTTTTTATTCAAATTTTCTGTAATTTGATTTATGAAATATTTTATGTCAAAATTCAAATGATTAGTACTACTCATCTTAAGTTTGCGTTATAACTATTGAAAGAGCCATATAAACTTAGATCGACTGACGAGTTTATCTGCTGTTGATGATTATATTTGTGCACTGCTTAAAAGTTAATAAGTTATTCAATCTTGAACTTAGCGGGAAATTTTCTCTACTCAATAAACTTGAATATAAAGTGTAAGTAAGTGCAAATTATTATCAACTCTTGACATATTCAAGATAATTTTTTTTCTTTATCAGAAATTACAAATTCTATGAGCTAATTTAATATAGGAAGAGGTAAGGAGTGAAAAGGCTTCCTCCAATAGGTAAATTCTCGTGTTTAAATTAGATCAGCTGACCATCGTCTTCAGTCTTATTGGTTCAGTGTTTGTCAGCATCCGTAGTAACAGGTCATTTGGATGTCCATCTAATTTAATATGATGATGTTGGGTTCTGCCTTTGATGACATCTTGAATGTATGGAGAGGTCATCATGTAATGTTTGGTTGGTTATATACCACAGTATGTTGGCTATCAGCCTCAATATTTTCGATTGACATCTCTGTACCAGGGAAATGTTTGATTTGCTTGCACAGCCCAAATTTCAATACCGTAAATCCATATTGGGGTAAACTGTTTTGGACAGTAAAACTTTATCCAGGGATAAGTTCTATCTTCTACCAATCAATCGGTGTAGTTCTTTGGTTTTCAATTCCATTTGTTTCCTTTTCTTTTTTATATGCTCCTACTGGTGAGCTTGGTGTCCAGGTGAAATCCAAGATGTATTGCGCTTGTGTATTGTTAAACCGTATGAGAGGACAACGCTTCTGGACCATTCTGCATTTGTATGTATTGGGTTTTTGATTGACGGGATTTGTTCCTTTGGTTTTTTCGTGGATTTTATGGGCTGCATATTATGTTGTCAGACAAAACTGTTGTAAGCTGGACAAATATCTATTTAAAACCAAATTTTGAGCCGTTGGTTCAGAGGCATGTCTTCCAATAAATCAAAAATTTGATTTCAAATGGGCGGTTGTCTTTCACACAATAGTCGAAGAAAAGTTATAGAAAGGTTGGAGGTTCATTTTGAAGGAAAATGGATAGGAAGATTCGAACCAATCAGATGGCCTAAGCTCCTACCTTACACCTATAGACTTATTCCTTTGGGGTGTTTCAAAGGACATGGGGTATACTACCCCTGTTAAGGCAATGACGGGGGCAGTTACGAAAAGCTGTGGATTCTATCCGAAACTGATTTCACAAAAGGTGGCAGGTATTTTCAGAGTTATTTGTCGTAACTTTCAAACTTGTATGAATAAATTTGCTTCAGGCTGTGTATATCTCACTGTTTGTACTTTACAGTTTCACATCTATTGTCAAAGGAAAATTAAATAGAATGTTTTATACGTCATTGAAAAGCTTTATAAACAAGAGCAATTTTTACACATCATTTCAATGAGAGTTTACGGCGCGAAATTTAGAGTGAACTTTGACCAAAGATTATGGCTGAAGAAACTTTCATAATCATTTTTTCCTTAACCAACTTATGATGAATAAATCTCCATGAAACCACCCTAGTCTAAGCAGAATTTTCCATTCTTGTTTCTGGTTTATCAGCATAAACCAATTACTTGACATAACCCCAAACAAAATAATCCAGCGGAGTTATGTCGCATGATCTTGGTGGCCAATTAATTGGACCATTTCTCGAAATAATGTTATCGCCTTTTATTTCAATAAATCGATTGTTAACCTAGCAGCATGAGATGTAGCACCATCTTGTTGGAACCAAAACACTTCTGGGTCGATACTATTCAAATTTTGAAACAAATAACCATTGATCATCGATCTCCAACGGTGTATACTGAATTTTGAGTAAGATGATAATTTTCAAGTTATGCTGTGTTTTTTGTGAAAAAAATTTGATAAACGTTATAAAATAGTAGAATCTCGAATAACTTTACAACGAAAGATAATTGGACCATATTTTATAGGAACTTTTTTGTTTCAAATTGAATCAATTTGTGAAATTTGGCCAGAGATAACTTGGGCACCTGTATATATATTTTCATTTCCTTCAAATGTCTGAATTAAAATATCAATTTAGTCTTAGTGATGAAGAATCTGTAATTGAATTCAATTTTGTCTAGCTGGTTGTTATTAAAAGTGATAACTTTCAATCAATATAAACTATTAACCTTAAATAAGCAGAAAGCAAATGTTAGCATGGGAAGAGCTAGTTCTGTTAACGTAAGCAAGACTTGCCCAGAGTCAGTTCAGATCCTTACAAGTTCAATGGGCAAAAACTTGACCTTGGAAATACGCCCACTTGAATTTCTGAAGTCAAGTAGTTGAATGCGACTATTAATTTTCCTGTCATAATCTATTTCAATTTTCTGAATATAATCTAGTACGAAATACAGAAGAATATATTTAAATCATCTATGTTCCCAACTATTTCAGTTGAGGGGAAAACAAGAATCTATGAATTTAATGGTATATCATGTTTGTTCTTTCATAAATAACCTTAAACTTTAACCAAATTTATAAGAATTATGTAGAAGAATCTAATAATACATATTGTTTAGTCTATGTGTTGACTTATGTTTCAAATATAATTTTCCGAATATTTCGCTGAAATTCTAATTATTCTTAATGCATTGTTAAACTCAATTACTAATACTGTTTTCCTAATATGACATTGCCTATATTTTGCAAAATTTGGTGAAATGAATATTTGTTACCCATCATAAAATAAGCATATCATATATTTATTCAATCATAAAATGTGTTACAATTAGTTAGCAGTTCATTTTCACAAAGTATCCCTTCCCTAGTATAAATCTTGTGATCATACATAATAAGGTTCAGCTGTTCCATCTTTTATGTACTTCTTTATTCAAGACTACAATTTTCACATGGACTGCTTGACATTTTTCAAATTTTGGTGGTAATGGACACAATTGATACTGCACTCTATCCCCAGGTAAAGGAACATATTCATCTTCTATGCTGAAAATATAGAATTTATTTGAAAAAGATGGGCGAACCATAATCATATATATTGCAAGCTTGTATTAGAATGCTATTATTGTTATACCCTAATAGCGTATGTAATAAATTTCAAAGTTCAGATATTATTGAAAAGGAATTTTATGTAAGCAAACATTTAGTTAATGGCGAACAGAAAATAGCGAAAGGTTTGAATAATAAAGCAGATTAAAGCAACATTGTTTTCACAAAATAAAGGTAATATGATAATGGCAATAAATTAAAATACTTTATACCGATAAAACAAAAGAATTAATTGAAAAAAGATATTTTAAAACACTGAGAAAAGATCCAACAGACATATTCAGCAAGGAAATCAAATCAATATTAGAATGAACTCATCATCATACAGGTGAATTCTACCAGAATAGTTATTGGCTATTTGAGGCATGGCCTCTTTTCCAAGTGACTACCAAGCAGTCTCCACAGTCCACCCAGAGGTAGAAAGTGTGATAAGGATTACGCCATATCATCGCGCGTGGCGAGAACCCCTCCGAAGAGATGAACCCACCAGCTTCCAGTTTGGGCCCCGACTCGAAAGCCAGAACCGTCTGACTGGTAGCAGCGAAAGCACTATCCAACCTCTACTGGCTCTGCAGGTCAGTACCCGAGTTGTTTGAGACGCAACTCACCCGCCGGAGGGAATTCTTATCCATCCACCCGAACGCAGTCCCAAGAACTAAGATAAACTCAAGATTGACGACTACAATTGATCCTGGTACGAGCACCGTCTAGCGGACTATACGTCCTGACCCACCGAACCCATGTGAAGTCATTTGATTGATCCTGGCGTCAAGCACTAATGGCGGAGCCATTTCGTCGAGATCCACAAACCCTAAATAGTTACGCACAGATACAGGGGCCAGGACAGGCCGGTCGAACCGTCAAGTCCCGTTAAACCCCGAGTCGTTTCATGAGAATATCCCGAAAATGGGGGTCTGCGAACAGATAAATGAAATACCCCCCTAGTCCAGCATGCGGACTTTCAACCACTGCCCCCTCGAGTCCAACACCAAGTGGGGTGGCCAGGTGGTACAAGTAACACCTGAGGGCAAGTCCACCCCCCCGAGGTAACGCAGTATGCTACATAACGCACTCGGCCATTACACAGAATCCGGAGATTTATACTGCGATAGGGTAGAGTACGCCAGTTTTAAGGGAGAAGCCCTGTGCTGCGACAGACTCCCTTGTCACTGAGTTAATCAACCGGCTCAGCCCTCCATTTCACCTGAGTAAAACTAGGGCCCCATTCGGAGATCTTCCACCATACAGGTCCAGTGACTGGCGCGAATTGGCATTACGTTAGACACCAAGACTTAACCCTCCAATTCGTCGGGACGAATTTAGGGTCCTAGTCAGGAGAGCGCCCCCATCACGTCAAGATCTAATGCCTGGGGGGCGCTCATCATCATACAGAAGGAAAAACTTGTAACAAGGTGGCACAACTGTATTCCATAATAAAACTTCACAAAACACAGTCCCTGTCCACTTTATTAGACTCGCCAAGAAAATTTTTCAAATGTTGCATTGAAACGTTAATTATTTGAATTTACATTAACATACACAACGCAACCAGTGATACAAATTTGTATCATGGGTTGTTGTTTGACTTTATAACATCTGTAATAGATGTTGATCATGCAATAAGTAGAATACAACAGTTGAAAGTGTTTGATGCTGTATTTAGAGAAGTGACAGAGTGATTTTCAGAGTTTTGAACTTAATCAATTCGTTTTATACATCTTAGTTGGAGAAGTGAGTATTCAATGGCTACTAGCAATGAATTTTTTATAATTATTTCCTGAAAATTATCATAATTCAAGAATAAGATTACTCAAAAAAAAAAATGAAAATTACATTCCTCCACTTTTCGTACAATGGGACGAAAAAAATATCTCAGTGAGCAAAAAAATGTGGACATCGAAACCATGCTCAAATATTCAGAATATCGCCAAGATTTATTTTTCACAATCATCTGTGAAGCGGATTAGCCAAAAATTGCTAACTGGTGAGTCTGCAACAGCCATAAGAAAAGGTTACTATGGTAGAAAAAAGCAAGTAAGAGTCAGAGAGTGCTCAAAAATATTGTGATGAAAAATAGAAGTCTGTCCCATCTTGACAAAAAAAAGAGACAGGATAATGTTTCCATAAGAACAGCCCGCAGCTATTTGTTTAAGATGGGCTTCAGAGGAAGACCTGTGAAAAAACTGATCCCCAAATTGGTAAAAGATATTGCGTGGTCCGAAAAGTAATTTCGTTTTTTTTTTTGGGAAAATTAAAGACAATTTTCGTATAATGAATAAATATGTTATTACAATATATATTGGCAATTCTGGTCTAACAGCTTCTCATCTTTCTGGTAGTAGCACCATTCCACGCTCATAAAATTTTTGGTCTTTGCTGGCCAAAAACTGATCCAGGTGATTTTTGACCTCTTCATTTGAAGTAAAGGTTTTACCGCCTGAAAAATTGCAATGACTGAAACAAATAATAATCTGAAGGCGCCAGATCTGGAGAATATCCTATTCAAGCTGTAATTTGGCGAGTGACTAAATTTATAAGGTATGAGGTCTTGCATTATCTTGGTGGAACACTACAACTTTTCTGTTGAAGTGAATCACTCAGTTTGTCCAGCTGATGACAATAGACTTCTGAATTAATTGTTGTGTTGTTGTTCGGTAACAGCTAAAGAAAACAATTGCTTTAAAATCCCACCAAACAGACAGCATCACCTTTTTTTGATGGATATTTGCTTTGAGCCAGTTAATCTTTTTTGCTTCATAATCTCTTGTTTGTGTGACATTGTTATATACAACCCATTTTTCGTTCCCAGTAATAATGCGCTTCAAAAATTGATAATTTATCAATATTTATATTTATATTGTGGAAGGAACCATGCGGCAAGACCAATACATAAAGATATTGGAGAGCAGGTTGTGCCCCAAATGGTACTGCAATATTTATGCAAGACTGTATTATGCCATAAGGCTAAGAGGGGACCAACAAAATACTGATTTTTTTTTAAATATCATGAAAATGTTTCAATTTTTTTCTTCACAAACCCATTTTCTATTCAACTCTTACTGAAAAAAATCAAATATTCAAGGTGGTTATGTCTTTTATCAAAGAAAATGAAGGAATAACTAGAAAAATCGCCGTGAGTCTAACAAAGTGGACAGGGACTGTAGAATACATTCTATATTCCCTATGAAAACTTTTCATAAATCACAACCTCAATTTTCAATAAAAAATTCATTAACACTAATTAACAAAATCAAAAGTATCGAAATACCACCCAATATAAAATAAGTCTCATTTGACGTTACAAATTTGTATCGTAATGTACCACCTGAAGATGTAATAACCCTTATTGAAGAAATGCTATTCAAAAATGAAGTGAATTGGGTATTAAAATTTGCTTGAATTAAAATTATTTCAGTGGTGACATTGACAGCAGTACAGAAGACTTAATTATAGGGAGTTCCTTGAGCCCCCTTTTAGCTGACATTTTAATGGACAGTTTAGAATAAACTATTCATGTAAATAAAAATAGAATCGTTAACAAGATAGTTTATTAGAAGAGATATGTGGACAACATCTTCATATGCTTTATAGGAACCAGTAAACAAAATAAAGATTTTTCTCCATTATTTGAATTTAACAATAACTAGAGTTAATAAAAAACATAATTTTTCACAAATGAATTCGGACGGAATTTGTTGAATGACCAAACTGAGTTATCTTCTTCACCTTTATTGAATCTATTTTCCTACAAATCCAGTAGTTTTACCAAAAGTAATAAAAATCTTTATTGTACCTTATCTCAAAACAGAAACCATTTATATACTTCATGTTACCAAATTTTAGACCAGTTGTTTATAAGCTGTCGAAGAAGTTACTATGTAAACGAAACGCATCATGTGAGCAACTCACAATAATAAATAGAAAGCAACATATATGTGTGTAAGTTAATTAAAGTCTACAATGGATTTCTATCAAGTAAATGTCAATACAATTTGATGACTATTTTGAGCTGAAAATGGAATTAAACTTTGGACCTACAAATGAAAAATCCACTGTAAAATTTAATATCTTGCGCTATTTGTAAGCACAATAACGTCTGAAAAAGAAAACATAGACATGATGTTTGTAGGATGGGTTTTAAGTCCAAATAGATCAAGATCACGCATAGGAAAAATTCATCCACTGGACCCAGAAATATGCCCTCTTGAAATGAGGTAAATTCAATATGTCAAAAAAACTACAAATCCTACTAAGTTGAAATAAAGTAAATGTAAAGTGAACAATAAAAGTGTTTGTGCAAATTTTCATAAGAAATATTGCTGGGAAGCACTATTTCAATAAACTTTCTCCATAATTCACGAAATTTGGCTGGAATTTAGTAGATAAACAATCTGGACTGAGTTAAACCAGCTATGTAGATATTTTATGCCTAAAAAACAGGTTTTAAGTGGAAGACTAATTCATCATAGTAATTAGTGAGGCCCCAAAAAAAGAATGACTTGAAAATGTTAAATTGGTGTTTTCATGAACCATCTACCTGATACTAAAAATTTAATTTCCTATTAATAACACATTGAATTCCTGAAAAATAAGCATAAATTAAATGACTTTGATGAGTTGAAAATAGATTTCAGTAGTGATACAATTGAGTGAAATCCATTTAATTACGATTGTATGAATCTGGTAACACTTCCAACGTCTAGTCTGTGCTTATGTACCTAATTACTTTTGAGAATATCGTCAAATTATTTAATAGGTTTCCAGCAATTGAAGGTGATATATAATTTAAATCATTTAACAAGAGCTCAAACTCATGTAGAGTAGAAATATATGACCATCATTTCAAAAGCTATTCTACATAACTTTTGAACTATTCTGCCATTTCTACTTGGAAGATGATCATAATAAAAATAAGTTTTTCATTTTACTACTGAAAAATTAGAAATTTCACACATTTTTCATGACAGCAGTTTCAAGGTAATATTTACCCATCTTTAAATGAGAGTAGTGCGAATAAAGTGCTAGTAAAACATAGCAATTTCTAAAAGTTTGTTTTATTCTTAGCTAATGTTCGCTGAAGATATGTATTTATGCATTCACTTACTCTGAAATATGAACGAAAATATCGTCAGTTCCACTTTCTGGTGTAATAAAACCATGCCCTTTTTCTCTACAGAATACCTTTATGTCTCCATAAAAATTTTTCGTTCCTATCCGTTCACACCTGTAATAACATCAGCATAACTTAGAAGAAACTATTTCTTTTTTCAGAACTCACGTTGATGGTGTTCTATTTCTTTTAGTGATTAAAGGACTAGGAATCAAATGAGGAAGTAATTTATTTGAATCACCAGGTAGGTTAGCCATAGTAAGTATTGGCTTGATAATGTTGAAGTATTAATTGGAAGAATCAAAAGTAGATAAGATAAATTTTGCACATAACACGAAAATAGCAAATTACAAATGAGCCTACAACTAAAAGTCACAGAATAACAGGTATTTAGTAGCTACCGACAGGTTTGTTCCTACCGACAATTATGGGAGTGTTCTAGCCATAGACTTATTGTCACGTCATTGGTATTGGAACATCTGTGGTTCTGAAATAAGTATCATTACTAATGATTCACTAGATATTCTGAAAGGATTTCTAACACCAATTTAGCAGTCCCCATAGATAAACTTGAGCTATCCCATACTTTACAGGGTACTCTAAGATATACGGGATTATACAGAGTCCTCTAAAGAACGCTAACCTTTTTGTTGAGCTATCCCGTACATTACGGAGTACTCTAAGGGATCTAGGTTGTTACGGAGTACTCTAAGATCTGGAAGTTAACGGAGTACTCTTAAAGATCTGGAATTATACGAAGTAATCTACAGAGCGCTAACCTTTTTATCACCTAACGAGATCAAGGAAACAGTGACGGTAGGTTCAAATATTCGAAACACAGTGATACCAGAATAATATATTTTTATTAATAATGTTCAAAAGCAACAACCCTCAACAAATGGAAACATTCATCAGCCTGTGGTTAAATCTACTCTACGCAGTGGTTCGCAAAGCGCCCCAGTAAAACCAATAGCACCCCGGGTCTAAAAACCTTATTACTACATATTGTTAGGTCGGTACTCGCTCAAATCAGATATCATTCTTATGCAGCGGAAAGGGTAGAGTTATGCAGGAAAATGGGGATACAGCCAGCATGCGCACCTTCAACTGTACTTCCGGTAATCAGTGCTGAACCTCAATTACAAGGGGTAAGTTTAAATGGACAGTAAGGTTAGGGTAATTGTGGCATGCCCAGAAGATCTCCTTGAAGAGGGAAACTAACCTAATTCGAGTCGACCGGAGAAGTTACTATCAAAGGAACTGTATCTGGCCTCCTCGGGGTGGTCAAGGCCCAGGAAGGCTCAGATATTACTGAAGAACGAACTGAAGGGTCACGTAAACTAATCCCTGGAATATCACAATACTTCGGAACAATTATCTAGCAATCACTCACACATTCTCACAGTAGCCATCAGGATATCTGGAGTTATTTACTTTCTCTATACGATATGTTGTCCTCGACCAGGGCTACCCTAAAGAACGCCACTGGTTCACAAGGAATACAATCTCTCAAAGTAAGCGGGCACATGCATATGACAAATATGTAACACAAACTGACTAGGACATAATAAAATGGATACAGTACTGAGCTATCCCGTACATTACAGAGTACTCTAAAAGATCCGGAATGTTACGTAGTACTCTAAGATCTGGGGGTTTACGGAGTACTCTTAACGATCAGGAATTATACGAAGTAATCTAAAGAGCGCTAACCTTTTTATCGTGATTGTCTAGTGGCGGGCGTATAGGACGTTACGTTGTGTAGGCAACTCAAATTACACCTAACGAGAGCAAGGAAACAGTGACGGGAGGTTCAAATATTCGAAACACAATAATACCAGAATAATATATTTTTATTAATAATGTTCAATAGCAACAACCCTCAATAAATGGAAACACATTCATCAGCCTATGGTTAAATCTACTCTACGCAGTGGTTCGCAAAGCGGCCCTGTGAAACCAAGAGCGCCCCGGGTCTAAATGACTTATTACTACATATTGTTAGGTCGGTATTCGCTCAAATCAGATATCATTCTTGCGCAGCGGAAAGGGTAAAGTTATGCAGGAAATGGGGGATACAGCCAGCATGCGCACCTTCGACTGTACTTCCGGTAATCAGTGCTGAACCTCAATTACAAGGGGTAAGTTTAAATGGACAGTAAGGTAAGGGTAATTGTGGCATTCCCAGGAGATCTCCTTGAAGAGGGGATCTAACCTGATTCGAGTCGACCGGAGAAGTTACTATCAAAGGAACTGTATCTGACCTCCTCGGACCCAGGAAGACTGAGGTATTACTGAAGAACGAACCGAACACTACCTGAAGGGTCACGTAAACTAATCCCTGGGGATATCACAATACCTCGGAACAGTTATCTAGCAATCAGGATATCTGGAGTTATTTACTTTCTCTATACGATATGTTGTCCTCTACCAGGACTCCCCCGCAATTTACCCTAAAGAACGCCACTGGTTCACATGGAATACACTCTCTCAAAGTAAGCGGGCACATGCATATGACAAATAGGTAACACAAACTGACCAGGACATTATAAAATAGATACAGTACTCCATTACCCAGGCGTGTTAATGGACGTTACAATAAGAACAAAGAAATGGGTATCCGGGGGATCACACAAGAGTACATACAAATCAGTTACATATCAAGCACCGCAATTAGTAAGAAAAGATAAAACAAATCCCTATTGGCAAGTATTACGCAGATAAAGAACCACTATTTACAAATACAGCAAAAAGCAATCAGGCACCGAGAGAAAGTATACAATACAAACAGAAAACTTGTGAGGGTTGCTTAAGTTATGTACAAAGGCAATGCAATTTAGTTAAAACATTCCGGTTGGATTAAATAACGGCAAAGCAAAAATACAAGAATGGAAGCGAAGTACAATGAACGAGCGTGCAGTCATTAATTTCACATTAACACAAAGGTGGTATTTAAAAATGTAAAGCATGCAATTAATCAGAAGCATTTAAAAGAAGTTTACTTACTAAGAGTTACCGAGGCACACTGTTATAAATACTATTATCTCGAGTAGACTACTAAGTTGCTCAGGGGGTTTATTTCCAAGAACCTTCCTCTCGAATGAATTCAAATACAATGGGGACGCTATAAGGAACTTGTTCTCCTTTGTTATTCTCACTAATCATTTACTTGTCAAGTCACCGCAACACAGAGTATTTTTACACAGAAATTAAAGCGGGAAAATACAATGACATAATGGTGGAATTTATATAATCTATCAGGGACTCTGTGACTCGTATGATCCTTAGAGGATCCGGATCTCTTCAACATATTAATTGATTTAATTGTGACAAGTTTGCCAAATATTTTGCAAGATAGAATTGATCGATCAAATGTAACAATTTTCGGAAACTATTGGGTGAGTTGCGAAAGCTAGAAAGTTTATAAAAATATGACAATATGACTCTGTAACTTGGAACATAGGCGATTAGTGACAATAACAAAGAAATTAACGTCCTTATGGCATGCCCACTGTATTCAGAAGCGGCTGAGAGGAAGGATCTTGAAAATAAACCTCCTGAGCGACTTAGAAACATACTCGTGAGCTATCCCGTGTTAAACGGAATATTTTAAGAGATCTGGGATTTTAAGGAGTAATTTAAAAGATCTGGGGTTTTACGGAGTACTCTAAAAGATCTGAAATTATACGAGGTACTCTGAAGAGCGCAAACCTTTTCATCGTGATCGTCTAGTGGTGGAAGAATAGGACGTTACGTTGTGTAGACAACCCAAATTATACCTAACCAGAGCAAGAATACAGTGACGGGACGTTCAAATATTCAAAACACAGTAATTCCAGAACAATATATTTCTATTAGTAATACTAAAATGTAACCACCCTCAATGAATGGAAACAAACATTTATCAACCTGTTGTTAAATCTACGCTGTGGTTCGCAAAACTCCACAGTGGAACTAATGGCGCCCCGGGTCTAAATGACTCTATCGTTAGGTCGGTAACTCGCTCAAATCGGATATCATTCTTATGCAGCGGAAGAGATTAGAACTGACAGTGTACAGCCATCAATACCTACAACTGCACTTCCGGTAACCAGTGCAGAATGTTTAAATGGACAGTAAGGTAAGAGTAACTGTGATATGCCCAGGAGATCTCTTTGAAGAGGGGATCTAACATAATTCGAGTCGACCGGAAAAGTTACTATCAAATGGACTGTATCTGGCCTCCTCGGGGTGACCAAGGCCCAGGAAGGCTCATATATTACTGCAGAACGAACCGAACACTACCTGAAGGGTCACGCAAACTGATCCCTGGGGATATCACAATACCCCGGAACAATGATCTAGTAATCACTCACACATTCTCACAGTAGCGTTAGATATCTAGAGCTATTTACTGTCTCTATACGATATGTCGTCCTCTACTAGGACAACTCAGCGGTTTACCCTAAAGAACGCCACTGGTTCACAAGGAATACAATCCCTCAAAGTAAACGGGCACGTGCATATGGTAAATATGTAACACAAACTGACAAGGACATTATAAAATATATACAGTACCCCATCACCTGAGTGTGTTAATGAACGTTACAATTAAAGCAAACGAAGAAATAGGTATCTGGGGATTACACAAGAGTATATTCAAATCAGTTACATATCAAGCATCGCAAGTAGTAAGAACAGATAATAGAAATCCTTATTAGCAATTATAACACAGATAAAGAACCACTATTTACAAATACAGCAAACTGCAGATATCCAACGCTTCTGTGAGAATGTGTGAGTGATTACTAGATCATTGTTCCGAGGTATTGTTATCACAGTACCTCAGAACAACCCTTTTGCGTAACCCTTCATGTAGTGTTCGGTTCGTTCTTCAGTAATATCCGAGCCTTCTTGGGCCTTGATCACCCCGAGGAGACCAGATACAGTCCATTTGAGAGTAACTTTTCCGGTCGACTCGAATTATGTTAAAGCCCCTCTTCAAGGAGATCTCCTGGGCATGCCAGAGTTACCCTTACCTTACTGTCCATTTAAACTTACCCCTTGTAACGATTAGGTTCTGCACTGGTTACCGGAAGTGCAGTTGTAGGTGCTGCTGGCTATATCCTGTCCGTTCCAGCCCCTTCAGCTGCATAAGAGTGATATCCGATTTGAGCGAGTTACCGACCTAACGATATGTATAAATAAGTCATTCCGACCCGGGGCGCTATTACGTTCACTATGCAGCTTTGTAAACCACTGCGTAGATTAGATTTAACCACAGGCTGATAAATGTTTGTTTCCATTCATTGAGGGTTGTTAATTTTTAATATTACTTATATAAATATATTATTCTGGCATTACTGTGTTTTGAATATTTGAACCTCCCGTCACTATTTAGGTGCTCTCGTTATGGGTGATTAGGGTATTCTACCCAATATAACGTCCTATTCCCCCGCCACTAGACGATTACGATCAAAAAAGGTTAGCGTTCTTTAGAGTACTCCGTATAATCCCAGATATCTTAGAGTACCCCGTAAAATCCCAGATATCTTAGAGTACTCCGTAAACTCCCAGATTACCTTAGAGTGCTCCGTAAAACCCCGGATATTTGAGAGTATTCCGTATAACACGGGATAGCTCAAGATTAAAGTTTTTTTCTCAGTCCTTTCATCATATTTTTCCAAATCAACAAAGTGTATCCTGGTCTTAGAGCAAATTGGAGGAAATCGTATACCTACAAATGTAGCAACTTGTTGGAATTTTACTTCAAGTGCCGTACTGACAGTTTTAAATAATACAGATAAATTACTGGAAACCTTTCATTTTATTATAAATGGTAATAGTCGCGACTTAGATCAAAAATCAATTAGAGAAGCAGTAAGTTCAAAAAATGTTGTAGAAGATGCTAAGAATATATTGTTTCTAGAAACATCTGTATTAATTTTTAAGCAAACCGATACTGTTTTTTCTATCTTATTGAAGAGATCCGGATCCTCTAAGGATCATACGAGTCACAGAGTCCCTGATAGATTATATAAATTCCACCATGTCATTGTATTTTCCCGCTTTAATTTCTGTGTAAAAATACTCTGTGTTGCGGTGACTTGACAAGTAAAGGATTTGTGAGAATAACAAAGGAGAACAAGGTCCTTATAGCGTCCCCATTTGTTTGAATTCATTCGAGAGGAAGGTTCTTGGAAATGAACCTCCTGAGCAACTTGGTAGTCTACTCGAGATAATAGTATTTATAACAGTGTCCCTTGGTAACTCTTAGTAAGTAAACTTCTCTTAAATGCTTCTGATTAATTGCATGCTTTGCATTTTTAAATACCACCTTTGTGTTAATGTGAAATTAATGACTGCACGTTAGTTCATTGTACTTCGCTTTCCATTCTTGTATTTTTGCTTGGCCGTTATTTAATCCCACCGGAATGTTTTAACTAAATTGCATTGCCTTTGTACATAACTTAAGCAACCCTCACAAGTTTTCTGTTTGTATTGTATACTTTCTCTCGGTGCCTGATTGCTTTTTGCTGTATTTGTAAATGGTGGTTCTTTATCTGCGTAATACTTGCCAATAGGGATTTGTATTATCTTTTCTTACTAATTGCGGTGCTTGATATGTAACTGTTTGTATGTACTCTTGTGTGATCCCCCGGATACCCATTTCTTTGTTCTTATTGTAACGTCCATTAACACGCCTGGATAATGGGGTACTGTATCTATTTTATAATGTCCTGGTCAGTTTGTGTTACCTATTTGTCATATGCATGTGCCCGCTTACTTTGAGAGATTGTATTCCATGTGAACCAGTGGCGTTCTTTAGGGTAAATTGCTGGGGAGTCCTGAAAGAGGACAACATATCGTATAGAGAAAGTAAATAACTCCAGATATCCTGATTGCTAGATAATTGTTCCGAGGTATTGTGATATTCCCAGGGATTAGTTTACGTGACCCTTCAGGTAGTGTTCGGTTCGTTCTTCAGTAATATCTGAGCCTTCCTGGGCCCGAGGAGGTCAGATACAGTTCCTTTGATAGTAACTTCTCCGGTCGACTCGAATCAGGTTAGATCCCCTCTTCAAGGAGATCTCCAGGGAATACCACAATTACCCTTACCTTACTGTCCATTTAGACTTACCCCTTGTAGTTGAGGTTCAGCACTGATTACCGGAAGTACAGTCGAAGGTGCGCATGCTGGCTGTATCCCCCATTTCCTGCATAACTTTACCCTTTCCGCTGCGCAAGAATGATATCTGATTTGAGCGAATACCGACCTAACAATATGTAGTAATAAGTCATTTAGACCCGGGGCGCTATTGGTTTCACAGGGCCGCTTTGCGAACCACTGCGTAGAGTAGATTTAACCACAGGCTGATGAATGTGTTTCCATTTATTGAGGGTTGTTGCTTTTGAACATTATTAATAAAAATATATTATTCTGGTATTATTGTGTTTCGAATATTTGAACCTCCCGTCACTGTTTCCTTGCTCTCGTTAGGTGTAATTTGGGTTGCCTACACACGTAACGTACTATTCGCCCGCCACTAGACAATCACGATAAAAAGGTTAGCGCTCTTTAGATTACTTCGTATAATTCAAGATCTTTTAGAGTACTCCGTAAAACCCCAGATCTTAGAGTACCCCGTAACACCCTAGATCTTTTAGAGTACTCTGTAATGTACGGGATAGCTCATTATGAAGAGATCCGGATCCTCTAAGGATCATACGAGTCACAGAGTCCCTGATAGATTATATAAATTCCACCATTATGCAATTGTTTTTTCCCGCTTTAATTTCTGTCTAAAAATACTCTGTGTTGCGGTGACTTGACAAGTAAATGATTAGTGAGAATAACAAAGGAGAACAATGTCCTTATAGCGTCCCCATTGTATTTGAATTCATTCGAGAGGAAGGTTCTTGGAAATAAACCTCCTGAGCAACTTAGTAGTCTACTCGAGATAATAGTATTTATAACAGTGTCCCTTGGTAACTCTTAGTAAGTAAACTTCTCTTAAATGCTTCTGATTAATTGCATGCTTTGCATTTTTAAATACCACCTTTGTGTTAATGTGAAATTAATGTCTGCACGCTCGTTCATTGTACTTCGCTTTCCATTATTGTATTTTTGCTTTGCCGTTATTTAATCCCACCGGAATGTTTTAACTAAATTGCATTGCCTTTGTACATAACTTAAGCAACCCTCACAAGTTTTCTGTTTGTATTGTATACTTTCTCTCGGTGCCTGATTGCTTTTTGCTGTATTTGTAAATAGTGGTTCTTTAGCTGCGTAAAACTTGCCAATAGGGATTTGTATTATCTTTTCTTACTAATTGCGGTGCTTGATATGTAACTGATTTGTATGTACTCTTGTGTGATCCCCCGGATACCCATTTCTTTGTTCTTATTGTAACGTCCATTAACACGCCTGGGTAATGGGGTACTGTATCTATTTTATAATGTCCTGGTCAGTTTGTGTTACCTATTTGTCATATGCATGTGCCCGCTTACTTTGAGAGATTGTATTCCATGTGAACCAGTGGCGTTCTTTAGGGTAAATTGCTGGGGGAGTCCTGGTAGAGGACAACATATCGTATAGAGAAAGTAAATAACTCCAGATATCCTGATTGCTAGATAATTGTTCCGAGGTATTGTGATATCCCCAGGGATTAGTTTACGTGACCCTTCAGGTAGTGTTCGGTTCGTTCTTCAGTAATATCTGAGCCTTCCTGGGCCCGAGGAGGTCAGATACAGTTCCTTTGATAGTAACTTCTCCAGTCGACTCGAATCAGGTTAGGTCCCCTCTTCGAGGAGATCTCCAGGGAATACCACAATTACCCTTACCTTACTGTCCATTTAGACTTACCCCTTGTAGTTGAGGTTCAGCACTGATTACCGGAAGTACAGTCGAAGGTGCGCATGCTGGCTGTATCCCCCATGCATAACTTTACCTTTTTTCCGCTGCGTAAGAAGGAAATCTGATTTGAGCGAATACCGACCTAACAATATGTAGTAATAAGTCATTTAGACCCAGGACGCTATTGTTTTCACAGGGCCGCTTTGCGAACCACTGCGTAGAGTAGATTTAACCACAGGCTGATGAATGTGTTCCCATTTATTGAGGGTTGTTGCTTTTGAACATTATAAATAAAAATATATTATTCTGGTATTATTGTGTTTCGAATATTTGAACCCCCCGTCACTGTTTCCTTGCTCTCGTTAGGTGTAATTTGGGTTGCCTACACAACGTAAAGTCCTATTCGCCCGCCACTAGACGATCACGATAAAAAGGTTAGCGCTCTTTACTTTTACTTTTACTTCGTATAATTCCAGATCTTTTAGAGTACTCCGTAAACCCCTAGATCTTTTAGAGTACTCCGTAAACCCCCAGATCTTAGAGTACTACGTAACATCCCGGATCTTTTAGAGTACTCTGTAATGTACGGGATAGCTCACTTACAAAATAGAAATATAGAAGTTTTGAAGGCGAGAAATTTACTGCAGGCAACACTGAGTAAGATACGTAAATTTAGGAGTAACAGTACCTACTAATTTTGATAATTTTAATTTATAAAAAACTGGATATCGCAGATTTACACTCAAAACGTTGCAAGGTAGTTGAAATGGCAGATAAAAAACAACAGAGGTGAGATTAATTTTTTTTGAAATTCTAGGCATTAAGGCGTTTCAAATGGAGGTTAGGTTTCGCCATTGAAAAACTAAATTTTTCGTTCTGTTAAATAATTCATAATTCTACATTTATGAAAAAGAATTTCCTCTTAAGGTTTTGAAAGACTTGATAACGCAATATAATATTTTTGATATAAATCAACTAAAAAGTGAATTAACTGTTCTATACGGAAACGATATAAAAGAAAATTGCAGAAACCATTATGAAATTTTAACTGCTTTTCACGATACCGACTTAAAATTTTGTGTGCAAAACACAGGATATAATAACTTTATTATATCTAGTTGTTTTGCAAGTGACAACTGATTATATACAGAAAGAAGTTTCTGCGCGTTGAAAAGAATTGAAAATTATATTAAAAATACAACTGGACAGGAGCTATTGAGTAATATGGCAAAAATTTCAATTGAAAAAGCTATAAAATCACAGGATGAGGACATTTCTATAGACGACGTAGTAGATAATTTCACCGAACAAAAGAATTGAAGAATTCCTTTGGTCTATAAAAAATTCTAATTTATTGAAGTCACGATTTCAATTTAGAATTAATATTTTTTTTACAACTTTCTGAATATATCCTATATTATACGCTGAGGTCCTTTTTTATTTTGTTAATTTATAGTTCATTTTATTTATTTAGAGTTTATTTTAGAGTTCATTTCGTTAAATAGTATATTGTTTTTTTGGAATTTCAGATTCTCATCTAACCCGTTTTCCTTTATTTCCATCATACCCATCCTTTACCTGGCAAGAATACTCTATACCTCCACGTTGGTTCGTGCTGGACATCTGCATAATAACGGTTTCCATATTTAGGGCAAAGCAACATGTCGAAAAAATCTAAAAAATCATTTATTGTGGCATGAATACCAAAAGATTTTTTTTTAAACTAAAGATAAAAACAAATTTGTCAATATATTTGCCATAATATGATGTGGATCTGTTTTTGGATTCAATAATTGAAATTATTAGTAATAAATTTTTTTATAATGATTATTATGCAATTGACAAAGTAGAATACACTAGATAAACTTTGTCCATAAACTTATAATATATATATTACAATAATATTTTTTCCTGAAGTGCCCCACCATCTTATACTGTCACGAACCGTCACTGAACTAAATAAACTTAAAATTGAAGGTTCTTTTATTACACTTAGGACATCTGTTCACTTTATGGCGCATGGAAAGAACAGCATTCAATTTAGGGGTGTTCGCAAAGAGTATTTGGAAATTGGTTAAATTCTCCTTTTCCTCAATGGCTTTTTTTAATGAAAGAATCTCCAAATAGTCCATCAATTTACCCTTTTTAACATTATATAATAAAGTGACATCTTTCTCATTGAAAAAATTATTATTTTCTATATAATGTTCTGCAAAACCGGTTCTGCAAAACCGGTTCTGCTTTTTCAAAAAGACATCCTATGTTCTTTGATTATATGTTGTGAATATCGGGCTTTCTGTCCAATAAATGTAGCAATACAATCATTTCATTCAATTTGGTAAATCGCCGATTCTAAGATGTTGGTGAACAATAAAGAAAGGAACCCCAGCTTTTTCGAATATAATGTTAAAAAGGATAAATTGATGGACTATTTGGAGATTGTTTCAATTCAAAAGCCATTCAGAAAAAGGAGAATTTAACAAATTCCCAAATACTCTTTGGGAACACCTCTATATTGAATGCTGTTATTTCCATGCGCCATAAAAATAAACAGATGTCCTAAGTTTAAGAAAAGAACCTTTTCAATTTTAAATATAGTTACTTTTTGCACTGCCTCGAAGATGGTCGAAAGACCATGTGTCAGGATTCTGAATAAACTATGAAACATAAAAACTGTGAATTTTTTAAATAAAAACATATTAAAATAAAATAAGGAGGAACGGTTTTTTACTTGATAGAAGGATTATTACAAAATTTGAAAATTAAAACAGATTTAATCTGTTGTCTTCTACAATTTTAATTTCAAAAAATTCTTTGAATTAACTGAGGCCGAGTGCCTTATGAGCTTTGTATGATTTTCTATGAACTGGGAACATAAGTACCTTGGATATATAAAAGTGTTCACTTTTATTTTCTATTGAGGACCGTGTATTCCTAAGATTCACAGAGTAAGTCTATACATTGTTTAATTGATTTTATTATTTTTTATATGTAAAGTTGAGCTGATCTTATCGTAACTTTAATTATTTCTTGAGAGTGTGCTACATGTTTTGAGATTTTTTGAAGTAATTTATTTAAATATATTGAATATTTCAAATAAATTAGTTTTTGAGAAGTTCTTGAAATTATGTTTTATATTCTTGAGAAAGAGTTATTTTTCATTCATATGGGATCGGAAAACAATACATTTTGTATTATTTTGTAACAAACAGGGCTTCGTAAGTTTGTCTGAAGAGTTCATTACGCATGCCTGGAACGAAACAAAAAACGTTTGCTTATTTATATTTTAATTTTAATTGACAGTTTATGTTCGTTGGTTTTTCTTAATTCCGTTTGATATTGTATGATGAA
The DNA here is from genome assembly GCA_034642435.1 of Megalocaria dilatata. Taxonomy (NCBI): domain Eukaryota; kingdom Metazoa; phylum Arthropoda; class Insecta; order Coleoptera; family Coccinellidae; genus Megalocaria; species Megalocaria dilatata. The sequence goes on along the minus strand of CM067854.1, from coordinate 102,704,371 downwards.
TTTTGACGTCTATTAAATATGAGCAGTGCTTATAAAGACATTAATTTAATTCTTAAAGTTTCTTCAAAGAATTTTTTGAAATTAAAATTGTAGAAGACAACAGATTAAATCTGTTTTGATTTTCAAATTTTTTAAAAACATATTAAATATGTATCAATTTGGATTTAGACCATCCAGGTCCACGGTGTTAGCCTTTTTTCATGCTTTAAAATATATCTATGAAAATATTGACGAAAAGAAAAAGATAGTAGGACTATACTTAGATCTCTCAAGTGTCTTTGATATTTTAGATCATGGTTTGTTCATTAAAAAATTGTATAGGTATGGAATTTGTTGCAGAAATGCTGATTTCATCAAATCATACTTGATCAATCGAACTCAGTGTGCATCTCCAGATATTGTAATAAGCCACCTCTTCGTGGAAGGCGGTTGGATGGAAAATATTACTAGATTGACTTATTTACGAATGGGATGCGAACCAATTTTTGTCGAGCGGTCCTAGGAAGTGAACGGCCTTCGTGAAAATGGAAGGTCTTTGATATTAATAAATTTTCTCAAGCACTACGAATCATTTATATAATTCTTAGTTCTGTTTAAATTCTTCAAACATAATAATTACGAAGAGATATGTCAACCTACTTCTGGATTTCTGACTTTACTTTAATTAGACAATTTCAACCTGGATAATATACCAAAATGTTTAGATACTTCTTATTCTTAGAACGCGATGTTCTACAAGAAACGAACTATTTAACACGAACAATAAACGATAAAGGACGCTGGTACTCTTTAATTACTTGGTCCCGGAACTTAGCACTATCAATTCTCAATTCTTAAACTTAAGGAAAAAATTACTAATATCAATCAATAGAATTATAATAATGATAAATTCTGAGACCAATTCGAGCCTGGCACCGCGATCTTTTTTCGACAATCTTTCTATCTTCTTACAATCTTACCGACGTGTCAAGACTCCCCAACAAATTCTCTTTTGGCCCTTATAATACCTTGTACGCGTCAGTTTTCTTTTTCCAAATTTTTGATCCGTTCACCCACTCAAAATTTCAACTTAACACTCTTCAAAATTTCAGCTCTTTGTCAAACCACACGTGGTAATTTCGACGTCAGCGTTTTTCTCTGATATTTTCCGTTCCTAACCTCGTCTGAAGGAATATGTTCACGTTTTGTGCAATCAGGTTTTATGAACCTATTGATCTGTAGTTTGTTATTATAATATATAGGCCAGAGTAAAATAATTTCCTTTCTTGAAGCCGCCGTTCATGCGTGCCTCGAAAGCGAATACTTAAGTTCAACATTAACTGGTCTGGAGATTAGAATAAACAAATAAATTCAGTTGCATTTAACCTCGCGTTGAATTTACTTTTTCATGAATTCTAAACCTTGTTGGTTTACCGCATCATTCTCTCCTTTGAAAAAGTTTTGGCTATACCCTGCCGAAACTTTTCTATAAAATACAACAAAAACAATAAAATTACACAATCTCATAACTCAAATTTCGCAAAAGAAAAGAAAATAAACATTCACATTATATGGGATCTTCATATCCCAGATATACGAAACTAAAACTTCTCTTCCAATACTTGCAATAGCATTGAGGTTACTTAATTATTCATTAGCACATCTAAAAAAAAATCATAAGAGGTTAAATCATTAATACATGATCACAACTTAATCTAGTGTTAAACTTATTCTAAGCCAAAACAAGGATCGAACAGTGACAAGTACACGACTTGTCAAATTTTCCTAATTTATATCTACCAAAAATCAAACAATCAACCATTAATCGAGTTTAAACTACATCAAAAAAATAACTGTAATCCCATACATATCACATTTTACACTTTGTAATCTAAAATGAAACTTTACTGACTGTTACTTATCATAACCAAAACGGTTAACTCTTACTCATATTTAATCGGACCCTAAAAATAATCATACTTAATGTTTCTGAACTAAATTAGAGTCCCTAGTCTAATTTACATGTCGATTCCCGTACAATATCGAACCCTCACTTGGCACATTCTTTCCCATAAATTCTAGTCAGCAAGGTCGTCATCAAAGATGCACCGGGTGACCGCGTCACGAAGTTGACGTCTATAGCGTCTCAGGTTACACTTCCGATTCGGGTTCAGTCCGCACTTTTTCACCGCGTACTAAATGGTCTCTACGTATCACCTATTAACATGTTTCTTCGTTTTTCTTCTCGCGTCACTGAAATGTCTGGAAAAAACTATTTAAATAGGCACTCTACGGGTTTTAAAGTTCACAAGTCGTAGCATTTTCGCGATCTTCCTCTGTCCATTGGGTTTTGGGAGGTAGAGATGGGTATAGTGTCCCGCGCTAGCTGTTTTTTCTCACGTGTTTTGTCCTTCTATATCTGCGTTATCTATTCGGGATATTACGTAAAATCCCATCAGTCCACTCATAAGCACTCCGATGTCTGAGAATCATCCCCATAACTGAAACATGGTGTTGTGTGCTCATTTCTTTCGCTCGCCTTGGTTAAAAATGAGTATAGTCGAGAACCATTGTCCTGCTGTATCTAATCCGGCTATACATCTAGCGATTATAATTTCCACGGCTTTTCTTTCTATGTCAAAACTGATTCAAATTCAAACTCAAATTCAAATTTATTAGTTACCCTCAAAATTTTACAGGAAATGTCAAAGAAATATATGATAATGTACATCATAAAATAAAAAATTGTAAAAATGTTATACTAAAATATTTCAACTTTAAAATTTTCAACAATAATTTAAAAAATTCTTACACTAAGGAACGAACTGAAACACAGAAAGGTAATGACTAGAACTGGTTCTTCATAAACTAATCCATTGAATAAAATGCACATTCAGTTAGAAACGCTTTTACTTTTCGCTTGAATGTTGTAGAATGCAGTGTTGTTAAGGATTGTGGAAGTCTGTTATAGATTTTCATTCCATTGAATATATGAATGGATTATTCTTTGATCATTGAATATTTCTTCTTGTGTATATATTCTTGAGTTTGGTACCACGCCTATTTTGTCAATGAAATTGGTCATACCTTGCTTCCACGATTGACTATGTATACCGCGGTGTGTACTTAAGCGAATTAGTTCGATACAAAATGTCCACACGTGTTGAATACTTATTTTTCGTCTCTGTGTATAACCTAGAAATTGTTTGTTTCATTTACGTACGCACTTTTTATGTCCGTACACTCTGCAACATCCTGTATTGATACCGCCGTAATTTCTGTGTCTTTGTCACAATCTATTCGATAATCACGCGCGCCTGAGAAGCTAAGATCGGAACTACTAGAAAAGTAATGTCAAGTACCAGGAATGCCACACTACATATTCCTATCAGGATTGACTCCGTATTCAGAGCTATCCTGTCCTTGCTTTACCTATTAATTTACTCATCAACATGAAGTTACATGGTACAAAAAAAAAGATCTTCACTTTAAATATACAGGCATACAGTTTTACATCCTTATGAAAGTTTATTGTTCCTATTTACTACATCGTGCAATACGTTGTGCTCGCCCATTAATGACCACAACGCTAAATCTTTGGGGCTCGCATTCGTGTCCCCCCACTCTGTTTTCCGGGTTTCTTACCCACTTCCTACAATCAGGGAAATTTTGTGACTGAATTTCTTTTGTTCAAATATACGATGATTTCTAAACGGATCTTTATCTTTTTAGCAGAAATAAAACTGAGAAAAATTCATGGACTCCCAACTAACAATAACATAATTTATTTTAACCCCAACATTGTGCTCGCCTATGCACTATCTCAGCGACCATAATGCTATACCAATTTATTTTTTCATCCTCTTACTTCGTTTCCCTTTTTCACGGAAAATCACTAGCGTACTAGCCAAGATCGATCCTGTGACATAAGAGTCCTAATATTTATTTGGTGAAAATCTATCATATCCTTAATACGCGTAACATCGAAAGCCATGCATGAACTTTTTATTCACATCCCTGCATGCTTAGGGTTCTCTAGGAATTGTTAATAGGATTTCTGCATGTCGTTATGATAGGCTAACCGAGTAAGATATTACACTCATACACATGTTATATGGGTAGGTTAAACTATGCATCGGCATTAGAGAGTCCCAGGATAGGGACTCTCTTCAGGTGAGAGCTCTATGGGTCAGCGAGCACCTGGAATCTACATATGGGCAGGAGTTGATTCACTTCTCCTGGCAGGACTGTCTTAGACGTTCCCGCTGCTACCTGTGGACTTGCTACTCAATAATAAGTTCATCTGCCCAATCGATCTGGGGGTCGTCTATTCCGAGACGATCTTCTTAAATTTTCCTCTGGTTCTATCTCTTCTTCCTCAATTTCGTCATCTTCCAGTTCCTCATCCTCGGTAATTGGCGACTCTGCACTTGATATTTCCTCCTATCCACTGTGTAATTAATAAGGGATGCGGTAACTCTACCTCCTCCGCTACGCTTTCCGGTTCTGAATCGCGGTCGTCAATAAGTATATTTAAACTTTCTCTTTCGTCCTTTGAGATATTCTCCTGTATCCTTGATATGTACCTCTTCAACCTATTTACATGGACTACTTGTTCATCTTTACCTCCACATTTTCTGATTTTACAGGTCACCAAGCATTTCCAAAATCCTATGAGGTCCTACCCATGGTTTTATAAATTTTTTCGATACCACGTTTTTCACTCTTATTTTCCTTAGGTAGACTCGATCCCTCGGACTAAAATTAGAATAACTGGTTTTTCCATTAAATTTGCTTACTCTCGCTGCATTTGTTCTTTCCATATACTCGTATACCTTTTCGGACACTGCTTTTGTTACATTCTGTCCCTTTAGTAAAGTTACTTCCTCTTTAGAAATATTGGTTACTCGTATCCTTATCCTATCAGCATTTTCCATTAAACAATTGGCAACCAGTGCCTGACCATTTATAAGCTCGTTCGCTTCGCATATTAAAAATTCCTTCTATTTCCAATTTCAATTTCACCTGTATTAACGCTTCCGTACGGGCCGGAATCTTAACTTTCCGTTCCGAGATAACATATGTCTCCCAGTTATGCTGTGGAATCTCCCGTACCGTATGTATCGGATCATGTTTCGCTCGTTGGCATTCTTCTGTTTGAATTAACGAGCGGTTCCTCGACCTTGTCTCTTCAGTGTTTTGTTTACCTTTGACGTCATCTCGTGTTCTGTTTATATATCCCGATTTTTCTTAATTTTAATGTGTTTTAAGTTTGCAATGAGTTTATTACAAATGGAATTTCTGTGTGATCGAAATTGCCTAGGATTTGTAGCTGATTAGAAATATTGCCAGTATATCAAAATAGCCTGTGTGTTTCGGAATCAACGAAGGATTTGAATCCTTAAGATATACTCAATATAAGTAGTCTGTGTGTAGACTTGGTGTTGGAATTATTATTAGATATAACTAATAATGTAGAGTGAAAAACTAGATGAGAGATAAGTGGACTGTATTGTATTAAAATATTTGAACCTGGTTTCAGGGATTGAAAGAATACTACAAGTATAAAGAATATATTGACGTATAAAATATGTTGAAGTATAAATGTGTGTCATAAAATGATAATGTATACAAAATTAACTTACTGTACTTCTTCTGTGTGTGCTATGTCCCATAGTTTCTAGAAGACTGTGTGTGTTGGAATACTGAATACTGAATTGTCAATTGAGTGGTGAATTGTCAATATTGCATGAATAGTTGACTTGGTACATCAAGAATTACATGAAATTTCGTCTATGGTTTCTGTGGTTATTCCTCTTTCATAGAGAAATTAAGTAAATTGGAAGCAACCACAGTAGAAAGATTATGCATCAGACAACAATATTGAAATACTATAGAATGTACATGCGCAAACACTTTGCGCATGACATTACATGTTTTGGTGGCAGTTTGTGCCTTAACATGTGTTTGATTTCAATTTGAAGTTTTATCACTCTAAAAAAACACTTGATACTTTGGACAAAAGGATTCAGGGATAAAAACCTTGACCTCTCTTCTGCTCACATACATTCTTCAACCCTGTCCGTCCCTTTATTAAAAAGTCAAGAAGGTTCCAGAGATCGACAAACTTTCTTATATCCTAAAACATAGTTAGCGTGCAGAAAGGTAAATGCAGCAATCAATCGTGTGAACACACAGATAACATGGCAATAGGAACATATAACAAAGATCTTCTAGGTAGTTTAACAATGACCCATTGGTCAGGAATTCACACACCTACTATCTGATTAGGTTATTATAATCTGGGCGCATAATATCATTGTTCAGGAATGTCTTGTTGCGGCATTCTGAAGACACAGAGGTTGTGACGTGTGATCTTCGACTTCTGCATAGTTCTTTTTTCTTCAATTTTTTCATTTTACACATGATTTCGGACCTCTTTTCCGCTAATTACTCCCTCGTTATGTGATCGTTCAATATGATATACTGTTTGTGAGAACTTATTCTCAAATATACGTTCATTCGCCTTCCTATTTATTTCTGCTGATTGTTTAATTGCGTCATTTTTCCCAACTTATCCGTGCTAACATTTTGCTCCGTAGCGTCTGGCACCTTTTCCGAAATTTTCCTTATATTCTTAGAATCATTCTCGTTCTCTTCTGAATTATCGTAAATTAACCTAAAGATCTTCCCTCCTATTGTTACAGCTGTACATAGTCAATATGGGCTTGACAGATTTGAAGTAAATCTCTACCTGTTATAACTTCCACGTTTTCTAGTGCGTTATCGTCGCATACAATAGCATTCCACGGAATGTACCATCGAAATACACGCTGTTCCCCAAGTGGGCAAAGGGTGTCCTGTCACACTCGTTAATTGAAACCTATTCGTTTCTTCCGTGTTAATTTCCTCTTTAGGAACCATTCCATTTTTAATTAATTTCACCGCCGCACCGGTATCTACTAAACAGTTACATATTACCTCATTAACCCTTATCCTGATTAATTGCAGTACCTCTTTTATTGTTCCTGCGTTAACTCCGGAACTACAATCCGATACTTTGTTGCCCTATGTACACGTTCTTGACGTCTATCATAGTTCTGCCGTCTTACTGTTGACGACCTCCATCCCGACGATTTTGGCCATAGTCGTTTAAAGAATGGTTCAAATCTTCTCGCTGCACAGTCATGCCAGCGTTTCGTCCCCCTTTTCCAAATCTTGTTTTTTCTGTTAATCTAGCCTGCCTATTTCCCCTAGCTCTCTGATCTGATGTATTTCCACGGAATCCTATCCCTTGCGCGGTTCCTCGTTCATTATTTGCATTTTCTACGTTTTTCCCGAGCAATAACCTCTCTGATTGCAGAGACGGTACGTATCTCCTCTCGAGGTCCCTGACCTCCTTCCCCTGCAGCTTCGTACAATATGGCCCAACTTCCCACACGAAAAACTTTCCGTTTTCCTTGGTGTCCACTCAGGACTCGAATTCCACCTGCTTCGACAATCCTTCATCAAATGGCCGTATTTAACGCAACCGTGATACTGATTGTCCGGTTCTATCGCCGATATTCTGATGTCTGGTCTCCCTTGCGCCATCATCATGGTAGTTTCCTGCAATTTTACAATTTCTTCCGCTTTTTCCAAATCTAATTTATCTTCTCTCAACAACAAGAACCTGTGTACTTCATCAAATCCTTCCGCAGTCCGATTTTGAATTGATTACTGATCAAATCCTTGTTTTTCTTTCTGATTCCAACTTCTTCATCTTCCGCAGCTCCATCCAAATCCTCTTTTAATAATCTTACTCCGATCGTCCGTAATCGCGTTCAAAAAGTTGAAACATCTTCATCCGGTCTTTGATAACATCGACTTAAATTAAATTTATTTTCTCCAAGTAACCTAAATGATGTGAATTTCGATAGCAACTCTAGCTGCGGATTTGATTTGAAATAATTATATGCGTCTCCAACTAATTTCAATTTTATTTAAATATTTTAATATTTACAGATATATTCTGTTAGTCTGCTACATGTTTAATTTCAAAAAATTATATTAAATTTATTAATTATTATAACTTCAGAAATTAAATTAATCTCATATAAGTGTAGCGAACAACTTCTTCGCTCCTCGTCCAGAAACCTGCCTTGCTCTGTCGCAGCTTGACCGGCGTATCAATAGAGGTCCCGACCAGTCTTAAGATTCGTGACTAACCGTGCCAGCCGAGTTCAAGTAGGGCAAGGCACAGCGTTTGACGATCACTGTTCCAGGCGAAATGCATGGTCACCGGCGTCACAGGCAGAGCCTGCGCATCACGCCTGTCTGACGAGTTTCAGATGCACAGACTCGGAAACGACACGCCGTCTCCCGAATCAAGAGGTGAAAGCAACATCCGCATTTCACTCGAGAGCTTCATAAGTACCACTTATATTAAACGACATATAAAATAAACATTCATTATAAGACATCCAAATGATATAACAAAATCCAAGTGAAATAAATATGTAGAAGGCTAACAGAATATATCTGTAAATATTAAAATATTTAAATAATTTTATATACCTTCTATCAAGTATAAACCTCCATTTATTTGATTTTATTCATAATATATAATTATTTGGTTTCCTTAACATTCTTTATACATATGGTTTTTGTGCTATAACAGAGGCCGTTAAATTGCCTTTCAATCTTTTAGATTAATGGTAAACCACAGAATTATGTATTTGAGTTAACATTACACTCCATTTAAATTTTCAGTATTCATTTACCAGAAGCTTTCTGAATTGTTAAAAGGTGAGAAAATATTTTTTGTTGATTGATGTTATATTTTATTAAATATGATTGAGTACTGATGAAGCAAAGTCTCTCTTAAAACTCGTTTTTTAGTAATGTTTTTACATATCTTGAGATTTTATAAAAAGTAACTTAGATATCCAATAATATTGAATATTCTAAGTAAGATAGTTTTATGATGAAATTCTTAAGATTATGTTGAACATTTTTGAAAGATATCTGTTTTCATAAGAGGGATGAGTAGAAACAAAATTTTGTCTACTCAAAACATTCAATTTATAGGATTTTTTTAACAATTTACATTTATTGGATTTTGTTATATCATTTGGATGTCTTATAATAAATGTTTATTTAATATATCGTTTGATGTAAGTGGTATTTATATGACATTAATTTAATTCCTGAAGTTATAATATTAAATATGATTTTTTGAAATTAAATATGTAGACGGCTAACAGAATATATGAATATTTGAATAATTTTATATACCTTCTATCAAGTATAAACCTCCATTTATTTTATTTAATTTAAATGAAACTCAATTATGGATTTTAAAAAGTATAATGATAAAGTGTTTCAAAATACAATAGTTTTTCTGTACTTGCTTGTTTCAAATATTGGATGGAGTAGTCCGTTACTTTGTGATAGTTCAGTTTGAAAATGTAGTAAACACTACGAAACTCGAGTCACTGTATATCAGTTACAATTAAAAGTGATAGAAAACAAAGTAATTTCTTATTTCATTCCATTACAATAGTTTTATCAATCCTAAACTCAATAAAATTTAAATAAAGATGACACACTGAATAATTAAGGAGAGGGAGATGCAGATCCCTCAAATACTACGAATCATTTATATAATTCTTAATTCTGTTCAAATTCTTCAAATATAATAATTACGAAGAGATATGTCAATCTACTTCTTAATTTCTGACTCTACTTTAATTAGACAATTTCAACATGAATAATATAGCAAAATTTTCAGATACTTCTTACCCCTGACCCAAAACCATACATTCAAAACAAAACCGGGTACGCGTTTTCTCCTTCTAAATGTTTGATCCGTTCACCTGGTCAAAATTGCAACTTATCACTTTTCAAAATTTCAGCTCTTTGTCAAGCCACACGTGTTAATTCCGACGTCGGCGTTTTTCTCTGAATGTTTCCGTTTCTAAACTCACCTGATGGAATATGTTTACGTTTAGTTACAATCAGCTCTTATGAAATTTTTAATCTGTAGTTTGTTATTATAATATATAGGCTAGTGTAAAAGAATTTCCTTTCATGAAGCTGTCGTTAGTACATAGTAATTCTGACGTCAGCGTTTTCCGCCGAAACTTTCCGTTCATTAGCTCATCTGAAGGAATATATTTACGTTTCGTACAATTAACTATTATGAACTTTTAATCTATAATTTGTTATAACAATATATAGGCCAGAGCAAAAGAATATCCTTTCATAAAGCTGCCTTTCGTGCGTGCCGCGAAAGCGAATTCCTAAGTTTTACATTAACTGGTCTGGAGATTAGAATAAACAAATTAATTCAGGGGCATCGAAACTCGCGTAGAATTTGCTATTGTCCACTGAATTAACCCCTGTATCATTACAGTCCTTTCATGAATTCTAAATCTTGTTGGTTTACCACAATATAATCAAAGTTACTTTTCTAAGACAGTAGGCATTGAACGGGGAGTTCCCCAAGGTTCTATAGTGGGACCGCTATAAATTATTTTATATGTGAACGATCTCCCTAATAATGTGTTTGATGGGATGGTCTGTCGGTAAACTGGTGACACATTGGTAGTGCTGGCGGGTTGTTCGTTGTTGGACCTGTCGGGATGCTATTCTATGAATCATTGTTAGTTACTCGGAATGTAAGTCGATTCCTGTGGCTGATTCTGTGCGATTCCAGGCTGTAACTTTGGATTTGAACTTGAACTGGGATAATCATATTGATATGTTGAACTCAGGATTGAATAGTGCATGTGCAGTAATTCGTAGATTGGGGGGTATTGTTTCTCTTCAGATGCATGTACTATTTTGCTCATGTGCAGTCTGTCTTGAGCTATGGTATTTCTGGGGATCTTCAAGGGGTGCCTCAGGAGTATTTACAACCCAGAAAATAATCATTCGATGCATTTTGGCCCTCCAACCTCGAAAATATGAAACCAAAATCGCTAACCCACCACAGCGAAGGCTATGATAAAAAGATGAAAGGAAATTAAACCTAAACACTAATTTAAGCTAGCGATTTTTGTCCCTCCGCATTTGAAACATCCTACTTCGTAAAATGCCTCATAGTGCGCCATTGAGAAGATAAATAATACTCGTCTTTCCTGAATAAATCCCAAATTGTCAACTTGATAGTGAAAATGCAAACTCTTACTCCCCATCTATTGATAACGACGACTTTCATTGCGGAAACTCCAAACTTCTTAATAGTGTTAGTGTAATCACATCATTGGAGCATTTTTTAGCGATTGTAATTCAAATCAACATGAAGCGTTTTTTAACATTACACATCTTGTAGGGATTTCTTCATAAAATTGGACATAATGACTGTACCATCATTTTATTTTTTGTCCCTTGTACCGCTAGTGAGACAGAATCCTAGTATGTTTGTTCTAAATCAGTGGTTCCCAAACTTATTTTGTCTACTGCCCACTTTGAGAATAAATATTTTTGTAGCGCCCCCATTTTTTCACCTATTTAAAAACCACTATAACTTCAAATTAAATTAATTAATTATTGTGACCTATATACTACTCTGTCAAGAAAGTACCGGGAATTTTCAATTAAAACAACATTTTTACATTTAATCGTCAAAATTTATTGGGTCGCCTTCAAAATAGGCTCCATTTGCTTCAATACATCTATGCCAACGGCACTTCCAATTATCGAAACATTTTTTATAGGCGCTTTCCGGGATGGACTTTACCACTCGCGCCGAATTTTGTTTTATGGCTTCAATCGACTCAAAACGGGTGTCACGAAGGGGCAATTTTAGTTTTGGGAAGAGGAAAAGTCGCAGGGAGCCAAATCCGGCATACGGTGGTTGCTGAAGCACGTTTGTTGAGTTTTTGGCGAGAAAGTCAGTCACAATCGTAGCTCGGTGAGAAGGCGCGTTATCGTCATGCAAAATCCATGAGTTGTTCGCCCACAAATTTGGCCGCTTCTTACGGATACGCTCACGCAAACGTTTCATAACGCCTAGGTAATACTCCTTGTTTACCGTCTGACCCTCTGGAACGAATTCGTAGTGCACCACGCCACGGATATCGAAGAAAACAATGAGCATCACCTTCATTTTCGAGCGGCTTTGGCGTGGTTTTTTCGGTTTCGGCTCATTTTTTGCCACCCATTCCGATGATTGCTGGCTTGTTTGCATATCGTACTCGTAGACCCAGGTCTCATCACCAGTTATAATGCGTTCCATGAATGTAGAATCGGAATTACAGCGATCCAGCATGTCTGAAGCAACCTGTTCGCGATGACGTTTTTGAAGAAAATTCAGGTCTTTCGGTACGAGTCGTGCGGCCACCTTTCTCATGCCCAAAATATCAATTAAAATCGTACGTGCGGACTCGTGGGATATCTTAAGATCATGTGCTATCTCTCTCAAGCTGGTACGACGGTTTTCCAGCACCCTTTCCTTAATTTTATCGACGTTATCTTCGATCGAAGCCGTCGATGGGCGACCACTTCACGACTGTCCTTGAAGGCTCTGTACCACTGATATGCACGAGTTTTCGATAGAGCATTATCACCAAAGGCCTTTTGCAACATTTTCAATGCATCGGCACACGAAAATTCATTTGCAACATAAAACTTTAAACAAATTCTTTGCTCAACGTAATAACCCATAGTAAAAATCGGCACGCACTCTGACATCGACTGACTTAATCAGCTGTTGCAAACACACTAGTTGACAGATCCCGCTCAAGCTTGGCATAGTAATTAAGGACAGTGGTACCAACCTAGGAAAAAAAAAATTTACCTGCCTCATTGCCCGGCCAGATTTAAATCGATAATTCCCGGTATTTTCTTGACAGAATGTATGTATATTAACAGAGAATTCTGAACGAAACTTTTACTATAACCCGCAACTTGAAACCTGAGCGTAGTAGGTAACATACAACGGCGCTTAGGTCTCAAGTTAACTCTTACGGGCTCCACCTGCCAATAAGAATGATAATTGAAACGCAACTTTATAGTATTAAAACAGAGTATCTTTTATTAAAAATATAACTAAAATAATCAATCCTTATATAAAAACTAATGTGAAGGATGAATCCGATGCTGTTTAATAAGTTTGTTGATATCAGGTTCCAATTTACTCAAGAACAGTCGCAAGTCGCCACGTTCGGTAACAAGCAAACGATTTCTCTTTTTAGTAAGCAGTGTTGTCACAGCACTAAATCCACGTTCACACAAATATGACGATGGGAATGCTATCAAGAATCGTTGAACGATTGACCACAATCCAGGGTACAATTGAGGGATCGGTTTTTGAAGCCAAAATTCTTGGTAACCATTTTTGAACTTGATTTTTATTTCCTCGTTTGTTGTCAATTCAATAAGTTCTTCTTCCAGCTGAGGTGACATTGCTGTGTTGACATTTGAAAACGGATCCAACACCCAGTCTGGTATTTCCAAGTTCAAAATGTCCTGGTATCGTTCGGTGAAGTCAATGTGGAGGTTTTCCAAATGTTGGCAGTAGGCAAACAATTCGTCGTTACTGCATGATACTGATAAATTTGGAAAATTGTGAAACTCACGTCTGCCCAGATTCTTTTTGTGTAGAAGCAGTTTGGCTGCGAAAGCAGCAACGACGTTTTTTGTTTTAATTAAATTTAGTTTATCGCCTTGCAGTTGGAGATTCATGTCGTTGAACAATTTATACAGGTCTGTCATGTAAGCTATATCATTCTTTGATGTTATGAGCTTGTCGTGCAATTCTGTATCTTTAGTTTCCAAGAACTCTATAACAGAGTCAAACAGGTTGTAAAATCGAGTCAGACAATTGCCTCTTGATAGCCAACGAACTTCAGTATGAAACAACAAACGGTTGAAATCCTCGTCATTAGTAACACAGAGCTGATGAAATAATCTATCATTCAAAGAGCTGTTGCGGATTTTATTGACTGCTTTGATGACATATTGCAGTGATTGAAATAGTTTTTCACTTAAGTTTCTAGCAACTAAATGTTGTCTATGAATAACGCAATGTACACCAAGGACATCTGGAATTTTATTTTTTAAGTACGCTATGAAGCCTTTATGGCACCCTGTCAATAGCCGGAGCGCCATCCGTAGCAACTGAAATAATATTTTTCAAAGGAATCTCTTTCTCATCGCAAAACTTTTCCAATGTATTGAATATGGTTTCACCTTTTGTATCGGTCTCTAAATTTCTAGCAAATAATAGTTCTTCACATATTTTCTCATCTTTAATAAACCTCACGTAAGACAACAACAATGCTTCATTAGTTGGTAAAATGGACTCATCGAGCTGAATTGAGAATTGACTTGTCCTCAGGTGATCGCACAATGATTCTTCAACGTTTTCAGCCATTTCATCAATTCGTCTTTGCACAGAATTATTACTCAAAGGAATTTTTCGGATAATATCTGCGGCCGGTTTATGAAGCACAGTAGTTATTACTTCATTTATTGCTGGCAATATTAACTCTTCTCCGATGTTATGTGGTTTGCCTTTTTGAGCAATTAACAAAGAGATATTGTACGAAGCTCGAACCCTCGTCATCTTGCTTAGCAGCCGCCGAAAATAGTTTTACTACACTTGGCTGAGTATTATGCTTCTTCTCTAGGTCTTGAAAGTATGCTACATTCTTGTCTTTCTTATCTGGATGCATTTTATTCAATTGATCTTGCAGCCTTGAAGGCTTCATTGCTTCATTCGAAAATGTTTTTAGACATAGAAGACACAAAGGCGACGATCGGTTTGTGGGATTTTCGATAAATCCGAATTTAATATATTCCGCAGAGTATTGCCGTCTCTTCTTTTTTACTTCCGACATTGTTTTGCTTTGAGAAATACGTTCAACTTCGCGAGTAGAGTAGGCTTAAGTACTGCTCATCTATTGCGCGCGAGACCACAAATGAAAATAAAATAAATATTACATTGTTTATATAGGAATGCTTAAGCAGCACGCACCGACAGGAATAAAACAAACATGCATAAACTCGTTTATCCCATTCGACGCTCAATCGTACTCAACAAGTCCGAACAAGCATTCAATGAACCAGCCGACTGATACAGGAATGCACAATTCGGGTTATTTAACAAAAACTTGTTAAAACATGATAGATATCTACGAGTACTAATAACTATTAATTTTTTCTATATTCAATAAAATAGGACAGATATATGAACTACGCGAAGAGAAATATAGAACCGAGTTTGAGCAATCTTTTAATTCATATTAGTTGATGTTCACAAGTTGTTGTTGAGAGTCGAGAGCTCTTGCAGTTGTTGTTAATAATGTTGATAATGATTAGCAGGTGTAGGAATCAGTTAGGGGTTCCTTTCCACAGTTCATGATTTTATGAATGTGGACCTGATTATATGGCTGTCAATGCTTATCAATCAATGCCAGAGAATATAAAAAGCCTGAAAAGAAATAAGAAATTTTGTACAGCAGTGATAACCTATGTAAAATTAAAAGTGTTTATATTTATTTAACTTTTAGATTTGTACTACATTTTTGTGACGTTGCTATGTTACTTTTGTTAATTTTCCTGGCAAAAAGAAAATTTATTATTTATATAGTATTTTCAAGTAGCGTTCATATAGCAAGCCTTGCTTATTATTGGGCATGAGTAGATTACTAACATTTTAATTAGACCAATAATAATAATA
Organism: Megalocaria dilatata; assembly: GCA_034642435.1. Taxonomy (NCBI): domain Eukaryota; kingdom Metazoa; phylum Arthropoda; class Insecta; order Coleoptera; family Coccinellidae; genus Megalocaria; species Megalocaria dilatata. Next base: position 102,688,722 of record CM067854.1, on the reverse strand, counting down.
ATAATCAATAAAATAATTGATGTGGTTGGTAAATAAATATAGAAATAAATACAAAATTATATTTGTAAGTTTATTCTCAAATATTTCTTATTGATTTACATCTACAATCAATAGTTCATCTCCCCCTCAAGAAAAAGTAATCTTACTCAATATGTTGAAGGAAATGAAATCCCTAAAAACCCTTATACTACTAAATCTCACAAACTAATAAACCTTTATTCAAGTTTAAATGTATATCTGTAGTTTTACTGAACAAGTTCAGTAACAACACGTCTTACATCATCATCATATCTTGCCAAAAGAGAAGCATTCAGATCTCTATTTTTGAATCCCATATCGGATAATATTTTCAAATTATTTTCCCGGATAGTATTCTCAGCTGTGGGTACCCAGTGTCCATTGATCCATACTCCGAGCTGTAAAAATTTTTGTATAACTTAATAATTCTGTAGAACATTGCTTTTAAATGGTGACTCTCTGTTCATTTAACATTTACTTTCTAAGAGACGTGCTAACTTTTTCAATATACCAAAACACAAATGCCTTTCTTCGGATATGAGCTAACTCTTTTTTGATGTTTCCTCCTTAGTATAATGGAAATATCTCAAAAGAAAACTTGGACATTTGACAGAGGAAAAAATGAAATGAAAATTTGCATAAATGGTTTGAAACTGTTTTTTGGTCGATCCTTAGTTCGTGGGTGATGCTTACGACAACTAATATGTCGGTAATCTTTGATTATTTCTGTGATTTTATCGATATTTTCGACGACGAGCTTGCCTGTGCGAGGTGCATTTTGAAATCCAATTAACTAGCGATATCTTTGTCGAAATTTGGTGGATTCAAATGAAATTCAATACATGGAAGTTTTTAGACAAACTGAATCATCTGGTTATTAAAAAACTTACTAATTCTCATCCGTGGCGGAGATAATAGGGGGTATTTCATAAAATTACTCCTAATTTTTGGCTGAGTGATCAAATTGAATTTTTAACTGAAGAAATAGACGACTCATCATACAATTTTTAAGAAAAAAGGTACTCTTCGTTGAACAGCATACTATCGTTTTACCCAAACTTTTGAATTTTGAGCAGAAAACGATCTAGGTTGGACTCACTGATGAAGACTCTGGGGTGAAAAGGAATGTGTCTGGCCGGCTGTCCATAAACCTGATAACTTACAAACACAATGAGCTAGAGACTTGAAACTTTCAGAACAAGTTTGGAGCTTAAATATCTCGATCAAGTTCGTTAATGGGCAATATCGGTCTAATGGTTCTGAAGTTATTCACATTTGAACCTTTTATTTCCAACAAGTTCCAAAAATACTGATCCGATCGAAACCAAATTTGGTATTTAGGTGTATAATCACGAAGATTTATGAGGATGGAGCGTCCGGACGGATGACTGGAGATGAAATTGTCAATTTCCTAATGAAAAGACTAGAAAGTTTGGAGTTGAAATATACCTGTTATGATGGACTAAATCAGACTAATAGTTCCCGCGTTATTCTCATTTGAAATTATATTTTTCAAATATTCTCGAAAGTACAAATTCAATCAATTTTAAATTTAGATGTGTAGTAATAACACAAAGGCTCATTCATTTTCGTGAAGATAAATAACGAGAATTTAAAACAAATTTCCTATCTGATTTTAGTACAATGTATGAAAAGTATTTGAAGTTTTGTTTGATATATTTTTTCTACTCTTTCTTGCCAATATGTAACGATGCTGATCGAAGGGAGAAGTATGGGGTCCTTTAAAAATGTATTTTTAATTATTATCAGATTTTCTGTTTCTTTAGGAGAACAGAAAAATGACATTTATTTGACTTTCGTATAACAGAATTCTGTGTTTTTATTTATCTTATTTATGTAATTTTTCAAAGGATTCATTAACAGATTTGAAATTTTTAGGCAAAATCGACTGTTTAATGAGTGTGCGAAATCTTCCAACTTCACGTCAGTGCTTTTCACCATTTGTGGAATATTGCCGAAAATCTTTGAATTTTGGTGAATTACCTTTAGATAGTATACGAAAGAACCGTTTTTTTACATTTGATAAATTTGGAAATACAATATCGCACATCCGTAGTGCTAGAAATTTCATGAATTGAGGATTTCTTACAGAACTTATTCATCTCTGTCACACCTATTAGTTGTATTATATAGGTCTTTATGCAAAAATCTGAATGTTTGCATCAAAACAAAGAAGATATAAATAGAATGGATCTTTCATCTTCTTAGGATAATAAGTCTTTGAATATTAAAACAAATTAATATATGTTTATCTTCTACAATTTTAATTTAAAAAATTTTTATTCAAAAAACTTTTAGAATTAAATTAATGTCTAAAACAAGCACCGCTTATATTTAATAGACGTATATAATCTAAACTCAATATACAATGTCAAATGGAATAAATAAACCAAAAGATATACGAAAGTCCCTAAAATTAATAAATAAATATTTAAAGGAGACAAAATTTGTTTCTGGTCTTGCCTTCAAAACGCCATTTGCATCTTAAAAACATGAACACACTTAAAGGACCTCTCAAAGAATATAATTTATTTGAAATATTTAATATATTTAAATATTCGAATAAGTAAATTCAGAAATCTCTCAAAGCATGCACTATATCTTCAAAAAACAAATATAGTTTTAAGCAATTCCGTCTTCAGTCCTGAAATTTAATTTGTTTTAATATTCAAATTTTGTTATATTTCTTCTATCAAGTAAAAGGCCTTTCTATTTTATTTAATAAGTCTTTGATTGTAAGTAAATGTCAATAACCAAAATTAGTGTTATTCGTAGAATTAATAAGTAATTAAAAGTAGCACTTTGTGGGCAGTACATTCAATTCGGACTTTGTCATATTTTTAAATAAAATTGAATCAAAGAAGAATAAAAACCTGACTAAATTGAATAACTGTAACCGATAATCAGCCTTACAAAATCTTTCTTTTAATCAGACAATTCAAAAATCTACCCAGCTCACCTCTTCTTCATTTTTTGAAGGAATAATCTTGTTAACCACAGTTTTTAAAGCTGAGGATGCCATAGTCATTGCCTCTGATACAACTGATGCGATTGGTGCAGAAGCGTCTGGTACAGTTCTCTGCCTGTCAGATTCTCCAAAACTTGAGGATGGTGAAATTTTGTTAGGGGACTTGTCCTCACGAGATATAGGATTAACTTCATTTCCAGTAATTACATTTACCATCTCTGGTTTTGCAAAGTATGTACTTCTGCCGAATTCTTTTGAACATTCCTGTACATTAGAAATCAACTGGGGCCTGAACTCAGATGGTGTCTGTTGATAATTAGGAATGTGGGGCAGGAAATGATTATAATCAATTGCTGGATAAATATTTGAGGTTCCTAAATATTCAGAAGGCGCTGTATTGGTCAATGTGATTTTTTCACCTTGAGGAATCGGCTGGGGAGGAACACTATCAAACAATAATTGATTGGATGAGTTTTCTGGTTGTTCATTTGCGCCATATCCGTCTTTATTCTTGTGATTTTGTTCTACTTCTGAAAATGAACAAATGTTTAATGGATGTAATCTATCATTAGGAGTACTTATATATACTTATATAAAATTTGAAAATCAAAACAGATTTAATCTGTTGTCTTCTACAATTTTAATTTCAAAAAATTCTTTGAAGAAACTTTAAGAATTAAATTAATGTCTTTATAAGCACTGCTCATATTTAATAGACGTCAAAATTCATCATACAATATCAAACGGAATTAAGAAAAACCAACGAATATAAACTGTCAATTGAAATTAAAATATAAATAAGCAAACATTTTTTGTTTCGTTCCAGGCATGCGTAATGAACTCTTCAGACAAACTTACGAAGCCCTGTTTGTTACAAAATGTATTGTTTTCCGATCCCATATGAATGAAAAATAACTCTTTCTCAAAAATATAAAACATAATTTCAAGAACTTCTCAAAAACTAATTTATTTGAAATATTCAATATATTTAAATAAATTACTTCAAAAAATCTCAAAACATGTAGCACATTCTCAAGAAATAATTAAAGTTACGATAAGATCAGTTCAACTTTACATATAAAAAATAATAAAATCAATTAAACGATGTATAGACTTACTCAGTGAATCTTAGGAATACACGGTCCTCAACATACATAAAAGTAAACACCTTTATATATCCAAGGTACTTATGTTCCAAGTTCACAGAAAATCATACAAAGCTTATAAGGCACTTGGCCTCCGTTAAAACCGTTCAACACTGCATAATGAATTTCTTTATTTAAAAAACCTAATATAATTATATATTATATATAAAATAAAATAAGAAGGAACGGTTTTTTACTTGATAGAAGGATTATTACAAAATTTGAAAATCAAAACAGATTTAATCTGTTGTCTTCTACAATTTTAATTTCAAAAAATTCTTTGAAGAAACTTTAAGAATTAAATTAATGTCTTTATAAGCACTGCTCATATTTAATAGACGTCAAAATTCATCATACAATATCAAACGGAATTAAGATATATATTTGTTGGTTTTTCTTAATTCCGTTTGATATTGTATGATGAATTTTGACGTCTATTAAATATGAGCAGTGCTTATAAAGACATTAATTTAATTCTTAAAGTTTCTTCAAAGAATTTTTTGAAATTAAAATTGTAGAAGACAACAGATTAAATCTGTTTTGATTTTCAAATTTTGTAATAATCCTTCTATCAAGTAAAAAACCGTTCCTTCTTATTTTATTTTATACTTATATAATTTGTGTTTCAACAGGATTTAAAAAACTTATATTGATAAATTTCATTCTGTACAATCAGTTATTTGCTATAAAATTTTTACTTCCGATAATTTTTATTGTTTTCACAACAATTGCCTCATCATTCATACCATGTCTACAACAAGTGAGTATTTAATCTAAGTTCATTACTTTGATTAAATACTCACTTGACCCATAGATGACCTGATACCGAGTACCAGCGGAAAAAAATCATTGCCGGACTTTTTAATTTGGAAATAATACTGATATCCTGCTTAGAATTGTCACACGACTGGGAAAGTTTTAATTTGATTGCTGTATTTGTCAATTTGATTTTTTCACCTTGAGGAATCTGCTGGGAAGGAACACTTTTACACAATAATTGATAGGATGAGTTTTCTGGTTGTTCATTTGCGCCATATCCGTCTTTATTCTTGTGATTTTGTCCTACTTCTGAAAATGAAAAAATGTTTAATGAATGTAATCTATCATTAGGAGTACTTAAATTAATATAATTTTTGTTTCAACAGGATTTTAAAAACTTATATTGATAAATTTCCTTCTGTACAATCAGATATTTGCAATAAAATTTTTACTTTCGATAATTTTTATTGTTTTCACAAGAATTGCTTCATCGTTCATACCATGTCTTCAACAAGTGAGTATTTAATTTAAGTTCATTACTTAGGATTAAATACTCATTGGACCCATAGATGACCTGATACTGTGTGCCAGCGAAAAAAAAAATCATTGCCGGACTTTTTAATTTGGAAATAATACTGATATCCTGCTTAGAATTGTCAAACGACTGAGAAAGTTTTAATTTGATTGCTGTATTGGTCAATTTGATTTTTTCACCTTGAGGAATCTGCTGGGAAGGAACACTATCAAACAATAATTGATAGGATGAGTTTTCTGGTTGTTCATTTGCGCCATATCCGTCCTTATTCTTATGATTTTGTCCTACATCTGAAAATGAAAAAACGTTTGATTAATGAAATTTATCATTAGGAGTACTTAAATTGATATAATTTGTGTTTCAACAAGATTTAAAAAACTTATTATTTACTTCCGATAATTTTCATTGTTTTCACAACAATTGCTTCATCATTCATACCATGTCTTCAACAAGTATTCAGTTTAAGTTCATAGGTAACTAAAGTGACCATTTTTTTTTTTAACTCAAAACGGGACAAAAAATTTTAAGCTTCAGGTTAAACGTAAGGGTCTGGCGGGTAATTCAAATTTTAAACAGTTTTTTTAAGAATGTATGTAAATATCGATTTGAAATTACGTAAATAAATATTTTTTATTATCGCGAAATCGAAAATCCTCTCTAAGTTTTGCCTAATTTGGCTACAATTCTAAAAAAACTGTTTGAAATTTAAATTTCCTGCCAGACCTTTACATTTAGCCTTCAGGTAGAAATAAACACAACTTTTAATTTTCTTTATTTAGATTGAGTGTAACTTAATGGAATTAGTATTCACTATAATTATTTTCATATTAATTAAGTATAATTATGTTTATAATAAAAAGTAGTGAAAAATAAAAATCAATCACCAGCTTTATTAAATCAAGGAACTTTGATCTGTTAATAATTATTAAAATATTATGCAACGCATTTTTTTTAATTGTTTTTGTACTTTTCAGAGGAACAAATTTGCTTTAATAAAGTTTGTGATGACTTTAAATAAGAATAAAATTCTTGGCACGTTTTTTTTACATTAACCTTAGTTATCAACATCGCTTTCAAAACGGGACAATTTCGCGTCCCGGCGCTTTGTTTGGGGACATCGGGACAGGTGACCGAGAAAAGGGACAGTCCCGTTCAAAACGGGACGTATGGTCACTTTATAGATAACCCATAGATGACCTGATACTGTGTACCAGCGAAAAAATAAATCATTGCCTGACTTTTTAATTTGGAAATAATACTGATTTCCTGCTTAGAATTGTCACATGACTGAGAAAGTTTGAATTTGATTGATAATAAAATGTAAACAATATTTTTTCAGTTTTGTTTGTGGCACCCAATATCCAAATATATAAAAAAAAACAACATTATTATAATAACAGGATTCAAGATAATCAAAGTTGTCTCAGTCTCAGTGATAATTCTGTAAAAAGATATTACAATAATAAAAACATATAAAATAAAATCAAAAGGTGACATACCTAAGCAGAAAATTATTATCATCACAAAATGCAAAAATCAGGCATTGATTTATTTTTTCGCTGGTAGCTCATCTAAGTATTAGCAGATAGCTGTACGCGAATGACGCAGTCTGACCTAAAATATTAGGTGTGTTAAATCTGGTTTAGGTTTCTTAAATCGCTTCCATTATTCATGGCGTTTTTGTTTTTTTAATATTAATTATCCCCTTTAATGTTTCTTTTATTAATATTAGTTTCAAATGCAAGAACCTTCGTATTTTTTAAATCTGGGATGTGGTTATCTGATACTACTCTGTCAAGAAAGTACCGGGAATTTTCAATTAAAACAACATTTTTACATTTAATCGTCAAAATTTATTGGGTCGCCTTCAGAATAGGCTCCATTTGCTCCAATACATCTATGCCAACGGCACTTCCAATTATCGAAACATTTTTTATAGGCGCTTTCCGGGATGGACTTTAGCTCTCGCGCCGAATTTTGTTTTATGGCTTCAATCGACTCAAAACGGGTGCCACGAAGGGGTAATTTTAGTTTTGGGAAGAGGAAAAAGTCGCAGGGAGCCAAATCCGGCGAATACGGTGGTTGCTGAAGCACGTTTGTTGAGTTTTTGGCGAGAAAGTCAGTCACAATCGTAGCTCGGTGAGAAGGCGCGTTATCGTCATGCAAAATCCATGAGTTGTTCGCCCACAAATTTGGCCGCTTCTTACGGATACGCTCACGCAAACGTTTCATAACGCCTAGGTAATACTCCTTGTTTACCGTCTGACCCCCTGGAACGAATTCGTAGTGCACCACGCCACGGATATCGAAGAAAACAATGAGCATCACCTTCATTTTCGAGCGGCTTTGACGTGGTTTTTTCGGTTTCGGCTCATTTTTTGCCACCCATTCCGATGATTGCTGGCTTGTTTGCATATCGTACTCGTAGACCCAGGTCTCATCACCAGTTATAATGCGTTCCATGAATGTAGAATCGGAATTACAGCGATCCAGCATGTCTGAAGCAACCTGTTCGCGATGACGTTTTTGAAGAAAATTCAGGTCTTTCGGTACGAGTCGTGCGGCCACCTTTCTCATGCCCAAAATATCAATCAAAATCGTACGTGCGGACTTGTGGGATATCTTAAGATCATGTGCTATCTCTCTCAAGCTGGTACGGCGGTTTTCCAGCACCCTTTCCTTAATTTTATCGACGTTATCTTCGATCGAAGCCGTCGATGGGCGACCACTTCACGAACGTCCTTGAAGGCTCTGTACCACTGATATGCACCAGTTTTCGATAGAGCACCAAAGGCCTTTTGCAACATTTTCAATGCATCGGCACACGAAAATTCATTTGCAATACAAAACTTTAAACAAATTCTTTGCTCAACGTAATCACCCATAGTAAAAATCGGCACGCACTCTGACATCGACTGACTTAATCAGCTGTTGCAAACACACTAGTTGACAGATCCCGCTCAAGCTTGGCATAGTAATTAAGGATAGTGGTACCAACCTAGGAAAAAAAATTTTTACCTGTCTCATTGCCCCGCCAGATTTAAATCGATAATTCCCGGTACTTTCTTGACAGAATGTATATTACGTTATATATTTATAGCTTCGTATTTAAGGAATTCAGGTATATATTTGTTCTTGAATTGTTTGGTGACCTTGTTGACTAAATCTATTAGGTAGTTATTGTTGGTTAAGATTCTCTTAACTGTCTTTGAGGTTTATACTTGTAAAGATGGGCTGGTTAGATCTGTTATGCTCATTATGACACTTTGTTTCTGACACAAAGGATGATCTGATAAAAAGTTTAAATATCTATCTAACTAGGTAGTCTTTAAAAAAGAGGGCCCCCATTTGTAGTTCGCAGCAGCAAGAAACCGAAGAGTGGAATGTAAGAGAAGGTGACAAAATTTCAAAATTTGAAATAATTCGGGCGATTAGTTCAGGAGGCACTCAGGACGTTAATTCATGGTATCCATTTGTCGCATTAATTTTTTATTTGATAGAAATTCATAAAACAAATTCTTATTGTTTTCACAACTGTTCTTTCATCATTCCATAATTTCATCAGCTGATCATTTAAACTAAAAATACAAGGTGTGTATAAATAATTGCAAAAAAATTTAGGGGGTGATTCCTTATCAAAAAATAGGGTGGGTTTCTCCTATAAACTTTATTTCTTAAGCCTGCTTAGTTACAGCCCCCTAAAGATTGCGCTCAAAAAACGGTTTCCGAATCGTCTCCAATTCTCCACTTGGATGTTGGGAATGATTGAACAATATCCTCAATTTTTGAACACAATCTGACGCGAAGTTCTAGAGTGCACATGCTAAAGTGAATCGGGAGTTATTTTTGAATCAATGTGTATCTAGAGAAATTAAAGAAATAGTGAATTATAATCAATTTGAGAAAGAGACTCTACAAAAACTTCCATAAGGAATAAATTCCTTCATTACTAATATTTCCGCGGAAATCGCGGAAATATCGGATCATCCATAAATTAAAACAATTGTTCCCAGTATTTATCATACTAAACATATGAAACAGTGATAACATCTTAAAAGTGTTTATAAATATCGGACCCAAAAAAAAAACTGCCAGCTGGGAATTTCCCACAGATTAACATGAACCAAACAAGTACTGAAATACAGGGTGGGCCACTATCAACATCTTACAGAACGTCATCTACAAGCGATGAAGATTTCCGAGGATTCAGCAACGATCCCGAAGGCAACAATTGCCATTGCTGGCAGAATTTAAAACGAACAACAAAAAAACGGAAAATCAATTATGTCAACGAGAATGAAATAGTAATAACCAACAGGTACAGTCACTTAAGTGAAGAGAAAGATGAAAGCTCCAACAGAGCAGCCGATGCCACTATGAAAACTCTGAAACCGCCGCCAATTTATGTATACGGAGTAACAAATTACAAAGAAATGATCACCAACTTGAACCAGGTCATAAAAATAGACCAATTCACAACAAAAACGCTAACAGACGACACAATAAAAATAAATACCCACACACCAGAAGAATATCGCAAATTAATCCAACACATGAAAAACACAAAGATTATACATCATACATACCAACCAAAGGAGGAGAGAGCATTCAGAGTAGTGATTAAAAACCTACACTATTCAACGCCTGTTGCAGAAATAAAGGAAGAGCTCAACAAATTAGGACACAATGTGAGAAACATTCATAATGGAAGAAGCCGCCTGACAAAAGAGCCACTTAACCTTTTTTTTATCGACCTTGAACCAGCAGATAACAATAAGGAGATATACAAGTTGAGAGGTATACAAAACAGAGTGGTAATTATCGAACCTCCAAAAAAAATAAGAGGTATTTCCCAATGCATGAGATGCCAGCAGTATGGACACACTAAGGCCTACTGTAATAGGCCATATGTCTGCGTCAAATGTGGCGAAGCACATAAAACAGAAGACTGCAAAAAAAGCGCTAACACGCCTGCAAAGTGCGTATTATGTAATGGTCCCCATCCTGCCAACTATAAAGGCTGTGAATTCTACCATACCCTTATAAAGAAGCCCAACAACGCGAACAACAGACTGAACCTACAACAAAGAACAGTACCAAGTCCCCTCAACCAGAACACTAGACCTCAGTTGCCAGAACAGGAACCACATAAACGAAGATACTCAGATGCCTTACGAGGATCAAACAACGTGCCTACACAATACAATGAAGACTCCCCAACTACCTTGAGTACATTCTTGCTCGAGTTTAAAGGAATGTTCCAACAACTAGTTCAACAGAACAACATGATACTAAACATGTTATCCACGCTAATCACCAAAATTCGCTAAATGTATCAGAATAGCCCAATGGAACGCCAATGGCCTCCTACAGCACAAAAATGAAGTAGAAACTTTTCTTCGCCACAATGCTATAGACATCTTATTGATAAGTGAAACACACTTCACTGAAAAATCCTATTTTAAAATCCCAGATTACATAACTTATTGCACCAACCATCCCGATAACACTGCACATGCCGGAGCTGCTGTACTCATCAAAAAAACAATAAGTCACTTTGAAATGCACCAATATAAAGAAGAACATCTTCAAGCCACTACCCTGAAGGTAAAAATGACGTCATACGATCTGACAATTTCTGCAGTTTACTGTCCTCCTAAGCATAATCTAAAAATGGATCAATACAGAGATTTTTTCGAAACATTGGGTTGCAAATTTGTTGTAGGTGGAGACTTTAACAGCAAAAACACACTTTGGGGCTCCCGTTTAACAACTACTAAGGGTAGAGAATTGGCTAAACTACTGCAAGAGAAAAAATACACGTTCTTATCCACTGGAAGCCCAACATATTGGCCCACCGATCCAAAGAAAACACCTGACCTATTAGATTTCTTCATTACAAATGGGATATCAGGCACATATATGGATGTGACAATGAGCTATGACCTGTCTTCGGACCACTCCCCTATAATAGCAACAATAAGCACATACGCAATCAACAGAAAAATTCCACAAAAACTACACAACAGCAGAACCAATTGGGACGAGTATCGTAGACTTTTGGATCAACAAGTAAACCTGTCGATGAGATTGAAAGAACCTAGAGAAGTTGATGAAGCAGTAGAAACTTTCGCCAATATCTTGAAACAGGCTGCTATTCAGAGTACTCCAAAGATTAGGAAAGAGGAAGATAAAACTAGATCTATACCCATAGAGATCAAGCAGTTGATAGCCGCAAAACGAAAAGCTAAATCCAGATGGCAACTCACACATGCACCTTCTGACAAAACCAACCTAAACTACCATACCAATAGGCTCAAGAGTAGACTTAGGGAGCTACAAGACAAATCCTTTGAAGAATACATAACTGGATTGAAGAGATCTGATTATTCTATATGGAGGCCTATAAAATCCAAGAGTAAACCGAAAGAACAAATCCCACCAATCAAAAACTCGACATTACCTAATGCCGAATGGGCCAGAAGCGAACAAGAAAAGGCAAACTTATTTGCAGAGTACCTTGCCGAAGTATTCACCCCAAACGATCAAACGGTAGACAACAACATAGAGGAGAGCATTTCCAACACACCACAAGATACATCAAACATAAAATTCTTAACACCAAAAGAGGTATATGCGGAAATCAACCTTCTGAATACTAAAAAAGCTCCTGGATTTGATGGTATAACTCCAAGAATGGTAAAAGAACTATCTAGAAAAGGAGTGGTCTTCTTAACCAACATTTTCAACGCCATAATAAGATTGAAACACTGGCCTGAAGTACTAAAAACTGCAGAGATCCTAATGATTCTTAAACCAGGAAAAAATCCTAACTACACATCATCATACCGACCTATAAGCCTGCTTCCCATAACCTCCAAAGTACTGGAAAGACTTATCCTAAAAAGAATCGACACCGACATCCCCAACAACCAATGGATTCCAAATCATCAGTTTGGATTCAGACAAGGACACTCAACAGTCCAGCAAACTCACAGAATCACACAAGTCATCAACCAAGCCTTTGAAGAGAAAAAATACTGTACTTCAGCCTTTCTTGATGTGAGCCAAGCTTTCGACAAAGTTTGGCACGCAGGACTACTTCACAAAATAAAAATTATCCTCCCCCTAAAGTACTTCCACCTTCTGAAATCCTATCTGACGAATAGAAAATTCAGAATCAGAATTGGACAAGAAATCTCTGAAAATTACCCCATCCGAGCTGGAGTTCCTCAAGGTAGCGTCCTGGGCCCTGTACTATATCTATTGTACACATCAGATCTACCCACATCCACCAAAACTGTACTAGGAACATTTGCAGATGATACAGCTATTCTCGCCATAGACGAAGATCCATCAATCGCCGCAGAACTCGTCCAGAAACATCTGGACAAAGTACAACACTGGATGAATAAATGGAAGATCAAAATAAATGAGACCAAATCCAAGCAAGTTGACTTCACACTGAGGAAGGAACGTTGTCCAAATATTCGACTTAACAACACAACAATACCCCAAACTACATGCGCGAAATATCTTGGATTCCACTTGGACTCCAAGCTTACCTGGAAAGAACACATAATAAAAAAAAGGAAGCAAATGGAATTGAAAACCAGAGAGCTACTGTGGCTGATAGGTAGAAAGTCAAAATTATCTTTGGAAAACAAAATCCTTGTTTACAAAACAATTATCACCCCGATATGGACATATGGTATAGAAATTTGGGGTTGTGCAAGCAAATCCAATATTGCTCTGATACAAAGATGCCAGTCCAAAATACTGAGGATAATAGCCAATGCTCCGTGGTATGTCACCAACCAAACCTTACACGATGACCTCTCAGTCCCATACATTGTAGAAGTTATAAAGCGGAGAACCCAACAACATCTTTCAAAGCTAGAAGGGCATCCAAATGATCTACTACAGCCCCTGCTGGAGATCCACGAACCAAGAAGACTACGAAGGCGGTGGCCAGCTGATCTAATATGATTTTTTTTTTTACGAGAGCTCCTCAGTGGAGGAAGCCTCCTCAAGCTCCATATGTATATTCCACTCTAATTATAACCATCAAATTAGCCCATAGAATTGTAAATTTCTGATTTCTGATAAATAAAGGAGAAAAAAAAAAAAAAAAATTTTTGAACAAGGTCCTATTCACAGACAGGGCTAATTTTTCTAGAGATCCAATAACTAATTTTCATAATAACCACATATGGGCCGAAGAGAACCGTCACGCTATTACTGTAATTCACCACCAGGAATAATTCTATCTGAATGTCTGGCTTGGATATGTTGAGGATCAGTTAATTGGTCCAAAATTTCTATCTAATATAATCTAGATTGAATGGAAATACAATTTCTGGAAGAAGAACTTCCTGTACTTCTTCAAAATACACCTTTGCGTGTCTGAAGGACAATGTGGTTTATGCATGATAGGGCTCCGCACATTTTAGTATTGGAGCACGTCAGCATTCAAATCATAAATATTCAAATCGATGGATAGGGCGAGGTGGATTTCGGTTCTGGCCTGCCCGATCACCAGATTTAAATCCTTTGTATATTACTTTTTGAGGCCATTTAAAAACATTGGTTTACAAGATTCCTGCCCAAGATATGGAAGACTTGAGGAACTTTCATGAAGGATTATTCAAAATACTCCTGGATTTTTTGACCAGGTAACCCAATCTATGCGCAGATGTCTGTCTAGACTCAGGTGTAACGGCTGACGGTGGTCACTTTGAACACTTAATATGATCACAAATAACAAGAAAGAAATAAAGAAGGATATATTTTGGGAAAATTTGTTACACCAAAAAAATACAGAGGAAGCTTTCTCAGTTTTTCTAGATCAGAGAATGCCGTTAAAAGAGAAAAAGGTTAAAAACTGCTTCAACAGAAAAATGTTATGGAAAACCCCAAAAATACTTAAAATCAAAAATAACCTCGAGGCACTATACACAGTAGCAAAAGTAAAATGAGACGACTCATTATTTAGAGTTTATAAATCGTGTAAGAAACAATATTGTATTGAAATAGAAAAAACAATAAAAGAAAGAATGAAGGATACTTGAACAAGGCGGAAAATAAACAGAAAGCACTATGGGAAATTATAAGAAGCAACAACTCGAAAACAACAAAGGAAAATGCAAGCACAGAACTTCATGCTGATTCACTGAACAACCATTTTGCAAGTCTTGGCCAGAAAATCTGTGAAGAGTTAAGAACTACAAAATTATGAATTTAGTAACCACAAAATAAATTTTTGAATAATGAAAAATCTTGGTCTTTCTTTGAGTGCACTGAAAATGAAGTAAAGAGAATAATAACATCTTTTAAACCCAAAACAACAGTTGATGTCTACAACATTACTGTAGATATTCTGAAAATTGTTAGTGAAGAAATTGCCAATCTTATTTCAATCATAATAAATAAATTTATAAAGTGTATAAGAAAAATGAGATGAATCATTAAAGCGAAGTATTAATGATACCGACATTTTTAAAACTAGCTCTTCAGAGAATTACTCAGGGTTCGAACCTTAGACACATCTTCTCTATTAAATACCCTGAGTAATTCTCTGGAGAGCTGGTTTTAAAAATGTCGGTATCATTAATACTTCGCTTTAATAATTCATCTCATTTTTCTTATACACTTAGTATTAGTTATTACTTAATTTTAACATAATAAATAAATGTTTCCGAGAAGGTTACTTTCTACAAGAACTTGAAACTGCAGAAGTTATTTCAATCTACAAAGAAAATGGGGACAAAAACGACAGTAATAATTATCGACCCATCGCAATTCTTCCCTGTATATCGAAAATATTTGAGACTGTGATTAAAAACACAATGTTGTAATGGACGGAGAAGAAAAATATTTTAAACAAAAACCATGGATACGGAAGAGGTCGAAATACAACTACTGCACTAAAGGAATTGTTGAATAATATGATAGAAGCTATCGATGAAGGAGATTTTGTAGAGATGCTAAATTTTGACTTAAGTAAAGCTTTCGATGCAGTCCCACATGTGACCCTACTTAAGAAACTGAACGCCTGTGGTTTCAGAGGAAACATCCTAAAACAATTGGAATTGTACTTGAAACAAAGATTTCAGAAAGTACAGAGGAATGACGTTATGTCAACAGAAAAATAATTACGTTATGTAGTTCCTCAGGGTTCTATACTGAGACCTGTATTGTTCTTGGTGTATTTGAATGTTTTTTTCTATCTCTTTATTGGCAATCAGAAAAGCTTACAGTCTATAAACCAATATGATGGCTGATACAATTAATTTATTGTATACTAATGGCGTGATGAGGTAGCATCCAGCGATGTTCCCTCAGGTCTATTGACCATTTTCTTCTGAATCTCCTGTTACGAGGGGATTGCACCAGTTGTTGTAAAAACAGATTCGAATGTTCTTCTAATTTGCTGTGGTGCGTTGTAGTATTTGCTTTTATGGCATTATTCACAAATGGTGTTTTAAGGTCGTTATGTAGTGTACTGTTTGAAACATACCATGGCTAATTAGCTATCGTTCTGAGCAGCTTGGACTGTGCTCTTTGGATGATGGCGGTGTTCGATTTGCTAGCACACCCCCAGAGCTCTATGCCATATGTCCAAATGGGTCTTAGCACTGCTTTGCATATGAGGACCTTGTTTTCTAAAGAGAGATTGGATCTCCTTCCAATGAGCCAATTGATTTCTCTAGCCTTGAGATCTCGTTGGCTCCGTTTTTTGCTTATGTGGTGTTTCCAATTGAGCTTGCTGTCGAAATATAGTGCCAGATATTTAACCTGGTTTCTTTTAGGAATTGTGGTCTGATTTATGGTGACTTGAGGGCAGGTTTCTCTTCGGAGCGTAAATGTGACGTGAGAGGACTTGGACTCATTTACTTTTATTTTCCATTTTTTCATCCTACCATCTAGCAAATTCAAGTGTTCCTGGAGATTATCAGTTTCCACGGTTGGGTCCGTATCTGTGACAAAAATAGCTGTGTCGTCTGCGAATGTCTCAACGGTAGTCTCCTGAGTTGGCAAGTCATTGGTATATAGTAAATACAGGAACGGACCTAATATGCTTCCTTGTGGTATACCAGAGTGGACCCCTTTTCGGTCAGAAGCTTCCACAGCCACCCTCACAAAAAATTTCCATTGATGCAAGTAGGTCTTTATTAATTTAAAGTATGAAGGAAGATGTTTTTTCACTTTGTCGTCTTTCTGCATCCTTACATTTTCATAATAATTGTTTATGTAGAGCGAATAAAATTAATTATTTTAGTATGACTTTCTCGGTCAAACTGAAGGTACGATTCTAATGATGACGGATTATTGTCCAGTGATTTTCATTTATTATTGAAAATAATAAACTTTTGTAATCATTCGCTAAGAGAAAATTTTAACCCCTCCTTAAATTTTTACAGTTCACATTTTGAGATAATCTGAATAATATTGCAATAATGAAAAAACGCAAAAAATTTTAAACATGGGTTTATATTTTCCCATTATATCATATAATGTTTCAATAAATTATCGATAAATTACACCAGTCATAGAATAAGGGTACAACTCAAAAATTGATTTCATTAGAAAATCGCATTTAATGAATGTAACTGACCCCATTGAACTCAATTATGGCCCACTTCAAAGGGTCGGATTTCATTTAAACGTTGTAGACCTATCAAGGACCAATGACAATACAATAATTTGATAAAATTATCCCATTATCCTGATAAGGATCGCTAGGATAAATGATTTTCTCACAGATACTTTTCAAATGACACGTTACACGCATGTTGTTTTGTTGATTTCTGTGTTTCATGATTTAAAGGTTGCGCCTTGTTTTTGACATTTTTATGATGGGTTGAGGGGTTTTCAATTTTATGACGCGATAGAGTACTATATTACAAAGTACCTATTGAAAGCTGAACCTGAAGATGTAGATTCTGGAAATGCGCAGGCAATACAACAAATTCAACGCGAAGTAAACTGATATTTTATACAAGCTATTCAAGATATGTATGAAGATTCCTCAGGAACAAAATTATCAGCTGTAGAGTGTTTCATTAACTTTATTCACTTAATTATTCTACAATTCTAGATTTCTTCATGAACGACAAGTATCAGCTGCAGAATGTTTCATTAACATTATTCAGTTAATTATTCTACAATTCTAGATTTTTCTATGCATTGAATAGTTTTCTGACAAATGTAGCAAATCAATTATTCACAATTTGTTTGCCATGTCCTGCAGACTACAGATCATCTTGTCTTTAGCAGCTATACTATACCTACTGAAATTGAAACATTTTAAAAGTTACATAGAATTCATTTTGTCGCTGAAAAAGTTGGTTCAAACATTTACCGCTGTCATATCGACATTAGTTTAGTCTCCATGAAATTGAGTTGTTGCTATTAAATTCTCAGAAAAAATATTATGTTATTCATCATGTCGGCGAGTAGTAAAGACATCGATGCTGTTCTCTCTTTGAAGATTGTTCCCCAATGTGGATTTTGTAAACGGCAAATCGTTAAAAGTAGTTGCAGGTGTCAAATTTGCAGCAAAAGTTTCCATCCAGGATGTGGTGCTAAAGTGAAAAAGTGCTGTGACGTCGAATTATCCGGTCCTATTTCCGAAAAATCGACCGGCGAGATTTCCCCGATGCCCGATATTGGCAGTAAAAATATTACGAACGAATCTACGCACCAAGATTTCCTTCTGAAAATTATTGCAGAATTGGAATCTAAAAATAACGTATTAATGGAAAACAATTCTCTGCTGAAATTTAAAATCAAAACACTGGAAAATGAGCTGAAATCAAAACAAACAGGAAAAAATAGATTCAACGAGGTGTTGTCAACGTGGGATTCCCAAGATAAGCGTATTCAGGCTAGTCGCGAATGTGTGGTCAACTTAGGTTCAACTGAGCATTTAAGTTCTGAGCGTGCTGTAACTGATGCTCCCCACCGTCAGACGTACGCCGAGAGAGTGGTCGTTGATAAATCTTCAACTGCCGGTCCCTCTAATCCAGGAAAGAAACAGTTAGCCGGACAGGAACGAAATCGAACAAATCTTAAAGGTTTAAGTTATCTGGGCACACCAACTGGCCTCGATGACAACGAAATATCGCCTAAAGAGGACTCAAACTGGAAGGTAGTTAGCCACAAACGACCAAAACGTCGACCCAGGGAAACCTTGGTAACTGGAACATATTCTGGGAATTCAGAGGTGGAAGGGTTGGACAAATTCAAGGCTTTTCATGTGTCGAATCTCAGACCCGATACCTCAGTTGAAAATTTAGAAAATTTCCTAAAACGGAATTTTTCCAATATAAAATGCGAAAAACTAAACTCGAAATACCCGGACTCGTATTCCTCATTTAAGGTTCTGATTTCTGCCTCAGAATATGAGAAGGCTCTCGTGAGCTCGAATTGGCCTAATAAGGTCAATGTAAACCGTTTTTTCCAGCGTGGGAAATTCAAAGAACGACTGGAATAAGTTCCCCTTCAAATGATCCGTATATTGGGGAATTCAATATTGTCCAATTGAACGTGCAATCTATTTCAAATAAACTAGATGCCCTGGAGATACTTGTGGAGGAAATACACCCCGATGTGCTGAGTGTGGCGGAGCACTGGTGCAGTTCGGATAGTGTAAGTGTTGTGTCAATCGCGGGTTATGTTCTGGCTGATTATTTTTGTCGTAATCAGAGACAACACGGTGGCTCAATGCTATATACCAGGGTAGGTCTTCAAGTGAATAAACTTTCTGTATCGAAATTTTCTATTGAAATGCATATAGAGATGTGTGGTATCGTAATATCTGTCAAGAATTCCCGTCTTGGTATCATAAGCATTTACAGACCTGGAACTGGAAATCTTGAGTTGTTTTTTGATAAATTGTTTTGCGCTCTTCAGGCTTGTTTTGATAAAATAGATTATGTCTTCCTGTGTGGAGACTTAAATATAGATTACCTGAGTCCTGATTCCAATGAATTCAGATTACTGAATGAATTGATGGATTGTTTTCATTTGAAGGTTTCATCTACTGAAGCAACTAGAGTTTTCACATACAGTAACGGTAGAACTTCTATTTCTAAACTTGATTACATCATCATGAATGACCATCTGGAGAATTATAGAGCTACTGTTTTTGAGGCGCATTTGAGTGATCATCGAGCCATACTTCTAAGACTAAATTTTGTACCGGTTTACAGTGATAAATCGAAAATGTCTTTAATTAGAGACTTGAGTCCGGACTGTTTGGCTAATTTAGTAACTCGACTAGCTGAGTATGAATTTGTGGAAGTTTATAAGGAATATGATGTTGATCAATGTTTTGAAATGTTTATCAATGCTATATCTTACTATTTAGATTTGTGTTGCCCCTTGAGAAAGGTCAATAAAGCGGCAGGGAAGCGAAGCTGGGTAACATCCGAAATAATGCAGAGTAAAAAAAATCTTAATAGCCTGTATTGGCTCCACGTGAATATCGGTTCAAATACTACCTACGTAAACTATAAAAATCAAAAAAAACATCATAACTCATTAATAAGGTCCACCAAATTTAATGCTCATTGTGCAACTATAGCTAAATCTGAAAATAAAAGCAAAACGGTCTGGAATATTGTTGACAATATCATTGGCAGATCAGGAAATAATAATAATTCTATGTCGATCGTGGTAGATGGGGCAAAGTTCTCCGAACCTGCAGAAGTTTCAGACTTGTTTGCGAGTTATTTTTCCACCACAGCTAGAGATAGACTGTACACTTGCTACGGTAACAACTTGTCACTATCTTGTACTGTTACACCATCCTTAAACTGCAATTTCTTTTTTTATCCTGTTTCTCTTTCTGAAATTGAGGAAACCGTGAAGAAATTGAAAAATAAAAAGAGCGTGGGATATGATCGCATTTCAGTAAGAATCCTTAAAGAGATTTCTCCAGCAATTAGCCGTCACTTAGCTTATCTGATAGACTTATCCGTAACATCGGGTAAGTTTCCAAAAATTCTCAAAAAATCCATTGTTGTCCCTGTATTCAAGAAAGGCACTTTAGAGGATATAACAAACTATCGCCCAATATCCATTTTAAGTGTTTATTCAAAAGTATTTGAAAAAGTCGTCTTTTCGAGAATGGTAGATTATCTTACCAGGTTCAAAATATTGAACTCAGCTCAACATGGTTTCCGTAACGGTCATTCTACTCAAACGGCGGCACTTAGCTTCGTGGAGTCAATATATGAGTGTTTGGATAAGAATATGCAGGTGGCTGGGATATTTTTTGATCTCTCCTGCGCTTTTGACACTCTCAAATTCGATTTTATTATTGTCAAGTGTTATAATATGGGTTTTAGAGGGATATTCTTGGACTGGTTACAAGATTACTTAAATGGAAGAACCTTGTCTGTTAGAGTGAACGAATGTTTTTCTGTAGACAACAGTATAGAGATGGGAGTTCCTCAGGGTTCCGTGCTGGGGCCGCTACTCTTTCTGTTGTTCATAAATGATTTGCCCAGTCATCTAACTTGTCTCCTGTCGATATTGTTTGCTGACGACACATCCGTGGTGGTTTCGGCGCGTAGTCGTGATGAGCTCCAACGGGCTTGTGAAGGTTTAATGGCGGAGTTTTTCGCATGGTGCCGCGCGAACAATTTGATGGTTAATGTCGGGAAAACCGTTTGTTTACATTTTGGCCTTGGTGGCATCGAGATGGAACCTCTGAGATTAACTTTGTCAGACGGCGTGGTGGTGGCGGCTAATTCTACGAGATTTCTTGGCGTACATGTCGACAGGGGTCTCGGTTGGTCATCCCACGTTGACTATGTATGCAAGAAGATCAATTGTTCATTCTTTGCTTTAAATAGGCTCAAAAACACTCTGCCTCGTAATTCCCTTATTGAAATATACTATAGTCTGGTTTATAGCCATCTTGTATACAATATTTTGCTGTGGGGAAACTGCACTTCTGTTTCGAGAGTTTTCGTTGCTCAAAGGAGGATTATGAGGTTAATTTTTAACTTAACTCCCCGTTCCTCGTGCAAACCAATATTTGTATCAAACAAAATATTGCCGCTGCCATGTATTTATATTTTGAAATGCCTAACTTACGCTAAAGAAAATGTATCAAAATGGAAGTCTGTTTCGAATTGTCACGATTATGAAACAAGAAACTCTGATATTTTTCTCATTCCCAAACATAGAACACATAAATTTGAATGCTCTCCATTATATCAGAGTATAAAATTGTATAATCATTTACCATCATCAGTTAAGTCGTTGAATGTAATTCAGTTCAGGAGAGAGGTTAAGGGTATTCTCACATCGAAATGTTTCTACTCGGTGGGTGAGTATTTTTCCGATCTCTTGATTTGATTTGAACAACTATGTATATGTATCTAATTGCTAAATGCATTTTTCTTTTTATGACATGTCCTATACACTGTTAATTGTGTCTTACAGGATCAATAAAGAATGTTATGTTATGTTATTCTAGCTTCCTTACTGAAATGGATTCAATGTCATTGGATTGAAGTTGAAATGGAATCAATCACAAATTTGCCGAATTTGCAGTAGATCATGCTTTTCCTTTGTGCTGCTTAACAAAAAAGTTAATACATATCCAACTTAGTTATTAGCAGTCGGATATCGACAATGGATTTCTGTTCAATATTAGTGGCTTACTTTTAAAGATGAATTGACATTTCTTAAGGAGATATTCTCAAGAGTATAAAGAGATAGTATTCTGCTTTTATCTCTTTCTACCTGTCAGCTTTATTTGATTGATGTTATTATAAGGGCGCAAGATATTGACGATGGAAAACTGAAGGTTCAATTCCATATTTGAAATTAAATGCAATATGTAAGAACCCATAATAATCATTGTCATAAAAAGTATTCGCTGGTCGGAAGATATAGAAGTACTCAAAATGACAAATTATCAACATCTAATTTTATTAACTAAGAAGGCGAATTAATTAGTGAAATCTGGGATAGAATTTTGTGCTAATGTATTTGAAAAATACAACAGAAATCGAATTGCAAAGGGGATGATATTTCTGTTTAGAATATTCTGAAAAATAAAATATATTTGGTTTCATTATCAGCTATATAAAACCCATAGCATAGATAGATTTGACAGTATGCAGAATTCATCAAAATTCATTCTTAAATAAAAATAATTCTTGACCGATGCGAAATAACTGCCGCGGAACGAATATCGAGATGTACCAGTACCACAAGTCGCGGTATCAGAACACAGAGTTGCCGATAATACGGAAGACTTATAAACGGTGAAATGTAAAATTCTGAATATCGAGGAATGATTCTCTGTAAAGTGATGAAAAAGTATACACGCCAATATACGCGTTAAAGCGTGCTCCCGCTGTGTATCGAAAATACTAAAAACTAAGTTATTCTAATTGAAAAAAAAAAAAGTTTTGGGTCCTCATATTTTTCCAGATGGTTGCAATTGGGCTATTAGAGGAGGACCTATATACCGCAGGATAAATATATACAGTGTGGTCCAACGAAAACTTAACATTACGATTTTCCGGCTTTAAAATGGAAATGTGGAAATCGCTGGGACCCGTCAATTTCTGATTCAAGGGGGAACAACTTTTCCGCTCTTCGCATCCCCGTGAGTACAACCTCTTGATTTTATGTAGGGATGAGGGGTGTTGCGATACCTCATTTTGAAGATCTTATCGAGACTATCTGATCCTGAAATTTCGCTTCAAAATTTCCATCGATAACGAAATGACCATTTACTTCCATGCAGTAATGTAAGTTTTGCTGAAAACGTTCACGTACGTTACTCAAGAGTTCTGGTGTAATTTAACGGCATTCATTAATGATCCGAGTTCGCAAATCATCCAGTGACTCAGGCTGGGTAGCATAAATCTTGGATTTCAGGTGACCCCATAGAAAAAAATCCAGTGGAGCCAGATTAGGTGATCTGGGTGGCCACTCAATATGTCCCCTTCTTTCAATACAGGCGTGAGGAAAATTTTCATCTAAGAACTGACGCAGTGGTTGAACGAAATGAGGTGGTGGTTATTGGAAAATGATCGTTTGATGGCCTTCTACATTCTCCAATACTTGCACGTGCACTGAGATTACCAGGTATAAAAAAGGGCCGATTATCAAGTATCTCTGTGAGACTCCCGTTTAGTCCAAACTAAACTATGGATTAACGGTATTTTACCCTTATCTTGATTCCGTGCAGAGGTGTAGACTACAGAAATGCAGAATTCATGCTGCCGGTTTGTTTTCGGTTTGAGGAAATATGACAGTGGAATAAGGGATGGAGTTAACAGCTTGGGATGGCTTAGGGTTGAGAATGTTTTCTGGCTCCACCTGACGACTATGGTTCATCAAATTTTACGTTCTTGTCTTCCACCGTATTTGAGGGAAAAACTAATTTTTAGATGTAATGTTCATTGTGTAGACGTTAGGCATGGTCATAGGCTCATGTTACCAAGATTTGGTTCAGCCATGTTTCAGCGCTCCTTCACCTTCGATGCGGTGAAGTTTCATAATGAATTTGTAGTTTCGCGTGAAGGCATTTCTTTGGGCTCACTGAGAAAAATTTTGAAGTCAAAATTCTTGACAAGTCAATAATAAATTAGGATAATTTTGGGAATATGAAATATGTTTTGTTTACTGACAATGTGATTGATTGGTTAATGTTTTTTTTTCGCTTATTATTGTTTCTATCCTTTTGTTTTTTTCTTCTTTCTTTTTTTTTTAAGGGTTGATTGAAGTAGCTAGACTTCGCCCTATGTTTATATATTGTAAATGTGTGAATAAAGGCACTATTATTATTAATATTATTATGTGATTTCCATTAATACCCGCCCAAAAAAACATTTCATTTTTGGGGACGCTGGGTATGCACCTCACGAAATAATCTTGGATTTTTATCTGACCAATACCGACAGTTATGCCGGTTTACAATGCCGTTAAGGTAAAATGAACACTCGTCCAAAAAACAGATATAGAACATGTAGTTTTGATTACTGTTAATCATTCCACTGACCACTTTACAGATGTGGAGTCGGCGATCGGGATCATCCTCATTCAGTTCCTGAACCAATCGTATCTTATAAGGATAAGGATAAGGATTTGTTGTCAGGATTCTCATGATTGTTGTGCGCCAGATACCAGACACCAAATACATCGGACAATTTTCTAGAACTCAAGGTCGGATCCATTGCTACAAGACCTAAGACAGCCACGTTCCTCGCTTCGTCTCTTTCACGCATCCTCTTTTTGTTTCCGACTGAATCAATAGCGTCAAATTTGGCAACCAGTTGCACAACGTAAGCAGCGGATACATTTTTTCCAGGATGTCGTTCGTTAAATAAAGTCGCTGTTGTTCGCATAGAGGAGTTATTTCTAAGAAATAATTATTTAATTTCCACCCTTTCTTCTACGGAATACACCATTTTAATTCTACTAAAAATTTACAATCGCTTTGACACACTTGTAACATTATTAAAAATTCACGATAGACTAAGGTAAATCAAAAACATGGTCCGTCTACTTTTTTTGGACAAAAAGTTGACGAAATAACTACTAAATACCTTTGAAAAGTGTCAGATACGGATAATATTCTCGAGATAAATTCCACATTGCCTCTTTCACTATTTTCGTCGTTATTTCATTATCAATGGATATTTTGAAGCGAAATTTTAGGGTCATATAATACTCGATACGATCTTCAAAATTAGTTATCGCAACGCCCCTCATCCTTATTCAAAATCAAGGGGTTGTGCTCACCCCTGTTAGGGGGTTGAAGTTACAGGGATGAAAAATGCGGGAAATTTGTTCCCCCTCGAATCAGACATTGGCGGGTCCGAGCGATTTTCCACATTTTCATTTTAAAGTCGGAAAATCGTAATGTTAAGTTTTCGTTGGATATATATATATATATATATATTATTTTTTGTGAACAGAGTTTAGTACTTGAGAACATTTTAAGCATTATATACATATACATACAGTCCACCTGATGAAATTATGGAATGATGACAATTGTTGTGAAAACAATAAGAATTTGTTTTATGAATTTCAAGATGAATTTCTATCAAATAAAAAATGAAAATTTACGGCAGTTGTTAAAATTTCTTACCTGAATCCAATTTTGCCCCAGTTCTATGTACATTCTCCTTAATAATTTCATAATCTGCGAAATGTTCAAGCAAACAGATACGACTATTAGGTATTTCATTTTCATTCTCGAGAATAGAATTTCTGTTCAATAGGTTTGGTGTGTAATCCTCATAATCTGATGGTACTAAATCTGGTATATCACCATAATCTCCAATATGATCAGTAGGATTATAAGTACTAATTTTCAGGTCCAAGAAATCCCTCATGTTAGATTCATATGGATCAGGTGCATCTTCTGCAGTTTCTAGATAATCTACTCTCAGATATTTCTTTGGGACAGCTGTTTTAATACCATCAATTTCTACATATGCATAGCCTGAAATTTCAATTACCGTTATTTGAATATAATTTGAAAGTGAATAAATATTCTCAATTACTGTTTTGAGGGAACAATATTTTCTTTTTTCTGTTAAATAAGCAGGATTTAGTTCCAAAATTATACAGTAGATTGTGACAACCTTGTAATAATAAATAAATGTTATTGCAATGATAATATGCAATGAGAACTAGTACATTCACAGAAATTTAGAAAAATTCACAATGACGATACTCCCCGCTAGGAGGAATATTAACTCATCCCGATAATAAATATCAGTGGGTACCATTCCAGATTGTCTTTCAAGTTTTAACAGGGTCGGTTTCTACCCATGTGCTGCAGAACCATCAATTTTATTTAGCAACATACGTAATTTAACTGGGTCGATATTGTAAAATTGTTAAAATAGTTTGAAAATAGACTGAAATCTTCAGTGTGTGAACAACTTTAACCCTTTTAGCAGTCACGCATGCTATCGATATGTTATTCAATATGACGATATGTTTACTTATCTTCGACTTATTTAAGTAACATTGATGTTCTGCAGAGTTTAAGAGCAATCCCGCCATTCCCCAATTCTTCCTTCGCCTAAAGCTAAATATATGGTCGCTTATGGGAGATTTAAGCTGCAGTATATGCAGCTCTCTAATCTCAGAGTTTTGTTTTTTGTTGCATGTGTTGATGTGACTTTCGTTTATTGTCGATTTGACCAGGACATTTTAAACTTTTCAAAAATGGGTGTTAATGAACGTATAATTAATAATCTTATTAATGTTAAAAAATTTCACGAGTTTTTTTTTAGTGTAAAAGTAAGATTAAAAGAAAAATTTATACCTCTTTCAGACATTAATTTAGAAGCTTCCGGTTTAAGTTTGGGAAAATCTTATAAAAGACTAATCGGGAAATATATTCACTAAATGAGTGAATTTGTGAGTGCGGTAATAAAAATATTGTTTTTTTAATGGTGAAAAATTATGGTAGCAGACAATTGTTACTGACTTTGTCCATTTGAGTGATGTACAGTTATCAAAGACTTCAAAATGATTTACTTGTATGCTTGAGATTTTTCAAGAGAGAATATTTTCTGAAATAAGGGCAGCTCCATTTTTATCAATTATGGCCGATGAGCCGATAAAACAAGAGATGTTTCAGCAAAACTTCAATTACAACTCTAGTTGTAGTCTTTCGGTATATACAAAATTCAGGGCAAGTGGAACGTTTTTGGGGTTACTTGATTTCTAAAAAACCTGATGCAAATACAATTAATGAAAATATCCGAAAAATTCTTTATCCTGTTATCAAAGTTACAAGGGAGCAGCTGTTATGAGTGGAGATAATTCTGGTATTCAAGTAAAAATAACAAAGAAAAGTAAAAGAAGAATAATTGTAAAATCTACAAAATAATGCTCCATTTGACCTATACTGCAATTTAATATTTTTGAGAGGGTTGCCAGTCCGCTTAGGAGAATAAGCATACACTTACAAATTTGCAATCAAAAGATGCTCCCCTCCAACTAAAAATTAACATGCCTCAGCATTTTCCAGAAAAACTCATACTTATGGAAATATCCAGTGGCACTGTTTCATGTGGGCCATCATGTATGTTTCAATGCATTCTGTATCCCTTTACACTTGACAATGATATAACAATCGAAACCGGGCGTATATAATACTCAAATTGTGAAAACTTGAAAAAATATGGTGTTTATTCTGCAATGGATTTTCATAAAACAAGAAAGTCATCAATATTATCTATCGTTAGATTTAGTTGAAAGGTTCTATATGGTATAAACCAAATCATTTATCTAAAAATCAACTATATAGTTGTTTTGCTTTAGAAGGAAAAAGGTTTTCTTGAAGTCAGGAAAGATAGGATGATCACAGATAATAATTATCTGACAAAAATTTGTGAAAGATTATACTTGAAATAAATTGGAGTCAATTAGAAAATTTCGATTATTACTATTACAAATCAGTGAAATTCACTCAATTGATAACGTACAATTTTGCTGAAGCTCCTAATGCAAAGTCAGTTATTTTATAAGTTTTTCGCTATTGAACACAATTGTATAATAATACTTGGACAATGAAAATAATCAGAAGAAAAATTAGAAAATATTTTTTTTAGTGCGATCAAAAAATTTATTTTTTTTTGAATATCAAAACAGATTTAATCTGTTAGTCTTCTACAATTTTAATTTCGAAAAATTTTTAGAATGAGATCAATGTCTACAATAAGCACCGCTTATGTTATAAAAAAGGCAATTAAAATTAATAAATAAATATTTAATTCTAAAAGTTTTTTGAATAAAAATTTTTTTGAAATTAAAATTGTAGAAGACTAAGAGATTAAATCTGTTTTGATATTCAAATTTTGTTATATTTCTTCTATCAAGTAAAAAGCCTTTTTCTATTTTATTTTATACATAATATATAATTAATAATTCTCATTATGGAATGTCAATGTTGTGGAGAAGACCATAGAATGCCTTACAGTTTTCTGTGATTTTGAGATGAACTGACGACCTGGATTTTTAAAGTTAGTCTGTTTCGAACAAGTCACGTGTTAAATTCTAAGGTATGATATAGTGATGGTTAGTTGATTTTGATATTTAAATGTTATCTAGGGCCGATGAAGAGATTATCCGTATTCTAATTGTTTTTAGAAGATATATTACATGTTTTGAGAGATTTTTGAATTAACTTATTTGAATATTTAAATATATTAAATATTTCAAATAAATTATATTTTTTGAGAAATCCTTATGTTTCTGAAAAGGAATTGGTTTCACTATGGTAAGATCAGACACAAAATTTTGTCCCCTTCAAATATTTATTTATTAATTTCAGTTGCCTTTTTTATATTGGTTGGTTTATTTATTCCATTTGACACTGTATATTGAGTTTTGAATATATAAGTCTATTAAATATAAGCGGTGCTTATTGTAGACATTAATTTAATTCTAAAAGTTTTTTGAATAAAAATTTTTTTGAAATTAAAATTGTAGAAGACTAACAGATTAAATCTGTTTTGATATTCAAATTTTGTTATATTTCTTCTATCAAGTAAAACGCCTTTTTCTATTTTATTAAAAAATTTTATATTTATTATAGAAATAATTATGAAAAATTTTTTTGAACGTTAATATTCAATTAATTTGTAACTATAAACTAACCTCGAATTGGTTGCTCTATTTCATCGGGAAAGTTTATCATAACCATATCATTTAGGATCGAATGATTAGAACTTGTTTCTTCATCTATTTTACTAATTGATTCGCTATGGGAATCTTCATCTCCTCTTGCATTGATATTTTCATCATCACTGTTTTTTTGAATCGAGTCTGTGGAATAATTTATACCATTCAAGTTCCAAATAGGTTTTGTTTCATCAATATTAGTAAAATATTCCTCGATAATTTGAATTTTAGAAGGGCTTTTATTGATGATAACCTCTTCTATTTCTTGGCTGAATATTTCAAGGGATTGTTTTGTACTTGTTGAACTTGCATTTTCAGAAATGTGCAAGTCCTTAATTTCATCCATAAGTACTGGTACTGATGCATTTGTATCCTTTTCAGTCTGTTCATCTGCCGTTAATATATTCTTGTTATCGACTACGGAATCATGAGGTGTTTTGAACTCCGAACCAATCTTTGTTAGATGATCAGATATATCATTTTTTGATGTAAAACTTCTCAAGAAAGATGTTGATAATTGTTCTGTAGAATTTACTTTGTCAACAATAATTTCGCAACCTAGCCAGTGTCCAAACTTGCGTCCTTTGTGATGGAAATGCCAATACATTTGATATCTTCCACAAATTTCTGTAATTAAAAGATTAATTTATTTATTCACTCACGAAACACAAATATATGCATATATTTCCAATTACAATATATTACATTTGAGTAAAAAATTCACGTAAAATACTCAACCTTACGTCTTCATTTTAAAAATGTTCAGTTCTCATGCTATAATTCCACATAATAAATTCATAATTCCACACTTGAGTTCATTGGTTTCTTTTGCAGAAAGCATTATTAGCTAATATGATAATTTGACATTTTTCCTGATACTCTATGATCATGTGTGCGCATCTCTCAGAGGTTTAATAACTGGTATGAGTTAGTGGATAAGTTATGTTCTTGTTCATTTGTTTGTTATATTTGTGATGTGAATTTGTAAAAAGTATTTTCATGAACACTCAACAATGTATTCATCAATAATCAGTGAAGTCAAATGAAAATTTAATTTTTTTGTTTTAATATAGCTGAAGTAGTTAGACTCTTTCAAGGTAAATTCAGTTATAAAATTCGATTTTAATTTATCGATAATGTTTCAAGGGAAACTTTAGTTAAAAACAAGTTTAGTGAACTGAAATTACAAAATTCAATGGTCACATTTCTATCCTATAAATATACACTAGCCTCCACCAAATAAGAGATTAGTAAGAGGGTAAAAAATTATCATCCGAGGATACAACACGTGCCTTCTTTGAGTTGAAGATTTTCATTATTTTAAAGTGTTTCCAAACGGAATAAACTTAGTAGGTCAGAAAAAAATGATGATGAAAAGATTAACGTAAAAAAAATTACAGAAAGGAACGTATGATCCAATAACAAGAAACTTGTCGATGAAATCTAGATCTGATTCAACATCGTCAGGGGCGAACAATATTATTATCTCCAGAGAGATAAAAGCGGTCGATGGGAAGACCTGCGATAATGTTAAAGAAAGAGTGATTGAAGGAGTTATCAAACAGAAGGATGTACAGGAGATTTCCAAAATTACAACGAACTGAAAGAGGGCGAATATGACGACGTTTTTACACCTAAAAAAATGTTGCAATGAGAAAACCACCTAAAGACAACAAAACAGATGATAGGCAGATTGGAATACCTAGTGAATCAAGACCATTTAACCAAATACAGGACAATGAAGATAATGATGGAACAGTAAAGAAGTCAGTGAACAAGAAAACATCAGATGAATATTCTCAAACGGACACGAGAACACTCCCCAAGGGCGACTCAGTAAACACGAGCAATATGATTGATATCATTTTTGATGAACTGAGAACAATAAATAGTTAATCAGAAAAGCAGAAACTCGAAGGAGAGGATCTAACTTAGCTGCGAAAAGCAAGTTTCAAATTTCATGAAAAAGTAACAAAACTTGTTTATAAACTGAAAAATTAGAAACAGAAAACCGTATTTTAAGTGAGCAAAATTATCAATACCAAAGCAACAATACTGAGCCTCGTCCAATAAAAGAAAGTAATGCAGAGAAGATTGAAAAGAAAACACACCAAGAGCATCATTCACAAATGAAGACATACAGTGCAATCGTCAGAACCAGTAAAAATATTAAACATACTCCAAATGAGATATAGAAAACACCAGAAAAAACGAGAAAATATGAAATGAAAACAAATCCAAAAAATCCAGACCAAACTTTGAATATTATTATTATTATTATTATTATTAATACACAAACAAAGGGAGGGGCGAACCCATAAACCCTAAAATTAACAAAATTTGTTGCCTCAGTAGTAAACATACCTCATTAAATGTCCAATAGAAAACCCGATAGCAAACTAAGCCAAAAAAAAACAAATTTTCATTAATGTCTCAGCCAAACCACCCGTCCAATCCACTCTTAAACACTCCAACCGAACTCGCACCGACAATTCCCGCAGGTAGGGAATTCCACACTGTGAACACGCGATTCACTAAACAATTCTTGCGGCACCTGACAGAAAAGTTTTCCTTCTTAAGTTTTAAATGGTGACCTCTCAAACGAGTGTCAGAGCCTACACTATATATGTCCCTTAGCATGCCATAATTGTACCTCAATATACGAAAAGTGATAATCAAGTCTCCTCGTAGCCTGCGCCTTTCGAAGGTGCTGAGACCCACCATACTCAATCTTTCCTCATAGCTTGGTCGTGCACCTCGAAACCAAAGTCGCGTTGCCTTCCGTTGTAGTTTTTCCAAGCACTGTTGATCACGCACCAAATCAGCATTCCACACAGGCCCGCAATATTCCAACAATGGTCTTACGTAACTGGTGTATAATCGTATCCATGATTTCAGTGATATTTTTCGGAACGATTTCTTTAACATGAAGAGCCTGCTATTCGCCTTTTTAACAATTTTCGTAATATGCTCTGACCACGACAAATTCTCACAAACGGTCACACCAAGATCGTTATGGGATCGTACAGTGTCCAAAAGATGCTCACCCAGCATATATGTCCTACGCGAATGATTGCCCCCGAGATGCAAAACAACACATTTATCTATATTCAGTGGCAAAAGCCAGTCCGAGCACCATTGAGATATTGAATCCAGATCTTCCTGTAGAGTTTTGTGTTGGGTGGAGTAATTAAAAATCTTCGTGTCGTCGGCATAAAAAGCACAGTCAGACCGGATGTGACGAGATAAGTCACTGGCATATAATATAAACAACAGCGGCCCAAGAACAGATCCCTGGGGTACGCCGCTCTGTACCACTCTGTCTGTCGAAAAAGAACTCCCGATGCGAACGCAGAACTCTCGGTCAGACAAAAAGGATTTTATCCAAAGGAGAAGTTTTCCCCGAATCCCACAATGTTCCAACTTATGAAACAACCTCTGCCTAGGCACCCGATCAAAGGCCTTGGAGAAGTCCAAATAAATAACGTCCATCGCCTCCCCCCTGTCTAAAGCCGCAGTCCAGCTGTTGATGCACCCCAGTAGATTCGTCATGGTTGATTTACCCTTGACGAAGCCATGTTGCTGTTTTGGAACCAATTTGTGTTCATTGGCAAAATTACGAATTTTCTCAGCAATGATAGATTCCATTATTCTGCATACAACCGGTGTAAGACTGATAGGGCGATAGTTATTAGGGTCCAGCTTACTACCTGTCTTGAATACTGGCGTGATGCAAGCTTTTCTCCAAAGAGCAGGCACTGTAGACTCATTGAATGATAAATTCAATATAATAGAAAGTGGAAAGGCCAAGTATTCAGACAAGGACCTCAGGAGTAGTGGTGACAACTGATCCGGTCCAGGGGAAGAATTTTTCTTCAGTAAATTTAGATGTCGCCTTATATCATCTGGGGTGAACTCTATCTTTTCCAGGGAAGACAGCAATCTTGAACCCTTGATTTCTGGATATTGAGTTGGAGTATCCTCAAGTGTGTAAACCAATGAGAAAGTATCAGCAAGCAGGTTGGCGGTATCCAGACCATCCCGACATAACTCATCACCGCTCTTCAACAATGGAATGCCCACCTTGGATATTAAATTTGAGCGGATATATTTGTGCAGCTTTTTTGGGTTGTTGGAGGTGGCAATGGATTCCTCATATCTTTCTCGTGAACAATTTATGCACTTTTTCAACATATTCGAAAACTCCCTGTGGGCATGGAAATCATTATCATTTTTAGATTGTTTATACTTACACCATAGTTTCTTTTTATGTTTTACCATGGAAAGAATTTCGCTGTTCAACCAAGGCTTAAGTTTATTCTGAACAATGGTTTTCTGTACGGTACACTGATTCCTATGGAAAGCAAGGGCATCAAGAAAATGTTTCCAAACGGTGTTAGGATCACAAGAGTCTCCCAGTACTTCCCGCCAGCTCACATCTGCCAATCTGGACTTTAATGCTTCTATATTCAACACATCAATCGTTCTGCAAGTTTGTTCAGTCATCTTCAAAAGATTGAGCTGTACTCGTGAAGTAATTGTAGCATGGTCCGAGCTACCGATAGGCGATCGAATGTCAGGTGTCGTTAATAAAGAGGGTTGATTGGTGAACACAAGATCAAGAATGGAAGGAGTGTTGTTTACTCTAAAACGTGTGGGCTCCAGGATCAACTGACGTAAATTAGAGTTAAGAAAAAAATCAAGATAAAGATTTCTTGAATTATGAGAATCGGTAGGAGTAATTTTAATCGGCCAAGAGATACCCGGTAGGTTGAAATCTCCGATAACAATGAGATTTTCAAGAGAGGATAACTGCTCTAATCTTTCAACCAGTATAATGTCGTCATGTATGGACGTATCACCGGGGCGATAAATACATACCAAATGAAAAACGTTTGTACCTTTATGTA
Organism: Megalocaria dilatata; assembly: GCA_034642435.1. Classification (NCBI taxonomy): domain Eukaryota; kingdom Metazoa; phylum Arthropoda; class Insecta; order Coleoptera; family Coccinellidae; genus Megalocaria; species Megalocaria dilatata. The sequence goes on along the minus strand of CM067854.1, from coordinate 102,654,675 downwards.
CTTTAAGAGCTATAAGTTCAATGTTAGCAACATCCTCAACAGATAATTGAGAGACACAGCAAATGTCTGAGACTGCTGACGATACATACACGCATACTCCTCCACCTCGACGGTTCAAGCGGTCACATCTATAAAGAGAATATCCATTGATACTGTACAAGGAATTGGGTTCTACATCCGTTAACCACGTTTCAGAGATAAGAATAAAGGCTGGATTGAGATCCTGTACGGTACAAATAAGCTCGGTAAATTTCGAATTCAAACTAGCTATGTTCGTGTACAAAAACAGCCAATCGACAAATTTCTCTGCGTGATTATTGTCGACGAAACCTGACTATCTTTGGGATGCCTTGTGAATACTTTATAGTGAGATCAGCTTCGCCATTAAGTTTTCTGTTTTCGAGCTCCGATCGCAATAGTTTCAAGCTCTCCTGTTGGATTAGAGTTTTATCATCTACGACAGTTACATTCTTTGTTGACATTCTTTCAAGAAGCTTTCGTTTATTCCGCAGGATATGCCTTGCATCATGTTCATTTTGCATGACCACCTTAATCATCCTAGGGAATTTACCGCCAGGTTTTCCAACCCTGAACAATGTAACTGGAGAATTCCGCATGCCCACAGCCTGCAAGACCTCATCAACAACCCCCGAATCATGATTTCCTTTCGCCTCCACATCACCCGTCACCTCCTGGACTCCCCTGACAAGAACATTCCTTGCTCGATTAATTCTATCGACAGCCTCATTTGCAATCTTATCAGCAAAAATTGGGGATGAAACATCATCGAAGGTATTAAACCTTTCCTCTATGGATCTGAGCTTATCGTTTATTTCAGTTGATTTTGCATCTATAATTTCAATCTTAGATTGGAGATCATTTTTATGATCCTGAAGGAGAGCCTTAAGATTGGCGAACGTTTCTATGTTTGAACAACAGCCATTACATAGAATTTTGAGCCCACGAACCGCCTGTCTGGTCACACGATCCTCGGCTCGCAGATCCGTGCAAGCCAGATGCATACTCCCCTTGCAAGCGCTGCACTGGAGACTGGAACCACGGTCACGGTCGGAGACCGGCTTCGCACAATTCACGCAGACAGCCATGGGTGGGGCGGTGAGAGACAGAGATAAGAGTGAAATCGAAGATAAACAATACAAATGGTAACAGAAATGTTCTCACCGAAGTGTTTACCGCGGAAAATAAAGTTCTCAAATATAGTTGAACCCTCAAATTTCACTTCACAACTGAACTGTAGAATCCAAGAAAAACAATCCACACAAGTTCCACTTAATGTATCGACTTACTGATAATCAAATTTTATTATAAACAAAGAGAGAGCTAAGAAGCTGTTCACTACTTGACTGTAAAGTTATATATTGTGAGAGAAGTCAAGAAAAAAATTAATGAATAGAGTCGAACTGAAACTTTTAAAAATGTTAGACATTTGCAAGGTGGTAGGGTAATCTTTGAATGTAATAGTGAAGATCAGCAAAAAAGAGTTCACCAAATTTTGAAAAAACAGGACACTCTACAAACTAAAACGCTACAAAATACAGATCCAATGATTATAACTGGAATAAAACAGGAATATGAAGAAGACACATTTAAGAAGGAATTGTTATATGACAATCCTCAAATGTTAGATAATTTTGGACCAGAGTAGGAGAAAATAAATAATAAATTCTTCACAAAAAACAATGCAGAAATGATAGGAAAGAAAACTGGATATTTCAAACACCTCAACTTATATTCGGATGGCTGGTGGATGAATTTTTTCAATATTTCTTTGCACTTGGACACGAGCTTTTTTTGAGCAATTGTTAAATTGCTAACAAATCTTTTTGAGAGCCAAATTTTCATATAATATTGAATGTATGTGAATAGAACTAATGCCCAAGTATGCCTCCATCTCGCGGTCACATGACGCTCTTGCAATATCAGTTCATACATAGCATCTAACACAACAGCCGATTTTGAACGTCCTTCGCGAAATTCGTCCTTTAGCAAAGTGCGACCATTATAGAATTCAAAATGGCGTTGGATCACCAAAATTCGAAGCAGCTTTTAGTTTAATCGACATTGCAAGTAATGAAAAATCAATGCACGAAAATGTTAATGATTTAATTCCATTTTTTGACCCAGTGAATATTTCAAGTATCTGTAAACAACACAAGTAGCACTCATATGACAACAGATTCTTAATACGTTCACCATTAAAAATCTCGAACTTTACGATGACAATGACAGATTTGATATATTCATATCAGTGTTGCAATATCTCAAAACTCAAATAGCAATCCTCTTATATATTCAAGAATGTCTAATTTTTCTTCAGTATTAATATATGTTAACATAAATAGAGGTCAATTCTTGATAGAAGGTATATAAAATAATATAAATATTTTGAAAATTTTTTTAAAAATTTAAAAAAAATTAGCCTTCTACATATTTAATTCCAAAAGATTATATTCAATGATTATAACTTCTGAAAATAAATTAAAATAATGTCGTATAAGTACCACTTATATCATGACATAAAATAAACATTCATTATAAGACATCCGAATGGTATAACAAAATCCAATAAATAAAAATTATTAACCAAAATCCTATAAATTAAACATTTTGAATAGACAAAATTTTGTTTCTGCTTATCAATCCTATGAAAACCAATATCTTTCAAGAATATCCAACATAATCTTAAGAATTTCATCACAAAACTATCTTACTTAGACTATTCAATATTATTGGATATCTAACCAAGGTACTTTATATAAAAACTCAAGATATGCAAAACATTACTGAAAAATAAGTTTTAAAATCGACTTTTTTTTTCAGAAGTTATAATCATTGAATATAATCTTTTGGAATTAAAAAATTAAAAATTTTTCAAAATATTTATATTATTTTATATACCTTCTATCAAGAATTGACCTCTATTTATGTTATTTTATTCATAATATATAATTATTTGGTTTCCTCAACATTCTTTATACAGATAGTCCTTGTGCTATAGCAGAGGCCGTTAAATTTGTCTTTCAATCTTCTAGATCAGGTTAAACCACAGAGATATTTCTGTGTGTAGTGAATACCTATTTAAAGGTCTCATTTAAGTAGAACTTTTTCTGGAGAGTGAAAGGTGAGTTGAATATATATTATTAATTGATGTTATATTTATTGAATATGAATATTTGAATACTGATGAGCAAAGTCGATTTTAAAACTTATTTTTCAGTAATGTTTTGCATATCTTGAGTTTTTATATAAAGTACCTTGGTTAGATATCCAATAATATTGAATAGTCTAAGTAATAGAGCAAGAGCCCGTGAACCCCAGACCTTCGTTATTTTATAAAAGCTGAAAGTTTGTCAGCGCATGCTCCCAACACAGGTAAGAACGAAGGCCCATTATGAAATTCGGGTTGTAGTGGCTTTGGCAGGTAAACGGTACTAAAGGTGTGTAAAATACTAATATAGTTTCGTCAAATTATAAAGAGCGATTTTTTGGTATTACCTTTAGAATACTATTAAAAATCACATTATCCATTGCCAGACACTTAAAATCGTGGTAACCCCTTGCCAGACACCCTTAATGTTCAGGTCATAATAATTCTACTTACGTTATAGTATAAAGGCTGGTTTTTATACATGATACTTGGGTAATGAGTAGATGATGTTCTCAATAGCCAGACATTTTTGATAGTTCCAACCCCTTGCCAGACAAGCATATAGGGTAGCTGTAGAAACGAGCCCGAGGTACTATACATATGTGAGTGCGAGTGAGATGGCGAGTTGGTCTATTGCGATCCCTTAACGCGCAGCTGTTATTTCTACTGCGCATGTATTGTTTAGTGCTCAGTATATGTTTTCATCAACAAAAATAACATTATATGTTATCTTGAAGTTTTATTAATTTAATGTTTATTATTAATTAATAACATTGGATATTCCGAATATATCAAAAGAATTAAGTGAATTCAATATTATTAGTAGATGATACGTAGTGTATGATAAGTAAAATATATGTTTACGATTTGTTTATGTGACTAATTTTTCGTTTCTGTCTAGAACCACCTATAAGAGTAGAATAAAAATCATATAATTCTTGTGGTATAGAAGCTTCACCAGCAATTAAATGTTGCACTGACAGATTTTTAGATGGTAATTTTTTATTGTCCATTGTTAAAACAGTTTTACGTAAGATTAATGCTGCTTTCTGTAGAATATTTTCGGATTTTAAGTTGTCTAATACCGTTTCGTCAATTGTCTTCATATAGTTGGGTGCTATTATCTTTTTATTCCGGATCGTAAAGAACTTAATATCTTTAGAAAACTTCTTATCAATTTTTTCTTCTAGGTGGTACGCAGTAAAAGTAGCATCTATCTCAATGGACTTATCAGAATATATTCTTTCCAACGAATCAGTATATAATTCATGTAAATGAATCAATAAATGACAACGACCATTGTTAATAATATCTTTTTCTATGATACTACTAATGTCATTGAAAGCTTCCTGGTGATATTCTCGATGATAATGCCAATCATTTTTAACGGATACTTTCACCAATGAAGATATTTCATTATCAAAGTGAACCCTACAAGGAGTATGATAGTATATTTTCGGACCTGCAATACTTTTTAATTTATTTAAAAACTCATTATAATCTTCCTTATTTTCGATGTAAGGTAATATACGAGACTGAAATTGATTTTTATCGCCTTCATGGAGTGGAAGCATTTTTGATTTTACTTGTTTCTTTTTTTTATTACAAAATATACAAATATTTTTACTTATATCAACTCTGGTTGTATCAGTTTGAAATGAACTATTTATTTCAGTGGATGCATTAACATTTTCAGTCACTTCTTCAAGTTCACAAATATCCGCAGCTACATGGGAAGCTTCAAGTTCTGTTGATTGAGAAGCTAAAGGTACGTGTGACACAAGTAACTCCGACAAATGCGATGAACCTGGTATTGAATCATCTGTTGATGGATTTACTGCGACTGCAGATGTTTCTTTTTCCTGGTTTGTTTTCACATTCTTTTCAGAATTTTTTGGTTCTGCGGTAAAATATTTTTTCATTAACCCTATAAATGATTTGTAACATTCCCTATGATAGCCACCCTCTGTATATTCACGTGGAAGAATGATATTATTATATTTCAGGTTATGTTTTTTTCGCAATTTTAAAATTAATTCACATTTTTTCAATGTCTCGTCAGAAAATAATATTATTTTTTCGCTACTTTTGTTGCAAAAAACACAAATTAATGTATCACCCATGATTTTTTTTTTAAACAAATTCACTTTTATTTAATTAGTCACATAAAAAAATCGTAAACATATATTTTACTTATCATACACTACGTATCATCTACTAATAATATTGAATTCACTTAATTCTTTTGATATATTCGGAATATCCAATGTTATTAATTAATAATAAACATTAAATTAATAAAACTTCAAGATAACATATAATGTTATTTTTGTTGATGAAAACATATACTGAGCACTAAACAATACATGCGCAGTAGAAATAACAGCTGCGCGTTAAGGGATCGCAATAGACCTAACTCGCCATCTCACTCGCACTCACATATGTATAGTACCTCGGGCTCGTTTCTACATCTACCCTATATGCTTGTCTGGCAAGGGGTTGGAACTATCAAAAATGTCTGGCTATTGAGAAAACATCATCTACTCATTACCCAAGTATCATGTATAAAAACCAGCCTTTATACTATAACGTAAGTAGAATTATTATGACCTGAACATTAAGGGTGTCTGGCAAGGGGTTACCACGATGTTAAGTGTCTGGCAATGGATAATGTGATTTTTAATAGTATTCTAAAGGTAATACCAAAAAATCGCTCTTTATAATTTGACGAAACTATATTAGTATTTTACACACCTTTAGTACCGTTTACCTGCCAAAGCCACTACAACCCGAATTTCATAATGGGCCTTCGTTCTTACCTGTGTTGGGAGCATGCGCTGACAAACTTTCAGCTTTTATAAAATAACGAAGGTCTGGGGTTCACGGGCTCTTAGACTATAAGATAGTTTTGTGATGAAATTCTTAAGATTATGTTGGACATTCTTGAAAGATATTGGTTTTCATAGGATTGATAAGCAGAAACAAAATTTTGTCTATTCAAAATGTTTAATTTATAGGATTTTGGTTAATCATTTTTATTTATTGGATTTTGTTATACCATTCGGATGTCTTATAATGAATGTTTATTTTATGTCATGATATAAGTGGTACTTATACGACATTATTTTAATTTATTTTCAGAAGTTATAATCATTGAATATAATCTTTTGGAATTAAATATGTAGAAGGCTAATTTTTTTTTAATTTTTTAAAAATTTTTCAAAATATTTATATTATTAATATATGTGATATTTTGAAACTCAATTGGGAAAATTAAAATGTATCTTGCAAAACAGTTATTAGCAGGTTTGAATTTTTTACACTCAATTGGGTCCACATATAACAGGAACCACAATAACTAGAGTTTGGTTTCAATCTGCAATTTCCGTTTGTAGGAATCGATGTCTATTTAATTAAATAATATTTTCAATTTGATATAACGAGAGGTCATATGTAAAGGATATAAAGCAGTGATTCGTTCATAACTTCTTTTATAATGAGCTGCTCATATTTATTGATATATTAGCTCCAAATGAAACAGTTTATGGACTGTTGAGAACTTTGTTTTCTGCATTTTGCATGTAATATTGCAAAAAGAAAAGTTATAATGCTGGTACAAAAGGCTGAAATTAAAATATCGAATAGTGTGTCCAATGCAAATGTTTGTAAACAATATGGATTGTTCAATTCAACTGTTTTGATCTTTTGAAAAAATAGAGATAGGCTGAACTCAACATTGAAAAAGTGCCCATTCGTGAACCATTGTCACATAAAGGAACATATTTCTCCAGATTGTTATCTCTTAATAATAATGATCCTACATTTTGAGAAAGCTGGATTGTTTTAAGAAAAGTTATCATATAACTTGATGTGGAATGTCTGATGAAGCTGCAAGCGCTTTGGTCAAAATGATGAAAGATTAGATAAATAATAATTGGAAACAATAAAATTGGAAAATAATAATTGGAAACAACCATTTTTATTGCAGATGAGAATGAACTCTTTTATAAACTCCGGCCTAATCAGACACTAAAATTTAAAGAGGAAAAATGTTATGTGGTTAAAAAAGTAAAGGCGGAATTATGGTTATAATTTATGCAAACATGTTTTACCCAGTATTTATTATTATTTTGTATCGAAATTTTCAATAAATTAATATCAAAGTATATTATTAACACAATAAATTGGCCATTAGGAGCTTTTTCTAACAATTCTGTCAACAGATGCTAGAAATAGTTCACACACTATCATTATAACCAGATTTAAAAAAAAAATTAAAATGAGTAGTTTTTCCAGACTCAACTATAGTTGGAAACTCTTCATTTCCCTCATTTAAAAAAATTTGAAAGAAATACTGGTAATGTTGCACTGACAACGTAATGTTATCCCTAAGTCTATGAAGAATAATTAAGCAACAAATGTACTTTGAGTTGATTGTCAATAAATACTTCAAAGATATACTTACTCGGTACATGAATCAATGCTTCGATTGAACCAATTTCACCAGGCTTCAATGGGGGACAAGCTATTACTCTCTGAATAGGTTCTAATAATGATGATCCCCATGAGAAATGTAATTCAGTCTGGAAATATAAAACATTCATTAAAATTGTCTCTGTTTTAATTTACAGTGCAGAATTTCTTCAATTGAACCAATTTCACCAGGCTTCAATAGAGAACAAGCTATTACTCTCTGAATAAGTTCTAGATTAAAATTGTCTTTGTGGTAATTTGCAATCCAGAATTTCTATTAACTATATGTTTTTTAAACAAAAAAGAACTTTATGTCACTATAACTTATCTTCAAAAAATAATAAAATTAATTTACCGTACTGATAATCTAACTTTCAACAATTTTACTCTTCTAAAGAAATCTGAAAGAGTTTAAAGATATTTTCACAAAATTTCAAAAAATTATCTCATATGGAATAAGCTTAATTATACACTGTTACAAAAAAAACATAACACATGGCTCAGTTACAGTTCGGAATAATATACATACAAATTCACATATAATTCTTTCAGTTAATAGACTTAAATATTTTAAAATAATAATACTTTTGTTTGATTCCTTCGAAATTGAACAAAGTATTCTATATAAAAAATTCAGACCAACGCCATTTCGAGATTTGGGGTAGATTTTTCTACCTGTCACACATTTTGACATCTAAGATATGTCTGTTTTTGCCATTCACCCACGATGTATATTATAAAACACTCTCTAGTTAATGTTCAGTCAAGCCGCATCTCATCTCTCTAGATAATTTACACATTTAATGAAAGAAGAGTCTTCTTAATTTGCAACTTCTCAAGAATAACACAATAATATATTAAAAGACCTGTAAGTGAATGTATTATCTGCATTATTATATTAATTAGGTAGTACATGTGTGAAGTGAACTGAAAAGTCAACCAAGTGAAAGTAAACAACGATGAAAAAGCCCATCGATCTATCCTCTATGAGCAAGATAGTGTTTTTACCGCAATTCAAGTTCAAAACTACATCTCATCGATTCTCTCAAGTTTTTGGTAAAACAACTCAAAATTGTAGACTGTAATATTTGTATTAAGGCTGTAAATAAACTAATTGAAGTCTAACATCTCTCTCAATCCCCTAGAAGTATGCTTATCCTTCACAATTTTCTTACAGAAAGGTAATAAAAGCAGAAGGATGGACCTTTTAGAAAGTTTGGAAATCTGTTTAGCACATGGAAGGAAGCTACCAATCACAAATGAACAACTTGGATTTAATTTATCACCATTGCTCTTATCTGAAAAAGATTAAGACTGAACCAACATCTTATTTTTACACTCTTCAAAATTCTACCTGCTATCTACCCTAGTATTATAAATGGGATTTTAAGTTCTTTTCTCTTCAGTTTTGAAAATGGGTTAAAAACCCGAAACATAGGTCAAAAGTCTTGGCCCCATAAGGTTAAGAAATATACAATCTATGTTCTGGAAATGAGATTAATATTATCCTCCATTTCAACTGCAATATATTTGATAGAAAATCTTTGTTTATTACTCTTTGCTTCATGCAGGATGAGACAAAATAGGAAAAATGAGAAAAATCTAAATTTATTGATTATTTATTTTTTAATTCTATAGTCCGTATTATCACCTCTTCTTTCAATCAACTGCCCAATACGCAGGCATTCCACGAATCAAGTCATTAATGAAATTTTCAGGCATATCGTTCCATTCTTCCTGAGGGCTAAACTCAATTCCTGAAAAGTTGAAGCTGGGTTTTGGCGATTGGATATTGCTCTCCCTAAGTAATCCCATACTTGCTCAATTGGATTCATGTCTGCTGAATTTGCTGGCCAGTTCATTCTCTGGATATTTTTCTCTTGAAGAATGTTTTGAACCCTTCGTGTGCGGTGTGGTGGGGCATTATCATCCTGATAAATGAAATTATCGCCAAATTCGTTGTGCAGAGGGACAATGATTGGTTCAATGATGTTTTCTACCTAAATGGCACTAGTCATTGTTCGTTCAACGATAATAAGAGGGGTACGGCGACCGAACATTATACCCCCCAGCACATTATTGATCCGCCTTGAAAGGGCACAACTTCCCGGGCGAAATTGAGTCGCTCTAGTCTGCCTGAACCTCTCCAAACCCTTTTTCGTCGACTAACACTTTGTAAACCGAATCGTGACTACTCCGAAAAAAGTACGTTGCGCCTTTGTGGTAACAGCCAGTTTTGGTGGTGTTCTGTCCATTGCCGCCGGGTAACTCTATGTCCAGGTGATAGCCAAGGTATTCTTGCCCTTAAATTTGAGGAATGCAACCGTCTCCTTATGGTACTGCTTGAGACTATCTGTCTATAGGTTCTCAAAAAATGACTTGGAAGGGCTGTTACAGATACCGTTCGATTCCTTCGAGTAAAATTTGCGATATAATGGTCTTCCCTTGCAGATGTTACTCTGGGTCAACCAGGCACCGGTCTCCGTCACAAGTCAGCAGTCATATTCATGGACTTCAAGAAAGCATTTGATAGGGTATGGCATGATGGTCTTCTGCAGAAACTCCAGCAATTGGACACTCCAGTTTACCAACTTTTTAGGGAGAGAATCACAAGGGTACAAATCAACAAGAATTTGATGCTTTTCTCCTCAACAAGGGATACCACAAGGCTCTCCATTGTCACCACTTCTAAGCAATATTTACATACATGATAAATATAAAGTAACAGAAGAACTGAAAAATTACATCTTCCAATACCATGACAATGCGTTCATAACACAGCAAGAATCTAAAAGATACAATGGAAAAACTACAAAACCTATGTAACAAAATCATGATAATGGATTTAAAAAATGGAGAATTCTACAGAGCCCTGACGAATCTTAATTTATACTATTTAGCCCAGCCATTGGTAGCTCTAATATCAAACGTACAAACCACAATGAAAAAGGTCACAAGTTAGCAGTCATACTCATGGACATCAAGAAAGCATTTGATAGTGTATGGCACAATGGTCTTCTGCACAAACTCCAGCAATTGGACACCCCAGTTTACCTACAAAATATTACAGGAAACTTCTAAGGGATAAAACCACGAGAGGGGTAAAGTCAACAAGCATTTTTCCGCATCGTTCTCTCCTCAACAAGGTGTGCCATAAGGCTCTCCATTGTTACCACTTCTATAGAATATTCACATACACGATATGTACAAAGTAACAGAAGAACTGAAAAGTTACATACTCCAATACGCTGATGACACAGTACGCATAACACAAAGCAAAAATCTGAAAGGCACAATGAAAAATCTACAAAATATATGTAACAAAATCAAGACATAGATGAAAAAATGCAGAATTTTACCAAACCCTGAGAAATCTAAATTAATAATATTTGGCCATAAATTCACCAAACATCAGAATGATATACCATAATATAAAACCAGTCCAACATGCTAAATACCTAGAAATCACAGTGGATAATAAGACCGATTTCAAAATACATTCCTATAATAAAAAAAAAGAGAAATAATTGCTAGATCAAAACACTTTCAATCCCTCACCTACAAAAACCGCGGCATAAACCACACAACCCAACTATATGCAGACTGATATTAGAATATGGACATCTATTATATAGTATATGGATAAAGTGACCATTTTTTTTTTAACTCAAAACTCAAAACGGGACAAAAAATTTTAAGCTTCAGGTTAAACGTAAGGGTCTGGCGGGTAATTCAAATTTTAAACAGTTTTTTTAAGAATGTATGTAAATATCGATTTAAAATTACGTAAATAAATATTTTTTATTATCGCGAAATCAAAAATCCTCTCTAAGTTTTGCCTAATTTGGCTACAATTCTAAAAAAACTGTTTAAAATTTAAATTTCCTGCCAGACCTTTACATTTAGCCTTCAGGTAGAAATAAACACAACTTTTAATTTTCTTTATTTAGATTGAGTGTAACTTAATGGAATTAGTATTCACTATAATTATTTTCATATTAATTAAGTATAATTATGTTTATAATAAAAAGTAGTGAAAAAAAAATCAATCACCAGCTTTATTAAATCAAGGAACTTTGATCTGTTAATAATTATTAAAATATTATGCAATGCATTTTTTTTTAATTGTTTTTGTACTTTTCAGAGGAACAAATTTGCTTTAATAAAGTTTGTGATGACTTTAAATAAGAATAAAATTCTTGGCACGTTTTTTTTACATTAACCTTAGTTATCAACGTCGCTTTCAAAACGGGACAATTTCGCGTCCCGGCGCTTTGTTTGGGGACAACGGGACAGGTGACCGAGAAAAGGGACAGTCCCGTTCAAAACGGGACGTATGGTCACTTTATATATGGAAGACCATTCTTAATAATATCGAAGTAGCAGAACACAGTAGTTTAAGGATTTTGAGTAAGATACGCCATCCAGGAAATCCACTCCGTAACCCACTAAATGACCTTCTCCGTGAAAAAATGGAGATAGATCCGATTCTAAGTAGATATCAATACTTAGGAAGGAAATTTGTGAGTAGACTGCATAACCTTCAAATCCTCCAGCCCGTTCAATAAGATCCGAACCAAGAACAAATTTAAAAAAAATACCTTATCAAGCCCCTAATGGATGCAATAAGAAAACCTTTTCGGTAATCAATAGATAACTACTCCACACTTTAAATTTTTTTTCAATAATTATGTAAACTGCTTTTTCAAGAAAAAACCATGTATACAGAAAATTTATTTTATACTAGCAGAAAGACGCAAGTCGTTAACCATTTGTTAGAGCAATAAATATATTTTCACTCTCTCCCTAATAATTGTTATCATCCACTTCGTTGCGCAGTTTATTCTTGAAAGATTATATTATATGGATGCGTTCTGCTTCATTGATATGATGAAATAATACTGATCTATCTCAGTCTATAATATTATTTCTGAATTTCTGCCCTGGCAACATGAGAAGGGCATTTTAATAAATTATTATTATCCTGATACTCCTAGATCTTTGGTGAACATCCCTCAGAAGCCTTTTCAGCTTGTGCGAGTTAGGAGTTCAGTTGTGTTCTGGGTAGGCTTTGTTACTGCAATCTTGCGGCACTTCAAGTCACAACACTGTTAATTTTTGAAATGGTATAAATGTTATTATAGTACAAGAGAGTTCCATGATGGGAAAAATTTAGGTGGGCTTTAAAATTTTCTTCCTTGTATTTGTAATTTTAATTGAATAAATGTTTCCCTCTTATTATAGAGGTCTTCTGTAAAAACAATGTCAAAATTGATCAAAGAGTTCCTCGTTCACTTTGAAAAAATGTTTCAAATTAAAATTTTACATTTTTGAGTTGTCTTCTGTTTAAACAGTAATAAAGACAAGGGCCTCATCAGATCCAATTTGTAAAAATCTGTGAAAACTTGGAATGCAATAGTGGTGCAGATGGTCAATTTATGAACTGGTTGAAAGAAATATCACATTTTTAGATTGAAATGAAAAGTTTCAAAAATAAGGTGTTAGGAACTCAAGATAATTCTGTCAAGAAATTTAAAATAGGAATAAAAAGACAGATCCAGTATTTAAAAACAATGTTCTGCACTGCCGTGCCTACATAATGTAACTTTCGTTTTGTTTTACTTCAAATTTACTTTTGAATTTTGCTCAATTAACGTGACTTGGTTGACATTTCTGAATAGTAGTCTAATACTACAAAATGCTCCACATCTGCTTTTGGTTGAGTCAGATATTACTGATTTAAGGTGTATAAATTGAATAGAAGAAGATATTCATTAATCCTTACAGACAATTTACACTGTATAGGATGAGTCAAAAGTAAAAGATCAAACAAAGGTTCACATGGGATCAATTACAATGAAGTCACCTAAGAACTCCCGTATGCTATAATAATAATAACTTTATTTTCTCATTGCAATGTACATACATTACACAATACATAAACTGCAAAAGAGGGACGTCAAACATACTTAAATAAAAATTAGTTACTCTGTTGAAATAATCATTCAAAGAATAAGGCTCCAACCTTAACAAAAATACTCTAATATTCTGGCAATACTCCCCATGAGATCCAAAAACCCCCATTCGTTGAGGCAGGTGATTGAAAAGTCTTATACACATATATTGTGGATGTTTCTCTGTCATAGTAAGACGGTCTACAGGATAATGAAGATCTCTGGATATCACAAGGGTATCGATCATTCCCCTCTATATTAAATCTAGATCTATTTTTAAACAAAAATTTCAAACATTCTAAGATGTAAATTCCATATATTGTTAATATGCCATTGTTTTTGAAGATACCACGACGTGAGTCATGAATTTTAAACAAAATTCTTAAAATCCTCTTTTGAATTAGAAATATTTCATTCACATTAGTCCCTGCTCCCCAAAATATAATAATACCATACCGAACTAATAATTTCCAATTTGCAAAATATAATCTTTTGATGCAACTTTCTCCAACATAATTAATTAAAGTTCTCATACCAAAACAAATTGCCTTCAATTTCTTACTGAGCCATTCTATATGGTTCGACCATTTTAAAAATTGATCAATAAATAGACCTAGAAATGTAGTAAACTGGTACAAAATAATCATACTACCATCAATGTCTAGGTGGTTGATTTTCTCCTTCCTGTGAAGAATAATACTGCTGTTGTTTTACTTTTATTAAGAATGAGTTTATTGAATTGAATTAGTCCTTACTAAATTTCAACTAATGAAACATCAATGAAGATCTCGCATAATTAATTGAGCCGCCGTGTATTCTGTGCGGTCGGCAATAATAAGCAGCTTGCACATAACCCGGAACCCTCATCGTCATAACACTGTTATCATGGCACCAATGTTCAGCAGCACTTACGATGTCAGGACGTTTGTTTTGAAGGAGAACCTCAACGACATCAAGTTTATTTGAGTGCATTTAGTATATTTAAGTTAAATTGGTTATTTTTCTTACCACTCATATTCGATTCACCAATCAAATTGTCCTGTGTATCCGAATTCACTGCCCATGATACTATTTCACTTTTCTCTGGCAAAAAAAATTGTGTAAATTGGCTTTTAGGCCAATTCGCACTGTGTGGAGTTGTCTCCTAATTTTTGATTATAAACACTTGAGTTTAACGCCAATTTATTTGCTTATATGATACAAATGCAGGTTATGAAAATTTGAGGTTATGACTACAAAATGAATGCCGATTGTCGACATGGTCGAGTATCGACCGAACAGAACCAGAATTGAAGCGAGAGAGGATGAGAACTGGACGTCTCACTAGGTATGTCAACTTGTCATAGAATATTAAACTTATATTCTCTTGTCACTATGAGATTTCTGATTTGGCCTCTGTTCAAAATTCACTTTTTGTATGAGACAATAACACACTGTCCTGCAGTTTTTCATATTCATTATAAAGATTTGTGACCATAAATGATGATGAGTAACTTTCAGGATATCTCGAAGTCAACGCTTCACATTTAGCGTTAGTGAAATTCTGATCTAGAAATGCTTGTAGATCTTCTCTAGTAGTATTCAGTTTCAAGTTTGTGACATGAATCAATTTGTACTTTTCAACCCCTGCGACCGTTGATGGGCCCGCAAAATTACCTGTAACTAGTGCAGGTCGTGATCTATTTTTAGATTTCGCTTTAACCAACTTCCAATCATCTACTCTTGAATCACCTGTAATAATGTTTCGTTTGTCATAACCGGATTTTCCATTCACCTGATTATTATTTTGATCCTATTAGAGTGTTTCCTTCAATTCGCACACATTGAGTTGCAATGAATCACCGAAGTGAGAGTGTTCCCACACTCGCATTAAAACCGGAATTTGTTAACTTGATCCTTCCAAGATCACTGGTTGCCGCACCCTGTATGATTTCGTCGTTTTTACCGTATTAGTCTCAATTGCCACACCAAGATCCACGATGTGTCGAGTTTTTCTCGGGATTTTTTTACTCATGAGGTTAGACATTAATGTTTCCTTTGTCTGCAATTCTTTCGATAATGTTGAAATTTTAAATTGAAGCAGTAAATTGTTCTCTGAAAGAGAGTTTTTATTTTCAAGTTCAGAAATCAATTTGAACAGCAAATCTTGATTTGATGACTCCCTCGTGATTCTCATGAGCATTTTAGCGAGCTTCTTCTCAACACTTTTTCACTTTATTACCACAGCTCCGATGAAATACATCCTGACAATAATTACATTTTACACCACTTTTAACAACTTGTCGCCTGCAGTAACCACATTTCGAAGCATCTACATGCGAAGCGCCACCAAAAACGTCTTTCTTACTCACAGCCATAGTTTATTCATAAATGAGAAATTACTTTATTTTCTATTAATTTTATTTTTGAGGATATAATGACTCAAGATTTATAGCATTATTACATTTTCGAACTGGTGTACAATAAGTGGTGTTCCAAAGGTTTTTATATATTTAAGGGAGGCTTCGGTTTGTGTAGGACTTCAAAAAGTGGGGAATTCTACAGGTCCGTCTGCTGTTCGTTAAATAATTTTACTGCTGGATTATGGTAATTTCAATAGAAGATTAAAGTAAAACTACTTAATTTCCGCTAATTTAGTTAATTTCACAACAACTGTTTCGACGTGACAACATGACTTCGTCGGGTGAGTATGGTACTTTCCTACAAGTAGAGACCGATACATTTAATTTCAAATAGATCCCTATCGATTGAAAGATGTCTATAGTTTCTTGCATTTGGGTTCCAAATGTTGTATTTCAAGATTATCTAATTCTGGGAAAAATGTTTTCCCTGTTTGTTTGGAATATACTGTTTAAATTAAATACAAGTTACAATGAGAACAAAATCTTGATCGATTTAAAAAAAAAAACCATAAGCTTCTTTTGGTTATTGGAGAGCACCCTAACGGTCCAATACAACCGCTGGGGTTATTAAAGTGTTAATTATTGTATAAGAGGAATGAGAAAAACTTTTTTCACAAGCTCAACTTGAATTCAAATAAATTCATTTTACACAAAACATAGTTACTGGATGGACACAAATATACTCACATCTTCTGTCCATGGTGACAAACCATTGTTGATTACTTTCCAGCAATGACGATACACTTCACCTCCCATTAAATGGGGTATAATAGTTTCGTCAAAGCGTACTGGTGCTGCACTCATCTTACTGATATCAACAGTTGAAATTGTTTCGGAGTTACTTTTACTACTGCTATGACCAGCATCACTATCGCTTGATTTTGTCAACAGTAATACTTTTTTTTCTTTCAACTTTTTAGATTTGTTCACTAACTTCTCCATTTTTGATTCCAGTTTTTTCTCCAACTTCGTAGTTTTCAAGACTTCCTTCCTAAAAATGATTCAAATGAAAATCATTTCGTATATTGGAGAATAAAACACTATATTTTATCAAAATTCATTTACAGAGAATGGTTTTGACTATTAAACACTTAATTATGATGTAATAAGCGAAACCGGTGGTCTATCACATTCTTAGTGAACAGATTTTTTTTCCAATATAATTCATTGAAATAAAAAAGTCAATAATATTATTTATATTATTCAAAAACTATTGTGAAGATAATTTTAGGATCTATCACTGGACAACAATGCCATAAAAATATTTTAGGGTGATTCTTACCCCCGCTTGGGTTGGAGGTGGACGAGTGAAAAATACCGGAAAAGAGTGTTCCCTTTAATCAAGACACGAATCTGTAGGTTTTTCTTAATATTGACGCAGTTCCTGAAAATGGCTCGCTTTTTCATTTGGCCACCTGTATATAGTTCAGTAATCCCAATCCCATATTTTTTAAGATCACCTAAAGCCTAATTTGTCCACTGCTGGACATAGGTACTCCTTTTTTTAGGCCATTTATTATCCTTGTGTATGTAGACTTTTTTATCAATAGCCTAGGGGTGTGATTGTTTTTCGAACGTCTAAAGCTTCTTCCTTATTCTCGCTTGTAACAATTAAAACATCTGATTTATTTTGTACAGTTATATATTTACACAAATAGCAAAACGTTTTAACTGTCTATTACAATCAATGTATTAGGAGTACAAATAAGTTTCCGCCGTTTTTTAACACCAATTAAATATTCATTATAGAAGAACGGTAATATAAATTTATTTAAAATATTGCCCATCACTTGCAACCACTTTTTCCCATCTCTCAGGCAGCATTTGAATCCCACGTCTGAAGAACTCCTTGTCTTTTGAGGCTATCCACGAATCAACCAAATTTTTGGTATCCTCATAAGATGTGAACCGCTGCGCCGTCAGAGCATATGCCATGGACCGGAACAGGTGATAATCGGACGGTGCAATGTCTGGTGAATACGGCAGGTGGGGTAACACTTCCCAATCAAGTGTTTCCAAGTACTTTTTCACGGGAGCCGCAACATGTGGACGAGCATTGTCATGCAGAAGAATAATTTCTTTGTTTATGAATCATTTCTAATGATTTTAAACGATGTGAGATTGCTTGCTGAGTGACTTCTAATGTTAGAGCAAGTTCTTTTTGTGTTTGAGATGAATCTTCCTCCAATAATTCTGCATCCTCGTAAATTTTTGGCCTTCCACTGCGATCTTTGTCTTCTACGTCGAAATCACTGTTTTTAAATGTTTGAAACCACTCTCGACACGTTCTCTCACTCAAAGCACCCTCACCTTATGCTTTTACGAGCAATTGATGCGCCTCAGCAGCAGATTTCTTTAAATTAAAGAAGTAAACTAATATTTCCCGCAAATGACGCTTACTTGGCTCAAATTTTGACATTTTCAACTTATAAAAATTATATTTTACCAATATAAAATCAATGATATTAATAGGTTATGTTGTTCTTGAATGTCCAAACTATTTTTTAAGCCGGTTATCATCTGCGAAAGCTAACCAAAACTCCGTGCCGCGCCATCTACAATAAAACGGCGGAAACTTATTTGTACTCCTAATACAATTACTGAGCTTTTAGAACTTTTCTCTCGGAAGTTCCCGTCTTTTTCATTTAATTAAATACCGCGTAACGTCTTGCCACTTTTGGCAAGCTGCCTTTATGGTCGCCCTCTAGCTTGAACTGTCGTTTATAGCCACTCTTGGCAGGCTGGCTTGGACTGACTTCCGTTTGTGATCCTGTTTTCCAAAGTTAACGATTTTCACCCTCTATTTTAGGGCGGATCAGTAATCTACTCTCAAATATTCGAAATTGTTTGAAATACTTTATGATTCATGCTCGGGTTAATTAGTTCCTATCATAAATAACCTTTTAACTGTCAATCCAACATAAAATAGAAATTGGTGTTCTTAAGGGTAAGATCAGAAACAAAAATTTTGTCTCCTTCAAATATTTATTTATTAATTTTAATGACTTTTTTATATCTGTTGGTTTATTTATTCCATTTGACATTATATATTGAGTTTTGATTATATACGTCTATTAAATATAAGCGGTGCTTATTGTAGACATTAATTTAATTCTAAAAGTTTTTTGAATAAAATTTTTTGAAATTAAAATTGTAGAAGACTAACAGATTAAATCTGTTTTGATATTCAAAAATTCAAATAAAAGCAATGTTTTTGCCTTCTGCTGTAACTTCTCTCATTCAGCCCATGGATCAGGGTGTGCTGGAAAATTTAAAAGGTAATTACAGGCGTTTGCTATTGGAGCATATTTTGGAAGAAGTAGATGAGGACGCCAATCTCACTGAATGTCTAAAGAAGTTAAACTTGAAAAATGTTGTATATTGGATAGCTTCAGCTTGGAATCAAGGAAAAGGTAGAACCCTGGAAAAACTTGGTCAAAATTGATTCAACACGAGGAGGAACGTATCACAGAAGCAGAGTCCGACCATGAAGGAAGTTTACAGCAAATTTTCACAAAAATACCAGGATGTAAAAATGTTACGGAAACAGAAGTTAATGAATGGTTGAACAGTGATAATGTAGAAGATGAAATGACTGACCATGAATTAATTGAAAGTGTTTCCAAAAATGCTAATGAAATAAGCAGTGATGACGATGACAAAGTAGAATCCACTTACAATATTTCAGTAAAAATGTCACATTCAGAAGAACTAGAAGCCTAGGAGAAAGCGCTAACTTATGTAGAACAACAAGAAAATGCAACTGCCGCGGATGTTCTTTTTATAAAACGTTGGAGAGACATTGGGGCCAAAAACAGAAGTAGTGCTACACGAGTGCAGTTAAAAATTACCTCATTTTTAAACAGTAAAGTGTAGAATGGGATATATATTTTACGTTGCATTTAACATGTCTTTAATGAATGTACATATGTACATATTTAGGCATTTATGTACATACTATATGTTAAAAAAAATTAAGTGGTAAAAATTAAACCAATTATTTGTTGATGTTATTTTTAAATTAATATATAAATTCAAGTAAAATATTTCATAACTGTTTTTGAGTTGATCTAATTATATACGCATCCTAAACTCCTATTTTCCAAAAAAAATTCGGATTAGCCGAAATTTCGATTATCCGCAATCACTGTGGTCCACATTATTTTTTCGGATAATTGAGACTGTACTGTATTTCTGAACAGTCTTGATGTCGTTGAAAGCCATCCAATTTTGTCCTTTCTGTTTCTACGTTCTATAGATATTGATATTATTCTAATACTGAGCCATTAATACTCAGAAGGTGAAATAAATGACAAAAATCATTTCAAACTGTCTAAAATATACTTTTTCTTATATTAAAAATAAAAATTTTGAACAGTAGGATTGTACTCTAAAAATCGTCTAAATAATCTAGCATTTCTATTTCTGTGCTCTTTAAATGCTAAAATGAAAGATTAAAATGATTTCAAATTGCCTGGAATATGTATGTCAATTATGCAATTACAGGTAAGTTCCAGTGTACTTCAAGATCAGCCAAATGTCATTTACTCTTTTGATTTTTATAAATAATAATCAAGGAGATTAAAAAATTCAACATCATATATGTTGAACTAGTTGGTTATGAATTCTTATGCAAAATGCCTATTGGCATTTTTGATTCTGATTGCGACTTCTAGGTTAGTTTATCGTCTAAGTGGAATCCATGGAACGTTACCTCAGACTGGATGGAAATATTGCTTAGTGTAACCTGGGGACAAGTACTTTTCCTTTTGGTGAAAATGACACAAGGCTGACTTTGGTGTTCCTCGTTTTAAAGCACCTTTTTAACATGTTTAAAATGTTTTTGTTGGGCCTGTTTCAATGACATTACTTATGTATGGTTATTAAGTAGTTGTTGGAGAGTATTTCAGTTACTTTCATTATGTTTTTCTTCTCAAATTTTTTTATGACTGAATGATGAGTCGTATGAATTAGATTTGTTGCAACATTTTTTTTCTTGGGACACTATGATTCGAAAAAAAGTTGAGGCATCGACCGGAATTTGATGGTTTTCCATACCAATCTGTGATCATTTTATTATTTTCTCTTATCACCACAACATCCAGAAAAGGTAGGCTGTTATAAAAAGTTTGAGAAGAAAAACATAATGAAAGTAACTGAAATACTCTTGAACAACAACTACCCTCCTTACTATATTAAAAGGCGATAAACAACTATAAACTTAAACAACATCGGTTTTGCCTTGTTAACAATAGTAGGGACGTCAATAGAACGGCTAATGCAAAGAACATAAACATCATCTCACAACCTAAAGTAACTACCGAGTCAAAATATTTCAAACTCGTGTTTTTTCCCTGGATTGTCCTTCAAAATACATAATAAATTCAAAAAGTTTGTTTGCACGACATCATTCTATAACATCCTTGATAACAAAAAAGACAAAACCCTTCCTATGCAGTCCAGTCTTGTATACAAGTTTCCCTGCCAAGATTGTAACAAAGTGTACACTTTGTGGGTCAAACAAAACAATACTTGAAAGACAGGGTACAACAACATAAGAATGATATCATACAATTGAAAATCTATGCCCATACATAGAGAGGGACATAGATTCGGTTTTGAAAACATAAACATCCTAGATAAAGAACAGAATTATTTTAGACATCTGTTGAGTGAGATGATATACATAAGAAGAAACAACACCGTAAATTACAGTGAAGATACAAACAACTTGAGTGTTGTTTATGACCACATGATTTCCAGAATAAGTGTACCTAACAGATAGCAATTCTAGATTGGTCTGAATGTTTGTTCCATATTTGTGACCAAATTGATGTTTCCCCTGTACATGGGTTCATACTGTATATTTGCTGGTTAAGGTTAATTAAGTAATCTGAGACAGAATGTGAAAATATATATTTGTCAACGGAATATCGGTTTCACTACAGCGCATGTAATTAAATGGATACTTTCCGACGCCATTTCATTGCTGTCACGTATTCAAACTATTTGTTTATTCTCGACTCTGTCTAATCGTTTTGATTACGTGATTTATTAATTTTATCTATGATTGTTTCGGTCTTTACTTGACGGAAATTCATCTTGAAAATATGGATAAAAACAATATTCTAATTTCCGCTAATATTTTATTAACACTACGATCGTTACGTCATACCATGACTTCTTCAGGTGAGTATTACAAAATACTGAGTATACCCTGAACAAGAAATTCATTTTATAGTACATGGATACAACAAAAATAGAGGGGGTGAAGAGAATTTTACAATTCTTTTGGAAATCTGAAAAATGATTCAAAAAAGATTCAACAAAGGGGAGTTACTTAATTCTGTTTGGTTATTCAATAATATTTTTCTTTTATGATATCTATTAATTTCTAAAGTTTCTAACAAGTTTAATCTAAAACTTTTGTTTTCTGAGTGTAAAATTTCAATAACGGCAAGATTTACATAGATAACGATGGCCTCACTATGGGAAATCCTTTGAGTCCGTTACTATCCGAAATTTTATTGGATTCCTTAGAAACTAGAGTAATAAATAGCCCTTATTTTAAATGTTTCATTTATAGGTACAGATATGTCGACGACGTTCTATGTTTATTCAATGGCACTGATAGACAATTTTCTTTGTTTGTGGATTTCATAAACAAATTATCCCCAACCATACAATTCACTTATGAATGGAAAAAAACAATAGTATAAACTTTTTAGACTTAACTATCACAAAAATTAATAATAAACACGTTTTTTCAATATACCGGCAACCCATACAGATAGCACAATTCACTTCACATCAAACCACCCATACTCACAAAAATTAGCAGCATACAATAGTATGTTATATAGATTAGCCAACATACCCATGTCACGTGAGAATTTTGACAAAGAATATAACATTATCAAACAGATTGCGTTGAACAACGGTTTCAACGTCCCGATTATTGAGAATCTTTTCACAAAAATACAATTAAAGCTGGATTTGAAATTATTATATTCATAAATAATGATTCAATTGAAAGTAAATACATTTCGTTGACATACTTGGGACCAAAAACAGAAAAGGTAGCTAGATATTTAAAGAAGAACCACAATTTTAGAATTTCTTATAAAACGAATAACTGCCTAGGAAAACTAATAAAAAATAATAACGATAAAACATCTAAGAACAAGAAATCAGTTGATAAATGTTTGTTCATTTAAAAGAATATTTTGAAAATTCTATCTGTTGATTTCGAATGATTCTAGGAGTCGGTCTAGATAGGCTCCATATGGATAATTTCATAATCGTTATTGAAATTATGTCCTAATTCTTTCAAATGGATAGTGTATGTTGAATGTGATGTATTCGAAGTGTAACTTTTCTAATGTTCATGAATTTTTTTTTGAAATAATTTTCCAGTTCGATCAATATAAACAGATGACTATCATTTTAAACGAATTTGTAGACTTCAAATTTATTATTAGGAGTACAAATAAGTTTCCGCCGTTTTATTGTAGATGGCGCGGCACGGAGTTTCGGTTAGCTTTCGCAGAAGATAACCGGCTTAAAAAATAGTTTGGACATTCAAGAACAACATGACCTATTAATATCATTGATTTTATATTGGTAAAATATAATTTTTATAAGTTGAAAATTTCAAAATTTGAGTCAAGTAAGCGTCATTTGCGCGAAATATTAGTTTACTTCTTTAATTTCAAGAAATCTGCTGCTGAGGCGCATCAATTGCTCGTAGAAGCATATGGTGAGGGTGCTTTGAGTGAGAGAACGTTTCGAGAGTGGTTTCGAAAGTTTAAAAACAGTGATTTCGACGTAGAAGACAAAGATCGCAGTGGAAGGCCAAAAATTTACGAGGATGCAGAATTATTGGAGGAAGATTCATCTCAAACACAAAAAGAACTTGCTCTAACATTAGAAGTCACTCAGCAAGCAGTCTCACATCGTTTAAAATCATTAGAAATGATTCATAAACAAAGAAATTATTCTTCTGCATGACAATGCTCGTCCACAATGGAAGGCAATGGAAGGCCAAAAATTTACGAAGATGCAGAATTGGAGGAATTATTGGAGGAAGATTCATCTCAAACACAAAAAGAACTTGCTCTAACATTAGAAGTCACTCAGCAAGCAGTCTCACATTTATATTACCGTTCTTCTATAATAAATATTTAATTTGTGTTAAAAAACGGCGGAAACTTACTCTTAATAATATCTTGAGCAATAATAACGGATTACTGAAATTCATGAAAAAAAAAACGAGGAAAATGTTAAAATGGTGAAGAAAGAAACTCAAGTATTTATATCCTGTTGTGTCCCAAACACTGATGTGACAGACTTGTACTAATACTGCAGGACAAGGAGAAAAGGTGCTGACAGAAGAAGAATTTTGTGGTTAAGGAACCTGAGAATTTGGTTGTATCCGACATTTAAAAAATATAACTGAAATTTGACTAATCAATACCAAGAATATAAAATAGAAAGAAATTGTAGGCCAAAAATTTACGAGGATGCAGAATTGGAGGAATTATTGGAGGAAGATTCATCTCAAACACAAAAAGAACTTGCTCTAACATTAGAAGTCACTCAGCAAGCAGTCTCACATCGTTTAAAATCATCAGGAATGATTCATAAACAAGGAAATTGGGTTCCGTACGGCGGAAACTTATTTGTACTCCTAATATCATTGTTTATTTTCCTTTATTATCTTTGATGCAAATAGCCAAGTTGTTAATGGTTCTAAAAGCTACTGTATAATTAAAATTTTTCTTAAAATGATTGACCATACTATTTAGATATTCTATCAATATAGTTGAATCGAATGGGGTCTTTTATGGTGGGATAAACATGAGTTGTCCACAATATGCCGCCAACAAATCCTAAAATACTTTGGACACACCAAGATAAGAAGGAGATATCCTAGAAAAATTCCAGATGGACAGATCAAGTAAAGAACATCACAAATACATCACTCCAAACCCTACTAACTGAAACAATGGACAGACAAACATGGAAAGCTAAAGTTAATAGTTGTACTCGATTTCATGAGATCCCGATTTCTCAGACATGAGAATACGACTAAAAAGAAGAAACATGAGTTAACACCATTTTTTGAGTTTCTTAATTATCATTTTATCTTTGAGCTTTTGGTTGGGTTGAAATCATCGTTAAAGAGTATTTGTTTAATTATATTATTAGGAGTACAAATAAGTTTTCGCTATACGGAACCCAATTTCCTTGTTTATGAATCATTCCTAATGATTTTAAACGAAGTTAGACTGCTTGCTGAGTGACTTCTAATGTTAGAGCAAGTTCTTTTTGTGTTTGAGATGAATCTTCCTCCAATAATTCCTCCAATTCTGCATCCTACTAAATTTTTGGCCTTCCACTGCGATCTTTGTCTTCTACGTCGAAATCACCGTTTTTAAACTTTTGAAACCACTCTCGACGCGTTCTCTCACTCAAAGCACCCTCACCATATGCTTCTCCGAGCAATTGATGTGCCTCAGCAGCAGATTTCTTTAAAATAAAGAAGTAAACTAATATTTCCCGCAAATGACGCTTACTTGGCTCAAATTTTGACATTTTCAACTTATAAAAATTATATTTTACCAATATAAAATCAATGATATTAACAGGTTATTTTGTTCTTGAATGTCCAAACTATTTTTTAAGCCGGTTATCATCTGCGAAAGCTAACCGAAACTCCGTGCCGCGCCATCTACAATAAAACGGCGGAAACTTATTTGTACTCCTAATAATATCTTTCGAAATCCATCAATTATAGAAACTCAAAATTTGGAGGCCAATATAGGGGACAAAATCTACTCAATTGTTCTAAGTATATGCTTTTTTGAATGTTGATTTTCTCTTTATTTCCAGAACTAAAAATCCGTTTGAATTGTTAATTAAGAATTCAGCTGTAAAATGAAATGATAGAAATAAATTAAATAGTGTCTACCAGTATTCAATACTTGTTCATTATTCCATTCAATCTGATCAGTTCGTGTCAAGTAGAATAATAAAAAAATTCATATACATTTTCCTCACTATCTAGTAAAAAAAAAATTTTGTGTTTATTCTTATGTAAAAGCTCAAATAGGAAATCTCTGTATAAAAAATTATATTTTTCGATTAGTTCATCAGGCTTCATTTAAAATGGATCACATACACTCACAAAATTTCAGCTCAATTTGACTCTAGCAAGCGCTTGAAAGAAGGATAATTAAGGTTGAATTAAAAATATACTTGTACATTTATTTGAAGCACCATGCTGCTTCCCCAGGTACAATTTTTTAACAGTGATAATTGCATGCATTAAGTGATGAACTATAGGTTCCGAAGATAATGTAAGGACGCAACATGGTACACTATATATAAAATATTTTTTTACGATCGACATTTTACTTAGTTCATTTGAAATTTTATTGAAATAATTCACACAGTTTTTACGTTTCACAATTTATTCAGAATCCTGACACGTGTTTCGGTCTTTCGACCATCTTCAAAGGAGTACAAAAAAAAAGTTCCTTTCATTTTAAATAAAATGATTCACCTAGTGCCAACCGCATTCTCCATTCATGTTATTAGTTCATTTATATTTTAATACTCACTCATTTCCATCAGGATGATAATTTTTCCTGCATCTCTTCCCACATTCTGTTTTTGATTTTCTTGGATAATGAGAATGGCTTACACTTGGTTTTAACATCGCAGCATTTGCTGTGACTGCTGAAGCTACTTCATTAAGAATATCTTTCTTGAACTGAAACATTTGAAAATATGAGAAAATTAATGTGTTGATATATCAAATACAGTAAAACACCATTCTTCTCAATCATGCTGCATTAAAAAAACTTTTTAATTAAATAATACACATATATGTTGATTTCTATTTATTGATATGAGTTGAAAACAAGACATGTTTTGCTACATTTTAGCGTTTTCAAAGCATAAGCAAGATGTAATTTTTGAGCAATATTCTATTGACTATGGTCAGTTATTTATAAGCTTTGGAGTAATGGTTTCTAGTCTAGTTCATGGTTGTGAAGTTAACCCTGTTCCCAGACATCGTTTCCCTAACTAGAAGTACAACGTATCCAGATTCCAGAAATGGTTAGATTGAAAAATTCAAACCTCAACGCAATGCAGCCAGGGGAAATTTACTGAAAAAAATTGGTATGTAATTATCATTTCGAGGCAAAATATATCTCCCCAGAAACCAAACGGCTACATATTGATGCAGTATCAACTCTTTTCATCAATACTGAAAACCAAGCAGGTTTGTATTCCTGTTTGCATTAAAAATGTGTTGATAACCTCTCGAGGTTTGGTAACAGTCTATGAAAATATGACTGTTTGATATGAATACTCTAACATAAAACTCATAATGAAAATGTGTTATATGCTGTTAAGTAATACAATTTTCTTTTAGCAGGTTGTGGACAGGAGCTGGTTTCATGCGAGGGCCCTATTGATAAAATAGGATGGACAGTGGCAACACAATTTTTTGGCATATTTTCCTCATTCATCATTTAACAAATTTATTATTATATTTTATATTTATTATAATTTGTATTATAAATTATTAGTATATTTATTTTATATCATCAACTTATTGTTTTGTTATTTAATTATTTTTATTCTCAATAATACATTACAGATATGTATCAGTGTTATTTATTATTTATTTGAATAAAATATTTAAAGCTCACAAATGTTTTTGAGAAAAATAATTTGGCCTGTTTTTATTTTATTGTAATAAATACTGAAATGTGAATTAGTTATTTTCATTCACATTCTTTTTCTTAAAATACTGTTGAGCTGGTTTGAAAATTGAGTCTTTATTATCTATTCACTCAATTTAAACTGGATCGAACTCTTAAGCCTAATATTAGACATTGTAGTACATTGTTAGTTAGGCCTTGTCACTAGAACTTTTGTACTGTATTTGAGCATGGGGAAAAATTAATTGATAAATAAATTAAAAAATTGGGAAGTTAATTATTTAGTGTATCAAAGATTATTTTATTCAGTATGAAATTTTTAGTTTCAGCAGTTGTGCGGGGTGTGGAAGTATAAAACAGTATTTATTTTTGTAAAAACTACACATCTGTTGTTTGAAAATGACAAAAAATATTCAAAATAATCGCTATTGCTATGAATACATTTTTCCTCAGCTCCGGCAGTTCCTGGAAGCCACGCCAAAAAAAACATTTTTGGAAGCGAATCAGCAATCAAGCTATTTCCATACATTTTTTATGAATTGAAGCATTGTTCATGGAGAGCGTGTCCCAGTCATGCGGATGGATGATAATCATACAGGGCCATGTCTGGCGAATAAACCCATTCGCTAGTATGTCCCAACTTAACGCCTCCATCGTTTCTTTCACCCATTTTAATGTGTGTGATGGGGCATTATCATGGAGCAAAATTACTTTGTATTGTATTTTTCCGGTTGTTTTTCACGCAATGCCAAATTTCGATTGATCATTTGCTGTTGGTAGCGATCAGGTTTCACCAGATTTCAGCAGTTCATAATAGGTTACGCCCTAATGATCCCACCAAACACAGTATTGTCTTCTTTCCAAAGTGATTTAGTCTTGCAGTGGAAGTCGATGGATCGCCTGGATTCACTCTTGATTTACGACGCTTAGGATTCTCAAAATATATTCATTTTTCATCACCTATTACGATTCGATGGAGAAATGATTTTCTTTTGTATCTGTTGAGCCTCATTTCACAAGTGGTTTTTCAATTACCTTGCAGGATTAATTTCTTTCCCATGGCTTTTAAATGAACGTTTCTCAAGTCAAAATCAACACTTTTGAATTTTTTAACTGCTCGAAAACATTTGATGGGACTCTGCAGCAGTTTTCTTCAAATAATAACAGAAAACCAATGTTGTGTGCTAATCGCAGTTCCTAGATACAAAACTCGACGTGTTTAAAGTTACAGAAAAATTTACTGTTTTATGGAACTTGGATTGTTGTGTGTTGAAAATTTTCGTCAGCTAATAGAGGAAGATGCGGTCTAACGGTCCCTAAACTAATGGCTAGCAGCATCTATGGAGAAATTCTATTTTCATACTTCTACATCTGGTATAACTCAATCAATTAGAAAAATGTTCCTATGTGAAAGCATTTAAAAATTCAATTGATAATAAGCTAATTGAGTAGTACTGTCTCTAAATTTGGATTTCTAATCAATCATATGGACAGATTCATTTATCTCAAGATAAAGTGAAATTTGTTACACCTGATTTTACACATAGGATTGTATCACCTCTCTGTATTTAAATAAATTTGCACCATTTTTCAACAAATTAGCAAAAGTAAAAAAAACTCGGAGGTCCGCCGAATGTTTACATCGAATTTTAATCCCGATTAATGACACATGACATATCCAGGCTGCATGCTCGATGCCATCGCCAGAACTGACAGAACAGGACTTAAATTGCTAGGTATCGAATTTTACTGAAAGAGCTTCCAGCTCTGTCTCTTTGAGAATTTTGTATAGGCGGTTTTGTTGTTTATTTTGATAAGGTATACCTCATGTTAAAAAAAAAACTCAACTTTGAAAACTTTCTGTTTTTTAAACTATTAAAAGCATACAACAGAAAAAATCATGATTTCATTGAGATATTACAAAAAAAAATGAGATGGATGACAAAGACTAGATGTGAAATGAAGTCTTACAAGATATCCTCAAAATCATTTAATTTTTACACTTAATAGGCATGAATATCAATGAAAGAAAAATAAGCATGTAAGCAAATAAATAGTCATACTTTCTGATATACATTCTGTCAAGGAAGTACCGGGAATTATCGATTTGAATCTGGCGGGGCAATGAGGCAGGTAAATTTTTTTTTCCTAGGTTGGTACCACTGTCCTTAATTACTATGCCAAGCTTGAGCGGGATCTGGCAACTAGTGTGTTTGCAACAGCTAATTAAGTCAGTCGGTGTCAGAGTGCGTGCCGATTTTTACTATGGGTGATTACGTTGAGCAAAGAATTTGTTTAAAGTTTTGTGTTGCAAATGAATTTTCGTGTGCCGATGCATTGAAAATGTTGCAAAAGGCCTTTGGTGATAATGCTCTATCGAAAACTCGTGCATATCAGTGGTACAGAGCCTTCAAGGACGGTCGTGAAGTGGTCGCCCATCGACGGCTTCGATCGAAGATAACGTCGATAAAATTAAGGAAAGGGTGCTGGAAAACCGTCGTACCAGCTTGAGATAGATAGCACATGATCTTAAGATATCCCACGAGTCCGCACGTACGATTTTGATTGATATTTTGGGCATGAGAAAGGTGGCCGCACGACTCGTACCGAAAGTCCTGAATTTTCTTCAAAAACGTCATCGCGAACAGGTGGCTTCAGACATGCTGGATCGCTGTAATTCCGATTCTACATTCATGGAACGCATTATAACTGGTGATGAGACCTGGGTCTACGAGTACGATATGCAAACAAGCCAGCAATCATCGGAATGGGTGGCAAAAAATGAGCCGAAACCGAAAAAACCACGCCAAAGCCGCTCGAAAATGAAGGTGATGCTCATTGTATTCTTCGATATCCGTGGCATGGTGCACTACGAATTCGTTCCAGAGGGTCAGACGGTAAACAAGGAGTATTACCTAGGCGTTATGAAACGTTTGCGTGAGCGTATCCGTAAGAAGCGGCCAAATTTGTGGGCGAACAACTCATGGATTTTGCATGACGATAACGCGCCTTCTCACCGAGCTACGATTGTGACTGACTTTCTCGCCAAAAACTCAACAAACGTGCTTCAGCAACCACCGTATTCGCCGGATTTGGCTCCCTGCGACTTTTTCCTCTTCCCAAAACTAAAATTGCCCCTTCGTGGCACCCGTTTTGAGTCGATTGAAGCCATAAAACAAAATTCGGCGCGAGAGCTAAAGTCCATCCCGGAAAGCGCCTATAAAAAATGTTTCGATAATTGGAAGTGCCGTTGGCATAGATGTATTGGAGCAAATGGAGCCTATTTTGAAGGCGACCCAATAAATTTTGACGATTAAATGTAAAAATGTTGTTTTAATTGAAAATTCCCGGTACTTTCTTGACAGAGTAGTATAGGATTAGTAAATGCTAATGAACAGAATAATGCAAGTCAGTTGGAGGTTCAAGATATATAGAATGAGTTGAAAGGAATGAACCAAAATTGAAGGAATTATTTGATTTTCATTTATTTTCTATAGTCTAAATGAAACTGTTTATCTAGTAGGTCAGGTTTGAGATTTATAAACATTATATAAGTTTGTTGGTCTGATCATGTGTCAGTGATAACAATTAACATTTATTTTCAGTGTTTGTGAGATAAAAGTGTGAAAGAATACCAAGCAAATTTAGAGAATGGTAATATGGTGGTTATTTATAATTTTGGTTTATTATTTTCTCAATAATAAATCTTTGTGATTCAAAAAAATTAAAGCCCAGAAAATATTTAACGTATAATTTCAAATACATAAATTTAAAAAATTTAAGAATAATAAACAGATTGTATGGTTATTTTTTTAATTGAGTGTATCATGACAGTTAGTTTACCGCCGTATTTTGCTTGTTGTTCCGATATTTAGAAACAACAAACAAGAGCAAATTAATTAATCTCAATGATTAATTGTACTGTGTTGATGTGAGCTGTATTGAAGTATTGTGATGTTAAACTTTAAACTGCACTTGTATGTAGCTGATCTCATGATGAACTACCTTTGTTGACTCAATAAGACAAACCAAAGAAGGTGAGAAATTGGAGTAAACTCGAATACTAATGGCAACAATTATATTTTGGTATGACTGTATATTAGGGTGGGTCAAAAAAATCGATTATTCTTTTTTACAAGTGCCACGGAAAAATGGGTTGCTAGACACCTTAAAAAAATTCTCACCAAGCATAAGCTCTTAATTTTAATATGAAGATCCACCGCATCGCAGTTTTGTATTTTTTTCTCAGTCCAATAGAAAAAAATTCATACCTCCACATTTATCGATTGAACAGAAAAATGTTCCAAGAGAATTTTTTTAGGAAATTTAATGCTCTACAAAAAAGGTATCTTATATTTTTTCCGTAAACCTCACCATTTGAGAGATATTAAGGATTTAATTTTGATTATTTTAAGACAAATTTCATTTTGAATATACAAATTTTTGTTGGAAATTAACTGCTCTATGAAAATGGTTTCTTATGTTTTGGCGATGAAATTAACCGTTCAAAAGATATTCATCATCAAACTTTCATGTGTACGGATTTTAAAAGTTTTTGATTAGATATTCGAAAAATTTCAATTTAATTTATAAATTTCATTTCTTGTCATTAATATAAGTATTATTTGAGTTTTATTTTCGAAATTATCAAAATTTTTCTTCAATTATTCTAAACATTTTATTTTTAATCATTAGAAATCACAATCCGAGGGAAAATTTCTCCTCTAGAGAATTTTTGTTTGGTATTTTATTTTATCTTTTTGAATTGTGAACTAGCGCCACCTACTTTTCCCTTTATCGTTATGTTGTCATTGGTTTGTATAATTAAATGTTGTAAATACTTACGACTTTCATCTACTTTCATCATAGTCATAGTTCTGTTCGATTTATTTGGGTTATTAGAAAGAATTTTTTCCGGGTATCACTTTTTTGATTTGAATATAGCTCTTGAATATCATTACCAAGCAGTTTTAATGATTTATTATCGACAGTATCAAATAATGCTTTAAGTTCATTCTGAAATTTTATTTCATTTTTGTATCGTGCTGATGATTTTTTTCGCACAAAAGATTTTTGCAATTTCAACCATCGATTATGATAGCGAAGAATTTTTTTTGTTACATTAGTCGATTCACTAGTCGAAATATGGTTGTTTTTCCATAATTCAACAACTTGATCAGCTGCATTTTTGGCACTTTGTTTGATAGAACATTTCAAAACTTTGAGCTGATGAAAAAAACATTCCAATCAAATGAATTTCCTTATCCATATTTTCGATAAATATCAAGTTAATTCACGTAGTAACCGCAATATTTGTAAATAATTAATCGTTCGATCACATATACGAATTTTGGAAACACTAAAAATGCTGTAGAAATAAATGTAAACAAACCAACGACAGCATAACAATAAAGGAAAAAGTAGGTGGCGCTAGTTCACAATTCAAACAGATGAAATAAAATACAAAACAAAAATTCTCTAGTGTAGAAATTTTCCCTAGGATCTTGATTTCTAATGATTAAAAATAAAATGTTTAGAATAATTGAAGAAAAATTTTGATAATTTTGAAAATAAAACTCAAATAATACTTATATTAATGACAAGAAATTAAATTCATATGAAATCTATAAATTAAATTGAAATTTTTCGAATATCTAATCAAAAACTTTTAAAATCCGTACACATGAATGTTTGATGATGAATATCTTTTGAACGGTTAATTTCATCGCCAAAACATAAGAAACCATTTTTATAGAGCAGTTAATTTCCAACAAGAATTTGTATTGCGCATATTGTAAAAGTCATTTATTGTCGAGTTATAAAATTCATAAATAAAAAATTAAATTTGTCTTGAAATAATCGAAATTAAATCCTTAATATCTTTCAAATGGTGAGGTTTACGGAAAAAATATAAGATACCTTTTTTGTAGAGCATTAAATTTCCTAAAAAATTCTCTCCGAACATTTTTCTGTTCGATCGATAAATGATGAGATGAATATTTTTCTACTGGACTGAGAAAAAAATACAAAACTGCGATGCGGAGGATCTTCCTATTAAAATTAAGAGCTCATGCTTGGTGAGAATTTTTTTAAGGTGTCTAGCAACCCATTTTTACGTGTCACTTGTAAAAAAAAAAATTATCGATTTTTTTGACCCACCCTACTGTATATAATACCAAACTAAATTTATTATAATTACACTACGAACAAATGTAAGTTTGCCAAGACTTGGGCAATCGTCTATATGCGGATTACTACTTTTATAGTAATTGCGATAATCTTATGAGGGGGACACAAGCGACAAAGTTGACTATTACAAGAAAAATGCAATATCTTGGACCGAGAGGCCACAAGTGATTTTCACAATGATAATGATTTTACAGTATATTGAAAAACTAAATGTTGAGGGTGTCTCAATGCACCCCTTCTAACAAAAAGAGGGAAATTAACGAAATTAATAATTGAACATGTTATTTGTGGGTGGACTTAATGAAAGAAATAAAATTTCTATTCGGTTATATAAAGAATTATGAGATCAATGCTAGTATATAAGGAGAGAATGAAACAGATTATAACTCCTAATACTGTCTCATTGAATATAACTAATTAATAGGCACAAAATGTATCAAGAGCTTTAAAGTCTTTCCAGGTTTTCTAAAGGCCCGTGTAAAAACAAATAAGCCAAGTGTCCAGATGCAATAAAAACTTCAAAGTTTGAATGACAGCTCAAAAGGTAATAGGATACAAATGTCCACATGAAAAAATTCAAATGTCACCAATAGGACAACAATGAATTATTTTCTAACCTAGACAGGGTCTCTAAATGAAACATAACAATGGCCCTATTTTTTTAGGGAAAAAGAAGAGTACATAGCATTATTTTTAAATATTCATTATAATAATTCAACAATATGAAAAATATTATTCACTTTTAACAAAGCTACAACTGGAAAACAAATGAATTGAAAAGGCAGAACTGTCCTTATAAAAATGATAAAACCATTTGTACCTCAATTACTAAAATAAGACTCGTAAAATGCTTCGATGCTCTTTCTAGAAGTATTAGAGTTGCAAACATGAACAATAAACTAGAAAACCTTCCGGATGTAGATACACATAATAGTAATATTAAGAGTACAAATAAGTTTCCGCCGTTTTATTGTAGATGGCGCGGCACGGAGTTTCGGTTAGCTTCCGCAGATGATAACCGGCTTAAAAAATAGTTTGGACATTCAAGAACAACATAACCTGTTAATATCATTGATTTTATATTGGTAAAATATAATTTTTATAAGTTGAAAATGTCAAAATTTGAGCCAAGTAAGCGTCATTTGCGGGAAATATTAGTTTACTTCTTTAATTTAAAGAAATCTGCTGCTGAGGCGCATCAATTGCTCGGAGAAGCATATGGTGAGGGTGCTTTGAGTGAGAGAACGCGTCGAGAGTGGTTTCGAAAGTTTAAAAACGCTGATTTCGACATAAAAGACAAAGATAGCAGTGGAAGGCCAAAAATTTACGAGGATGCAGAATTGGAGGAATTATTGGAGGAAGATTCATCTCAAACACAAAAAGAACTTGCTCTAACATTAGAAGTCACTCAGCAAGCAGTCTCACATTTATATTACCGTTCTTCTATAATAAATATTTAATTTGTGTTAAAAAACGGCGGAAACTTATTTGTACTCTTAATAATATCTTGAGTACAGCAATAATAACGGTTTA
The DNA here is from genome assembly GCA_034642435.1 of Megalocaria dilatata. Lineage (NCBI taxonomy): Eukaryota > Metazoa > Arthropoda > Insecta > Coleoptera > Coccinellidae > Megalocaria > Megalocaria dilatata. The sequence continues at coordinate 102,619,217 of CM067854.1, read as the reverse complement.
CTGAAATTCATGAAAAAAAAACCAGGAAAATGTTAAAATGGTGAGGAAAGAAACTCAAGTATTTATATCCTGTTGTGTCCCAAACACTGATGTGACAGACTTGTACTAATACTGCAGGACAATGAGAAAAGGGGCTGACAGAAGAAGAATTTTGTGGTTAAGGAACCTGAGAATTTGGTTGTATCCGACATTTAAAAAATATAACTGAAATTTGACTCATAATCAATACCAAGAATATAAAATAGCAAGAAATTGTTTTTATCAAATAAAAATTGATTTGTTGAAAATATCCAAAACACCTCAAAGTTAATAAATAAAATGTAGATGTAATTGTACTACTAGCAAATTACATACATTAAATAATACTTACTTAAATTACTGTCAAGCCTAAGTGAGAAACCTATGCTCATGTTATAAAATTCTGTTTGGAATTTCAAAACCATCCCTAGTAATTGGAATGAAATGAGAAATTACTTTGTTTTCTATTACTGTTATTTACTGATTATACAGTGACTTGAGTTTTGTAGTGTTACTACATTTTCAAACTGAATGAACAAATTATGTCTCAACTATTTTTATATATGTATTCTTAATGGCTTTGGCAAAACTTCAAAAAGTGGGGTTTGCCACAGTTCCGTCTGCTAATTTAATAGTCTTATTATCGGTACATGCTTTTTGTATATGTGGATTCCTATAGATTCCAGTGTGTCTAGTTTTTTTCCTTTCGCTTCCACGTGCAATATTTCAAGATTGTCCAATTCTGAGAAGATATGATCCGTTTCAAAAAAATGTTTCGCAAAATTGGAGTTATCTTTCCGGTTCCTAAATGAAGTTGGATGTTCTTTGTACCTTTTGTGGAAATATCTTCCGGTTTGTCCTATCTGTAGGCTATTGCACTGTTGACAACTTAATTTATAGGCACCAGAATCATTAAGCCGGTTGTTTTTGTCTTTTGCATTAAAAGAAGAGGTTGGAAATTTTATATGAGGGTATGAAGGCTGTTATGTTAATTTTTGAACAAATTTGAGCTATTTTTTGTGAGATTGGTCCAAAAAACAATCCCTACACATTCTCGAAAAATAACATGGAAACACTAACTTGTGAAACTGAATTAGCATTATTAAAAACACAAACTCAAACTTTACCAAAGAAAAGATTCAAAAATTACTACTAACCCACACAGAATCCTAAAGAAAAATCAATAATAAAATCGATTCAAAACAAAATTCGAAATGATCATTTGATAATGACTAAAGCCGACACAGGAAATTCTATTGTTATTCTATTATTCTATCCAAAGAATATGATCAGAAAATAAACAATTTTTTAGAGAAAGAGTCCCCTATACAACTAAAATAAAAAGAGATCACAAACTATATGGCCTTATTAAAATCCATAGCCCTCTTGCGAAACTAGCCTCCAAATTTACTCCTGTGAACTTATCCACGCATTTCCAGCCACGGTTTATGACGCGCGGTGGGTCGATCGTGGGATAGAGGCGAATCGGCAGGCGGCGTTGCCAAACCTTCTTTTGTTCGGGAAATTGTGTTATTCACTGATTTTTTGATGTGTTTAGCTACTGAATCGCTAAAGAATAGGATTTATAACTTTCGAATTGTCTCGTACAAAGCTGCACAGCAAATATAAAAAATTTCTTGAAATAAATCATTTAATTCCCGTGAGTCATTCTCTCACAAGAGTGAAAAATCATAACTCGGAAAGTAGATACCGCTCTCAGAAAATTTTTTCATTGTAATATTCTCATTGAAATGCTGCAATTTAATAAACCTTCAGATAATTCCAGACTAGGGACAGAAATTCGTGATAGCGAAAAAACCGTCCAGTCAAGGATATCTCAAAACTCGAAAAAAATTCATAACTCCGAAACTAGACACCGCTCTCAGAAAATTTTTTCATCGTAATATTCTCATTGAAATGCTGCAATTTAATAAACCTTCAGATAATTCCAGACTAGCGACCGAAATTCGTGATAGCGAAAAAACCGTCCAGTCAAGGATATCTCAAAACTCGAAAAAAATTCATAACTCCGAAACTAGACACCGCTCTCAGAAAATTTTTTCATCGTACTATTCTCATTGAAATGCTGCAATTTAATAAACCTTCAGGTAATTCCAGACTAGCGACCGAAATTCGTGATAGCGAAAAAACCGTCCAGTCGAGGATATCTCAAACCTCGAAAAAAATTCATAACTCCAAAACTAGATATCTCTCTCAGAAAATTTTTTCATCGTAATATTCTCATTGAAATGCTGCAATTTAATAAACCTTCAGATAATTCCAGACTAGCGACCGAAATTCGTGATAGCGAAAAAACCGTCCAGTCAAGGATATCTCAAAACTCGAAAAAAATTCATAACTCCGAAACTAGACACCGCTCTCAGAAAATTTTTTCATCGTAATATTCTCATTGAAATGCTGCGATTTAATAAACCTTCAGGTAATTCCAGACTAGCGACCGAAATTCGTGATAGCGAAAAAACCGTCCAGTCGAGGATATCTCAAACCTTGAAAAAAATTCATAACTCCAAAACTAGATACCTCTCTCAGAAAATTTTTTCATCGTAATATTCTCATTGAAATGCTGCAATTTAATAAACCTTCAGATAATTCCAGACTAGCGACCGAAATTCGTGATAGCGAAAAAACCATCCAGTCGAGGATATCTCAAAACTGGAAAAAAATTCTTAGATTTCTTACATGTTCGCCGATCACTGAAGAACGTTCAAGAAATGTTGCCTAGAGGAACAAAAAACCTGAAAGATGAGAATATTAAATGTAATTCTTATAATGATTGTACTTTTAAAGAAGGATTATTCTTCATAACTAAAAATGAATTTGTTTCAATATGTAAAGATGAAAAACTCGTTACGGAGAAGGATGTATATTTAATTAATGAAAAGATTGTGAGCGTAAATAACAAATGTAAATTATATTATAAAACTTATCGCTTCACAACGAAATCAAATTCGTGCAAAATATATGCTTATTGTGTGCACCCTTTTTGTAAAAGATTCATACTTGAAATTGTACCCTCTTCTGATTCGTCAGAGTATAAAGTCCAGGTTTTCAGCTCTAATATTGATTTCAATCATCTTAGTAATACATTCTGTCAAGAAAGTACCGGGAATTATCGATTTAAATCTGGCGGGGCAATGAGGCAGGCAAAAATTTTTTTCCTAGGTTGGTACCACTGTCCTTAATTACTATGCCAAGCTTGAGCGGGATCTGTCAATTAGTGTGTTTGCAACAGCTGATTAAGTCAGTCGATGTCAGAGTGCGTGCCGATTTTTACTATGGGTGATTACGTTGAGCAAAGAATTTGTTTAAAGTTTTGTGTTGCAAATGAATTTTCGTGTGCCGATGCATTGAAATTGTTGCAAAAGGCCTTTGGTGATAATGCTCTATCGAAAACTCGTGCATATCAGTGGTACAGAGCCTTCAAGGACGGTCGTGAAGTGGTCGCCCATCGACGGCTTCGATCGAAGATAACGTCGATAAAATTAAGGAAAGGGTGCTGGAAAACCGTCGTACCAGCTTGAGAGAGATAGCACATGATCTTAAGATATCCCACGAGTCCGCACGTACGATTTTGATTGATATTTTGGGCATGAGAAAGGTGGCCGCACGACTCGTACCGAAAGTCCTGAATTTTCTTCAAAAACGTCATCGCGAACAGGTTGCTTCAGACATGCTGGATCGCTGGACTTTTTCCTCTTCCCAAAACTAAAATTGCCCCTTCGTGGAACCCGTTTTGAGTCGATTGAAGCCATAAAACAAAATTCAGCGCGAGAGCTAAAGTCCTTCTCGGAAAGCGCCTATAAAAAATTTTTCGATAATTGGAAGTGCCGTTGGCATAGATGTATTGGAGCAAATGGAGCCTATTTTGAAGGCGACCCAATAAATTTTGACGATTAAATGTAAAAATGTTGCTTTAATTGAAAATTCTCGGTACTTTCTTGACAGAGTAGTATATCGACACAACTGAGAGGTATTAAAAGAAAATTGGTGCAAAAAGGCATGTTAAATGTGAAGGCTCTAGAACGGCGTCAAAATGATATTTTAAATTTAGATGAAACAAATTTGCAAAGAAAAAATTTAGGTGATGTAAAAACTGATGATGTTTATAGGAAGGTTCGTTCTGAAGCCTTAGCAAAAAATGATAGGCATATAGACGACATAATCGATGTAATGTATATGAGTAGTGAACATGAAAATTATATTCACTTTGTAGGACGTCCATATAATGTTTATATTTATAGTATGGAACAATTAGAATTATTGAAAATTAATAAGTGTTCAACCCTACATCTTGATTCAACAGGAAGTATAGTACGTCGTCCTAAAAATGTAGGTAAAAGAGTGTATTATTATGCGGGAGTCATACAAATTCAAAATTCCGGTAGGGTTTGTCCTGTTCTAGAAATGCTCTCGTGTGAACATGATGCTTTTAGCATAGCTGCTTGGCTAATAAAATTCAACGGCTTTTGTTTCTCTCATAAGAAATGGCCAGTTTGTCAGAAAATCGTGACCGACTTCAGTTTTGCACTGTTGAATGCGGTATCTATGGCGCTGTATACTTTAGAATTGAAAGATTATTTAAACATGACTTTTCAATGTGTGACGAATAATGAAGTATTTCTAAATAATAAAATACAAATTCACCTTTGTTGTTCCCACATTTTCAAATTGATGGCGCGGGATATCGATAACTATTATCAAGATCCTAAGGTCAGGCAACATATGAAAGAAATCGTAGCCATCGCATTTAATATAAACGATTGGGAAATTTTTCGTGCTTGGTTCCAAAATTTATTTATTATCACTAATTCGAGCACTAAAGATCTTACGTTCACAAAGGCCTTCAGAAAATTATTAGCAATATCGAGTAGCTCAGATGCTTTAATTAAAGAAGATACGAGTGAATTTAATTTTAAAATAGACAAAATCGGGTCAACGAATTATGAATCAACATCATTTGTTCAGTATTTAAAACAAATTATTATATCATTATCGGTGAACTCCGATACGATACCATATTAGCGTCAAGAATATTTTTATGCGGTTTTGGTGAAAACCACCCCTCATTTTTCGATTTGCACTTTGACAAAGATTTATTAGCATTTCCCATACTTCAGAATTACTCGGATAAAGTTGACCAGTCGAGTTTCCATCATTTTTGTTTGGTTATTGTTAATATAAAATTTAAAACCTTCTGTTTTCTAAAACCTTATGGTAGTACAGAAAAGGAAACTTCACTGTATTTAAGTAATTTCCTGAAATATTTACAGTTTCATAAAGTTGATTGTGATTCCGGCATTCATGATTGGTCTATCGAATTGAAGGAACATGATAAACAAGAGGACGGTTATAATTGTGGGGTATTTATCCTTTATTATTTTGAAAAATTGATCAATGGAGAAAGTTTGAGAAATAATGTTAACATTGATCAATACAGGGAAAATGTGAAAGAACATATATTAATTTCTTCGGATAATATGGCTGAAAGATGCTTGTTTTGCGGAAATGATGTCTTGTCCATCAGTAAGATGTGATAGTTGCCATAGAGTTTTCCATAGAAAATGTATTCCAAAAAGCCAATCATACGATTTATTTGAAATTTGTCAATTGTTTTTGTTGAATAAGAATTAATTTTTTTCACATATATCAATAGATTCAGAAGCGGTGTAAAGCTTATATGCTATAATTCGAAAAATTTATGTATTTTAATCATTCTTTGTTTCATGTTCCATTTTTCTAGTGATGAATTATATTAATTTTAATTAAAAAATAAATTTGTCACTGTTTTTTTCACTGAAAATAATTGTATCCATACTTCTTTCTTATGATAGTTCAATTTGGAGTACTGAGTTCGTTGATATAGTATAGATATAAGCTAGAATATTTTTGACAGATATTGATGTTCAATAAAACATTGTGCTTCACTCTGTCCCCTTATATATAATGAATTTAGTTTAATACTTCTAGCGTCACAATTTTCTATAATTATTTACATTTTATTGATTAATTTTTATTTTTTTGAAAAATGAGTTATACGAACGAGGTTTATAAAGTTTGAAAATAATTTACTGAAAGTTAAGTTAATACAAATAACTGTTTTAAATGAATTGTGAATTTCTTCATTTTATCGATTTTGTTAGTTAAACCATTTTTATGTTGAATTTTATTTTGCTGTATTATGATGCTCTTTAACTGGTATTTTTCTATTCCCTTCAATGTTACCTGAGATTATATTAATTGTATACCCATAACACATATCCAAACCTATTATAATTATATCAAATTTCCTTACTTCCCCCCATATCCTTCTCCGGCAAGAGATATCTCTACACCTCCTCGTGGTTCTTGCTGGACAACGTTAACCTTTTATTGAAGTTAATCGAAGTCGACAAGCATTAGTTATCTTATTATTGCATTCAGCCTTATAACTAATTCTAATATTTCGATAACTTTCATTTAAGGATAACGGCTAAGTAGAGAGTTTTCAAATATGTTAATAATTTCAGTTAATTGAATTATCAAATTTTTTCTCTATCGCAAATTTCGGTCGCTAATCTGGAATTACCTGAAGGTTGATTAAATTACAGCATTTCAATGAGAATATTACAATGAAAAAATTTTCTGAGAGCAGTATCTACTTTCAGAGTTATGATTTTTCACTCTTGTGAGAGAATGACTCACGGGAATTAAATGATTTATTTCAAGAAATTTTTAATTTTTGCTGTGCAGCTTTGTACGAGACAATTCGAAAGTTATAAATCCTATTCTTTAGCGATTCAGTAGCTAAACACATCAAAAAATCAGTGAATAACACAATTTCCCGAATAAAAGAAGGTTTGGCAACGCCGCCTGCCGATTCGCCTCTATCCCACGATCGACCCACCGCGCATCATAAACCGTGGCTGGAAATGCGTGGATAAGTTCACAGGAGTTCCAAATTAAACAAAATTTTTAACGAACAAACACACTTCAACTAAACCTATTCAATAAAGAACTCAATTGAGCTCACAAAAAACTGAAAAGAAGGAACTGAATATAATCAAACAAAAAGCCACAAATAATCCTTTCGATACTAAAATCATAAATTCTCTTTATTGAATATTGAATTGTATCGGTCCTTACTTGGTGAAAATCCATATTAAATAATTTGAAATAAGGTTATTCTGATTTTCACAAATTTTTATTGTTAAACTCACAACAATTGTTTCGCTATCACAGTAGCATCATCAGTTATTCAAAATGTGATCTTACCTGATGATGCTACTGTGATAGCGAAACAATTGTTGTGAGTTTAACAATAAAAATTTGTGAAAATCAGAATAACCTTATTTCAAATTATAAATTCTCTCATAAATAAAAAACAAAAACAACTAATTCATAAGCAAATATACCCCCATTTCCATATCAGATAATATAGACAAGAAATTCATGAAATTAACATATTTTAGACCAGTCTCACAAAAATAGCTCAAATTTTGTCAAAAATTAACATAATAACAGCTTTCACACCCTCACATAAAATTTCCTATTTTTTTTTTAATGCAAAAGACAAAAACTTAATAATTCTGGTGTCTATAAATTAAGTTATCAACAGTGCAGTAGCGTATATATTGGGCAAACCAGAAGATTTTTCCACAACGGGTACAAAAAACATCAATCTGCATTTAGAAACTGGAAAGATAACTCCAATTTTGCGAAACATTTTTTCGAAACCAATCATATCTTCCCAAAACTGGACAATCTCAAAATATTGCATGTAGAAGCGAAAGGAAAAAGACATCCTGGAATCCATAGAGATCCACATATACAAAAAGCATGTACCGATAATAAAACTATTAAATGAGCAGACGTACCTGTGGCAAACCCTACTTTTTGAATTTATTCAGTTTGAAAATGTAGTAATACTACAAAACTCGAGTCACTGTATAATCAGTAAATAAAAGTGATAGAAAACAAAGTAATTTATCACTTCATTCCAATTAAAATGAACTATCACAAAGTAACGGACTACTTCATCCTAGTATATAAGTAAAGCATGAAAAAATTATGATTGTTTCAAAATAAAATAATGGCTTTGAAAAAATAATCAGAATCTATCTTTTAAATATAATGTGGACTACAGCAAGGACAAAAATAATCAAAATAAACGAACCTCTGCCATATAACTGGTGAACCACTCAGGAGCCCTGTCCATTTTAAAATCATAATTACATTCAGTTTGGGCATCACAAGTAGGAGAGAGTCTAATTGATTTATTTACATTAGATAATCTTTCCAGCTTGAGATTTATTATTTCACCGTTCATAGCTTTTTTACGAAAAGCGTACAACGCTGACTGAAAATCCAATGTTGATTCTATTGGAAATTCTCTGCCATCTTCAATATAGGACACTTTGACGTCATCGCCGGGAGTACCGGAATTCTTCAGCTGCAAATAAAGTTTTCCCATAAAAAATGGTTCAGAATATTCTGGAAAGTTCGAACTTACGATATAAGACTTAAATGGTTCCCAGTTCAGAGTGGTAGAAGGTAAATCATAGACTCCTACGATGTTAGATCTTTCTGCTACTTTAGGTCCATATTTCCACTGTAAATTGAAAATAATTTCGAGATCCTTCTTTTTAGAAGACATTTTAGTATTCTCTTAAAGCTTAGGAATATTCTACACCAAGTGTCAAGCCGAAATGAAGAGATTTTAACGGTCAGACCACTAATCTATAACAACAAAGAAATTAGGCTTCCATGTTTACAAACTAGAACATCAAACAATACATCCACTCCTAATATTGAGCATGCGTTGGAAGTTCGAACAAGAACTGCGCAATATTAGAAATCTTCAACTTAAGCCATCTTCACACTGTATGGGAAATATTTCATGCAGTAATTTTAGATTTGATCGCAAAATACAAAAATGCCATAATTTGTGTAATGACACTTAAGAAGTCAAATTAGAGGATTACGTCCAATATATACCTATAATAGAGTTATAAACATAGATGGTTATTACTCTGAGTTTGAGATTGTTACCATGGATTCCGAGTTCGAAACAGGGGGGTTGTCAAAATTCCTTAAGTGTTTTTAACTAAACTTTTACTGTGTTTTCCTTAGTGTTGAGTTCATTTAACATTCAGTTGACTGACAAACTAGTTAGTTAAATCAATTTAATCTAAATCGGCTTAAAATAGCTTCATTCCATTTAGTCGTTTGAAAATGAGTATTCAAGATCCGGGTACATTTCACCCTATAAAAAACTCAATAACACCAAAATCTATCAAAATAATAGAAAATTTGCAAAGAGAAGATTATTTTTCATTTGCTGATTTAACCTTATTAAATAATGAAATTAATTTATTGAAAATTGGAAGTAGGTGACGCAGAACTATTATCACAAATTCAATCTTTAAGTCAATCAATAATAAAGACAAAAAATGCGAATAAACAACTTTACATATGCGGTATCTGATAAAGGTCCATTCACGGTATTCAATCAAGGTGAAATTGGTAATATAGGAAATCTTGATCCACTTTCTTTGGGCAAAATGTTTTTTGAAAATGAGGATTTTGATTTCGACATAAAGAATATCGCTAGAAAAGGTAAAAATAGACTAGGCATTGACTTTGCTAATGTACGCGAAGCGAATATGTTCGTTGAAAACAACAATTTCAATGAATATGAAGTTTTTATACCAACACATTTAGTAACAACCATGGGAGTAATAAGAGAGAGGTACATATTTCAGAGGAGGAAATAATGAATTGTAATAAGCCACCTCTTTGTGGGAGGTGGTTGGATGGAAAATATTACTAGATTGACTTAATTTACGAATGGGGTGCGAACCAATCCTATTCAAGAGGTCCTAGGAAGGGTATGGCCTTCGCGAAAATGGAAGGTCTTTAATGTTAAGAAATTTTCTCTGTGATGATGAAAATGGTAATGAAACTCAATTATGGAATTTAAGAAGTATAAAGATAAAGTGTGCCAAAATACAGTAGTTTTATCAATCCTAAACTCAATAAAATTTAAATAAAAATGACACACTTAATAATTAAGGAGAGGGCGATGCGAATCCCTCAAACACTACGAATCATTTATATAATTCTTAATTCTGTTTAAATTCTTCAAACATAATAATTACGAAGAGATATATCTGACTCTACTTTAATTAGACAATTTCAACCTGAATAATATCCCAAGACCATAGATTCAAAACAAAACTGGGCACACGCAATTTTCTACAAGAAACGACCTATTTAGCAGGAACAATAAACGATGAAGAACGACTATCGGTACTCTTTAATTCCTTGGTCCCGGAACTTAGCACTATATTCAATTTCTATAATTCTTCTGACTCAAATCTTAGACTTCCAAAAGTAATTACTAATATCACTCAATATAATTATAATAATGCTAAATTCTGAGACCAATTCGAGCCTCGCACCGCGATCTTTTCTCGATGATCTTACTAGTTTTTCCGACGTATTAAGACTCTAACAACTCTCATTTGGCCCTCTTAATACCTCGTACGCGTCGGTTTACTCCTTCCAAATTTTTGATCCGTTCACCCACTCAAAATTGTAACTTAGCACTTTTCAAAATTTCAGCACTTTGTCGATCCACACGTGTTAAATCTCTCTGGAAAATTTCCGTTCCTAAACTCATCTGAATGAATATGTTGACGTTTCGTACAATTAGCTCTTATGAAATTTTTATTGTGTAGTTTGTTATTATAATATATAGGTCAGAGTAAAATAATTTCCTTTAGAAGCAGCCGTTCGAGCGTGCCTCGAAAGCGAATTCCTAAGTTTAACATTAAGTGGTCTGGAGATTAGAATAAACTAATTCATTCCTGTATCATTACAGTCCTTTCATGAATTCTAAACCTTGTTTGTTTACCACAAAATTATGCGAAAGCAACTAATGAAATATTGAAAGTATGTAGGTTTAAAAGACGAATTATAATAGACAATAAGCCAATATACGTAAATACCAAATCATGTGTTATCACATTTCGCTGAAGAATATTGCCAAATTATATAACACTATTTCATAATATTATTGAAGTTGAATAGTATATTAGCTTAGTAGTACAGTGTTACAATTGTCTAAGATATGGACATATAGCAAATCAGTGCAAGGGTAAAAAGAGGTGTAGTAATTGCGGCCCTCAACATGACGAAGCAGTGTGCGAAAACGAAATTACTTGTATATTTTGTGCACGAGATCACGCGGCGGTCGACAGAATTTGCCCAGAATATGAAAGGCAGAAAAGAATTAAAGAAGCGATGGCAGTCCATAAATACACTAATTTTGAAGCCAATAAAATTTTCAAAAGCAACAATAAAAATCTAATGATAAAGTTAATGACAATGACAAGCAAATATATAGCTCCCACAGAAGGATGAAACCTCTGCGTGGGAATATCCAACCCTACCAAAATACAGAAAAAAAGAAAACTACACAACAACTCCTGCAACCATAACCAGTCAAACATTCGCACAAAAAGTTGCCACAAACAAAGAAAAACAAAAAAGAGTGTGTGGTCGCCCCACACGTTAGAAGTGAAACTTCTGTGGCTAGTAATAAGGCCGAGAAAGGGTAATTTTAAATAAAAAGAAGAATCTGTAGTTGCAAATACATTTAATACTAATGATTAATAACGAATACATTTATTCTATAATTTCCATAGGCTCTTATTCAAGGACTGATAATATTGGTTTATGGCAACTGAAATGGGATACATAAACTATTGATTGTAATTTGTTTAAATATCGAGAAAATACAGCATCTATCGTTGTTCCATATTTTGTCGTAGATACAGTAGGATCATTGTTCATTTTCAAATTTAATTTAGATTCTGAAGAGATCCGGATCCTCTAAGGATCATACGAGTCACAGAGTCCCTGATAGATTATATAAATTCCACCATTATGTGATTGTATTTACCCGCTTTAATTTCTGTGTAAAAATACTCTGTGTTGCGGTGACTTGACAAGTAAATGATTAGTGAGAATAACAAAGGAGAACAAGGTCCTTATAGCGTCCCCATTGTATTTGAATTCATTCGAGAGGAAGGTTCTTGGAAATAAACCCCCTGAGCAACTTAGTAACATATTCGAGATAATAGTAATTATAACAGTGTCCCTTGGTAACTCTTAGTAAGTAAACTTCTTTTAAATGCTTCTGATTAATTGCATGCTTTGCATTTTTAAATACCACCTTTGTGTTAATGTGAAATTAATGACTGCACGCTCGTTCATTGTACTTCGCTTCCCATTCTTGTATTTTTGCTTTGCCGTTATTTAATCCCACTGGAATGTTTTAACTAAATTGCATTGCCTTTGTACATAACTTAAGCAACCCTCACAAATTTTCTGTTTGTATTGTATACTTTCTCTCGGTGCCTGATTGCTTTTTGCTGTATTTGTAAATAGTGGTTCTTTATCTGCGTAAAACTTGCCAATAGGGATTTGTATTATCTTTTCTTACTAATTGCGGTGCTTGATATGTAACTGATTTGTATGTACTCTTGTGTGATCCCCCGGATACCCATTTCTTTTTTCTTATTGTAACGTCCATTAACACGCCTGGGTAATGGGGTACTGTATCTATTTTATAATGTCCTGGTCAGTTTGTGTTACCTATTTGTCATATGCATGTGCCTGCTTACTTTGAGAGATTGTATTCCATGTGAACCAGTGGCGTTCTTTAGGGTAAATTGCTGGGGAGTCCTGGTAGAGGACAACATATCGTATAGAGAAAGTAAATAACTCCAGATATCCTGATTGCTAGATAATTGTTCCGAGGTATTGTGATATCCCCAGGGATTAGTTTACGTGACCCTTCAGGTAGCGTTCGGTTCGTTTTTCAGTAATATCTGAGCCTTCCTGGGCCCGAGGAGGTCAGATACAGTTCCTTTGATAGTAACTTCTCCGGTCGACTCGAATCAGGTTAGATCCCCTATTCAAGGAGATCTCCTGGGAATGCCACAATTACCCTTACCTTACTGTCCATTTAGTCTTACCCCTTGTGATTGAGGTTCAGCACTGATTACCGGAAGTACAGTCGAAGGTGCGCATGCTGGCTGTATCCCCCATTTCCTGCATAACTGTACCCTTTCCGCTGCGCAAGAATGATATCTGATTTGAGCGAATACCGACCTAACAATATGTAGTAATAAGTCATTTAGACCCGGGGCGCTCTTGGTTTCACAGGGCCGCTTTGCGAACCACTGCGTAGAGTAGATTTAACCACAGGCTGATGAATGTGTTTCCATTTATTCAGGGTTGTTGCTTTTGAACATTATTAATAAAAATATATTATTCTGGTATTATTGTGTTTCGAATATTTGAACCTCCCGTCACTGTTTCCTTGCTCTCGTTAGGTGTAATTTGGGTTGCCTACACAACGTAACGTCCTATTCGCCCGCCACTAGACGATCACGATAAAAAGGTTAGCGCTCTTTAGATTACCTCGTATAATTCCAGATCTTTAAGAGTACTCCGTAAACCCCTAGATCTTTTAGAGTACTCCGTAAAACCCCAGATCTTAGAGTACTCCGTAACACCCTAGATCTTTTAGAGTACCCTGTAATGTACGGGATAGCTCAATTCTTAAAATTCTAATAAAGGTTTTGCTTCTGGTTCCGCGAAATTTACATTGAAATCTCCACTCAAAATCATTGGCATCTTATCGTAATTTACATTTACTATAGCTGCGACATAATCCGTGTAGAGAGCCAAAACTTCATACTCAGCAGTTCGTAGTGTGGATATATGACGCAGCTGCCAGCGACACGAAACTGAGTAACGCCCTGGCCTTACTCTCCACACTTAGCAGTTAGTAGTGGGGATACAGGGAACAACCGGCTTCTCGTGTGAAAGCCGATTATTCCTTATATCTCCCCCCCCCCCTTAAATTATTTAGCATGACGCATTTTCGTGTCGTTTTAGGCTCACCCCGTGCCATAAGAAGTTTCACTTCAATAAAAATAAACCATCCCACGAACTCACGTAAAATAACTACTTACTCTGAAAGAAAGAGACCTCCCCCACAAACACCAGGATTCGATAAAGAAGAACATAAAAAATGTTTAATTAAGACAAACTCCAGTAAGAACGCACCATACGATTCGGAAAAATTAAAATAAAACCTGGAAAGTCAACAGTTAACATAACAGATATAACTTTGAGTGACACAAAAAAAAATATAAACCAGGAAACACAAGATGATTGGTGCTGGAATTCTCATGGAACGACAGTGAATCCTCCAGAAAGCAGTACAGTAGTGCAAGTGGGTGTTTAAAGTGAAAACTGATAGTGTAAATAAAGAAAAGTAGAGAGCAAACTTATAGCCAAAGGTTATACCCATTGACTCTATAGTCAAAGGTTTCACTATTGAAACCTTTGCGCCAGTTGTGAGACACTCAACATTCAGACTTTTACTAGGATAAACTTTTACTAGATTAAACTTAAAAATTGTACATTTAGATGTGAAAACCGCCTTTTTAAATGGTTTTCTCAAAGAAAATGTTTTTATGGAACAGCCTGAAGGTTTTGTATCAAAACAAAACCCTAAAATGGTTTTCAAACTGAAGAAAGCTTTATATGGTTCAAAACTATCTAGTCGGGCGTGGAATGAGAGAGTAGACAAAATTTTATTAGAGATGGGTTATAGAAAGTCGAAATTTGAACCATGCTTATATATCAAACAGAACAGGGATAAATTATCTATAATAGCCCTTCATGTAGATGATTTTCTTGTCCTCTCAGCTGACCAGAAAGAAATTGATTTTATCAATGAAAAACTTAATAACTAATTTAAAGTAAAAAATCTATGTGAAGCAAAGCAATGCTTAGGAACTAGAATTAACAGAACAAATAATAGTATAGCTATTAATCAAGAAGAGTACATTGATAACTTATTGAAAAGATTCGGAATGTCAGACTGTAAAGCTGTTTGTACTCCTCTAGACAGTAATATATCTCTATGTGATTTGGATAATGAGACATGTGACCCAAAAATTCCATATCAAGAATTGATTGGGAGTTTGATGTATTTGACTATTATGACTCGACCAGATATCTCACATGCTATTAGTCTTTTAAGTCAATATAATTCATGTTACACTAAACTTCATTGGCAATGTGCTAAGCGTGTTCTGAGATATCTAAAAGGAACTAAACATGTGTATATGAAATTCCAGAAAGATCAATATGATTTAGTTGGATTTGCAGATGCTGCTGGGGTTCGGACAGAGGAGATCGTAAATCTTCTTCAAGTTTTCAGGAGCATCCATTTCTTGGAAGAGCTGCAAGCAGAAGACTGTTGCATTATCCTCAACAGAAGCTGAGTACATGGCCCTATGTGAAGCAGCAAAAGGAGCCATTTATTTGAATAATGTCTTATGTGAGCTGACAGGAACACTGAATTGTATAAGCATATACAACGACAATCAGAGTGCCCAGAAATTAGCGACGAATCCAGTTTTCCATGCTAGAACGAAACATATAGACATTCGGTACAATTTTTCAAGAGATGCAGTACATGAAAACAAAATCGATTTGATCTACTGCTCTGTCAAGAAAGTACCGGGAATTTTCAATTAAAACAAAATTTTTACATTTAATCGTCAAAATTTATTGGGTCGCCTTCAAAATAGGATACATTTGCTCCAATACATCTATGCCAACGGCACTTCCAATTATCGAAACATTTTTTATAGGCGCTTTCCGGGATGGACTTTAGCTCTCGCGCCGAATTTTGTTTTATGGCTTCAATCGACTCAAAACGGGTGCCACGAAGGGGCAATTTTAGTTTTGGGAAGAGGAAAAAGTTGCAGGGAGCCAAATCCGGCGAATACGGTGGTTGCTGAAGCACGTTTGTTGAGTTTTTGGCGAGAAAGTCAGTCACAATCGTAGCTCGGTGAGAAGGCACGTTATCGTCATGCAAAATCCATGAGTTGTTCGCCCACAAATTTGGCCGCTTCTTACGGATACGCTCACGCAAACGTTTCATAACGCCTAAGTAATACTCCTTGTTTACCGTCTGACCCTCTGGAACGAATTCGTAGTGCACCACGCCACGGATATCGAAGAAAACAATGAGCATCACCTTCATTTTCGAGCGGCTTTGGCGTGGTTTTTTCGGTTTCGGCTCATTTTTTGCCACCCATTCAGATGATTGCTGGCTTGTTTGCATATCGTACTCAGGTCTCATCACCAGTTATAATGCGTTCCATGAATGTAGAATCGGAATTACAGCGATCCAGCATGTCTGAAGCAACCTGTTCGCGATGACGTTTTTGAAGAAAATTCAGGTCTTTCGGTACGAGTCGTGCGGCCACCTTTCTCATGCCCAAAATATCAATCAAAATCGTACGTGCGGACTCGTGGGATATCTTAAGATCATGTGCTATCTATCTCAAGCTGGTACGACGGTTTTCCAGCACCCTTTCCTTAATTTTATCGACGTTATCTTCGATCGAAGCCGTCGATGGGCGTCCGGTCTTCGACCACTTCACGACCGTCCTTGAAGGCTCTGTACCACTGATATGCACGAGTTTTCGATAGAGCATTATCACCAAAGGCCTTTTGCAACATTTTCAATGCATCGGCACACAAAACTTTAAACAAATTCTTTGCTCAACGTAATCACCCATAGTAAAAATCGGCACGCACTCTGACATCGACTGACTTAATCAGCTGTTGCAAACACACTAGTTGACAGATCCCGCTTAAGCTTGGCATAGTAATTAAGGACAGTGGTACCAACCTAGAAAAAAAATTTTTTACCTGCCTCATTGCCCCGCCAGATTTAAATCGATAATTCCCGGTACTTTCTTGACAGAATGTATATGCCTACCGATGAGATGGTTGCGGATATATTAACGAAGCCATTGCAAAATGTGAAAAATTCAAAGTTTGTGAAGACTGATTCATTGTTTTTATGTAAACTTTTGTTAAGTGGGGGTTTTGTGAATATATACCAAAAGTTTAAGAAGAATACCTTCTTAAACTTAAACATAGAGCACTCTATGTATAATATGTTTTTTCTATGATCAAGAGTTAAAGGTCTATGAACGACTCAGTAAACTCTGTCTCTTTTAGTTCGGTCTGTATAACAAGCAGGTTGTAAGTATCTTTTCTATTATATAGTTTATCGTTAAACCAAGTGTTGTTTTATTACAAACAAAGTGTTAGTTGTTGCAATTAAACTGCCAAAGATATTAATCTACAACAAGGTCTTTTGTATTTTTTGTAGCCTTCCAAATATTGTGTTCGTCATTGTTGTCTATGTATTGAATGTGGTGTTGAAATTGTGAGTTGAAGTATTCCTGCAGTTTTTATGAACTCTCTTACCCAAGCGATTGTATTCTGTTTTGTCCAAGAAATTTTAAGATCTCTGCCATTTGCCTCTACCTTGTTTTTTCGCAGCTATTATTTCACGAATTTGCAACGATATTATCTCTTCTGTACGATTCTCTCTTGGTTGAGATGGTGTGATTTCCCAAGCTGCGTTATGAATTTTATCGGTTTGTGGCGACGTGCCCCGTCCTTACCCAGAATTCTGCTTTGTTCTGCTATAGCTTCCCGGCGTATCCAATGGAGGACGTAACCGCTTTCCGATAATATCTAGCTCACCGTCTTCGCCAACTTTAAGTAGTCTTCGCCGGCTTCAAGTGTGCGACCGTTCTGACAACCGACGTTCCCAGCAACAAGGTCACAGTCGTTATTGGCAGACTTGCACCCCATGGCAATCAGAAGAGTTCAGCAATTGACCTTGTTTCACGACGGAACGCCGGTTGTCGGAACGCCCGCGCTCTGCTCTACTTGAAGCCGGCTAGGACGGTGAACTAACAATTGGAAACCGATGGCGCCCTCTATGGGATACGCCGGGAAGCTGCAGCAAAGCAAAGCGGAATTCTAGGCAAGGAGCGGACACGCCACAGGTTATATGCTTTGAAGCTGCGTCCAAGCCTTCAGCATCTTGCAGTTTAATATCCAATTTTATGTTGTCGGTTATTATTTCTTGAAAGAGGTTCCAGTCTGTCCTACTTGTTGTAAGCGTAGTTCTATCCTCCCGGTTTTTTGCTGATGTACTGAGGGTTATCAAAATCGCTATATCAACCGATGATAGATCTGGAGTCGACTCTATTTATATGAAGTTGTTTCTAATACCATTTATGAAGAAAAAGTCCAAGATGTACGAGATTTTATTGGTATCAGTCGGCCAGTAAGTTGGTGTTCCAGGTGACACTACATCTAGATTTCTAATTTGTCAAATTGCGTCCTTTGGGAGTTATTACTCTTGATCCCTAGTGAGTATGCTTTGCGTTCCTGTCTCCTCCTACTAGAAATCTTTGTTTGAAGTTTTTGAAAAATTCCATACATTGATTTTCTGCTAAATTGTGTCGAGGTGGAGAGTAAATGGCTGATACATCAAAGCTCCATATTTTCGTGTAGATCCTAATATTTGTGGTCTGTATCTCATCAGTTATAAAATTTGGCAACGTTTGGTGTTTGATGTTTCTTCGAATCAATATGGCGGGAGCAACCATGTGCTCTGTCATCAAGATGTTCAGCAGAATAGTTGTTGTAATGTGGGAATTGAAAAGCCATTCTGTCAGTAAAATTTGTTTCTGAAATTAGTATAATATCTATTTTATGTACATTCATGAAAGTTGTTAATTTATGTTTATGGTTAGGAATGCCGTTTGCATTCCATGAAGCTTTCCATATTAGCTTCGCCAATTTCAATCTAATTCAGTTTGTTAACAAGTGTTGTGAGCAGATTAAGAATAATCTGATTTTGATTAATTTTTTGTGTGATCATGGCTTTGATGTCTGTAAGAAAGTTTGTCATCATGGTTTCTGATCAGTTTGTGTTTTGCTTCTGAAAATAACGCTCTTCAGGTGGTTTTCCTTGTTTTAGTACTCTGGCATAAAACGGTCTGTTTTGTTCGGGAACGCTCTTGGCGGGTTACAACACGTGATCTCACTCCCAGTGAGATATTATTAAAATTATTGACAAGGTAATAAATATGAGATGAAATATCCAGAACACAGGAATAAGGGCACGTTATTCGATCATAAGCATGAGAAGGGAAATTAAATGCATAATATCATATTGAAGCTCTCGAAGAGAATGTGGGTGTTGTGAGGGAGCTTCCACCTCTTAATTCGAGAGACGGCGTTTCGTTTCCGAGTCTGCGCATCTGAAACTCATCAGACAGGCGTGATGCGCAGCTCTGCCTGTGACGCCAGTGACCATGTGTTCCGCTTGGAACGGTGGTCGTCAAACGCTATATGCATTGCCCTACTTGAACCCTACTGGGACGGTTAGTCATGAATCTTTAGACTGGTTGGGTCCTCTATTGGTACGCCGGTCAAGCTGGAACAGAGCAAAGCAGGTTTCTGGACGAGGAGCGAAGATGTTGTTCGCTACAATTTAAAGCAACCTGTTAATCTGCCTAACCTGCAGAGAATGAAATAAATCAAAAATATTAATTGGCATTCACAAAAGCAGAAAATATTGATGGAGATTTACGCAGTACTTACCGCCTTCTGATTAGACGTCTTATAAGAAACGATAAAAATTCAATATTCCTAGATTTTAATGGATTAGATACGTCTATTCGACTCCCCATTGGGAGAATCTCTCCATTACATCTACTCCATTAGGTCAGTTGGCCATTTCCTTTTCAGTCTTCTTGTTTGTTTGTCGCGTATTGAGGGCTGTATAAGATATTTGTAAATGCATGCTATAAAAAGGGACAAAGAACCAGATGTGATCGTCAGTCCGAAAGTGTCGATGTTGTGCAGGCTAAAAGGAAATGGCTCAACAGAAAATGTGTCTAAAAAATCATCTTTGATGTAGATCCTTCTCCAGATCATCAAATTTTGTCAGATGGGAGATTTCATAACCACTTATATTTACTAAAGTATCAAGTAAGTTGGGACTAAGCCAAGTTTTAATAACGAGCATGATAGATGGTTTCAATTCTTCAATATGTAGGACGAAATCATCGAATTTTGTCAAAAGAGATGCCAGGTTTGTATAAAAAAGCGCCATATATGAAAACACTCAACTACTTTTTTTGCGATTGCGGAAGATGCACAATCTCAGGTACCCCATGTCTATATTTAATAGTTATGTTGTCTTCACCGCCACTCTGACGAGATTGCAATTCATCTCCAAGTTTTTGTAGGTACTTTAGTTGTTGAGGTGTTTTATCGTCAGTTATTCGTAAATTATGGTACTCCTGAACGTCCAGTAATCTATTCTTATGTCGGATTACCGCTTAACATTCAATGCGTCTCCATAAACAATTTTAATTGGTGGCGAGCGGAACTCCGGCAGTACCCCGTTCCAAGCTAATGATCTGGCGCGGCGTGGACTCCGATCCACAGCCCTCATCCAACGCCAACGAACCCTCCGTGATCAGAATATCGTGAACAATTATCTTTTTTGGGTGCCAAACACGATCCACGGTCACAGCAACATTCAATTCGGCAATCCTAGAACAATTCACCCCTACATTGTTGATCTTTCTTTTAATATTGCGGATCTCCTCCAGTTTTCACCTTCCCGCTCAGATCAGCCCCCAGGGACTCAATAAGATGCTTAATTTCCGATAACTGATCAAGCTTGGAGTAGCACTTATTGCATACAAATTTTATTTTCTTTGCCTGTACAAGCGATGTTCAGGTACGGACTGCTTGCAGTAGTCGCACTAAACTCATCGCTAATCATGGAGTTGAACTGCTAAGAACAATTAGCGCAGACGCTCATAATTAAAACGATATCACAGTGATGTCACGGACAAAAAATTAGATGTTGTTTTGTTCTGACCTTTTAATTCAAAAAATGTTCGTTCCAATCACTAAAACGACAGGTACATCCAGTTTCACACCACTCTAATTCCACTCAATGAAAATGCAACAATTTTTACGATCAGCACTTCAGGGAAATTTTAAAATATCTCGGATGAATATGCACACAACTGCCTGTCACTAAACTGAAATTCACATATGAACAAGCGCGCCAACGCTCCTGATTTCACGTCGGTGCTTTTTACCATTTATGTTCGGTCGTATTATTACGCCACCAAGGATTAATAAACATATGAAAAAGAAGATATTATATGTCTTAATTTCGACCGAAAATTGAATTTGTTTTCTTTTGAACAACGCTCAGGATATTCTACCGAGGAGCATTAGCTTTTTATGCGTAGTCCGCCAGTAGCTCTATTTTTCTAAAAACACGTAGTTTTCAACCATAAATTAAAAAAAAATAAATGAATGAAATGAAGTAAAAACTTGTTTCTATTATCACTAGATTTTGTAATTTTAGTTTTTTTTGGAAGTATGTGAATATATATGATATATGAGTGTGGATAGCTCAGCGGGAGAGCATCGGACTCGTGACCGGGATGTCCGGGTTCGAATCCTGTTCAGGTAGAAAAGAAATTTTCTAGTTGGACGGGTATCTGCCACCATTTCACTTTCCAACATAGAATTTGTGAACATTTGAAGAGTTTCCTCAATAACAAAAGAAGTTGATTCCATTTGTAGAAACATGACATTATTATTATTTTATTGTGAGCGGGCGTCTGTCCACCCTACTACTGCGCAAGGACTATTGTGGTTCACCCCTAATTTATATTTCCCCGACGGGATCCAGTTTTTGGATAAAACCGATAAGCTTGTTCGGGATTATTTTTTCAGTTTGCTGTGGGCTATAAAAGCCTGATCAAAGACCTCGAATCTGATGCGACTCACTGCTGGGCACTCTGAGACGACGTGCATGGCTGTTTCAGTGTCCTCAAGACATAGCCTACAATCATCGTCTTCAGCCAGACCGATTTTGTGCAAATGCGCTTTCAGCCTGCAGTGACCTGTCATAATTCCGACAAGTGTTCTTAATTTGGCCCCATCCAGACCTAGCGCTAGGTCCGCTATTTTTTGGTTCCAAGGAACACCTTCGAATGTTTCAGGTCAGAATGGCTCCGCCAGAAAGACTCTAGCCTTGCGTTCATTCTGCCTGTTATCGCCTCGTTAGCCACGTCATGTGGTATTCCCAGGAATGGTTCCGGTCCTACCAGAGGCAGCGCAGCTCCAGCATACGCCAACCGATCTGCCTCTTCGTTACCCAAATAGTTTGAGTGGCTCGGTATCCAAACAAGAGTGGTTCTGTTATACATACCGAGCCTGTTTAAAGCCGTGCGGCAACTCCAGACTGTTTTCGATGTACAACAGCTGGATTCCAGAGCTTTTAGTACTGACTGGCTATCAGTATATATTTGGATTTTGCCGTGGAGGATTTGCCGTTTTATCAGCAGTTCTGCCGCGGTCTTAATAGCAAATAGTTCTGCTTGGAATATGGTTGCTTTTTGACCGAGACTCAATGAGATGATGATTCTCGGTTTGCTCCCATAGACTCCCGCTCCCGTTCGTCGTTCGCGATCCGTCTGTAAACAAGCCAGGGTCGGTTCTCAGAATGCTGGGTCCATTCGTCCCGGCTGGGGACGATTACATTGAAGTGCCGTTCTTGGCTCGTGACTTTAGACATTAGATCCGAGGGGATCGATAAGGTCCTCTTCGTTAAAAGCTCGTCCAACAGTCCTGAGCCTTCCATCACTATTGCCTTTCGATTGCCAGTTAATATAGTTTGTATGTGGTCCGTTACGCCTCCCTCTGCACAAGTAGGTGCAGGGGCAGTAGATTTAGTAAAACCTCCAGAGATGCCGTGGGTGTGGTGCGAAACGCACCTGTAATTGCAAGACAAGCCTGTCTCTGTAGTCGGGTAAGCTCATGTTGGCCTTTCTTCCACCACGCTACAGCGCCAATCTGTGACCTGATTACCATAGTGTATAGCCAATACATCTGCTGAGATTTAAACCCCAGATTCGCCTGCGGGTCCAGAATCCCATTCTGGCTTTATAAAACACTTTGTCTAGATGAGCATTCCAACCGAGAGTTTTGTCCAGGACTCTTCCCAGATATTTTGCCTCATAAGAGAATTGTATTGTTTCACCACGGATAGTCGGCGGTTCTAAACCCTCCAACTTCCGTTTCTTGGTGAATGGTTCTATAACTACCTTTTGTGGGTTAAGAGACATATCTTCCGTAGACTCCCGCTCCCGTTCCGTTCGCCGTTCGCGAGCCGTCTGTGAACAAGCCAAGGTCGGTCCTCAATAGGACATCAGCATGCTGGACCCATTCGTCCTGGCTGGGGACGATTACATTGAAGTGCAGTTCTTGGCTCTTGACTTTTGACATTAGATCCAAGGGCATCAATAGGGGGCTGTTCGTTAAAAGCTCATCCAGCCTGTCTCTGTAATCAGGTGAGCTTATGTTGGCCTTTCTTTCCCCTCGTTACAGCGCTTTACATTATCTACCAGTGTATAGCCAATACCTCTGCCTGGGCTTAAAACCACAAGTTTTACCGCAGATCCGCCTGCAAGTCCAGAATCCGATTCTGGCTTTATGACACACTTTGTCTAGGTGTGCATTCCAACTGAGTTTTGTCCAGGATTATTCCCAGGTATTGTACCTCATAGAAAATTTGTGTCAAAGTACATCCTGTGACTTTTACTTTGAACATTTTTTTATTTCGTACATATGGTAAATAAAACAAAGTGAATAAAATAGAAAGTCCTACATAGAAAATGTAATAAAATAAAGCTATTCACTACTACATACTCAACAAACATACAATGGATACAAAAAATATACATTTATTACAATATTTTTTGGAAAATTATTTAGTTGGGATATTTTAGATGAGTTAAGCAAATTCATCCCCATTCTTGTATCTCATCTGTAGGGAAATCACATTCCTGGTATTTTCTCAAGGAAGGAGGTAAATCAATTCTTCTTTCCAAAATAGTAGGATATGTCCAAAAAGGCCTTACGATATTGCTGTCAGACTTGTTCATGTGTTTCTCACTATATTTTTCCATCCAAGAATCTAGAGTCGGAATATTGAGCGCTTCCTGCCTTTTCTTTTCTTTCAATAATTTTTCGTGTTCAACTGCAGGAAAAATCAAGAAATAAGTATCATCATAACTACAATTGAATAAAGATGATAAAAACGTAATTTCAGAATTCCACAAACAGTCGAAATATAATGCAGAATTACATTATCTGACTTTTTTGAAAACTTTTTTCCATTTAGCATATTGTAAAGAGGACATAGCAATTTCTTCTTTTAAACTGTATCAGTTTGTATTCAGTTTATTGGAAATAGGTTCATTTATAATATTATCTCAAATGCTCACTCGTATTGAAAAAATTATGAAAATGATGCGTGACAAAAAAGTAAATCTCATAATTATTTACTGCTTTCCTGTAATTTATTTGCATCATTTTGGGTACTATTGTATTTATACCGAAAGATATACCTTTGATGAACAATAAAAAATAAGATGACAAACCATAGGTCCTTGTAAATATCCATCCATCATCAGCTGATCTTCAGCCTCCTACATACATTGCAAAACTCAGATAACAATGGACATAACTTATCAGGAATTTTACCGCAGGCTAAATTTTTTTCAAGACCCAGGTCATTCTGAATTAAGTAAATCTGATATCAATGCACTGTTTTATTTTGCATAAAGATTTGGCATTATCCTTTTCAGATGCGGATGATGAAAGACACCTTGATAGTAATCAAGGTGTTTTTAATTAGTAAATAAGATAAAAGAGAAAGATAATTTCAACAAAGCAGTGAAATTTCCAAAAGATGTGTCTAAGACACATCTTAGACATCCTGAAACTTAAGGAAACAAAGGAATGGAGGAAGACAATTTTAGCAGATATCAATCCCCAAGAGATTATATAACTGCAGCCAAAAAGAAAAACTGCAAACAAGAACCTGAAGAAGTTGTAGGCAGCAGAAAAAAAAATATTTTTACTTATTGATTATCTAACTGAAAATATAAATATGGTAGGTAGGGTATGCAAGCTATTTCTTTTGAATACCTTGTGTATAAGTAGCCAAACTGTGAGAACTTCTTTCAAAAAAATTGTTCCAATAAAAGAAAATCGTTGAGGAAAAGTATGCAAAAATGCATTTGCTGACAATGCTCTAAAAATGCCAATATCTGACAATATTTCCTGAAAATACTAAATAAACTAAAAGTTTTTATCTATCTGAAACTGTAAATGATTGTAAAATGTATACTTTATAAGAAGGCTATTGTGAACAGAATAACATCCATACAAAAACAGAGTATATAATTGCAGATTCCGACATCATGTCTTTCTTGATTGTTTCGGTCTCTACTTGACGGAAATTCATCATAAATGATTTGAAGTAAAACACTTTATTTCCGCTTATTTTTATTTTTCAACGACAATTGTTTCGTCAATTGCATATTGACTTCGTCAGGTGAGTATGGTAACTAACAACTTTTACAAAATCTTTCTCCTTAAATACAAGTTTCACTAAAAATACGTGATAAAATGAAGTTTTCAAGGAGTTTATTAAAAAAAGGTTCAACAACGGAGAACGGTTCACATCTGTTTGGTCATTCAACAAAATATTCATTTTATGATGCCGGTTTATTTCCATTGCTTCTAAAAGATCCAATCTATTGCATTTGTTCTCGAAATGGAGAACTTCAAAGTTATGGTCAAAATCATGTCCGGATTCTTGTAGATGCCCGGCATAAATGGCATAAGAATAAATCAAACTCCACTTATGCCAGGCACCTACAAGAATCCGGAAATGATTTTGACCATAACTTTGAAGTTCTCCATTTCGAGAACAAATGCAATAGATTGGACCTTTTAGAAGCAATGGAAATAAACTGGCATCATAAAATGAATATTTTGTTGAACGACCAAACAGATGTGAACCGTTCTCCGTTGTTGAACCTTTTGTAATAAACTCCTTGAAAACTTCATTTTATCACGTATTTTTAGTGAAACTTGTATTTAAGGAGAAAGATTTTGTAAAAGTAGTTAGTTACCATACTCACCTGACGAAGTCAATATGTAATTGACGAAACAATTATCGTTGAAAAATAAAAATAAGCGGAAATAAAGTGTTTTACTTCAAATCATTTATCATGTCATTCATTTGACTTTAAAACATATATGTCACAAATACTTCTTCTGATAAGAGAAGAGTTCTCAAAACGAGAAATTAAAGATGGATACAAAATATGAATAAAGAAAAAGCTAACATAAATGTAACTATGTGCTTTCCTTTGTTCAATCTGCAGAAAGTATCAAAAGCGTATTTTGCTTATTACAGGTTGAAATTATCGACTTACAACTTTTCAATGTATGACTTGATGCATCCTTTAGGATGCATCTGGATTCATGTAAAAAAATGTTTCTCTTTTTCTGATGACTGCCCTGGACAAAACAAAAAGAATTTCATACACTCCCTCTACAATTGCAGCAGGTTTTTACTACAATTTGGCCCACCTTTAACTTTTCTACTAATGAAGATATAAGTTATTCACAAAAGTTGTATGAAATCAACTGAATTTCTTCAAAATGATTTCACAAGATCGAATATATACAGCGGATAAGATATTGAGTGCAACTTCATTTTTTCAAATGGATCATCCTGTGTATTTTCCTATTTTTGGCTAGCTCTTTCTCTCCTGATTACGAATATTATTATATTATTTTGAGTCTCAAATTCGAAGAACCAACTGGCAGGCTCATTCATCGGTAGTCAAGTGGTAGGCTGTGATAAATTAACAAACGACATTGCTAACAATATGACAAACGTTGATATTCAATAAAATTATTTCTGAAACATACATTACACAGAAGTGGAAAAAATCTAAATCAAATCAACAAATTAATACATACAAAGATATCATTACTAATACAATAAATCTATCTATCCTATATTTTATGTAGAGAACAATAAAAAACAAGAAAACTAAAAGGGGAGAATATATATAGTTACATCCAGATTATCCAACTCCAAGTGAAAATATATTTATTAATACTCACAACCTTCTAAAAGATTCGAAAAGTTTTCAGAGAAAGGGGTAAGCGTTAGGAATGAGAATCAAGAACTCGACATTGTTGAGTATTTATGGTGGTATGAAATGGACAGTTACAACTAATGAAATTGCTTGAAATGGCCACCATTATTTAATATACATAGTTCATATCTTTTTCTCATGTTGGTTAGACTATTTGGGATAGTATTTTATGGTTCTGATTGAGTTAATGAATTAATGCTTCAATTTTGTTTTTAATGATCTCAACAATTTCATTATTATAAGAGTAACTTTTTTCCTTCAGGAACGGCCATAAAAACGTGTCCAACGGTGTTAAATCCGCACTATTAAATGGCCATGAAATAGGCCATAAATCGCACGGAGTATTTATTCCCGTGGGAATATTTGGAAGAATATTTTTACCCTTTATTATTTTTCGGGAGGATCGAATGAAAATTTCGAAAAAAGATAATTCTTATCTGACCAGATGATAAATGGATAAGATAAGCGCAGATAGCTTTGATCAAAACATAAGCTCGGCAACAGCGAATAATAATGTACAGGACGTCATAATGAACGCCCTAAATCAAAGTGATACACAGTTTTATAGATTATCATCAGCAAGTGATGAGGACTTTATGGGTTACAGCGAAAACATTTCTGGGCAGGCGGTCAGAACAAAAACATTGAAAAAAAGAAAAATTAATTCACCACAGCTCCAGTTACAGTTAACAACAGGTTCCAGGTCCTTAGTGAGAGAAATGAAAAAACTGGGACAAATCTTAAGAACCATGAAAATAGTAATAAAGCATCTAAACCCCCACCAATATTTTTTATGGGGTAATTAACTACTCAGACATGGTAAAAACAATCAATACTGCATACAGGGAAATATGTTACAAAGTGTCTTCCTGACAATCAAAATAAACTGTGACTTGCCAGATACCTACAGAACCCTGATCAAATATATGCGAGAAAACAATGTGATACATCACACCTACCACTCTAAAGAAGAAAGAGTATTTAGAATCATGCTCAAATATATTCACTATACTACCGATACAGAAGAAATCAAACAAGAACTAGGGGAAAAGGGCATAAAGTCAGGAACATCATGAACTGTAGGAACAGGGTGACCAAAGAATCTCTGAACATTTTCTTTGTCGACTTAGAACCAGCAGAAAATAATAAAGAAGTCTACAAAATTCAATATCTTCAAAAAAGGTCAATACAAATCGAACCACCCAGAAAAGCAAAGGAAATCACACAATGCATGAGATGCCAACTATATGGGCACTCCAGAACCTATTGCAATAGACCTTATGTTTGTGTCAAATGTGGAGGTGAACATAATACACTTAGCTGCAAAAAAAGCACAGAAACATCAGCAAAATATGCCCTATGTGAGAGTGACCATCCTGCTAACTACAAAGGATGTGAATTTTATCACAAACTCCTAAAATCAAACAATACAAACAATAGGTTGAATATCCATCATAATTGTAATACAAATATCAGTTCACCAGTTAATTCTTCAAAATAATTTCCGGCATATGTCCACCACGACTAGCTTTGAGGAACCACATTCGACCAGACCAATTTTGGACCACTTTTTCAAGTAATTCAGGCCTTATTTCATCAATAACTTCAGTTATGTTGGCTTCGAAAGCGTCTATTGTTTCTGGTTTATCAGCATAAACCAATGACTTGACATAACCCCAAAGAAAATAATCCAGTGGAGTTATGTCGCATGATCTTGGAGGCCAATTAATTGGACCATTTCTCGAAATAATGTTATCGCCAAATCTTTCTTTCAATAAATCAATTGTTACGGTGGCACCATTTTGTTGGAACCAAAACACTTCTTGGTCGATTCCATTCAAATTTTGAAACAAATAATCATTGATTATCGATCTGTAACGAGCACCATTCACTGTAACATTAGCTCCAGCATCGTTTTTAAAGAAATATGGACCGATGATGCTTCCAGCGTGTAAAGCACACCATACAGTGCATTTTCAGGATGCAATGGAACCTGCAGAACTTCTTGAGGATTGTTTTCACTCCATATACAGCAATTCTACTTGTTTACATAGAAGTTCAACCAGAAATGAGCTTCATCACTAAACACAATTTTACGATAAAACAGTGGATCAACTTCAAGCTGTTCTAGGTCCCAATCAGCAAACAACGCTTATTATGGTCAAGTGGCTTTAGTTCTTGAACCAGTTGGATCTTATATAGATGTAGACCAAGATCTTCATGCAAAATTTTCCATGTGGTGGATGCACAGAGTCCAACTTGTTGTGGAAGTCGACGAATAGACAAATCTGGATCATCATTAACACTATGACTTGCAGCAGCGATATTTTCTTCTGTACGTACAGTTCTTTGTCTTGTTGTTGTTGCATCAAGTAGAGAAAATGTTGTCCAAAATCTATCGATAGTTCGATGATTAAGCTGCTCTGATGGACGATTAGTTAAACCATAAATTTCACGAAGTGCTCTATAAGTTTGGCGAATAGAACACTGATTTTGAAAATAAAAAAATGCGGCGTGAGTCTTTCCATGATAATTTGTCAATGCTTACTGAAAAGGAATGTCAAAACAACATGGCTTCTACCTTCTGTCAAATCACAGTTATCCCGTTATCCCTATCGAAAGTTCTATCACTCTAAAAAAACACCCTGATACAAAAATTCACTAATTTAAAAAAAAAGCTGAATGGAATTCCAATGGTCTTCTGCAACATAAAAGCAAAGTTGAATATTTTCTTCACCAGAACTCCATAGATATCCTCCTGATAAGTGAAACCATTTTACACAGAAATTACACATTAACATACCAAATTACAACACATATTGCATAAACCACCCAAATAAAAGAGCTCATGCTGGCACTGCTGTTACCATCATGAATATAATAAACCATGTGGAGATGGCAAAATATGAAGAGGATTACTTGCAAGCTACAGTGATAAAAATCAAAACTCTGTCGCATGACCTGATTGTTGCTGCAATATATTGCCCACCAAGGCATAATATCAAAAAAGAAAATGTATAGATTTCTTTCAAACTCTAGGACCTAAATTTATTGCTGGAGGTGACTATTAACAGTAAGCACATTATGTTCGGATTAAGGCTCACAACAACAAGAGGCAGAGAACTAGCAGAGTTGATACAACAATACAATTACTCTTTCTTGTCAACAGGAAGACCTACCTATTTTCCAACAGACCCTAACAAAACTCCTGTTCTGTTGGACTTCTTCATAATAAATAGTGTATCTACCCACTATATGGATATAGTCCCAAGCTATGATCTGTCATTTGAACACTCTCCAATCATAGCAGTAATAAGTAGTTTTGTACTACACAAAAATCCTATTCCTAAGCTGCACAATCGAAAGACAAACTGGGATGAATATAGGAACATAGTCAAAGAACTGATAAATATCGATATCAGTTTACAGAATACAAATGAAGTAAATGAAATACTAGAAGAATTCAAAAGAATTCTCGAACAAGCTGTTGAACAAGTAACTCCAGAGACCAAAGAAAGAGAGAGAATACACAATATTTCAGAAAGTATAAAGAAACTCTTAACACAAAAAAGAAAATTTAATAAAAGGGGAAATAAAAACACTGCACAATTTATAAAAATTAACATTAGTTGATATGCATGTTTCGGGTTTTATCCCATTTTCAAAATTGAATATAAAATACATACGGTCACACAAGTATGCATACATATATTATTAAGTAACAGATGTTAAAACTTGAGACAGGCCGAAATCTAATTTGATTGTATTGGTCTCTACTTGTCGGAAATACATCTCGATGATTAAAGTAAAACAACCTAATTTCCGCCAATTAAATTAGCGGAAATTAAGTTGTTTTACTTTAATCATGGAAATTTAATTCACAATTGGGAGATTTTGTCGATATGCCGAGGATATCTCCAGGAACTCCAAGAGGTCCAAACGTTTACCTTTTTCACCTTTTTGTTTTATTAAAATCTACAAAATGGTTGGATATTATACAATGACTGGAGGAGCCAGTTGTTGATTTATTTTGAAGAATCGATCTTTTATGTTCTTCAATTCTGACTCTGAGAGATCGACCTGTCTGACCTATATAAAAAGCAGGACATTCGTCACAGAAAAGCTTATAGACACCACTTAGCTGTGAATTATTTAGTCGATAGATTTTATCATTGAACTTAAAATAGCTTTGCCCTAGACAAATCTTAAGAAGTCTCATTGCCTCTTCCTTCATATCAACAGTGACTGAAGGATTTTCATCAAGTTGTTGGTTTACTAAGTACTTGACTTCTGTAGATGGAATAGATGGAAATAAATTTACTACATCGAATGATACCAGTTTTGCATTTGTGAGGACTTTGAGGGTTTTTAATTCATTAGTCAACTGAATATTATTTTTGATGGAATATATAGCATCATGTTGAATCATACTGGGCAATACTGAGTTAAGATATTTACACAGTTTTGAAGTAGGTTCATTGGTGTAAGAAACAATGGGTCTCATTGGAGAAACTTCTTTGTGTATTTTCGGAAGGACATATAAAGAAGGTATTGTTAGGTTCATTATGGTCAAAGGAATATTCACATGAGATAACATGTTAGGGCAATTCTTGATAGTCTTCTTGACCTCATTCTGGAATTTTGATGTGGGATCAATTTTCAATTGTTTAAAATTATTAGAGTTCAATGGAGATTCCGTTTTTTCTAAATAATTATTCTTGTATAAAATAGTTACAGTATTGCCTATGTCAGCTTTTTTTCTGAGATCAATGCTTTTTAGCAGTAAGAATTGACTAAATAATTCACAGCTAAGTGGTGTCTATAAGCTATTCTGTGACAAATGTCCTGCCTTTTATATAGGTCAGACGAGTCGATCTCACAGAGTCAGAATTGAAGAACATAAAAGATCGATTCTTCAAAATAAATCAACCACTGGCTCCTCCAGTCATTGTATCACATCCAACCATTTTATAGATTTTAATAAAACACAAAGGTGAAAAAGGTAAATGTTTGGACCTCTTGGAGTCCCTGGAGATATCCTCGGCATATCGACAAAATCTACCAATTGTAAATGATCAATTAGATTTCCACCCGTCTCTGGTTTTAACATCTGTTACTTAATAATATATGTTTGCGTAATTGTGTGACCGCATGTATTTTATATTCAGTTTTGGAAATGGGATAAAACCCGAAACATGCATATCAACTAATGTTAATTTTTATAAATTGTGAAACGTATATTCAAGTGTTTTTATTTCCCCTTTTATTTAATTTTAAATTATGTTTCACCAAGTGATTAGTGATGAATCAATTTCGATTATCAAAAAAGAGAAGCTAGAAAGAAATGGCAACCGATACACTACCGATAAAACTACCTTGAATAGGATAACAAACGAACTAAAACTCAGAATTAAAGAAACAAGGGAAAAATAATTCAATGAATATATCACTAATCTGAATAGATATGATAATTAAGTGTGGGAATCCATAAAAAACTTGAAAAGACCAAAGAAACATATACATACCACTGTTGCGCAACATAACAAGATCAACGATGAAATGGGCAAGGACTGACCAAGAAAAGGCACAATCAATCGGTATACAATATCAAAATTTGTGGAGGACTTTGAAACTTTTTGAAACTTAAAAAAATTTAAGCAATTATACATCAAATGCTCTTAAGAGAGAAAAAAGCTAGGTAAATTTTGTCTTTAGATCTTATAGTAATTAGAGTACTCTGTGGAGGCAATTTAGATCCCTAAATGCTGTTCCTAACAATTCCAATACTTTGCCATCTACCCTTTTGTGTAACCTTGAAGGAGTTACAGGTATCTTCAATCAGTTGCTGAAGACTTGAATGAGGATTTTTCTGAGATGATATCGTATTATAATAGCCCTACATTCTGTTCATCCTTTAAATTCCATCTTCCCAGTCCCAAGGATCCCTTGTATTATTCCTTATAGTTTCTAATCTCAGGTTCAATGCTATTGGCGATGATGGGTGTTTCTGGCGCTATGATTAGTCACTGTATGCCAGAGTTGCTGTTTCTTATTACTAACATCATCAGTAGTTGTTTGGTACTTGGTTACTATCTTTTATTGTGTTTAATATTGCTGAAATGTAATAATCACATAATAAAAATATCTTATTATTATTATCTATCATCCTGGAATATTGCAGTAATTTGTCCATTACCCAAGGTGTCACATCCCAAATCCGCTAGGGACCCATTAGTATCCTTTCATTTTTGTACAAAATTTTAGATAAATGGGTATGCAAAGAGCTGTATGAATTCTGCACATCCTGCAATATTTTGCCGACCCATCAATCTGGTTTTAGGAGTGGTCATAGTGTTCTAACAGCTCTTGCTCATATATTGGATGATATTTTGGGTTATTTAAATATTTTAATGTTAGCCTTCTACATATTTAATTTCAAAAAATTATATTCAATAACTTCAGGAATTAAATTGAAATAATGTCATATAAGTACCACTTATATCAAACGACATATAAAATAAACATTCATTATAAGACATCCAAATGATATAACAAAATCCAATAAATAAAAATTGTTAACCAAAATTCTATAAATTAAATATTTTGAATAGACAAAATTTTGTTTCTGCTGATCAATCTTATGAAAACAAATATCTTTCAAAAATGTTTAACATGATCTTAAGAATTTCATCATAAAACTATAATATCTTACTTAGAATATTCAATATTATTGGATATCTAACTAAGTTACTTTATATAAAATCTCAAGATATATAAAAACATTACTGAAAAACAAGTTTTAAGAGAGACTTTGCTTCGTCAGTATTCAAATAATTCATATTCAATAAAATATAACTGATATATACTGACGAAGCAAAGTCTCTCTTAAAACTTGTTTTTCAGTAATGTTTTTATATATCTTGAGATTTTATACAAAGTAACTTATTATAGTTTTATGATGAAATTCTTAAGATCATGTTAAACATTTTTGAAAGATATTTGTTTTCATAAGATTGATCAGCAGAAACAAAATTTTGTCTATTCAAAATATTTAATTTATAGAATTTTGGTTAACAATTTGTATTTATTGGATTTTGTTATATCATTTGGATGTCTTATAATGAATGTTTATTTTATATGTCGTTTGATATAAGTGGTACTTATACGACATTATTTCAATTTAATTCCTGAAGATATTAAATATAATTTTTTGAAATTAAATATGTAGAAGGCTATTATTAAAATATTTAAATAATTTTATACACCTTCTATCAAGTATTAACCTCTATTTATGATATTTTGGGTGATTAGGATAATAGTTTTGTTATATCTCAGGTCATTTTGGACTGCACTAAGGCATTTCATAGCATCAAACATAGGCCCCTGTATGCCAAAAAATATTCTGGACTTTCTGACATACCCCTCAAATTTGTGGACTTTTTTGAATCATAGAAAACATTATGTTGAGGGGTTAAAATCTTCATATAGTGAACTAAGCAAAGGAGTATCACAGGGATCTATTGTGGGTCCACTGCTATTTCTTGTATGCATCTGATCTCCCTAATTCGATTCAGCTTTGTCGATATACTTTTTTTGCCAACGGCAGTCAGATCCATTATGCTTCTGCTCCAACTGATGCTGTACTGCATGTTCTCTAATCAATAATGATCTTCATTCCATCACACATTTGCGAAAAAACATAATCTGCATATTTATCCGAACATATCCAAACTCATTTTGTTTGGTAGTAAAACCTTGATTCCAAAGCTAACTTAACATCTATTGCTACTGCAATCTACTTCAACCTCAGACACTTGTCAAAAAACTTGGTTTGTCAATTAATTGTCAACTGAAATTCTCAAATTGTATTCAGAAGGCATATCTCTCCCTTAATAATGGTTGCCATTTTCTATATATAACTTAGGATGAATTGATATGAAAAATCGAAGGAGTTTGCACTTCAGTTGTTTCATCCATAAGATCGTTAAAATAAAATAACTTCCATATTTGTTTGCTAAAATAAACTTTGAACATGACACCCACTCAGTGAATTTGATAGAACAATTCGTTATCGGTAGCCCTTCACAGCACATTCAAATGTTCCTTTTCTTACCAAGCCCCAAATATTGATAATTGTATTAAAAATAGCGCCAAACTCAAATAATTCAGTTTTACATTTAAAACTCAATTCTATCCAACCAGGTTTCTATTTCCTCATAGGGAATAAATGTTGTTTTTTTGGATTATTGAATGAACTGTAGAATTTAATTCTGGTAGATTAGTTTTATAGGTAAAATTGAAAAAATTGATATGAAACTGAACTTTCAGCTAATAAAGATGTTTATGATTATTAAGTAGGGACCTATACCTTGTTGAGCTAACTCTGCCAATTCTTCTTGAGTATAATGTCTATATTTACAACTTCCAGCAAATTGGCAAGTACCATTCTGTTCATATCGTCTACAAGGTATTTTTGTTATTGCTTCTTTCAGTTTAATACTGGGATCTGAAACAAAAATTGTCAAAATATTGAACCAAGGGGTCTTATTTCTTGCTTACCTCTGCATTCATCATAGTACCAATTTCTCAATTTGATATGATGTGAACTTTGCAAGTGTTTTTTCCTAGCTCCTATATCATCAATAAAAGTTTTATCACAGTAGTCACAATAATATCTCCTCCCCATGATTGATATTAATCGATTATACTTCCATTTGACTTTTCAATTATCAAATATGTTTAATATTTATTGTCTGTTTGAGACACGGACTATAAATTAAAACCACAGATTAAAAGATTTCTTCCTTTTACCACAAATTCATCAATTTCATGCTAAAAAAAGCGACGATGTCGAAAGTGGTTGGAAAATTAATTTAAAATAAATGGAAAAAGATAAGTTATTGCAAATATAGTTAATGAAATGGTACCAAACAGCGTTAAAACCAGTAGAACTTTGATTGCTGTACTCGGAAATTTTCAAGTCTGAGTGTAACTGTAAGCACTTTCAAAAACTGCTGATAGAGAAAGCGAGCCTGATTAAGTCCATTAAATTGATGAAGAAGCTGGAATACAATGTGGAAAAAATAAAAGAAGAGTAGGAATTGTTGATTAATACCTTTAGAAGTAAAATTGCTAATAAATTTTGTAATAGATTGAGAAGAAGCATAGATAAACTACTTGTTTACGAGTAGAAGTAAGGTTAGTTCTTCTTCTTCTTTCTCAAACAAATCTACATCCAGTGTTGCCCCCATAGACTTATTATCCTAATTTTAATACGTCTATGATTGCCCCTGATTGAAGGGGAGTGTGAATATGGGCCTGGAAGATTATGTACTGTTATAAATTAAATAAATGATTTTTCTAATGTATGTAAATTGAAAATTACTACGAAGAAGTATATGCATATTATAGAATAATAGCTGGAATTAATTCACCAGAACCTCTACAGATTTTAATCTTAATAAATCTCATGAAAACATTTAGAATTAAATTTTTCTAATTATTAATAATTTTTGAATTAGTATTAATTATTTAGTTACCAATCCCACGTTTTGGGATCCAACTGAAAAATGAATTTTTTAAATGATATTTTTATTTAGTATTACTTATTAGCTTTAATGAGAATTATTAGGAATTAAATAAATGATTTTTAATTATTATTAGGATTATGATTCCTTGAATGATTTAATTAGATAAGTTTACTTGAGTATGAATACTAGATATTTCTATCTAAATTGATATAATTTAACTAATTTTGATTTGATCACACTCTAACGAGTCAACATATATATACGGGTGAATCTTTTCCTTGTATTTTATTGATTTCATTATCTGAGTTTTTAAATAATGATTATTTATAACTCGTCTACAAGGTGAAGTTCACAAAATCCATGACAATTCTCCTAAAATTTGTTGAGATTTGAATAAATTGCCCAAAATTTTTGTAAATGGAAATA
This sequence comes from Megalocaria dilatata, assembly GCA_034642435.1. Classification (NCBI taxonomy): domain Eukaryota; kingdom Metazoa; phylum Arthropoda; class Insecta; order Coleoptera; family Coccinellidae; genus Megalocaria; species Megalocaria dilatata. The sequence continues at coordinate 102,582,202 of CM067854.1, read as the reverse complement.
AATTTTACCTTTTCTTTCATTCTATATCTTTGTGAACATTGTAGGATAATTTTCAGTTTTGAAATGCTTTAATGAATTATAAATGTAATAATGTATTTTTAATTGTAATAATAATAATATTTTAACCCTTTAATGCATCGGGTTGCATTTCTGCAACAAACCGTTTCAACTGGGTTGATACTAACTGAAAATGAAATAGATACCTTAAATGCATAGTGTAGCATTCCTAACACATTGCCTCACCACACATCGTCATTAGGTGCGAAGCAAATCATATGTATTTAGTGTCATGCGTATTCTTGTTATGGGTATTGCGATGCCTAACCTCAAAATGAAGTAGTGCAATTTCATTAGAAATTACTGTGATTTGTAGAGCCTTAGCTCAACAAATAAAATTATATTTGTATTCAGAGGTGAGTTGGTTACATATTTTTGCAGCTAGAAATTCAAAATAATTATCTGGCACTTTTTTAGATAAACATACGTGTTTGTTGTATTATTAAAACATCATACAGATTCGATGTACTTTGATGTTGCAGTAGTGCAACATCATGCATTGTATGATGTTTGCTACAATTATGGCATATCTTCCAGAAATGTCTGATCTCACCAAAAACAGAAATACAAGCATAACTGAAGGAGGATCTTAACATAGAAGGAACTTGAAGATTATGTGTTGAACCATTTAGATGATAGTAAAGATGAGTTTGAGGATAATGGATTGGGTGAAGATGATGAAGATTCAGATCCTGATTATAATCCACAGGGTGAAAATGTATCTAGACTGTATAGAATATTAGCTGAGATTGGACAAGAAGCGGATGAAGACGATGAAGATAGTTCAAGTAATGAAGATAAAGAAGAGAGCTTCGTACCCGATGAGAATGACATGGAAGCTGCATCAAGTGAAGTGAAAATTACATCGAACGGCAACAAAGAGCGTTGAGTCAAAAATATGTACAAAGAATTAGCAAAGAGGAAAACAAATTTACTTCTCAATGAATTCCAGTTCCAGTTCCTGGGCAGTGAAGATCTTCCTGGATACCTAAAAGAACTCGACTTGCCATATAAATGTTTCCATTTCTTCTTCTTTGATGAGTTGTTGAAAATGATTATTGAGCAAAGTAACTATTATTCTGTGCAAGTAGATGTATCAAAACCCTCGCAGCTCACTATAAGTGAATTGAGGCGATATATAGGCATAATAATCTATAAAATCTTAGTTTTAATGCCAAATATAAGGCATTAGTGGAATAATGATTTAGGTATAGAACTATTGAAGAATGCAATGACTATCAATCGGTTTGAAAAAATACGAAAATTCTTACATTTCAATGATAACGAGAGAACACCAACAGCTACTGAGGGTCATGATCGACTGCATAAAATAAGACCCGTGATAGATTTTCTGAACGAAAAATTAAAAAATGGGCCTCTAGAATCCCGTTTATCTGTAGATGAACAACTATGTTCCACGAAAGTGCATCATTTTATGAAGCAATACCTACCGATGAAGCTTCATAAGTTGGGCTTCAAATTCTTCGTTCTGTGTGGGGTGAGTGGGTTTGCTTGTAAGATCTATGCTGGAGGTGATCTAAACTCCAAAATAGTAGAAGGTGAAGTAGACCTTGGAGCAGCAGCTAATGTAGTAGTCCGGTTGGCTAGAATTGTACCAGATAACATGAATCAAAGAATATATTTGTGACAAAAGATCCAGATGCAAATTTCCCAATTGCAAGTGGTTTTCCAAGTCGACTGCAAAAAATAAGGAATAAGCCTTTGTTTCAACAAAAAGTGGTTGTCTGTAAAGTCGGTTTACTGACGATAGTTGAACGTGACAACGTCTTAAGAAAATACTGATGGAATGGTAGCATTTTTCAAAAGAAAATTTTAATTTCATTTGTTTAATAGATTTGTATGTATATAGAGAAGGAGGTAATTGGAAATCACAATGAAATTGATCAACTTAGATTTATTTGTACGCATAAATACAATTATGTCAATTGTTTTTTTACAATTTAATAGTTTTTACAAGTATAAATGTGCGTTGAGCAATTGTTTTACAACTTTTAAACATGTGTAATATTTAATTTCTTACAATCTGTGTTATTCTGTTGAGAATAGGACAATGAAAAGTAGGAAATGAAAGGGAGTGTTTCGAGTTTAATGTGTCTTGAAAAAGTCAAATCGATGGTGGTGCCTCCTAGTGTTGTTGAGTTATTAACGTCTGATGCATAATCGACATTAAACATGTCTTTCATGAATTTGATTAATGTTTCGTCATTTTTCACATTTGTGTTGAAGTCGCCACAAAGAAGAATTGGTATATCGGTATCAACTTTCATGATGGGATGTACATACTGGCTGTTATAAACATACGGAAATAGTGCTTGATGTAGCAGAACACTGATGTTAGAAATACTTGCTCCAGGATCAATATAAACTGCGCCAAGAACCATTTTGAACGTGGTATCAGCGGTGAAGCATGTAACTTCTGCTAAGCAAACGTCACCAGTGTTTCTAATAAGGCGGGTTGTATCCGAAAGTTCAACGTTGAGAATTTTGGCTGTGGATGTCGATGATAAGTTTCTATAAATTGCCACTCCACCTGCTGCATTTGTTTCAGAATCTGATCGATTATTCTGCCGGGTTACACATTCAAAATTTTCAATTGAAATTGGATCACAAGTGTCACGCATCCACGTTTCAGTGAGAATTAAATAATCAGACCTTGGAATTACTGTGTCTTTTTCAAAATCTGCAAGGTGAGCAGGCAAACTCTGTGAATTAAGGTTCGTTATTAAAGTTTGTCCTGCATTGTTTGAGTCATTACAGAATTTTACTCCATTATCAGTAATTGTTCGAAGTGTGTGTCCACGAAGTCGAATGTATTCGTTACGGATATCTCTTGTTGTCTGTGAATCGTTTCCCTCCCGTCCGTGTTTAAACCGAAATGGAGCATCTTTTTCGGTGATAATATGCAAGCCTTCTAAACTTGTTACCCGACTCAGCGCCACGTACACCAACTGTTGCGGTTGCTTGGATGAGTATTTATAAACAATGACAGCAAACGTCCCACCTTGTGACTTGTGAATAGTGATGGCACAAGCAGGAACGCAAGGAAACTGTTTTCGTTTGCATTTTATAGTTTTTGTTAGTGTAATGTTCACTATTTTCTTATAAACTGGTACCCAGTTTGTAGACAAAGTATTTGGCTTGCTTTGCACGCGAGGTCGACATTTAACTTTGGCTGTGGTTCATGTTGTTTCTTCTGGAAACTCGAACCATAAAGTAACAATTTCTTTTCTAGCTGCTGGCGAAGTTGTACTGGTCGATGGTCCTGCTTCTGCAGAATTGTCATCTACATTTGACTGCTGACGTTCGATATGTCGCAAGACACCAATAGATCCATTTACTAACCCATCAGCGACATCTATGTTAGAAGTTATCATGTAGGGATATCCTTCTGCAAATGGCAGCAGGTACGGTAATCCATCGGTTTCTGCCACTGTCATCTTGTGTAGTTTACCTTGGTATTGTCTCTTCTCTTGTTCACTTGAATAACCAAGCATAATATCATGTGCGAGACAGTTGTATGCATTTAGAATTGCGCTTCGGTTGTACGAATCCACTTCATTGTTACTATAATACAGCCTGACAGCATCAGGCACGTTTTCCTTGCACCAAGCCTGAGTTTTAGTCTGGACTCAACAAGGGAGATATCTTCGTTGCTTAGTTGAAGTCCATCGGCGATTTTTGTTAGAATCCTTGAAAACCGCTCATCGGTTTGTCGCACAACACGAACCAGTGCGAAGTAATCAATGCTGTGCCAAAGAATCGGACCTCCTAATTGATTGATCGGCATAGTATAAACATGGAGTTGCTCGTACAGGTGGAAGCTGTCTGAAATCTCCACATAATATAACGTGAATGTCTCCGAAAGGTTTGTCGTATATGCCAGTAATCTGCTGCAATCGGTAGTTAACTTGTTGAAGAATAGCTGAACTTAACATGCTGATCTCGTCGATGAAAACAGCTTTGACGCCTACGAACATGTTTTTGTAAGCTTGCAAATTTTCTGTGAATAAGAGTTTCGTCACGCGAGAAGTTGTGAGACGAAACGCTGAATGGACTGTAGTGCCACCAAGAGGTACAGCGGCTTTACCTGTGCTTGCACAGGCAATGTAGGCGTTGTTCATTGAGTTGTGCTCCTGAGTGTAGCGGTTGTATGTCTCCATGAGGCACTTTAACGTGTAAGTTTTTACACAACCTGCAGGACCCGTGAAGAAAATTTGAACTGCTTCAGAAGTGTAATCTCCACAACCATGCAATCGATGTATAACCTCAAGAATGATCTGTCGTTGTTCCGGATTAGTTGTTCGTACAAGTTCACAATACTGTTGTTTTGACATTACATTGCTGCGTTTCTTTACAATCGAGAATCCTTGTCGTGAGACGATTTGGTGAACATCATCCACGTGTTCAGCACCATCCTCGCCTAACAACTGTTGAACAAAGGCTGTTCTGGATTCTTCTTCCCGCAAATTACTGTTGTCTTCGTTTTGCAAAATCATCATCGCTTCAAGTTCTCTCATGACGTTTTCAATGTTCAAATTAGACTCGAATTGACTACGACGTTCCATGATCGCGTCTTTGTTGTCGTCAAATAATTGGAGAAATTTATTTTGATCAACAATTTCTAACATTTCGTTGCGGAATTGTACGTATAATAGAACCATTTCTCGTTTATAATTGACAGTTTCGTCCATGTCGTAATGTCTGTACCGTATAACGCGTCCAATTAGTCGTTTGCGGTATTGATTTCGTGCTCTTGACATTCTTGCTACGGGTTCACTTTCTAGATCTTCTTCGCCATCCACGTGCACGTCGTCCTCCTCGTCAACGAAATCATTAGCTTTAGCATACCACGATGCAAACTCAGTTAAATACACTTGTTCTTAAGATGCAGGACGCTCTTCATAGTGCTGAATTATGTTTTTGATCCAGACATCAGTACTGTTTTCGTCAAGTCCTTCGCGGTTCATTTGTTGACGACGTTTGCGGCAACGTTGTCTTTCCGTCGGCCATACTGTTGGAATGTACGCAACTTGACGACTTGTCTCGCTCATTGGTTGACGTAGGAGATACCATGCTGCTTCTTGCGCTGACATCTCGACAGCGTTAAGCAGCTTGATGCTTAAAGCTTTCAACTGGTCTGTGTAGTCCCGTTCGGGATGCTCTTGCATCATCGTAATAAGCTCACGACGTAGATTGCCCATTCCACGAGCTGATTTATTTACATACTCCACCAGATACTCTGCGCAGCTGTATTCATCCAAGATAAATTGAATGTCGATGTTTGAGCTGACTTCGCCAGCAATGTACGGATTGAACGTGTTTGTCATAAGTTCGTCAAAGTTTCGTCTGAACAGAAGAGTTGGTCTGCGTAACGTTGAGCGCAAAATGTCAAGGTATGAATCGTGTGTCAAACCATTAGCTCCAAGAAAGTCATCCATGCCCGCATAACGACGGTCATCGAGTGAAGTACGCAGCTCTTTCGCCTTCTGTTGTAGTGTTCGACGGCGTTTATCAGATTGAGGCATTGGAACCAATACACGTGTCGTAGACATTGGCCAGTACGGAATTCCGAATCTACAAATGGTCTCACCTCGCTTCGTGCATGTGAAAGTATGTTTGTGTATCTGGTTGGCGTAGATGGAATTGTTAGGTACATCATTCCGGGCTACCGTACTCAATTTATCTACGAGCTCAATGGTTTTTGGCATATTTTCCGACGGGGTTTCATGTGGGTCGTTGTTTAACCACAATAAAGTGTGTGCGTGGGGGCATCCTCGATGCTGGAACTCAAAACGAATGAAGTAATCTCCAACAAAATACTCTCCGAATGGATTATAGGACTGAAATAAGGAATTACTTTGTTTTCTATCACTTTTTATTATAACTGATATACAGTGACTCGAGTTTCGTAGTGTTTACTACATTTTCAAACTGAACGAACAAATTAGATCTCAACTATTATATATGGGGATTGTAGGCTTCGGCAGAGCTTCGAAGAGAGGGGTTTTCCAAAGTTCCGTCTGTTCGTTAAGTAGATTTATTATTGGTACGTGCTTTTTATATTTTTCAATTTCTATGGATTCCAGGATGTCAAGTTTTTTCCCTTTCGCTTCCACGTGCAAGATAACAAGGTTGTTCAATTCTGGGAAGGTGTGATCGGTAGTGAAGAAATGGTTCGCAAAATTGGAATTATTCTTCCGGTTCCTAAAAGCAGATTCATGCTCTTTGTACCTTTTATGGAACGGTCGGCCCGTTTGACCTATATACACACTATTACACTCTTGACAACTTAATTTATAGACTCCAGAATTATTCAGTCGGTTCTCTTTGTCTTTCGGATTAAAAAAGAGATTAGAAATTTTATGGGAGGGTGTAAAAGCTGTTACTATGTTAATTTTTGATAAAATTCGAGCTATTTTTTGTGAAATTGGTCCAAAATATGTTAGTTTTATAAATTTATTGTTATTATGATCTGATTTGGAGATGGGGTAAATTTGTTTACGAATTAGTTGCTTCTGTTTTATGTTTATGATGGAATTTATAGTTTTGGTTTTGAACTGATTTTTTGTGGCTATTTGTCTGATTGTATTCAATTCCCTCTTTAACGTAATATTATCTAAAGGAATTGAAAATGCTCTATGTACCATTGATCTATAAGCAGCTAGTTTATGATTGATCGGATGGTTTGAAAAATTTGGTATTGTTGTATCAGTTGATGTGGGTTTTCTATATATATCAAAGGAAATTTCATTATTACTGTTAATTAAAGTTATGTCCAGAAAATTTATTCTATTATCGAATTGTGTTTCCATGGTGAATTTGACCTTATTGTGCAAACTATTGAGATATTCTAATGTTTCATTTAATTCTGAATGTGTTCCGCAGAAGCAAGCCAATATATCGTCTACATACCTGTACCAAAAAGTGATATGCTTTGCGTGTGTGGATTTTAGAATGTTTCTTTCAAAACGGGACATAAAGATTTCAGCGAGTAATGGGCTGAGAGGTGATCCCATGGCAAGTCCATCTTTCTGTTTGTAAGATTTACTATTGTATTGAAAGTAATTTTCTTCCACGCAAAGTTCGAAAAGGGTTAAAATTTCGTTTTTTATCACAGGATTGATGTTATTTTTTGTTAGGATATTTTCGATTATATTCATGCATTCTATATTTGGTATATTCGGGAACATATTAACTACATCAAACGACACTAGAATACTATTAACTGGAAGAATAACATTTTTTAGTTTTTTTGTGAGCTCGATTGAATTTATATATTTATATATATATATATATATTTATATATATATTTAAACAAAATAACAGTGAACAGAAAAATTCAATTCCTAACACAACACCATATAATAGATTCATAAATTTCTCGAATACCACTTTTTCTACAGATGAAATTAGGCTTCTTGAGAAAGGTCCAAATTACAATCCCCACATAACCTCAAAAAATATCATTGAAACATTAACTTCCGAAATCGAATTAGCGCTAATTAAAACACCGAACCCAAACTTCACCAAAGAAAAAATAAAAAACTTACTACTAACCCATACAGACTCACAGAATAAAAAAGAAAAATCAATAGTAAAATCAATTCAAAACAAAATTCGAAATGATAATTTGATAATGACTAAAGCCGACAAAGGAAATTCTATTGTTACTCTATCCAAAGAAGATTATGACCAGAAAATAAACAATTTTTTAGAGAAAGAATCGCCCATACAACTAAAAAGAGATCCCACCGCAAAAATTCAACTAAAACTAAAAACAACGCTCAAAGATATTCAAATTATTTTATCAGATTATGATAAATTCAAACTTATTAACATGAATCCTACACCTCCCAAACTATATGGCCTTATTAAACTTCATAAAGATAATTGTCCAATACGCCCTGTGGTATCATATATTAATAGCCCCCTTGCGAAACTAGCCTCTAAATTAAACCAAATTTTTAAAGAAACAACACAATTCAACTCACCCTATTCAATAAAAAATTCAATCGAGCTCACAAAAAAACTAAAAAATGTTATTCTTCCAGTTAATAGTATTCTAGTGTCGTTTGATGTAGTTAATATGTTCCCGAATATACCAAATATAGAATGCATGAATATAATCGAAAATATCCTAACAAAAATAACATCAATCCTGTGATAAAAAACGAAATTTTAACCCTTTTCGAACTTTGCGTGGAAGAAAATTACTTTCAATACAATAGTAAATCTTACAAACAGAAAGATGGACTTGCCATGGGATCACCTCTCAGCCCATTACTCGCTGAAATCTTTATGTCCCGTTTTGAAAGAAACATTCTAAAATCCACACACGCAAAGCATATCACTTTTTGGTACAGGTATGTAGACGATATATTGGCTTGCTTCTGCGGAACACATTCAGAATTAAATGAAACATTAGAATATCTCAATAGTTTGCACAATAAGGTCAAATTCACCATGGAAACACAATTCGATAATAGAATAAATTTTCTGGACATAACTTTAATTAACAGTAATAATGAAATTTCCTTTGATATATATAGAAAACCCACATCAACTGATACAACAATACCAAATTTTTCAAACCATCCGATCAATCATAAACTAGCTGCTTATAGATCAATGGTACATAGAGCATTTTCAATTCCTTTAGATAATATTACGTTAAAGAGGGAATTGAATACAATCAGACAAATAGCCACAAAAAATCAGTTCAAAACCAAAACTATAAATTCCATCATAAACATAAAACAGAAGCAACTAATTCGTAAACAAATTTACCCCATCTCCAAATCAGATCATAATAACAATAAATTTATAAAACTAACATATTTTGGACCAATTTCACAAAAAATAGCTCGAATTTTATCAAAAATTAACATAGTAACAGCTTTTACACCCTCCCATAAAATTTCTAATCTCTTTTTTAATCCGAAAGACAAAGAGAACCGACTGAATAATTCTGGAGTCTATAAATTAAGTTGTCAAGAGTGTAATAGTGTGTATATAGGTCAAACGGGCCGACCGTTCCATAAAAGGTACAAAGAGCATGAATCTGCTTTTAGGAACCGGAAGAATAATTCCAATTTTGCGAACCATTTCTTCACTACCGATCACACCTTCCCAGAATTGAACAACCTTGTTATCTTGCACGTGGAAGCGAAAGGGAAAAAACTTGACATCCTGGAATCCATAGAAATTGAAAAATATAAAAAGCACGTACCAATAATAAATCTACTTAACGAACAGACGGAACTTTGGAAAACCCCTCTCTTCGAAGCTCTGCCGAAGCCTACAATCCCCATATATAATAGTTGAGATCTAATTTGTTCGTTCAGTTTGAAAATGTAGTAAACACTACGAAACTCGAGTCACTGTATATCAGTTATAATAAAAAGTGATAGAAAACAAAGTAATTCCTTATTTCATTCCATTAAAATGAACTATCACAAAGTAACGGACTACTCCATCCAATATTTGAAACAAGCAAGTACAGAAAAACAGTCCACACTATACTTCAAATTGCATCTCAAACGCCAAACAGCTATCCAGAATGCCTGGTTTACCCAACAATGTCTTCGGAACAAAGTCTTCCCAACTTTCATTCAATTAAGAAGCAAGACGAACACTATCCAATCCAGAAGAGCAATAACATCAGGACAAACCAAATGGCTTAAAGAAGAAAGTAAAAAATGGTTCAGCATCAGGAACAATTTGTCTCTACATATTAAGGTACTACACTCTGAACTTACTTATAGACTCCACCCGGTTGAATTTGACTTACTAGATGATAAAACTAGACATACTATATCTATCATAAAACACAAAAAATATATCAATCAATCAAAAAAACTGAAGAACCTGATATTTAAACAAAATAACAGTGAACAGAAAAATTCAATTCCTAACACAACACCATATAATAGATTCATAAATTTCTCGAATACCACTTTTTCTACAGATGAAATTAGGCTTCTTGAGAAAGGTCCAAATTACAATCCCCACATAACCTCAAAAAATATCATTGAAACATTAACTTCCGAAATCGAATTAGCGCTAATTAAAACACCGAACCCAAACTTCACCAAAGAAAAAATAAAAAACTTACTACTAACCCATACAGACTCACAGAATAAAAAAGAAAAATCAATAGTAAAATCAATTCAAAACAAAATTCGAAATGATAATTTGATAATGACTAAAGCCGACAAAGGAAATTCTATTGTTACTCTATCCAAAGAAGATTATGACCAGAAAATAAACAATTTTTTAGAGAAAGAATCGCCCATACAACTAAAAAGAGATCCCACCGCAAAAATTCAACTAAAACTAAAAACAACGCTCAAAGATATTCAAATTATTTTATCAGATTATGATAAATTCAAACTTATTAACATGAATCCTACACCTCCCAAACTATATGGCCTTATTAAACTTCATAAAGATAATTGTCCAATACGCCCTGTGGTATCATATATTAATAGCCCCCTTGCGAAACTAGCCTCTAAATTAAACCAAATTTTTAAAGAAACAACACAATTCAACTCACCCTATTCAATAAAAAATTCAATCGAGCTCACAAAAAAACTAAAAAATGTTATTCTTCCAGTTAATAGTATTCTAGTGTCGTTTGATGTAGTTAATATGTTCCCGAATATACCAAATATAGAATGCATGAATATAATCGAAAATATCCTAACAAAAATAACATCAATCCTGTGATAAAAAACGAAATTTTAACCCTTTTCGAACTTTGCGTGGAAGAAAATTACTTTCAATACAATAGTAAATCTTACAAACAGAAAGATGGACTTGCCATGGGATCACCTCTCAGCCCATTACTCGCTGAAATCTTTATGTCCCGTTTTGAAAGAAACATTCTAAAATCCACACACGCAAAGCATATCACTTTTTGGTACAGGTATGTAGACGATATATTGGCTTGCTTCTGCGGAACACATTCAGAATTAAATGAAACATTAGAATATCTCAATAGTTTGCACAATAAGGTCAAATTCACCATGGAAACACAATTCGATAATAGAATAAATTTTCTGGACATAACTTTAATTAACAGTAATAATGAAATTTCCTTTGATATATATAGAAAACCCACATCAACTGATACAACAATACCAAATTTTTCAAACCATCCGATCAATCATAAACTAGCTGCTTATAGATCAATGGTACATAGAGCATTTTCAATTCCTTTAGATAATATTACGTTAAAGAGGGAATTGAATACAATCAGACAAATAGCCACAAAAAATCAGTTCAAAACCAAAACTATAAATTCCATCATAAACATAAAACAGAAGCAACTAATTCGTAAACAAATTTACCCCATCTCCAAATCAGATCATAATAACAATAAATTTATAAAACTAACATATTTTGGACCAATTTCACAAAAAATAGCTCGAATTTTATCAAAAATTAACATAGTAACAGCTTTTACACCCTCCCATAAAATTTCTAATCTCTTTTTTAATCCGAAAGACAAAGAGAACCGACTGAATAATTCTGGAGTCTATAAATTAAGTTGTCAAGAGTGTAATAGTGTGTATATAGGTCAAACGGGCCGACCGTTCCATAAAAGGTACAAAGAGCATGAATCTGCTTTTAGGAACCGGAAGAATAATTCCAATTTTGCGAACCATTTCTTCACTACCGATCACACCTTCCCAGAATTGAACAACCTTGTTATCTTGCACGTGGAAGCGAAAGGGAAAAAACTTGACATCCTGGAATCCATAGAAATTGAAAAATATAAAAAGCACGTACCAATAATAAATCTACTTAACGAACAGACGGAACTTTGGAAAACCCCTCTCTTCGAAGCTCTGCCGAAGCCTACAATCCCCATATATAATAGTTGAGATCTAATTTGTTCGTTCAGTTTGAAAATGTAGTAAACACTACGAAACTCGAGTCACTGTATATCAGTTATAATAAAAAGTGATAGAAAACAAAGTAATTCCTTATTTCATTCCATTAAAATGAACTATCACAAAGTAACGGACTACTCCATCCGATTATAGGACTGTTTGGATTCCAGCATTTTCATCAAGGAACCGACGAGCTTGTAGAAGTAAATGCAGCACGTCACAGGATCGTCACTAACTAAAATACAGCTCTCGCAGCAGCCGCCTGAGCAGGAGTTCTAGATGCTGTGATACGCTGTCTGTACTCACGTTGTTTTTGGACTTTCGATTTTGAAGCAGTGATTATTGGCTGCGCGAATGGCGTTGCTAAAGTAGATGCTACAGCATCTTGAACCTCCGTGGGTTCACTCATCAAAGGTAGTGGCTTATTCGTGACATCCTCTGGTTCGTCAGGCTTTTTTTCCATGGTGGGATTGTAAGCGGTTCTGCAAAGTAAATCGTCGTTCGAAACAATTTAAGAAAATATCATAAAATTCTTCATTCTGAAAATCATTTTAAATTTAAAAAATAAAAATACAACAAAATACTTGAATAAAATTTATTGTTTAAATTTCTACTCAATTGTAAAGATTTGAATTTTGATTTTATTATTTTAATAATATAATTAAATTTTTTCAATTAGTTACTTAATTATTTTTGCAAATTTAATTGTAATTTGTTATAAAAAAGTAATAATTTTAAATAATTCATTATAAGAATAAACATTGATTGAATTATTCTTTATAAATCTTGCATTTAAAATTTTAAATTTGGAAACATTAAAATTTTCGTAAATCTAGTTTTTAAAAAGCCCGTCTCAATGTGTTTGATATAGGAGAAAATGTTCCCTTTGACGGATGGCTGGTCCAACCTGTCAATTCAGACACGTTGTTGTGATATGTGGAAGATTTAATATTTATGTTTTAATTTTTTTAAATCATAGCTACGCTCGATAATTATTTCGATTGAATAGTAAAGCCATCGATTTTTTACTCATCGAGAAATATTTCTGTTAACTTATTGTTTTAATTTTGTCAATTATAGCATAACCTACAATCGCTGCACTAGCGGACCGATGCTATTCATTTTAATGATGAAAGCACGAATATTCGATAATATATCACTGAATATATAATGAATATATAATTAATATCGAAAGAATCATTACCTTTATCGCTGTAATTATCGTTGCTATAAACAATTGACACCACATTCACTTTTCACTGCACTTGATACTCGATCAAAGCACGTAAATGTACTATAGTATAGCAGTCGTCCACGCAGACGCATCGCTCACTCAAGTAGGAGAGAGACGGATGTCGAACGCTGCCGAACGCAAAGGCCGATTGTGCTTCTTTGTCGCTCGTTCCGCGCTCTCGCTTGCACTTCAAGCCTTACATGGAACGCCTCAGAGCGACGTAACGCCGCATGAGTCATGTTTTTTCGTGCGTGCAGCCGGCTCTATCGAATTATAAGACGTTGTCACGTCAAAAACGCTCACTGTTGATTTGAATTTCAATCGCTAAAAACTGATCCAACAATGTGATTAAACTATGGCCATTAAGAAGTTTGTAGTTTCCGCAATGAAAGTCGAAACTGTTATCGCATGCGCTGTAGAGTTGCATTGTTTTCAAGAAACGTAGAATTTCCCAGATTTCTTTCTTTCGTATTGTAAGGATACACGAAGACACACATAGTGGTATTTTTATCGAATTAATGTACCCAATCCATGAAAATCGTGGAATATTGAATTTTTATTGATTCTCATAAGACGTCTAATCAGAAGGCGTCTTAGTACCGGATATCTTAATACCGGAGATCTTAGTACCAGAGATCTCAGTGCCGAAGATCTTAGTCCCGATGTTTTTAGAACTGAATAATCTTGCTGGAGTGTCTTTTTGCTTGGATTATCTTAATACCAGACAATCTTCCTTGTGCTGGATTTAGAGTGTAGCGACCACTTTCTTCGCTCCTCGTCCAGAAACCTGCTTTGCTCTATTGCAGCTTGACCGGCGTATCATATAGAGGACACGACCAGTCTAAAAGTTTCTGACTGATCGTCACCGCCGAGCTCGAATAGGGCAAGGTACACAGGGTTCGACGACTGTAGATGGACTATGGCGGATCTCCCTCACCTTGGTCTAAGAAGAGTTCTGTCGTGAGCGGGTAATGTCTAATGAGGGGTAATGACTTAATTAGGGTAATAAATCATTAATTATCTGTCAGGTCATGCCCATTATTAATTAGTGTGCAGCTGCAGATAAGGAACAAGTGTTTTGGAATTAAATGTGGGGAAATATCTTCCGAACTGAGATTTCTTTTCGTGACTTGTCGATTATGGATTAAACGCTATTGTCTATCGAAATATTTCAGTCCACCTGCAGATAAGAAAGTTTGCCTTTTTAAATTAGACAAAGGAATGGAAGCTTCTGAAAAGTGTCAGATTTAATGTGATTTACTACCCACCTTTCTTTGTGTTATGATATCTTTCGAACTAATATTCTTGTCGTGACTTGACGATTAGGGATTATTCGCCATTGTCTATCGAAATATTGAATGTTTCACTTTCAAATTAAACAAAGGAACCAAAGCTTTGGAAAAAGTGTCAGGTTTAATGTAATTTACAACCCACGTGTCTTTGTGTTATGTAAAAAGGCAAATTCAGCTTTCGAACAAATAAAGGTTCGTCATTATAAAATAAAACACTTGTTTACATTTTCTACTTTATTTTTGGTATTGACGTACGTTTCGTCTTTGCTTGAAAGACTTCATCAGAATACGAAGTAACAGTTGTTGTACAATGAATTTATAAGATTTTTTACAGAAGGTGTACATGTGTTTTTAATTGTTCGTCGGGTTGGTTTTCTCAAAGAATATTCCCTTCAGAATCGTGTTCACTCGATCCCTTGTAAATATTGAATAGAGGGGTGTAATAAAAATCTATTTGTTCATTTCCTAGGTTATTGCTGTTTTTATGTTTATTTATTTCGTAAATTTCCCATAAGTTCAATTTTAGACCTCTATTTTCAACATGTAGAATTTCTATTTCTTTTGTGAAAGAATAGTTATTTTCAAGAAGGTGTTTAACATAATGTGAATCTTTTTTATTTTTATCGAAACTTCTTTTATGTTCTGTTAGGCGTGTACCGAAATTTCTACCTGTTCTACCAATATAAATCTTTGGGCAATCTGGGCAAGTGAGTTTGTATACACCTGATAATTGAAGTTTATCCATACTGTTTTTATTGTTTTTGATGTATTTGCTAATAGGATTGTTTGTCTTGAAAAAGACTTTAATATTTTCTTTTTTAAGTAGGTTTTTTTAGTTGAATACTAATGTTTCCGAGATATGTGAGGCTAACGTATTTGTGTTCAGATAGATCAGATGTTACTGGATAAATTTCTTTTATTGTGTTTTTGTGTATACGTTGGTTAATTAAATTATCTATTAGAGATGTATTATATCCATTGTTGTAAGCTATTTGTTTAATTATACATTTTTCTTTTTGGAAATTGACTTGGTTTAGTGGAATGTTCAATAAACGGTATATCATACTATGGAGAGCTGCTAGTTTGTGTTGGAATGGATGAAAAGAATTACGGTGTATAATGGTATCTGTTTGTGATGGTTTATGATAAATTGCGAAGTTATGTTTATTGTTTTCTCTAGTTATCGTGAGGTCAAGAAAGTTGATGGATTCATTATGTTCTATTTCTGAGGTGAAAACTATTTTTGGGTGGAGGTTATTTATAAAATTCTCAAATGTTGATATTTGTCTGTTAGTACCTACGAAACATGCAATTATATCATCCACATACCTATACCAATAAAGGATGTATTTTTTGAACGGATGTTTATGAATTTTGTTTTCTAGGAAATCCATGAAGATTTCCGCGAGTAAAGAGCTTAGTGGATTTCCCATGATTAAACCTTCTTCACTAGTATATAAAGTATTGTTAAATTTGTTTACTAACAGACAAATATCAACATTTGAGAATTTTATAAATAACCTCCACCCAAAAATGGTTTTCACCTCAGAAATAGAACGTAATGAATCCATCAACTTTATTGACCTCACGATAACTAGAGAAAACAATAAACATAACTTTGCAATTTATCATAAACCATCACAAACAGATACCATTATACACAGTAATTCTATTCATCCATTCCAACACAAACTAGCAGCTCTCCATAGTATGATATACCGTTTATTGAACATTCCACTAAACCAAGTCAATTTCCAAAAAGAAAAATGTATAATTAAACAAATAGCTTACAACAATGGATATAATACATCTCTAATAGATAATTTAATTAACCAACGTATACACAAAAACACAATAAAAGAAATTTATCCAGTAACATCTGATCTATCTGAACACAAATACGTTAGCCTCACATATCTCGGAAACATTAGTATTCAACTAAAAAAACCTACTTAAAAAAGAAAATATTAAAGTCTTTTTCAAGACAAACAATCCTATTAGCAAATACATCAAAAACAATAAAAACAGTATGGATCAATATGTTGATAATCACTCATTTTATATTTAAAATGTGTGATTATCAACAAATTTATTTAGTCATTCATAAATTATTATTTTATTTTTTTTGATGATAGATCATCAAAACCATAATGGATTTCATCAAACTAAATGCTGTTTGTTCTTACACAGAAAAACAGACGATAAAATTGCAAGAATTGCCGCTGGAGGAGAAATTTCGTATTGTGAAGGCCAAGCTGGTTCGAACAAAATTCAGCAACAGCATTCTCTTAGAATTGGAGAATCACAAAGTGTTCTTACCGAACCGATCCACGGATGTTTTAAAGGACAGCATACGTCATCTGAACTAGGGGAACGTTTTGATCAAATTTACTGGATTGCAGGATATTGGGACGAAAACATCCAATTTTCAAGTTTGAGTTCAGCTCATAAGAAATTCAATTCTGTGCTCCTGAAATATTATGATAGAAAATTCAGTGCGAGAAGTAATATGTAGATGCACTTATATCTTCACATTCATAGGTGTGGCAATAATAATTCTTTTGAATATAAAATACTGTAATGAACTGGAGAAATCATCTATTATTTCTCATAAATTCAAATTTGATATTGATCATATTCAATGTCTAAGTTGTGGATTAACAATCTTTTGTTTTGGAAAGAGCAGACAGAGGGATTGTTCGAAAATGGATGCTGAGAGAAACAGTTTTATCATTGATGGACGACAAAACTGTTGTCCACTTAAATGTATCAGAGTGAAGACTCTGTTAATGGAAAGGCATGTTCAAAGTGTGAAATTGTACATGTAATTGTGAAACTTATAAATATTCGAGGCAAACCAAGAAATTTGTGTATTCAGAATAAAATGTTAAAGCATATTTTGTTTGTTTCTTTTTTCTCCTCATCTTATGTCATGCTACATTCGTGTTGAATGGAAAGGTAATAAAAAAAAAAAATTTGTTGCCTGTAAAGTCGGTATACGGGCGAAAGTTTTACGTGACAACGACTTTGAGTGGTAAAATAATTTTAATGTGAATATTCATTCGTATAGTAGGAAGAAGGATGAAATAATAGTAACAATTTAAAACATTTATTTATACAAAGAATTATATTTAAAACATTAATTTATACAAAGAATCTCGCACTGAATTTCATATTAACAAAATTTTATTTATCAATCAGTTGTTATAAGTTATTAATAAATTTAACTTGTTTTACATTGTTATAAATATAAAAACTAAATTTAAAAGTTAGAACATTTATTTAAATCACATTAATTGTTAATATCAATCGATTTTAATTCAAAGTGTATTTTCTAAAAGGAGAAAACTAATTCACATTTGATCTTTGAATTTGTAAATCGCGCGCTTACGACCTTGCGCAGTGATTAGTCGTCTCGGTTTGAATGTTTGAAAGTTTCGATTTGACAGGTTGGAGGTTAAACATTGTTATTTCAATTTTTTACATAGCAAGTCGCGCTCATTTTTTCAAGTTAAACAAATTATTATTGGTTGAGAAACGATTTCTACTACTTTTTTGATTGAAAACTACCACAACATTGTGATTACTACAACATAACCTATTCACTTATGTCTTAGTCATTTATTTCATCATGTTATATTATCAGTCTGAAATTATTTACCTTTGCTGTTTGAATTGTTGCGATGGACGAAACTACCTTCACATTATCACTACACAATCGTTTTACAATTAACTGGCAACGTGTAAACTTGTATGCAGGCGCCTAAGCGAAATAGAAGCGCAAGACATGAACCGGTGTGTATGCCTATCTCTCTCACTCTCTCTCTCTCTCGCTCTGTCTCTCTTGCTCTTAGGCGGGCTAACTGTGCTCGAGTGGAAGGGACGCGTGCCTTTCACTTTTTATGTCTGTCTCTCTCGCTCTTAGGCGGGCTAACCATGCCCGAGTGGAAGGGACGCGTGCCTCTCACTCGCTCTCATTGTGAGCGCATAACGTGAGCGGAGCGTAACGCAGTTTCTTGAAGTGTCACCCGGCAAACCAATTTATAAGACGTTGTCACGTCAAAAAAGAAAAAATTAAAATTTCACATCACTTTATTAAATTTTATACATCTAGATGAACATTTCAAATTTGAAAATCTACGTTTATTATGAAAAACTGTTATCATTATCACACAACCAATGATATAATTTCTTACGATTATTTATACTACAAGTTCTTGAATTTCTCGAATGTCCTAGGCATTCAGGTTTCTCCTTTTAAAATTTTGGTAATAAATCATTCTCCAAATTGAAGATTATTATTATTATTATTATCCTGATACTCCTAGATCTTTTGTAAAGATCCCTCAGAAGCTTTTTCAGCTTGTGCGAGTTAGGAGTTCAGTTGTCTTCTGTGTAGGCTCTGTTACTGCGATCTTGCGCCACTTTAGGTCACAGCACTGTTAATTTTTAACCCAACAGTGAAATGGTGGCAGACACCCGTCCAACTAGAAAATTTCTTTTCTACCTGAACAGGATTCGAACCCGGACCTCCCGATCACGAGTCCGATGCTCTTCCGCTGAGCTATCCACACCATTGTTGCATTAGATTTTGATATTTTCATTAAAAGCTCATTTTTGGTTGACCCATCACATAAATAATATCAAGATCTCCAATATCTTGCGCAATATATTATTGAGATCCTTATAGTCTACAAAACCATCACTACATCTTAAACCATGATGATATTTCTCTAAATATATTATAGTAGTTTTATCTTTGTCAGATAAATAGTCGAATTCTATTGGTGGTTTGAAAATGAAATGATATATTTGATACAACTATAAGCTGCTACTTCCTTCACAATAAAATTACTGTTGACATTATAACCTTGCATATCAATAACAATCATTCTCATCATATTGATGTCAACTTTCGAACTGTTTCAGTTAAAGGTAAATACTCCATGACACAATTATAAACGGTTATACAATATGCTTTTGTATAGAGGGGAAAACCTTTTCTTGATTCTATTTCAAGTTTTACATCAACAGTTGAAGATTTGAAAGATTTACTACGTCTAGAACAATCGATAACAAATAATCATCTGTTTTTGAAGTCTGAATATTGGAGTAAAGTATTGATTTTCAGATTATTATAACTACTTGAAAATTCGGTGTAATTATAGTATACTTCAACATAATCATTTTTATCGAAATTCAGTCTTGAATTTTCTTGAGCAATAAATTCACCATTCAATAACAAACGAACATCAGAAACATCAATATTATCAAACAACATGGGGTCTTCAGTACTCATATTTTTCTTCTTCGTCTGAAAAGAGCATATTATAAATCTAGGATAATCAATAATTGAAGTCGTCTCAATATTCCATATTTCTGTTAAAGAGTTCGCAGTCAGAGTCGGCAATTCATGAATTTCCCATTTTCTGAACGGAAATAAAATTGGTCTATTTGATTCAATCGATTCCAGTAATTCAATCTTCAATACATCATTTGGATACACATGTTTGACTTTCAATTCAATTCTTTCAATTGTGAATTGTCCTTTTGTAACATTGAATGCTTCACCAGGACCAGCAGTAATTTTCTTAGCATTATTGTCATTTTGAGATCTCATCAATCGAATAGTTTGTTAACCACAAGATGCTACATGGTAATCATCGAAGAAATTCAATACATGTTTCAGTGGTATTCTGAATATAAAACTTCCATCATCATTTATCTTAGGAAGAGGAGCAAAGATTCTCCGCTCTATTTGGTCACCACAGACGACGAGCGAGTCGAAGTGATACAAGGACCGACAGATCTTGGGGCTCCCATCTCCGAGCAGGAGATTGTGGATGCTCTTAAGGTTTCGAAGTCGCCTTCCGCTGGGGTCGATGGTCTCTCGATCAAAGATCTTAAGAAGGTTCCCCTCCGGAGACTTGTGTTACTTTTTAACTCCATGTTCCTGTTCGGGGTTACGCCGCTTCTATTCAAATGGAATAGGACTATTCTTATTCCTAAGGGAGGTGACCTACAGGATGTTAATAACTGGCGGCCCATAACCATCGCCTCGGTGGTGGTAAGGGTACTTAACAGGATCGTCGGGAAACGTTTTGGCTCTGTACCGTTACACCAGCGGGGGTTTCAACCGGTTGACGGAGTTCTCCTGAATAACCTCACATTACAGACGCTCATCAAGGAACGGCGTAAGGGCGTGAAGCCTTATAACATCCTGAGTGTCGACGTGCGTAAAGCATTCGACACCATCTCTCAGCGGTCCATCTCACGCGCTATGACGCGGTTCGGGATAGATGAGGTGACGAGGCGGTATGTCGAGGACTCTTTTGAGAACTCGTCTACCGTAATTGAGGTCGGAGGCAAGAGAACGCCTGAGATTCCAATCAGACGTGGTGTGAAGCAGGGCGACCCGCTCTCACCTGTCTTGTTCAATATGGTCCTCGATGAGCTGATCTGCGAGTTGGAAAACTCCGGATACGGTCTGCCCATTAGCGCGCTCCAGAGGATAGCGGTCCTAGGCTATGCCGACGATTTGCTTCTTCTGGCCGAGACCTCTAGGGATGCCGAGAAACAGTTGAAGTTGGTGGTCGAGTTCTTTGAGCGGAGGGGGATGTCCCTAAACCCCTCAAAGTGCGTCGCGGTTACCGTTCGCGTTAACCGTGGCAATAATCACATATATTCCGTCTCGAGAGCTTTGTTCGCCATTGATGGCCAGTCCATCAGGCAACTGTGCCCGACGGATCTGTTCCGGTATCTCGGCGAGAATTTCGGAATTATGGGTCAGACCGGGCCTACGTTGGAAAACCTCAACGTTCAGCTCAGAAGGATCGATGCTGCGCCGTTGAAACCACAGCAGAAATTGGAAATCCTCTAATTATATCTTTTGCCGAAGTACCTGCACATTCTGCAGAATCCTGTCGTAACTCTCGGTACTCTGAGATACGTCGACAGGGTGGTGAGGATCGCGGTTCGCCGCTTTCTTCACTTGAACAGAACTTGCGCGGACCCTTTCTTGCATGCTGCGCTTCGTGATGGTGGTTTGGGTGTTACCTGCTTTGCAGAGACTATCCCTGCCATCCTCCGGAACAGGATCACTCGTCTGAGTATCCGTCCTTTCCTCCGAATACTGCAGAAAGCTTTATTCAAAGCTTGGCGGTTGGACGAGAAGGTGCGGTGCGAGCGCAGGAGAGATAGCGCAGGGGATGTCCGAGAGGCTCGAAAACAGCTATTCGGGCAACGGCTTGAGACAGGGAGGGGTCTGCCCTCAAAGCAGAGGTTGGATTCCTAACCCGCCACCCTTCTGGTTCGGTTCTGACTTCGTCAGAGCGGTCCAGCTCCGAGGCAACTTGCTGCCCAGTCGAGGTATTCCCTCGAACCCTGCACAGGACCGAATGTGCAGAATGGGGTGCAGTAGGACTGAGTCCTTATGTCACGTGCTGCAAAAATGCCCAGCAGCACATTGGCAGAGGATTCGCCGACATGACCATCTTGTCGACGCGGTCCGTAAGTTCGCTGAAGAGAGAGGTTGGGTCGTGGAAGTGGAACCTCGGGTACGCTGCGATGACGGTGCGCTAAAGATACCTGACCTGATTCTGCATCAGGGCTCGCGCCTTGTTGTGGTGGATGCGACTGTTTCCTGGGAGGGGCCTAGCCCCCTATCAGTGGCTGCTAATAATAAAGCTGCCCTTTACAGCGAGCCACGCTTCTTACGTGCCCTGAACATCAGGCACCCCGGGAAAATCGTAGTGTGCGCTCCCCTGGTATTAGGGGCCAGGGGTACCTGGTGCGTAGAGAACTCGAAGCTTTCAAGCATCTTGGGACTCACGCAACAGGATATACGATCGTTAGTGACTAAGACTATCAAGGGCAGCTTGATGGTCTGGAGTCACTTTATGCGAACCTCCTGATGAACATCACATGGGTTCTGTGAGCGTTCGGGTGGTGTTTGTGGGTTGGTGCGGGTCTCGACAACAACTGTACCTCTCCATCATCATTTATCTCTAACAGAATCCTTATTGTAGTACGAATAACCTTTTATTGTACTTATCAATCCGGGATCTCTCACCGAATCCACTTCAGTTCTATGTAATTCATAAAAAATTGTATCAAAAAGGAAAGCTCCACCATTCATAACTATTTGAACACTACCATTGCCTTCAGTTTTTTGAAATTTTCCTTTTATAATTAGCGCTGCATCATGCATTAATAGCCATGTATCAGAACAATTTATGGTTATTTCGATAGTATCATTATTATTGAAAGATTTGATGAATGGTAGATATGTTCATGTCTCCACTTTCGTAATTGATTCATCATTGTTGACTGGCTGTTATTGGTTAAAAGTGTTGTTGGATAGCGAGTCCTATAGATTTCAAGTATAATTTATTTTTTAATGTGAGTTTTCCACTCAACTTCTTATGAGTTTTCTTCACTACTAACCTTGCAGGAGTAGAACTCACGCATTTATATGCTTCGTTGATAATCAAGACCATTTTTTCAATTCTAAATGTATTATTATTTCTTCACCTCTGAAGTTAACCAGTTCAGAATCTTAAATCAAACTCATATATTCTTGATGTTGTTAATGGCAAATAAATCAAATTTCTAGGCACTTCGTCGATACTATATCCAGAATCGGAGTCTACGGAAAATTCGTATATCGTATGTGATGGTCTATTATTTTAGAAAGCCTTGAGTAATATTGCTATGTGTATTGTTTTAACCTTCACAATATTCACAGGTATATCAGAAACGTGAATATGACCTGCTGGAAGAACCGATTCAGAAAACCCTAAGAGTTTGAATTGAATTGTCCTCAGAGAAATCAATCACAAATTCTTTATGGTAAATTTCGCTCTTGAGTGTATTGCGATTCGGCTTTAAGAAAAATAGTTCCGCACTGTCAATCCGTCTGTATTGCTCTTCTGAAAGAACTCTTTTCTTCAGAAATTCTTCAATATCACTTATTTCATACGCCCCTGTTGGAATGGTGATAATTTTCTTGTTTTCAGTTGAAAATCCATCAATACCTGAAGTAGTTTCATAATAATAGAATTTGTTGTTTTCATCAATATTCGTGTGGTAAACCAACAAGGTTTAGAATTCATGAAAGGGCTGTAATGATACAGGGATTAATTCATTGGACATAAGCAAATTCAACTCGAGGTCCAATTCCCCAGAATTAATTTGTTTATTCTAATCTCCAGACCACTTAATGGTTAACTTAGGAATTCGCTTTCGAGGCACGCCCGAACGGCGGTTTCATGAAAGGAAATTATTTTACTCTGGCCTATATATTATAATAACAAAGAGCTGAAACTGATGGTTAGACATTCTACCAGATACCGTTGATAAATATAATTAGATAGAACAATTGGTATCAGCCCTGCTGAAGTGAGTAGGACGAATGAACAAGATATCCCTCAAAGTCGATACAGCCATATAAAAATTGCTGGTCGTGGTAAATTCAAAGTTGGAGATATGGTGCGTATAAGCAAGTTCAAACACATTGTCAGTAAGGGTTATTTACCGAATTGGACAACTGAAATATTCAAAATAGACGAAATTCAGATTACCAATCCTGTTACTTACCTTCTTGATGATTTACAAGGACGGCCCATCAGAGGTGCCTTTTATGAGCACGAACTGCAAAAGGCGAGATATTCCGATGTCTATTTAGCTGAAAAAGTTTTTGTTAGATGGCTTGGTTTCGATGATTTACATGACTCATGGATTGATAAGTCCAATCAAGAAATAATTTCAAGTTTCAAATGGGAGTTTCACTTCAAGTGAGCAACATGTGTGATAAGATGAATGAATATAATCCAATGAATTATACATACGATAGCTCATTGATTAATGAAAATAATTCATTTTTAATATGAATATTCCGTTAAGTGAATATAATATCGATTGCGGATTGAGTAGTGTGAGAAATTTTGAGCCATTAGTGAAGCTGTCTCTCGGTTTCTACGAGAATTTTTCATCTATATCCTTCGATCATCTCCAATGGATGATGTTCATTGAAATCCTCAAGCTGAATGAAGATAATTATATACGATTTCTGGAGGATATATCTGTCACAACCACAACTGTAAATGGATTCAAACTGATACATATTTGCAACATATGCAGGAATAAAAATAATCATATATATTTTAGTTAGTTATTATGTCATTAGGTTAGTAGAAATCAATTACAATATTTTGCAGACACGTTTAAACATGTTGATGAAACTTAATTTCAGATCTTACTACAAGAACTTTGTATGTATCATAAAGGATATCACAAATGATGGTGATTCTGATTCATTTCAAAAATTGCTTTAAAGTTTTTGTGATCTCAATCCCTTGTTTGAGAGTATAATATTAAGTGAATATATATTTTTGAACAAAAACCAGATGCTGAGTGATATAGAATGTTCGAGGATAAAAAATAAAATTAATCTCAATGCTTTTTATTTACATTATTTAGCATGCTTTTCATTTACATTAAAAAAATAAATTATATCTTATACTATTCTATAGTGACCCCATGGAATTGAATGATGATTTTCTGTCATAAATCGTTCAGTATCTATTTTATATAGAGCGACTTTTTCCTGTTCTTTTGAAAATAAACGATGATTTTCAGATATGATATTTCTTTGAGCTATGATTTTAGTTTCTCCATCAAATAAGCATTTCAAATAATCATCAAATGATATATACCTTTTAGCAACCACTTTCTGATCCCCTTTACTTTTTTTAACCTCAATGTTGTTAGAATTATTTTTGAAAGAATACATTTTGAAGCGTAATCCAACAAGTTCATTCATTATGATGCCGTTATTTTCATCTTTCATGAGCCCAGGAACCTTTTTGTTTACACCGGGGAATATTGTAAATATTATCATCTATATAATCTGACGTGTCGAAATTAGTATGACAATCAAGCTTAATCATTTCATATGGATTTTGATCACGAATTTCATAAATTAATGAATGGGTGTCCACATATAACAAAGAAAAGTTCGTAAATTTAGCTAGACTATAATTATAATGAAAGTCATATAAACATGTTTTCGAAATATCCAGTACAGCTGCACCAATATACACAGAATAACATAAATGGAGGTTAATTCTTGATAGAAGGTATATAAAATTATTTAAATATTTTAATATTAGCCTTCTACATATTTAATTTCAAAAAATTATATTTAATGATTATAACTTCTGAAAATAAATTGAAATAATGTCATAAAAGTACCACTTATATCAAATGACATATAAAATAAACATTCATTATAAGACATCCAAATGGTATAACAAAATCCAATAAACAAAAATTGTTAACCAAAATCCTATAAATTAAATATTTTGAATAGACAAAATTTTTTATTTCTGATAAAAATGTCTAACATAATCTTAAGAATTTCATCATAAAACTATCTTACTTAGAATATTCAATATTATTGGATATTGTTGAAACTCCCGCTCCGAGTTCTAGATTCCAGATTTCGGTACTGAGATGTTTCAGTTTTTACTAGGTGGCTCCATCTAGCGGAGAATAGTTGAATCACAGTATCTTATTGAGTTGTATTTCCTGTAATTACAGTAGATTTATATTATTGAATGAAGGATCGTAGACTGAGTTCTGTCGCAGACAAATGACAGATCAACAGAAGTGACAGAACTTCTTCTGTAACGAAAAAAAAAATGTAATGTAATGCAATGGTGGTTTTGAACCGGAGGAATTAGCGTCAATTTTTGTTATCCTGTTTTTGTTAATTTATTTCCGCTTATACGAGTTAATTTATTTCCGCTTATACGAGTGAAGGAAAAGCTGGCAATAAAGTTTTATTAAAGTTGTGAGTTTTAATAGAACCAAGTTGTGAAAACGAACCAATTCAGCTAGAATCAACCGGTGAGTTGATCTTCGGCGAGTGTTTCACATTTTGTGGCGACCGTGACAGGACAGTATTTCACACTACGGTATAGTACGGTCTGTACAGGAATATTAACAGGTTTGAAGTAAGTGAATAGTGCAAAAATGAGTGATCTAAGAAGAAAAGTCGTAAAGTACTCCGATGTAGTTTTACAAAATTCGCTAATGAGTTGGAGACAACGTTGAAGGCAGTCCTGCTACCGCATTCTCAAATTGCTGTGCTTTCGGAGTGCTTGAGATCAAAATACGGGGAGCTGAAAGCTGTAGATCAAATTATATACGATCATTTGCTGGATATAGATGCTACAGAGGAGGTACTACTAGCTGAGATGGACCAGAATGATGCTTACCACCGGAGATTCGTCGACCTGAAATTTCTAAGTGAGAAGCCGGCGGAGCAACCATTCGAGGTATTGGAGGTTAGGTCAACAAATGGATGTAGGGGAGAGGTTGACAATGATCACCTTAAAGGTAAGCGTAAATTTAAACTGCCTATTATCCAGTTCAAGCTGTTCGAAGGAAATATACGCGATTGGCTTTGGTCGCAGTTCAAGAAGGTTCACGAAGACATGGATATAGATTCATGTGATAAAATTGAATATTTAATGCAGGCCACTGTGGATGACAGCCGCGCACGAAGAATTATCGAGAGTTTTCCTTCTGTCGGTGAAAACTATGAAAAAATCATTGACTGTTTAAAATCTAGATTCGGCCGGGAAGACTTACAGATTGAAGTGTACGTGCGGGAATTACTAAAATTAGTCCTTAATAGAACGCTTTCTCCGAGTAAAAATGATCTTGCTCATTTATACGATCAAATAGAGACACAGTTACGAGCTTTAGGTGCTCTTGGTATAAATAGTGATAGATATGCGGCTCTGTTGCTTCCTTTAATTGAGTCATGTTTACCCCTAGATCTTATGCGAATTTGGCAGCGATCAACCTTCAAGAGTTTTCGGTAGAGGGTCGACTAAATAACTTGATGCGGTTTTTGCGTTCAGAAGTTGAAAATGAATTTCGAGTTGATTTGGCATGCACAGGTTTCGGTCTATCTGAAAATATGGAAAAGCTGTGCGACTCTGAGAGGAAAAATAGCAGAAATTCGGAGAAAAGGAAAACAGCAGCGGCGCTCTTGCATGGAGATATGGAAAGGTGCATCTTTTGTACTGGAAATCATGAAAGCCAATCTTGTTTTGAGGCACAGAAAATGAGTTTCGAGGAACGAAAACGTATTCTTACTGAGAAAAAGGCATGTTTCAAATGTTTGAAGATGGTCATCAATCACTGGAAATCATGAAAGCCAATCTTGTTTTGAGGCACAGAAAATGAGTTTCGAGGAACGAAAACGTATTCTTACTGAGAAAAAGACATGTTTCAAATGTTTGAAGATTGGTCATCAATCAGTAAATGCAGAATGCGTTTAAGGTGCATCATATGCGGATTTTCACATATAACTCTGATGTGTCAAGATTTGCCAAATAAGCAGCGTGGCGGCAAATCATCAGACGAAAAGGTTGAGTTGGAGAAAAATCATGCGATGACTAATCAAAGTTTAAATACGCATGTCTTTCTACAAACTTTACGAATGTCACTGAAAGGAGCTAATGGTGTCAGATCTGTGAGAGGATTGATTGATTCAGGTTCGCAAAGGAGCTATATTTTGAAATCTACTGCAATTGCCCTTAATCTGAAACCAAAAAGGACAGAGAAAATAACTCATTGTCTTTTCGGAGGATCGCAAGCTGACAACACACACTATTGTTATGACATTACCATTGTCAACGGTCCAAACAGACTGAGTTTCGAAGTCCTAGATCAACCATGTATTTGCAACGATGTGGCGACAGTTTTTTATGGTCCCTAGATAGAGGAGTTTAAGATAGCAGGAATTGAAGTCTCGGATAGGCATGATTCAGGTCCTATAGAGTTATTATTTGGGGCAGATATTGCTGGATTATTGTACACTGGTAAGCGAAACGTGCTAAAGAATGGACTTGTTGCATATGAGACGCGTTTTGGATGGACAATAGAGGGTAAGGTGTCGGCTATAAATTCGTGTAGTATGCTGTCAACCACGTCCATGCTTGCAAACCCATCTATTACAGAACTTTGTCAATTGGATGTCCTTGGAATTTCCGACCCCAAAGAGAGAAAATCGAGGGAGGAGTTGGCACTAGCGGCTAGGAGACTGTTCGAAGATACTGTGGAAGTAAATCGGGAGGGACGTTATGAAGTAAGGTTACTTTGGCTTGAAGATCATCCTGCTCTCCCCAGTAACCTTGAAATTGCCAGGAAAAGGCTCACTAGCACATTGAAGAAGCTACGGGCTGACCAACTTACCCTCATTTACAAAGAAGTTTTCGCAGAATGGGGATCGATAAGTATCATCGAAGAAGTTGATGTAGTCAAGGGAAAAGATAAGGGACATGGTCATTTCCTTCCTCATAGACTGGTTGTCAAAGAGGGATCAACGACGGCAGTGCGACCGGTATTTGACGCATCCGCTCGTGACAAAAGGAACCCCTCACTAAATCAATGTTTAGAAAAGGGACAGAATTTGATTGAACTGATACCTTCCCTTATCACCAGATTTAGACAGAACAAGATCGCAGTCATAGCTGACATCAAAAAGGCTTTCCTGCAGGTTAGTGTTAGTCCCAAAGATCGTAAGTTCCTGAGGTTCCTGTGGGTGGATGACCAAGGAAAAGAAATAATTTACCAGCATAACTGCAGTCCTTTTTTACTTGGAGCAACGATAGAGTACCATCTGTCAAAATGTCTGGAGAGATCCTCTGATGAAAGAAGTGAGTATTTTAAGAACAACATAGAGATACTTCGAAAGAGCTTTTATGTTGATAAGTGCGTCACAAGTGTGCTGAATGAAGAGGTTTTGGACCGATTCATAAGAGATTCCGTTCAAGTTATGACAGAGGCGGGCTTTGAACTCAGAGGGTGGGCGTTCTCAGGTAATGTGGCTAGACAGACAGAAGGTGTACCAGTTCTCGGACTCAGATGGTACCCCACTAGAGATGTCTTGACCATCAACAAGGACTTAATCAGTTCACAAGATGAGGATATGGTTGTTACGAAGAGGAAGTTATTGTCCGTAGCCCAGAAGATATTCGATCTCATTGGATTTACTAGTCCTGCTACCCTTCGTCCAAAGCAGCGGTGATATTCTGTAGAGTGCAGGAAGGTGACAAAGTTTCGGTCCATTTGTTGGCAGCCAAATCGAGGGTGGCTCCAAAGGAAAAAGCCGACAGAGCTATTACCATTCCACGTTTACAGTTACTTGCTGCAACGATAGGTTCAAGGTTGTACTCAAATATTGCAGAGAATTTAACACAGCAGTACGAGACATTTTTTTGGAGGGATTCCACAACAGTAATTTCTTGGATACATAGGAATGAAGAGTGGGGTACCTTCGTTCACAATAGGGTTGAGGAAATAAGAAAACTGACATCATCAGTGAATTGGTATCATATCCCAGGAAGTCAGAATCTGGCGGATCTACCTTCACGCGGGTGTTCCCCCACGCAATTGATGAGATCGAAATGGAGGGAGGGTCCTGACTGGTTGTATCAAAGCAGGGAGTTTTGGCCTGTAACACAGCAAATGAAAATTGATGAAACGGAGGTTTATAAAGAAAAGAAAAAAACTGTGAAGGTGTTCCTAGATAAGCAGTCGATTAGTATTGATTTTCATCTTGAGCATTTTAGTAATTATCCAAAAACCGTAAGAACGATGGCTTGGGTATTAAGATTTGCTTATAATGTCAAGAATGATGTCCAAGAAAGAAGAAGTGGAGATGTTTCGGTGCAAGAAATTGATGTGGCAGAAAGATTCGTTTTTAAATGGATACAAAAATCACATTTCTCCAATTTACGTGACATAAATCATTTGAAACCGTTTTATGATGAAGAAGGTCTCATGAGATTGAAAACAAGAATATCAAATAGAATAGACACGAAAGACTTCAGATTTCCGGTCATTCTACCCGCAAAACATGCCGTGATCAGGAATCTTATATTATATACCCATAAAAAGGCCTGTCATGTAGGAGTTCAGGGCCTTTTATCTATACTTCGTGAAAAATATTGGATCATGGGTGGCCGACGCGCGGTAAGATCTATCGTGAGAAGTTGCATCATTTGCAGAAGATTCAATGCAAAACCATTTTCGATAGAAACACCGCCCTTACCGAAAGCAAGAGTACGAGATGCGCAATGTTTCGAGGTGACTGGAGTTGATTTCACAGGACCCCTGTATTTGAAGTCCGGTGAAAAAGCGTGGGTGTGTCTGTTTACTTGTACTGTATATCGTGCAGTTCACTTAGAGCTGACGTTGTCTCTTTCTACTCATGGATTCATACAGGTTTTCTGTCGATTCGTCACAAGGAGAGGAAGACCGAACATTATATACAGTGACAACGGAACGAATTTTCGTGGCACTGAAAATTTATTCGCAAATTTGGATTGGGAGAAAATAATGCGTGAAACTTCGATACAACGTATAGAATGGCGTTTCAATCCTACTAAAGCTTCGTGGTGGGGAGGTTTCTTCGAAAGACTCTTAGGTGTGGTTAAAAGTTTGTTAAGAAAGGTTTTGGGGTGCGCATGTCTCAATTATGAAGATTTAATGACTTTACTTTGTGATTGCGAGGCAACAGTTAATACGAGACCTCTTACCTACATTTCAAACGATCCGACAGATTTATCGGCATTGACACCTGCTATGTTTTTGAGAGACCAAATTGAAACCTTTATGCCGGACTGTGACGTGGTTGAGAAATCGAGTTTGTCGCGTAGTATACGAAATAAGCAGCGGCTTAGAGAGAATCTGAGACAAAGGTTCCGGTCAGAATATTTAGGGCAGCTTAAACTGACGAACGACCATGAAACGAGTGCAAATGTTAAACTCGGTCAGGTAGTACTTATCGGAAATGACTTTAGCAAACGCATAGATTGGCCTCTCGGTCGTGTTATCGAGATAATTCCGGGAAAAGACGATCAGATAAGAATTGTGCGTGTACGGACGTCTTGTGGCGAATTGTTACGGCCTGTGCGGCGTCTATATCCTCTTGAGTATGATGGAGGTGCTGTTTCAGAAGAAAAAGGAGTTGATGAGACGAAAATGGGTCCGGAGTGTTAGGTTATTAGTGGAACGCACCAGTTCTTTATCTTGTTGTGTTCTGTGGATCTGTGACACAGAAGCAACAACATAACCTCCCTACATAAGTAACAAAACAGACACGCTTGTAAGTACATGTACATAATAGTAATTAAATAAAACAGTTGTTAACCAGTGCTTATTCTAATTTATATTTACATAAACTTGAACCATATTACATAACGCTGCGAACAGTTTAAGTATTGGTAATTAAATAATTCAAAATAATGGGTGACAGTCGTGGAATATCACAAATGAAGTCGGAAGGCAACGTGGCTGAAAACTGGAAGATATGGAGAAGCCGATTCGAAAATTATTTGGTAGCCAGTGAAGTTAATCTTAAGAGTGAGTCTACACAATGTGCACAATTATTACATTACATTGGAGAAGAATGTTTTCGAATTAACACGACATTCACCTTTGAAGAAGACGAGAAGAACAAATTGTCTAAACTAATTGAGAAATTTGAACAACATTTTCTACCGAAGGAAAATGTTACCTTCGAAAGGTACAAATTTTTTTCAAGTCGGCAACAAAGTGGCCAATCGCTAGAAAATTTTGTCACAAGTTCGAAAGAAGCATCAATGAAATGTAAGTTGGGAAGCCTTCAGGAGAGCTTAACAAAAACTGTCCTTATCTGTGGCATACAGAACACTGCTACTAGAGAAAAATTGCTCCAAGAAGATAGAGAGGATAAAATGACTCTCGAAGAAGCTGTCCACATATGTCAGATACTGGAGACATCGAAACAAAGAAGTGAGACAATTCAAGGTCATAATTACCCAGTGGAAGTAGATGCAGTAAACAGGAGAATTCAAATTAAGTCATGCAAGAGATGCGGAGGCAACCATGCAATCAACGAATGTCCAGCATATGGTAAAGAGTGCTTCAACTGCAAGAAGAAGAATCATTTCTCCAATTGTTGTAAGCAAAAGAAGACCAGAAGAGTTAATAATGTGGAACAAGAAGTAAATGAAGTGATTCAAATCTCAGGTACAGATAATTCAAGTTCATTTTTTATAGGCAATGTTGAAAGAATCAATGCAATTAGGGATGAATGGATTACAGAAATTAAAATAAATGATAGAATAGTTAATTTTAAAGTAGACACAGGAGCCATGGTTAATGTTTTACCTTATCAAATGTTTAAAAAATTGAATTTGAATGAATCTTTAATCGAAAAAACTATTCAAAAATTGGCTTCTTATACAGGCGATCTATTAGATATAAAGGGAACATGTAAATTGAAGTGTCAAAAACGTGATAACATATTTGACATAATGTTTCACATTGTAAATAATAATTCTCAATCAATATTGGGTTTAAAAAATTGTGAAAAATTTAATCTGTTCAAAAGAATTGATAATATAAGTAATGGAAATTATTATGACTTTTTAATTAATGAATTTGAAGACATTTTTACTGGGATAGGGTGTTTAAACTCTGAGCCATATCACATCCAAATCGAAAAAGATGCTGTACCAGTGGTGCATCCAGTGAGAAAAGTCCCCATTCCATTGATGGATATGTTGAAAACGAGTATTGAGGAATTAGTTAATAATAAAATTATTCAGAGAGTGGAGGGACCTTCTGATTGGGTTAATCCACTGGTGATTGTAAAGAAAACCAGTGGAAAATTGAGGATTTGTTTAGATCCAAAAGACTTGAATAAGGTAGTAAAAAGGGAATATTGTCCGATACCCACATTAGATCAAATTACAAGCGATATGGCTGGAGCAACAATATTTAGTACTTTAGATGCTGCTCAGGGTTTTTACCAAATAATGTTAGATAAAGAAAGTTCTGATCTGTGCACTTTTGGTACCCCATTTGGTAGGTTCAAATTTTTGAGGTTGCCTTATGGACTAAAACCTGCTCCAGAAGTTTTTCAGCAGAAATTTCAAAATTTATTCAAATCAACAAATTCAAAAATTTATATTGATGATGTTATTGTGTGGGGAAAAACTAAAAGTGAACATGATCAGAGATTGAGAAATGTATTAGAGATAGCTCGAAATAATAACATTACCTTTAATTTAGATAAATGTAGATTCGGACAAGAACAAATAAAGTTTATGGGTCAGGAAATAACCCAAGAAGTAATAAAACCCACGGACGAAAGAATGAAAGCTATTTTAGAAATGCCAGAACCGACAGATAAGAAGGGAGTTCAACGGTTATTGGGTATTCTAACTTATGTTAGCAAATATATTCAAAATTTTTCACATAACACTTGGCCACTGCGTCAACTTTTAAAGAAAGATGTAGAATTTATGTGGATGGATGAACAGAAAAAGGCTTTCAGTAATTTAAAGAAATTATTAGTGTCAGGACCAGTACTGCAATTTTACGATAGAAATAAACCTATAGTGTTATCTGTCGATAGTTCGAAAAATGGCCTCGGTGCTGTATTATTACAGAATAATTTACCGTGTGCATATGCGTCAAAGGCCTTAACAGAAACACAGATGAATTATGCTCAAATTGAAAAGGAATTGTTAGCAATTTGTTTTGGTATGACAAAGTTTTATGAATATATTTATGGAAGGAAAATTATTGTTGAAACTGACCATCAGCCCTTACTTCAAATTTTCAAAAAACCTCTTAATAGTTGTCCTGCTCGATTACAAAGAATGTTACTACAATTACAGAAATTTGATTTCGATGTAATTTATAAACGAGGCAAAGACTTGATAATAGCGGATGCACTTTCAAGAGCATATTTACCTGACACATTTAACACTTTGGAGTCGGAAATTGAAGCACAAGTTTGTTTAATAAAAAATAGTATAAATGCCACGCCTGAAAAGTTAGAACAATTGAAATCGGAGACAAAAAATGATGAAGAACTTCAAACGTTAATGCATATTATCAAAAATGGATGGCCAAATAATAGTAAAAAATTGAGTCAAAATCTGAAATTGTATTTCCCATATAAGAGTGAACTTCACATAGTAGATGAAATCATATTTAAAGGTAAGGCAATAGTTATTCCTAAAAGTTTGAGAATGGAAATGTTGGACAGAGCGCATTATAGTCATTTAGGTATTAATAGAACTATAAGTATGGTGAAAGATTCAATATTTTGGCCAGGAATGAAAAATCTCATTAAACAGAAAATCAGTCAATGTCATTTATGTTTGAAATATGCTAATTCACAAAGCTCGGAACCGTTAATTTCACATAATATACCAGATTTGAGATGGAATAAAGTAGGCTGTGATATTTTTGAAATAGATGGAAAAAAATTCTTGTTAGTGGTAGACTATTTTTCAAAATTTGTTGAAGTAGTTGTTCTAAATAATAACACTACGAGCAGAAATATTATAAATTCTTTAAAATCGGTATTTTGCACACATGGAATACCCTTAACGTTGATATCAGATGGAGGTCCACAATTTACATCAGATGAATTCAAACAGTTCGCAAAAGATTGGGAGTTTACACATATTATGTCCTCGCCTACATGTGCTCAAAGTAATGGTATGGCGGAAAGACATATACAAACTATAAAGAAAATTATTAAAAAAACTATGGAGGAAAAAAAAGATATATATTTAGCGCTATTGAATTTCAAAAATGCTTGTCTCGATTCAGGATATACCTCATCACAGATGTTGATGTCAAGGAACATCAGATCTAACTTAATAAGTAATAAAAATTATTATCAACCTAGGATAGTTAAGGATGTGAATAAAACATTTGAAAAAACTTGCCTCACACAAGAAAAATATTATAATAAAGGTGTTAAAAAATTGCCAGAAATTCCTCTATATACTAAAGTCTATGTTCAGACCAAACCAAATTCTAATTGGACCCCTGGTATTGTAATTGAAAAATTAAGAGATAGGGTCTATAGAATTGAAATGGAGAATGGTGGAAAACTTTACAGAAATAGAAAATTCATAAAAATTGTACCATGTAACATAACGTCTAGGAAAGTAGAACACAATTCTCCAGTTTATCCAAAAGAAAATATAAACTATCATATAGAGATAGAGAATAAGAATCACTTAGAAAATGTAGGTTTGACCGAAAGTCCTGAGTTGGAACCAAGTTTCAGTAGTCAGATGCCAAATCAAAGAAAAACCACATCTGGAAGGACGGTCAGGCCTCCAAGAAAACTGAATCTTTAATGTATTGGTAATTAACTAAATATTTGTTATGAAGGGAGATGTTAGGTTATTAGTGGGACGCACCTGTTCTTTAACTTGTGTTCTGTGGATCTGTGACACAGAAGCAACAACATAACCTCCCTACATAAGTAACAAAACAGACACGCTTGTAAGTACATGTACATAATAGTAATTAAATAAAACAGTTGTTAACCAGTGCTTATTCTAATTTATATTTACATAAACTTGAACCTTATTACACCATTTCATGTTTGTTTATATTCACTTCAAGTGAGATAATGGAATGTAATGCATAACCACAATCTTTCTCTGAAAATTCTTGTAATTCAGTCATTATTTTATCTGAAACAAATTGCTCTAGTAGTTGATTGATATCTGAACTAGAGTCGACAATAAAATTTTTTGTTTCGAAATATTTTAAGTCTATTATTTCCGATTCGCCAGATTTCTTGATGAATTCCCCGCGGAATGTGGTATTTAATTTGATTATACTCATTTTTTCATTTGATTATACTTTCATTTTAATTTGATTATACTCATTCATTTTCGAACATATTCCGTAACCTGCTCTTAATGAGAATAAAGGCATCAGTCATGAAAAGATTTATGAATGTTTGAAAGCTCTATGAAAAATAGACATATCATTATTTACCTCCATGATCAATATGAATAGAACTCGAACTGTATGGCTACTTTTTCCTTTTTATGAGCTGAACTCAAACTTGAAAATTGGATGTTTGGTCCCAATATCCTGCAATCCAGTAAATTTGATGAAAACGTTCTCCTCGTTCAGATGAAGTATGCTGTCCTTAAAAACATCCGTGGATCGGTTCCGTAAAAATACTTTGTGATTCTCCAACTCTAGGAGAAAGCTATTGCTGAATTTTGTTCGAACTAGCTTGACCTTCACAATAGGAAATTTCTCCTCCAGCGGCAATTCTTGCAATTTTACAATCTGTTTTTCTGTGTAAAAACAAGCAGCAATTAGTTTGATGAAATCCATTATAATTTTTATGATCTATCATAAAAAAAATAATTAATGAATAACTAAATGAATATGTTGATAATCACACATTTTTATTAGGGTAGATAATAATGTTTTACTCACCCAGTTATTAACAGTACACAAAAAACACACTGTAGACTAACAATATTTCGTTTCGGAAAAAGAAGGCTCTTGGAATATTATAGTTGGATAGAGCGTAGTTTAATATAAAACACACTTAGCTTCGTCAAGTTATTTATTAACAACGGTCGTTAAGAGTAAACTCTAGGATATAATATGCAGCAACTGCAGCACACAAGAGACGAGAGACAACGTAAGCTGAACGCTGAAGTTGAAATTATAGGATATGGAATGTTTTATTGCTTTGTTCATAGATAAATCGCATGTCCTTTGTCTATGGTTTGTCAATAGATAGAAAAGTTTGTCTATGGCTTTTTTCACGGACTGCTGATGTCAATAGATTACTGCTGATTAAAGTCACTCAGACGTATTAGGATAATAAGTGTAGTGACTATATTCTATAAAAATAAGTTGTTGAGGAAGTAAAGTTCTCCTCTCCGCCCACTCATATCTCTGCCCATATGAAACACGGTATAATAAACTATCAAATGTATAAGCCTCGATGCAATGAACTGTCAACCGTCATAAGATCTAAATATAAATTACCATGTGGCTCGGTGAGCCAAGATTACCAAGTTGGAGTATTTTACCCAAAATTTGGGGGATTTTTGAACACTCTAGGGAAAATTTGGGGCACAACATTTATTTATGTAAAGTTTTTCAATTTAATTTCAAACGTAAATAATTGCTTGTTTACGTTAGAATTACGTTACGATATTTAGATAGGGTTAGGTTAGCATAGAACATAGCTTAGTCACTACATTTTTTAGTTTTAACAGATTTTTATATTTCAAATTACTTCGGTTTAATATATATTTTAAAAATTAACTTATTAAAAATTCAAATTGAACCCTCCCTAATAAATCAAATCAAAATTAATAATATTTAAATTTGAAATATTCAACAACGAAATTAAAGTATCAAGAGCAACACTCAATACAAGCAACTAGATACAAGGGTTATCTAACTAGTATTCATACTTAAAACTAATATTCATACTCAAACTTATAAAATTAAAATTTCATAATAATCAAGTTTAGCCCATTCAAAAGTTAACTTTGCTAATTAATTCTGCCAATTGAGAATGAATAGTATAAATCCTAATTTAACAAAATTTCTTTAGCTTAGATGCTTTTATAATTCTATTAATGCCTAAACATCTTGAAGGATATCTCTTACATTAATAATTTCAGAATATCTGACGTAGACCACTATGTTTTGCATTATTAGTTGAATTTTGTTCAAATTTGTCCTATTTACATAATTATGGTAGGTTTGATCCGATTTAGCTTATTCTTTGCCAATAATTTCAATAAAGTTTACATATAATTCATGATAGTAACGAAGCTCTCGAGTGGTAATGCAGGTGTTGCGAGGGAGCTTCATAGATTAACAATAATATATATATATATATATATATAGTCTTGTTGATCTGTGGGCAGCTTCCACCTCTTAGTTCGGGAGACGACGTTTCGTTTCCGAGCATGCGCATCTGCCGGTCAAACTACGACAGCAAGGCAGGTTTCTGGACGAGGAGTGAAGAAGTTGTTCGTTACAGTAACAAATCTTTTCAACAATTTTCTTCACAACTTTAAACTATATATATATATATATATATATATATATATATATATATATATATATATATATATATATATAAATTCCAATTACTTATATATATATATATATATATATATATATATATATAATCCTGAACAGGATTCGAAGCCGGACCTCCCGGTCACGAGCCCGATGCTCTCGCGCTGAGCTATCTACACTCATATATATATATATATATATATATATATATATATATATATATCCATATATATATATATATATATATATATATATATCCATATATATATATATATATATATATATATATGAGTGTAGATAGCTCAGCGCGAGAGCATCGGGCTCGTGACCGGGAGGTCCGGCTTCGAATCCTGTTCAGGTGGAAAAGAAATTTACTAGTTGGACGGGTGTCTGCCACCACTGTTGGGCCAAAAATTAACAGTGCTGTGACTTTAAGTGGCGCAATATCGCAGTAACAAAGCCTACCCAGAACACAACTGAACTACTAACTCGCAAAAGCTGAAAAAAAGCTTCTGAGGGATTTTCACAGAAGATCTAGGAGTATCAGGATAATAATAACATTGCAACTTTGGCTTCCTAAAACAATTAATATTTATCAATTGGATTCTCCCTGTGAGTTCTATTTAAGATTATCACAAGCATTTATTTATTTTTGACTATTGTTTAAAGAATTTTTACTCGACTAGTTTGATATATGCTAAATATGTTTTTCTTCAAAATTTTGGCTTGTGAGTATGTTTATGAATTGAATTATCTCTATTTCTGATTGGATTGATCTAATTCAAATTGATTTTGATTACACTCTAACGAGTCAACATGTATACAACGGTGAGTCTTTTCCTTGAATTTTATTGATTTTCATTATCTGAGTTTTTAAATAATAGTTCTTTATAACACATTTATAAGGTGTTATTCATAAAATCCATGATATATATATATATATACTACTCTGTCAAGAAAGTACCCTCTGTCAAGAAAGTACCGGGAATTTTCAATTAAAACAACATTTTTACATTTAATCGTCAAAATTTATTGGGTCGCCTTCAAAATAGGCTCCATTTGCTCCAATACATCTATGCCAACGGCACTTCCAATTATCGAAACATTTTTCATAGGCGCTTTCCGGGATGGACTTTAGCTCTCGCGCCGAATTTTGTTTTATGGCTTCAATCGACTCAAATCGGGTGCCACGAAGGGGCAATTTTAGTTTTGGGAAGAGAAAAAAGTCGCAGGGAGCCAAATCCGGCGAATACGGTGGTTGCTGAAGCACGTTTGTTGAGTTTTTGGCGAGAAAGTCAGTCACAATCGTAGCTCGGTGAGAAGGCGCGTTATCGTCATGCAAAATCCATGAGTTGTTCGCCCACACATTTGGCCGCTTCTTACGGATACGCTCACGCAAACGTTTCATAACGCCTAGGTAATACTCCTTGTTTACCGTCTGACCCTCTGGAACGAATTCGTAGTGCACCACGCCACGGATATCGAAGAAAACAATGAGCATCACCTTCATTTTCGAGCGGCTTTGGCGTGGTTTTTTCGGTTTCGGCTCATTTTTTGCCACCCATTCCGATGATTGCTGACTTGTTTGCATATCGTACTCGTAGACCCAGGTCTCATCACCAGTTATAATGCGTTCCATGAATGTAGAATCGGAATTACAGCGATCCAGCATGTCTGAAGCAACCTGTTCGCGATGACGTTTTTGAAGAAAATTCAGGTCTTTTGGTACGAGTCGTGCGGCCACCTTTCTCATGCCCAAAATATCAATCAAAATCGTACGTGCGGACTCGTGGGATATCTTAAGATCATGTGCTATCTCTCTCAAGCTGGTACGACGGTTTTCCAGCACCCTTTCCTTAATTTTATCGACGTTATCTTCGATCGAAGCCGTCGATGGGCGACCACTTCACGACCGTCCTTGAAGGCTCTGTACCACTGATATGCACGAGTTTTCGATAGAGCATTATCACCAAAGGCCTTTTGCAACATTTTCAATGCATCGGCACACGAAAATTCATTTGCAACACAAAACTTTAAACAAATTCTTTGCTCAACGTAATCACCCATAGTAAAAATCGGCACGCACTCTGACATCGACTGACTTAATCAGCTGTTGCGAACACACTAGTTGACAGATCCAGCTCAAGCTTGGCATAGTAATTAAGGACAGTGGTACCAACCTAGGAAAAAAATTTTTACCTGCCTCATTGCCCCGCCAGTATATATATATATATATATATATGTGTGCAGCCAACCTGATATATATATATATATATATATATATATATATATATATATATATATATATATCAGGTTGGCTGCACACACTACTCTGACATTTACAGACCCCCATGGGGGTCAGATCATTGTCCCACTCCCCATTTGCACCACTAAAGGTGTACCATTCAGACATTCATCACTATGAGCTCTTTTTCACAAACGACTTCTTCCATGCTTTCGCCTCTTTCAAACTGCGATCCATACATCTCCTTGCTATGCCACATTAGAGTTCCCGTAGCCTGAGCGGAAGGATCATCGCCAAAGGGTGCTAGCGCCTCGACCGCTCCGCTCGACTCTGGAATTACTTCCAGGGCTTCGCTCGACGGTTCCGGCACATCATCGCAGCGGAGCGTTTGGAGTATTTCCCTATACCCGGGTGATCACCTTCGGTTCTTGACGAAGTCCAAACTTACCCCCGAATAGAAGGGTAACAAGTACTGGTTCACGAACCTCCCGGTATAGGAGTTCCCTACGAGCAAGCTCGATCAGGTACCCTTCATTCCAATTCTCCGCTGATTGGCTACCTTCGTATCTGGCCTTCAACTCCCTGTTCTAGGAGTCAGGGTGTGCCCCTCTCCAATGCTGCCTCATACCAACGTAACCGCTGAACTCGGCCGCACAGATAGGACACCTCCCCGCGTTCTCGCTAGGAGGGCGACATCGTCCCCTCCTGACATGAGCTCTGAGGTTAGCCTCCGAGCTGTATTCGCCACCACACTGGCAACGAACCATCGCGCAGAGGTCTCCCAAAGAGCTCAAAAAGTGGTGTGGTCAACGAGCGGGATATAGTAAACTCGCCCGCTGTGTAGAACCTCGTATACGATGGTCCACACCTCGTATACGATGGTCCACACCTCGTATACGATGGTCCACACCTCGTATACGATGGTCCGGACGAACCCAATCCAAGACCAACGAAGAACAGTACCTTCTATTCTCAGGCTTGAAGGTGGTCCCACCGATCAGTGTAAATATACTAGATCGCTGTGAGTGGAACTCTTAATGCCTGACCTGAGATCGCGTCGCAAATTAGCAAAACCAGGGCCACCACGAGGAGGTTTGACGACACTTGTCGATAGACTGTTTGGAACACCCAAGAGACAAAACAGCACAGAAAAACGCTTGCAACAACACTCGTTATCCGTACTGAAAGCTCAGGACACGCCGCAAAGTTTCTCGATCCCAGCCCCATGCCACAAGGTAGATGTCGCATTCGCGTCCAATCCAATAAGAACTGGACTATTCCGAATCAAACGCAACATGCGTTTCATATACCCAAAGTATGGCTCAATACTCTCGCTATATCTACAATAGACTGAAGCCCCTTATCCTTTATATCTTTAATTCCTGAACCAGACAAATACACCCAGCTCTTTTATGCCAGTCATCATTACGAAGAAAGGAAGTAAGGTTGCTTAATGTGACCTACCTGCCCTCAGGCCTACCCTCATCAGTACGGTGAAGAAAGTATAGATGTGCAACACTTGATGAAAAAGAAAAAGGAAAAACCAACAAACCGACGGAGTCAACAACAGAAGCCAGCCGTTAATTCGTGGCTTCAGTAAGGAGACCCCGTGATTACAGGGCAACAACCAAACTTCGAACATGGAGGAAGCTATAGCTACCTGTGCGACATCCGAGTCCAGGAACATAATACCCAAAAATTATTAAGGAAGGGATTGCTAGGAACAATAGAAAAGGGTTAATGGACAAGACCCTCATAAAGATTCAACCATAGACACATGTTTTAGGCTTTCGGCCCTCATCAGTACGAACGAAGGACAAGTTTAACCATAAGGCTTAATGGTCACGGCCCCCATGGGCGAGGGATTCGGATACGCCGAATCAGCGCGCCAGACACCCCATCACCGGGGCACCGGGGCGTCTAACTTCCAGTACGGCTTCGGTTTCCAAGAACTACAACCTCACTGGCGGAAGGACGCCTATCAAACCTCTTGTAGCTATGCAGGCTACTTCCCGAGTTGGAGACGCAACTCACACGCCGAGGGGATCAGAACCCCGCTAACCCACCATGCGGGCTTTTAACCACTGCCCCCACGAAACCTAGTCTCTAATAGGGCGGCCGTGATTGTTCCTGGGGGCTACCGCCCATCCCGTGGTAGTAATTATCGCGTCATTACTTGGACATGCTCCGGGAACGTATTCCCTAGCAATTAAGGACCTTTGAATCCAGGCCTTGCTGAGGCCAGCACATCAAGTAATGCGGGTTTGCTAATACCTTTCGGTTCTTCTGGAATTGATATCCGCCAGAGGGGGACAGGTGGGTCCGGCCACACCCGACAC
The DNA here is from genome assembly GCA_034642435.1 of Megalocaria dilatata. Classification (NCBI taxonomy): domain Eukaryota; kingdom Metazoa; phylum Arthropoda; class Insecta; order Coleoptera; family Coccinellidae; genus Megalocaria; species Megalocaria dilatata. The sequence goes on along the minus strand of CM067854.1, from coordinate 102,539,156 downwards.
CGCGCCCCCCCAAGGATCCACTCCAGCAACCCGTCCATCTCACGAACAGCACAGGTTTCTAGGCCTGGCGTTCTCTTATTCATGGACCTTGCGGCACGAGGAATTACGCAGATTTATATGGGCCGCTCATTAATTTGCGGATCTGCTGTTAAAGCTTCTCTCCAAGGGAGGCGATGCCAAGCCAGGCCGGAGTCCACCCAGCGCACAATCGAGCGGAATCTCGTTCCGTTTTACTGCCAGAAGATCACCACCTTGCACCCCTGACCCCTATCAGGGGACAAACCATCGCCTTGTCCTACCCGTTTCCGGGCAGGGGCAATCTCAAAGAGTCTACTATTTATGTTCTTCTTCTCCCGAACACAGCTCTGGAATAACTCTCCATACATTCATATCTCTCTCTCGTCTGGATTAACCAGCTCAATTCACTTCCCTCATGCATACCTCTTGTCATTCCTTCCAGAATCACTCTTCTGGTCTCCGTGTACTCGACACAGTCGAACAGCACATGAGACCAGAACTCAACCTCAGCGAAGCTAACAGGGTGTTTGGGGAGAGTACTCAAGAAAGAATGAGGATTGAAAAAGAACCACCATATACCGTCGTATATGGTGGGCTGTTTCGTACATGCGCCATATATGGGGACCCGGCCTGGTATGGATTGATGATGCATGGGTATGCAAGGTCTGAGATCAATAGATCTCAGAGGGTTGTAATGAGAGCATGCTTGCGGGTGTGCAGAACGGTATCCACCGAAGCTATGAATGTGTTGATGGGTGTCCCTCCATGGGATCCAGTGGCTGTTGAGATGGCTGTAAGGTACAAGCTCAAGAAGGGCTTGGCCTTGAATGAGCTAGATCGGAAGTTTGCTGGTGAAAGAGACGTTGGTCTCATGGAAAGAATAGATGTGGTAAAGAAAACACTGAGGGATGAATGGCAAAGACGATGGAGCGAAAGTAGTAAAGGGAGGATCACATTCGGATGTAATGCGGTTTATCCCGGATGTAATGTTTGCGGAAAGGAATGAATGGTTTTCCCCTGGTCTGTGCTTGGGTTACATCCTCACTGGCCATGGGAGCTTGAATGAGTTCCTTTATAAAAGGAACCTCAGTGGGAGCGATAGATGTGTATGTGGCGAGGTTGAGTCTTGGTCTCATGTGCTGTTCGACTGTGTCGAGTACATAGAGGCCAGGAGAGTGATTCTGGAAGGAATGACAAGAGGTTTGCATGAGGGAAGTGAATTGAGCTGGTTAATCCAGACAAGAGAGAGATATGAATGTATCGAGAGTTATTCCAGAGCTGTGTTCGGGAGAAGAAGAACACAAATAGTAGACTCTTTGAGATTGTCCCTGCCTGGAAACGGGTAGGACAAGGCGATGGTTTGTCCCCTGATGGGGGTCAGGGTTAGTGCAAGGCGGTGATCTTCTGGCGGTAAAACGGAACGAGATTCCGCTCGATTGTGCGCTGGGTGGGTTCCGGCCTGGCTTGGCGTCGCCTCCCTTGGGGAGAAGCCTTAACAGCAGATCCGCAAATTAATGAGCGACCCATCAAAAACTGGGTAATTCCTCGTGTCGCAAGGTCCATAAATTAGAGGACGCCAGGCCTAACAACCTGAGCTGTTCGTGAGATGGACCGTTCTGCTGGGGTGGATCATTGAGGGGGTGCGGTATCAAGTGTGGCCGGGCTTGCCTGTCCCCCTCTGGCGGATATCAATTCCAGAAGAACCGACGGGTATTAGCAAACGCGCATTACCTGGGGTGCTGGTGTCAGCAAGGCCTGGATTCCAAGGTCCTTAATTGCTAGGGAATACGTTCCCGAAGCATGTCCCAGTAATGACGCGATAATTACTACCACGGGATGGGCGGTAGCCCCCAGGAGCAATCCCGGCCGCCCTATTAGAGGCTAGGTTTCGTGGGGGCAGTGGTTGAAATCCCGCATGCTGGGCTAGGAGGTTCTGACTCCTTCGGCGTGTGATTTGCGTCTCCAACTCGGGAAGTAGCCTGCATAGCTACAAGAGGTTAGATAGGCCTTCTTCCGCCAGTGAGGGTGTAGGTCTTGGAAACCCAAGCCGTACTGGAAGTCAGGGGCCCTGGTGATGGGGTGCCTGGCGCGCTGATTCGGCGTATCCGAATCCCTCGCCCATAAGGGCCGTGACCATTAAGCCTTAGGGTAGGTGCGTCACGTTAAACACATCCTTCATTCGTTCGTACTGATGAGGGCCCCTCAGGGGTTGTTCGGTAAAACGGACAATACGGGGATCGCCGAACCCGAGGTATCCGAGGACCTGGTGGCTCTGCACCTTGTATATACCGTCCCGACCTAGTCATGTTTTAGGATGGACGGGAAGCGTGACTTAACCGTCTCACTCACTAGGGGAAAACCTACCAATAACCCCCAATCCCAAGGTGTGGTAGATCGCTGATGGGATGCATGGCCGAGGGGCTGTCGGTCTTAGATTTCCTTACCACTCGGGCTTGGTGCCCCGGGTGGGACATTTAGCCTTCCCCCGGTATGGACTCTCTGCCGGGGGTGACCGTTATTTCGTCCGGACTCGTGGGATTAATATGAATAATCTCGAAATGTTAAATAGTGGAGGTAAAAGTGGAGAGGGCAAGCGCAAGCACAAAAAGCGCAAGCGAGCAAGTCCAGAGCCCGAGGGCAGCTCTGGAGGGAGTGTGCAGCCAAGTGCGGCTGCAAGTGAGAATGTAAGTGAGAGTGGGAGCATGAACGAAAGTTCATGCCCCCTAGAGAGAATGAAGGCGGCCTCTGCCAAAATGAGGGACTTGGTCCTTCAGGAGGTGAGCCGCATAAATAAGAATGTGGCTGGTGTCATACTCGGCAATGTTGCCGAGTATGAAAGGGTGATTGCGGATATGTCAAGTGAACTTGAAAGAATGAAAGGGATCTTGAATGAGAAAGAGAGATGGGAACGGAGGATCGCTACCGGACTGGTAGCAATCCCAGGAGCGAATGCTGTTGCGAGTGGTGGCGCGACTGCGAGGGCTGCGGTGCCTGTGAGCAGGCCACCGCAGCCGGTACGACAGAGCTACGCCTTGTTAGTCAAAGATGTAGCAGGGAAGATGGACAGTGAGGCTGTCAAGCAGAAGGTGCTGGCTACGGTGGCATCAGATGTGAATGTAAGAGTAACTGCAGTGCGAAAATGCAGGAAAGATGGCGGAATCGTCATAGAGACGAGAACCGCCGGAGAGCTGGAGTGCCTGAGCGCTTGCAAGGGGCTCCGCAACATTGGTATGAAAGTGGAGGAACCCAGGAATCTGCGTCCCAAGGTGCTAGTACATGACGTACAGTCTAGTATGTCTGAGGAGGAGCTCATTAAAGAGCTCCACAGAAAGAATGGGGCTGGGCTTGACTAAGTCAAGTTCCAGCAGTGTGTACGGTTGAGGAGCCGGAATAAAAGGGGAGAGAAAGGGAATGTGGTACAAGAAGTACCACAAAGAGTAAAAGATGAGTGGCTGCGAGAGGGGAGGGTCTACCTCCACTTCTCGTCATGCCGAGTGAGAGAGGTGGGCATGGTGGATAGATGCTACAAGTGCCTGAACTTTGGTCACCTGGCACGAGAGTGCAAGGTCCAGAAGCAGGTGTGTAGGAAGTGTGGCACGTCTCCAAAGTGTGCAAGAATAAAGAGGAATGCCGATTGTGTAAAGCAAAAGGCAAGAGTGCTGGACACAGTACTACGAGTACTAGATGTCTGGAGTTTCAAATGAGAGAAGCACGGATGAGAGCGAGAATGGCCTAAGGTGGATAGGACTATAAAAATCCTGCAGTTGAATGGTCAAGGATGCTACGGCGTCATATGTGAATTGAGTGAGTGCATGATGCGTGAAAGACTGAGCATATGTATATTGCAGGAGCCCTATGTGAGGGATGGATTGGTGTGTGGTTTCCCACAGATGAGAGTATTTGTCTCGGGAGACGGTGGGGCGGCCATCGTAGTCAATGACCCCGATGGTGACGTCGTGCCGGAGTCTGAGATAGGAGAGCTAGGCGTATGCGTCTGGTTCAGGAATGAAATATATGAGAGATACATGGCTTCAATCTATTGTAGATATAGTGATAGCATAGAGCCGTACTTGGGACATGTGGAGCGAATGTTGACTGTAACTGGGAACAGTCCGGTCCTTAAAGGACTGGACGTGAAGGCGACATCTACCTTGTGGCATAGAAAGGGGATGGGTATGTATGGACCACGCATTGAAAGAGGCGAAAGTGTCGAGGAGTTCATATGTGGAAAAGAGCTCATTGTAGTGAATCGGTGGAGTGAATGGTACACCTTCAGTGGTGCAAATGGGGAGTTGGACATTGATCTGACCCTCATTAATAGTAAGTTGGATGATTTGTACACGTCAGATTGGCGTGTGCAGCCGACCTGGAGCATCAGTGACCATAATGGTATACTGATTGCTCTGGAGAAGCGAATGAAGGATAATGGTGCGACTGTGGTAGAGAATAGATGGTGCATAAGAGGGGTTGACCGGTGATGGGGGTGTTTGGCGAGCAGCTCAGCGTATCCGAATCCCTCGCCCAGGGGGCCTCAGGGTAGGAATACTTGGTGGACCTCTGCCCTCCAGCGTAGAAAATTGGATGTAAGAAGGGCGAGAGAGGCATAGCAGAGAGCGAGAAAGACTGGAAGACAGATTGTGACTGAGAGGTCGGAGTATATCCGACTTCGACGGATGTATAAAAGGGAGATTCTTGCTAGCAAGAATCAAGATTGGAGAAAATTTGTTGAGTATGAGGAAAACACCAACCCATGGGGGTAGGTGTATAAGATATGCATGGGGAGGAAGCGAAAGACAGAGATATGCGGAATGAAAGTGGAATCACTCGTGACGAGCACATGGAGAGAGACTGTGGAGGTGCTCTTGAATGGGTTCTTCCCCAGTCAAAGGGAGAACATGATGATGACTGAAAGGCTCAGAGAGAATGTAGTAATGAGTGAGCTCGGTGAGGAGGAAGTACGGATGTCTGTTAGAATGCAAAAGTCTGGCAAAGCGCCAGGTTTGGATGGGATATATCCCGAGATGGCAAAGCATGTGTGGGCGAGCATTGGAAACAGAAGCCGTACTGGAAGTCAGGGGCCCCGGTGATGGGGTGCCTGGCGCGCTGATTCGGCGTATCCGAATCCCTCGCCCATGGGGGCCGTGACCATTAAGCCTCAGGGTAGGTGCGTCACGTTAAACATATTCTTCGTTCGTTCGTTCGTACTGATGAGGACCGAAAGCCTGAAACACGTGTCTACGGTTGAATCTTCATGAGGGTCTTGTCCATTGTTTCTATTGTTCCTAGCAATCCCTTCCCTAATAATTTTTGTGTATTTTGTTCCTGGACTCGGATGTCGCACAGGTAGCTATAGCTTCCTCCATGTGCGAAGTTTGGTTGTTGCCCTATAATCACAGGTTCTCCACGTACTGTTGTTGACTCCGTCGGTTTGTTAGTTTTTCCTTTTTCTTTTTCATCAAGTGTTGCACATTTATACACTTCAAATATTTGATTGATTCGGTCTTTACTTGGTGGAAACTCATTTTAATTAAAAAATATATATGAGGCAGTAATTTATTTCAACGAAAATGTTCATACTACTACAATAATTGTTTCACCACGATGTGGCTTCTGCAGGTATTACATTGTAATGTATCAGTACTCTCTGATAGTATTCAGTGTAACCGAGTTTAAATACATTTTTTGGTACGTGATCAAATAATGGAAGCACAAGTCATAAAAATTCTAAGTGTTTATTGGAGTTTGCCGCTAAAAATGCCATTAGGGAAAGATATTCAGTAATGGAAACTTATCAACATCTTTTTGTTCGTTCAAAAGGATTTTACGGGCATTATACCTGTTGATTTCAAGAAATTCTAAAAGTGTTTATCTAGAACTTTTTCTTTCAACGTGGATAATTACATAATTTTTGCTGATATTATGCCTGAATTCCTTATGCATCCTTATAATAGAGAAAATAAATCCGGAGTCTACAAGTTGACTTGCAAATATTGCCTTTTAGTAGACATTGGCCAGACTGGTAGATCATTCAAGAAACGTGTCCAAGAACACCAAAGGAGTTATGTATCCGATTCTGTATATTCGACATATGCTAATAATGTTAAGGAATTCAGGCATAATTTCAACAATAATTATGAAAATATTTACGTTGAAAGTAAAAGTTCTAGATAAACACTTTCAGAATTTCTTGAAATCAACAGGTATAATGCCCGTAAAATCCTTTTGAACGAACAAACAGATGTTGATAAGTCTTCATTACTGAATATCTTTCCTTAATGGCATTTTTAGCGGCAAACTCCAATAAACACCTAGAGTTTTTATGACTTGTGCTTCCATTATTTGGTCACGTACCTAACAATGTATTTAAATTCGGTTACACTGAATACCATCAGACAGTACAATGTAATACCTTAAGAAGTCACATCGTGGTCAAACAATTGTTGTAGTAGTACAAACATTTTTGTTGAAATAAATTACTGTCTAATATATATTTTTTTAATCTATACACTTTCTTCAACGTACTGATGATGGTCCTGAATGGAATGGCTGTGAAGTATGTGAGGGGTACTAAGTATCTAGGCATAAAAGTGGAGGAGGGGCTCAGGTTTCCTGGCCACTTTTCGGAAGTAGGAGCAAAGTTGGCGAAGCTGACGGGGTGTCTGGGAAGGGTGCTTAATAAATGAGATGGCTCTAAGGTACAAGCTCAAAAAGGGCTTTGCCTTGGATGAGTTTGATCGGAAGTTTGCTGGTGAAAGAGACGTTGGTCTTATGGAAAGAATAGATGTGGTAAAGAAAACGCTGAGGGAAGAATGTCAAAGAAGATGGAATGAAAGTAGTGAAGGGAGGACCACATTCGGATGTAATGTTTGTAGAAAAGAGTTAATTGTTTTCCCCTGTTTGGGTCATGGGAGGTTGTATGATTTCCTTCATAAAAGAAATCTCAGTGGGAGCGACAGATGTTTGTATGGGGAGATTGAGTCCTGATCTCATATTTTATTCGACTGTGTCGTGTACACGGAAGCCAGGAGAGTGATTCTGGAAGAAATGACGAGAGTTATGCATGAGAGGAGCGAATCGAGCTGGTTAATCCAGACGAAGGAGAGGTACGAATGCATGGAGAATTATTCCAGACCTGTGTTCGGGAGAAGAAGAATACGATTGGTAGACTCTTTGAGATTGTCCCTGACCGGAAATGGGTAGGACAAGGCGATGATTTGTCCCCTGATGTGGGTCGGAGTTAATGCAAGGCGGTGATCTTCTGGCGGTAAAACGAAATGAGAGTCTGTCTGATTGCGCGCTGGGTTGACTCCGGCCTGGCTGGGTGTCGCTTCCCCTGGGGAGAAGCCCTAAAGCAGACCCGCAAATAAATGAACGGCTCAACTAGAGATGGGTAATTCCTCGTGCCGCAGATCCATGAATTAGAGGACGCCTGGCATTACAACCTGAGCTGTTCCTGAAATGGAGTGGTCTGCTGGGGTGGATCCTTGGGTGAGTGCGGTGCCGGGTGTGGCCGGACCTGCCTGACCCCCTCTGACGAATATCAATTCCAGAAGAACCGACGGGTATTACCAAACCCGCATTACCAGATGTGCTGGCCTCAGCACATTCCGGCCGCCCTATTACTGAATAGGTTTCGTAGGGGCAGTGGTTGAAAGCCCGCATGCTGGGTTAGCGGGGTTCTGATCCCATCAGCGTGTGAGTTGCGTCTCCAACTCGGGAAGTAGCCTGCATAGATACAAGAGGTTAGATAGGCCTCCTTTCGCCAGTGAGGGTGTAGGTCTTGGAAACCGAAGCCGTACTGGAAGTCAGACTCCCCGGTGATGGGGGTGTTTGGCGAGCAGCTCAGCGTATCCGAATACCTCGCCCATGGGGGCCGTGACCATTAAGCCCTAGGGTAGGTGCGCCACGTTAAACTTATCCTTCGTTCGTTCGTACTGATGGTATATATCCTGAAATGACCAAGCATGTGTGGCATAGTATACCTGAGTACGTGTTGTCTATGTACAACACGGTCGCGAGAGAAGGTAGCTCTTCTGGGATCTGGAAGATTGCTTCGGTTGTGATCTTGTTGAAGTCAACGGAGAAACCGAAGACGGAGGCGGGTCATATAGGCCGATATGTCTTCTGCCCGTCCTTGGAAAGGTTATGGAAAGACTGATGGTGAATAGGCTTGAGAGAAAGACTGGGAGCAGTATGGCTTCGTGAAAGAGAGCTCTATTGTTGACGCTTGGCTCATGTTCGAGAGAGTCGTGAGAGAAAGCGAGGAGAAATGTGAGCTGGGTTTATTTATGAACTTCAAGGGTGCTTTTGACAACCTTAAGTGGGGGTACGCCTTGAAGTGTCTAAGTGATGTAGGTTACGAGGAAATGGCGCTTCGGCAAAGTTATTTTAATGAAAGAGAAGTAAGAATGTTAGGACACAATAAATCTGTTGTAAGAAAGACAATGAGAGGATGCCCGCAGGGCTCCATAGTGGGTCCTAAGGTGTGGAATCTCTGCATGAATAGTCTGTTGGTAGATCTTGAAAGGGAAGGATGCGAGGCATATACTGATGACGTGCTCCTCCTGGTGAAAGGGGACAGTCGTCTCACTCTCGAAGAGAGGAGGACGAACTATTTGAATCTGTTGAGTAATTGGGCTGCTGAAGCAGGTGTAAGTGTGTCAGAAAACAAGACAGTTTGCATGCTGGTTAAGGGTAAACTGGCCCCGAATAGGCCTCCGAACGTGCGTCTGAATGGCGTTGCTGTTCAGTACGCTAAAAGCGTTACTTCTCGGATGTACGAGAGAAATTGGTGAGACTGGTCGGCTGCTTAGGAAGGGTCTTGCGTCGTTACTGTGTATTGCAGAGAAAGGCAATGAATGTGATATATGGTAGCATGTTTAAAGAGCGTGCGCCATGTATGCGCGAATAAATGGTATGAATCCATGAGGTATGCATATGCAAGGACGGCGTTGAATAGGTGTCGGAAGGTCCTTATGTACGCATGTCTAAGAGTATGTCGGATGGTATCCACGGATGCCATGAATGTCTTGATGGGTGTCCCTCCATGTGATCTTGTGGCGAAAGAAATGGGAGTGGAGTAAAAACTGAAGAATGGTTTAGCACTGAATGATTTTGATAGAACGGTAGTTGAAAAGGAATCAAGACCCTGAGAGTGTGATTGAGTTAAAAGAAAGAATGAAAGCGCAGTGGAAAGAAAGATGTGATGAAAGTGAAGCTGGTCGAGTCAATCATAGGTTCGTCCTGAGAGTAGATTTTTCCAGCGAGAATAAATGGTTCTTCCCTGGCCTATATCTAGGATACTTGATTACGGGTCATGGGAGTGTGAAATGTTTGATTGCATCGGTCTCTACTTGTCAGAAATACATCTTGATGATTGAAGTAAAACAACTTAATTTCTGCCAATTTATTTAATTTCACAAAAATTGTTTCGTCATGACAACATGACTTCGTCAGGTGAGTATGGTACTCAGGTGAGTACCATACTCACCCGTTTTCCGTTGTCACGACATAACATGACAACGGCTTGACCGATTTGGCTGATGTTTTTTTGTAGTTTTTTAATACTCTGTACAAGGTTCTTACGGAAAAAATATAAAGAAAATCTCTCAGAAAGATTGAAAAATATACATTTAATTTTGCATATTTTAAACAACGCGCGTAACGAATGTCAACGTCATTCAATTTAAAACAAAAAATCTGTGGTAATGTGTGACACCACATCGATAACCGCGCTGACAAATGTCAACGTCATTCAATTTAAAACAAAAAAATCTGTGGTAATCTGTGACAACACATCCATAACCGCGCTAACAATAATTTCATTAAGTTTTTGATAAAGTTCGTTTTGTTTTAATGACTAAGAAGTTTTTTGTTTGCTAATAAGTGTTTTTTAATCACGGTAAGTTCACTTCACATCGATTTTTGGTGACTACACAATATTACAATTTTACATAGTTATACAGAAAATATATTTTTAGTTGGATTTTCGTTTTTAACAATGCCACCAACCAGACGTACAAACTTAGGCCGCAGAACTCGAAATACGGCAAGTCAAAGAAATATAAGAGCAAATCAAACTGATGAGCAACGCGAAGCGCGAAATGAATTTCAACGGAATCGAAATCAACATAGAAATGTTGTGTTTAATCCCCACAGAGCTGCATTCAGTTATAATGTTGCAATTGATTACAGTTCAGAGAAAATTGTTGCTATTGGACTAATGAATATTGTGTGTCCACATTGCAATGCATTGAAATTCAAAAATGAAGCCCCTGGATTGTGTTGCGCCAGCGGCCAAGTCAAATTGACGCCATTGGTACCACCACCAGAGCCACTACATTTATTGGTTTCCGGAAATGGGCCAGATTCTAATCATTTTTTGACTCATATCCAGCAATACAATAATTGTTTTCTAATGACGTCATTTGGCGCAACAAAAGTTATTCGAGACAATTTTATACCTACTTTCAAGGTAAGTAAGTATAATGGCAAACAATTTTATTTAGTTATACAACCATGTAGCTGGTGCAAAATATGCTGAGCCAGTGTTGTGTAGACGTGTTTATTTTGTAAACAATAAGTCAAATACATAATAATAGTCTATAACCCAATGACTTAATCAGCAACATTTTATAACATGTTGTATTTCATAATGGCATGAGCAAGGTGTCCCAATACTTGGTAAAGCCTACTACCTATAGCTGCCATGGAAGGCTGCTGTTCAATGTCAAGGTTTAAAGTAGTTTTAATTTGAAATGATCTGAAGTATTGTGGCAGTATTTTGCGAGCCACATGGTGGTACAAACAATTTGCTATACAATTACCTAAATACATATTTATATTCTTGCAGACTCAGGGTCAAATATATCATAAAACAGGTTCCTTATTGCCAGTGCCTGATGAAGACTATAAATTTTTGCAAATATATTTTATGGGCAATTCAGCAAGAGAAGTCGATCAGCGTTCCGCACACAACAACTCAGTCAAAAGATCCATTGTGGAACAACTTCAAACATTTTTCCATCAACACAATGAATTAGTTGCATTATTCACAACTGCATTAGACCGCATGCCATCAGATAATCATAAAATTATAATTATAATAATAATATAGCCTTTTATTCAGATCTCTTACAATGGTTTTTAAACTTATGTAAAACTGTATCAACTTATTTAACTTATCTTACTAACATATAGCCTTGTTTAGCTAACATTATCTATATAATCTTATTTAGTATCTAACTTTAAAGACTTAAACTTAATATATGGTAATAAAATTAAACTAATATTTGGTCCTTGGTTATTTTGCCAAGATCTGTTTGCCAGTCGGCAAAGGCCTCCTCCAACCTTTTCGACTCCTTTCTTTCATGGGCCACTCTGTTCCATGTGACACCAGCGACTTGTCTTATATCGTCGACCCACCTTTTCTGTGGTCGGCCTCTCTTCCTTTTGCCTTCCCTTGGGTACCACCACGTCACCCTTTTGCTCCATTTGTCTTGTCCTCTTGCCAGGTGACCAGCCCATCGCCATTTAAGTCTTTTTATTTTGCTCATTACATCAGTAGTTTTTGTTTTGTTTCTGATGATGATTTTTTTAATTCTGTCGGACTTCTTGATGTTTAGCATGCTCCTTTCCATTGCATACTGGCATGTTGCTAGTTTGCTTGAGGTAGCCTGATCCAAGGACCATGACTGACACCCGTACGTAAGGACTGGTAGTATGCAGGTGTTAAAAAGTTTACTTCTTAGGTTTATATGGAGCTCTTTATTTTTCATAGCCTCTCTTAAACTCCAGTATGTTTTCCAGCCATTTGTGATTCTTCTGTCCACTTCCTTCTGCATGGGATCTTTTTGAGTTATGAGTTGCCCTAGATATACGTACTCATCTGTATAGTTCATTTCAGTGTTTCCTAGATCTATCTTGTATTTGACCTCGTTTGTCATCACCTTAGTCTTTTCTGGATTCATTGCCAACCCTACTTTCTCACTTTCTTTTGCAAGTTCTTTTATCATTCTGGTTAGGTCTTCTGCTGTTTTTGCCAACAACACTATGTCGTCAGCAAATCTTAAGTGCGATAGCAGTTGACCGTCTATATTAATGCCAAGATGTTCCCAATTGAGTCTTCGGAAGGTTGATTCCAGTACTGCGGAGAATAATTTTGGAGATAGAGGGTCTCCCTGCCTGACGCCTTTTTCTACTTTGAATGGAGAACTTTTCTTTTCCAGTTGGATTCTTGTTCTACTACAGCTGTATATGTTTCTTATTAATCGGATGTACTTGTGTTCAATTCCTGGTTCTAGTAACGCCTCCCATATTTTGTCGTGTTGTAGAGAATCGAACGCTTTGCTATAGTCGATAAATGCAATGTAGTATGTGAATTGGTATTCATTGAATTTCTCCAGAATTTGACGCACCGCGTGAATGTGGTCGATCACTGAATAGTCTCTGCGGAAACCTGCTTGCTCGATAGGTTGGTTTTCGTCTAGGGTTCTTTCAAACCTTCTTAGGATGATCTTAGCAAAAATCTTATATATATTGGACATGAGGCTTATAGGGCGATAATTTCCTATGTCACCTTTCTTATACAGTAGGATGATGTGTGACTCAGTCCATTGCTGGGGGATGATTTCCGTATTCGTTATATCATTGAACATATCTGTCAGGACAGGTAGTAGGATCTCTTTGCTACGTCTTAAAATTTCGTTGCTTATGCCGTCAGGCCCGGGTGCTTTCTCTCTCTTTTGGGTGTCGATAGCCTTACTAACTTCAGCTTGGAGAATACTGGGGGTGTTCGAAGTATCCTCTAGATTGATTTTAGAATGCGCAGTGTTATTTTGATATAGGTTTTTATAGTACGAAGTAGCTGTTTTTAGTATGTTATTTCTGTTATAATTGACATTTCCTTGGGCGTCTTTCATTTTTACTATCCAGTTTTTCATGATGGTCAATTCTTTGAGTGCTCTCTTAGTTCCTCCAGTTTTTTGTATGTAACTTTCTATCGTTCGTATCCTGCGTTGTTTTCTACCCTTTCTCAAACTTTCTTTGATGTCTTTGCTGATTTTGGCTATTTTCTGTCTTCTATTTTGAGTACTTCTATCATTTATAAGGTGACTTCTTTCTTCTAGGAGCTTTAAGGTGTCTGTTGAAATTATTCCTTTTGCATCAGTTTTGATGTCTGTTATGAGTTTAGTTTGGGTTTTGATAATACTCTCCATATAATTGTATTTATCTTGGGTTCCCATTTCCTTGGTGTTTTCTTTAAAGTCACTAAACTCAGCTCTTAAGGCTGTTGCTATTTGCTCTAATTGCTGTTCGTCAAGTTTTGTGTTTCCTGGGTCTTGTCTCGGTCTAGTCTTTTTTGGTTGATTTATTCTGAGCTCGGTTCTAAGTAGCCTATGATTGGTGTTGAAGTTCAATCTTTTAATGACAGTGAAGTTTGTGAAGTAGTTGTTTCTGTTGGTCATAATATCAAATCAATTTCGTTTTTTGTTTTACAATCCGGCGAAATCCAGGTCCACATGCTCTTCCGGTTTTTCTTGAACATATTATTTAAGATTGTTAGTTTGTTTTCTAGTGCGAAGTTCGTAATTTTTTCCCCGTTTCTGCTTCTGGTCTTGTTACTATATAAAAATTGTCCTAGTATTGCGTTTTCTCCTGGGCGCCTAGATCCGATTTGACCGTTGAAGTCACCCATGACTATTAGGTTTTTATGTGTATACTCTTGAATGGCTTCCTTTAATTTATTGTAAAAGTTGTTTATCGTTTCCAAATTTGATTGCTCTGTAGGTGAATATACTTGTACAATAGACCAAGGTTCTTTGTATCCTGGTAGTTTTAAGTTCATAATAGCTATGCGTTCTGAGATTCTTGTACATATTGGTTTAGGTGTTTTTTAATAATAAATCCTACTCCATATTGGCCTTGTGTCTCCCCTATTTGGTATAGTAAATAGTTTGGGTAGCAGGTAATACTTTCGCCCATTCTTCTCACTTCGCTCAATCCAATTATGTCCCATTTGATAGATTTTAGCGCATATGTCAGTTCCGTAAGATTTTCTTCTTTTCCCAAGGTGAGTACATTGAGGCATGCTATGTAAACTACTGATTTTCGGTGGTTGATGTCTTTGTATGTTGGAGAGTTGTGGTCGTTTTCCCCCTCGAGGACCAGTCGGCTTGGGGGAGTTCGTTGTTTTTTTGTTTCTTTCTTGTTTGTTCCTTTGGTTGGTTTTGGTTTCCGTTTGCCGTTCTGTAGTTGCTATTCGTTTTTATCAGTGTTAGGCATGTTTGAAAGGGAGCTGGATCTATGTCTCATTAAATAAAAAGCATTTTTCCTGTTGGTCTTCATTTTGTTTACGGTTTGTTGCTTTTTTGGTTGATTGTTTTCTGAAGAGGGTGAAGCGAATAATCCCCTTTTTCTCTTTTCTTGGCTGTTGTTGTTCTCTTTAACGATTAATTTATCATAATTCAAATACGCTATATTACCCTTTTGTCTCTCTTCAGCTAACTTGGCTTGCAGCTCTTTTCTTCTTTCTAACACCTCCTTCGAGTAATCCTCCGAAATGTATATTGTTTTTAGGTTCTTTTTGTTTTTGATAATTTCGGTCTTTTTCCAGTTGTTTGTGAACGAGCACAGTACCGGCCTCGGTTTATTATCTCTCTTTCTAATTCCTAAGCGATAAATTTTGTTGATATCACGTTCTTCCATTATAATATTTAAATCTAGATTGAAGGTTACTTTGAGCTTTTGTATTAGTTCGTAAGAGGATTTTTCGTTTTCTTCTAAGCCGAATACTATGATGTTGTTGGCTTTCTCAATCCTCTTAAGGTATTCTATTTCTTTTTCCAGTTTTTCTACTTTATTTTTCAGGTTCTTATTTTCTTCCATAATAGGGAATAATTTATCATCAATTTTTTCCATTATACTATTTGTTATAGAATCCTTCAATTCTGCATTCTGAGTTTGCATCTCTATTTTCATTTTTTCGAATAATATTTGGAATTGACCTTCCATCTTATAATTTTCCCGTGTGTAACGGAACGCAGTAGTGGAATATGGCAGAAATATTTTTTCTCAATTGGCAACACTGTTTAATCTGTCGGATTTATTGACGTTTATGACAAGTGTCACTGAGTGAACGTTGTGTTGTTTTCGTGTATTCTAACCTCCGATCCAATATTTGACATTGTGGTTGTAGATCGACGATGGGGTAATCGCGCTTCCCCGTATGTTTATAATCACTTCCAGGGGGTCCCAGCACCGTATCGATGAATACCAGCAGGCAGAAATCACGTTTGCTATTTTTTTTCACTTAATTTCACTCGGACTTAATCACTACGGTGTTGACAGTTCGGAACGGAATGTGTTGAGTCAAAATATATTTTTACTAACTTAAAATTTATATTATTAACACAAAAAATTGTTTACTGGTGCTGAAACGAACAAAAAAGTTAGTTCAATGAATTATTATTCATACAGACATGTATGTGAAAGTTGAAACTGAACGATTGACATTTATCAGGTTGAACCAGGCAAAACTCCGTTCCGAGGAATACATTCATCTTCGGGATGCCATTAATGCTGATGGAAATGCACAGAGTGTTGGCAGAACAACTATTCTCCCAGCAACATACGTCGGAAGTCCGCGCCATATGCATGAATATGCGCAAGATGCGATGTCCTATGTACGACATTATGGCACACCAGATTTGTTTATCACGTTCACATGCAATCCAAAGTGGACAGAAATTCAACAAGAATTATTTCCTAGACAATCACCTATTGATCGCCACGATATCACTGCAAGGGTGTTCAAAATGAAATTAAAATTACTCATGGATTTCATTGTTAAGCATCGCGTGTTCGGCGAGACGCGCTGTTGGATGTACTTGTTGAGTGGCAAAAACGCGGATTGCCACATGCACATATCCTCATTTGACTGGTTGAGAGGATAAGACCAAATGAAATTGATAATGTGATATCAGCAGAAATTCCCGATAATAATGAAGACCCACTGTTACATGAGGTTATTACAAAAAATATCATACATGGTCCATGTGGAATATTAAATCCCATTTCTCCATGTATGGTTGAAGGAAAATGTTCAAAACGCTACCCGAAACAATCAGTAGCAGAAACTATTACTGGAAATGATGGATATCCACTTTATCGCCGCCGATCCATTGATGACAATGGAAAGTCAACAATAGTCAAAGTAAATCGACAGGACATTGAAGTCGATAATCGTTGGGTTGCTCCGTTTTCGCCATTACTCTGCAAGGCATATAAAGCACACATAAACGTCGAATTATGCCATTCAGTAAAATCTATTAAATACATTTGCAAGTATGTGAACAAAGGTAGTGACATGGCTGTCTTCGGAGTTGCTGCCGAAAATTCAAATGATGAAGTCACTCAATATCAAATGGGCCACTATGTTAGTAGTAACGAAGGCATGTGGCGTATATTTTCGTTTCCTATACATGCGACACCCTACTGTTGTTCACTTGGCCGTACATTTGGAAAATGGTCAACGGGTATATTTTACAGATGCAAACGTATTACAACGAGTTGACAGGCCACCATCGACAACATTAACTAGCTTCTTTGAAATGTGCCAGAATGATGATTTTGCCAGAACGTTACTTTACTACGAAATGCCAAGATATTATACCTGGAATCAATCATGAAAAAAATTTGAACGACGAAAACGAGGACAGCCAGTTCCAGGTTACCCACGAGTATTTTCCACCAATGCACTAGGCCGTCTTTATGCAGTCCATCCCAGTCAAGATGAGTGTTTTTATTTGCGTTTACTGTTAGTCAATTTTCGTGGTCCAACATCATTCCAACATCTGCGAACTGTTAATGGTGTATTGTGTGGCACATACAGAGAAGCCTGTCAACATTTGGGATTGTTAGAGAATGACACTCATTGGGACCACACTCTCGAAGATGCTGTGATTTCGTCAAATGCTAAACAAATACGAACATTATTTTCTATAATTTTGTCTACATGCTTCCCATCAACACCGACTGATTTATGGCATAAATACAAAGATCATATGGCGGAAGATATATTGCATCAGATGCGTCTTAGAACATCGAATGCAGATTTGCAAATGAACGAAGAAATTCACAATGAAGCATTAATTTTAATTGAAGACATGTGCTTGATGCTTACCAACAAAGTATTAACACAAATAGGAATGATAGCACCCAATCGCCCAATGCACGACTCATTTGATCAAGAATTGAGACGCGAAGCCCAATACGATTCCGAAACATTACGAGAAATGGTTGATAGAACAGTTCCCCTTTTAAATCAACAACAAAAATATGCCTACGATACGCTCATGAAAGTAGTGAACGATGGATCTGGCGGATTTTATTTTTTAGATGCTCCAGGTGAAACTGGGAAAACTTTTTTGTTATCATTGATTTTGGCAACGATTCGATCGCAAAATGGAATTGCACTAGCCCTAGCTTCATCAGGTATTGCAGCTACGTTGTTGGAAGGCGGTCGAACAGCTCATTCAGCACTCAAGCTGCCGTTGAACCTTCAAATTAATGAGACTCCAACTTGCAACCTTTCGAGGAATTCTGCGATGGCCAAAGTGCTGCAACAAACCAGAGTGATCATTTGGGATGAATGTACGATGGCATACAAAAAATCTTTGGAGGCATTAGATCGCTCGATGCAAGATTTACGAAATAACAAAAAACGGTTTGGTGGTGCAATGATACTATTGGCAGGTGATTTTCGACAAATATTGCCAGTTGTTCCACGCTCAACGCCTGCTGATGAACTGAATGCATGTTTGAAGTCGTCCATTTTATGGAAATACATTAAAACACTTAAATTGAGTATAAACATGAGAGTCGAATTGCAGGAAGACCAGTCTGGAAAAGTGTTTTCCAAACAACTGCTCGATATTGGTAATGGTATTATTGCTGTTGATACATCATCTGGATACATTACATTCCCTACCAATTTTTGTAACTTTTGTGAATCAAAGACCGAACTCATGGAGATGGGTTTCCCAAACATTGCTCAAAATTACGTAAATCACGTTTGCTTAAGCGAACGTGTTATATTGGCAGCAAAAAATGATGATTTGAATGAAATGAATTTTCAGATTCAAAAGAAAATAGCTGGCGAATTGAAGAATTACAAATCAGTTGATTCCATTACTAATGAAGATTAAGTTGTCAATTACCCAACAGAATTTTTAAATTCGCTGGAATTGCCCGGCTTACCACCTCATAATCTGCAATTAAAAATCGGATCAGTAATTATTATGTTACGGAACATAAACCAGTCACGTCTGTGTAATGGCACCCGGCTTGCGGTGAAGAAATTATTGAACAACGTCATCGAAGCCACAATTTTGAAAGGGAAGTACAAAGGCGAAGATGTTTTAATCCCACGCATCCCTATGATACCGAACGACATGCCATTCAGCTTTAAACGTTTACAGTTTCCAGTGCGGCTTGCATTTGCAATGTCAATAAATAAATCGCAAGGGTAGTCACTAAGTTTATGTGGCATCAACTTAGAAAATCCATATTTTTCACATGGCCAATTATATGTCGCCTGTTCCCGTGTCGGAAAACCATCAACATTATTTATTTACGCGCCAGAACATAAAACTAAAAATATAGTTTATCAAAAAGCATTAGAATAGAGAGAAGCAGTGAAGGGTATAGAGGCTATTAGTTGCTTTCTAGAGCGCGCGTGGTGTTGAGCTCAGTGTTTACTTCAAAATGCAAAGTTGTTCAATAGCGATTTGTAAAAATATGAGTGAAATTGAACCCTATGGAATAAACACTATTATGAAAATATATATGTTGTTTTTTATTTAATAAAAATTAGTAAAGTCCTCAGGTATGGCGAGACCAGGGAAATAAGGATTCATTTTTATATGGAGGATATTATAGATTCCAGTTCAAATTGAATGGGTACTCATACATAAGATAGGTCAGCTATACAAAATAAAGTAGTGCATCAAAGCTACGCTAAGGCGGTACGAAGTTCGCCGGGTCAGCTAGTATATATATATATATATATATATATATATATATATATATAGTAAAATCCTCGGTTGAGGACATTCTCAATTTTATAAGTATACAAATTAAAATTCTTTGAGTGTCATGTGACCATTCTGAAAAAAGATATTACAATCATAAAAATATATAAAATAGGACTTAGAGGGGACGTTCTCGAGCAGAAAATTAGTATTATTCAGTAGCTCAACATTCAGAAACAATCTACCTTCCACTGGTATGCAGCATCGTCTACGTATTGGTTCACAATAATTCTCGAATGACGCGTCTGCCGTGAAATATCAGGTGTTTTTAATATTTTGGTTGGATATCTCCGTATGTATTTCAAAGGAAAACATCAGTGATTATAAAGGATGGTCGCGAACATAACGATTGGTGATGGAATATTTTTTAAAAAAACGTTAGGTCTTGTTATTTTAAAATTAAAAAATTATTCAAAATTTTTTTCTATAGGATGGTGTGATAGATCTGGCTAAGATTTCTTATATCTGTTCTGTCATTCATAGCGGTTTTTGTTTTTTTTTATATTGGTTTACGAATAGTTTTTCATTTTTCTTTGTTTCAAGATGGATAAACTCTTGTACTCCATAAGGAGAATACCCCACTGAGACCAATTGTTTCTTGTGTTCAGTCTCCATTCTACAATCTATCTAAGCATCTTGCCAACAATATATCTAAAATAATAAATAGGAAAAAACGAACATTACATTAAGGTCAGCTTTTCATTCAAAGGATTTATAAACACAGTCACTATACCTGATAATTATCTGTTAATTTCCTTAGATGTAGTATCACTATATACCAACGTCCCCAACCAACTTGTGGGGCAAGCGTTAAGCAAGAAATGGACTGAACTAAGCGAACACACCTCTTTACCCTATGAAGAATTCGTCAGTACGGTCAAACTAACGTTATCAATAAATTATTTTCAATATGAAAGTAATTTTTACCAACAAATATATGGATGTGCCATGGGCTCGCCAATCTCAAGCCCTGTTGCACAACTAGTGATGGAAACTTATAATTGAGAAATTGAATCTATGAATGTTTCGGTCTTTACTTGACGGAAATTCATCTTGAATATATGAATAAATTCTAATTTCCGCTTTATTTTATTAACACTACGATCGTTAGGTCATACCATGACTTCTTCAGGTGAATATTACAAGATTCTGAGGATAACATGAACAAGAATTTCATTTTATAGTACATGGATATAACAAAAATAGAGGGGGTGAAGAGAGTTTCACAATTCTTTTGGAAATCTAAAAAATTATTCAAAAAAGATTCAACAAAAGGGAGCTACTTGATTCTGTTTGGTTATTCAATAATAAAATATTTTTCTTTTATGATATCTATTAATTTCTAAACTTAGATTAAACTTGTTAGAAACTTCAGAAATTAATAGATATCATAAAAGAAAAATATTATTGGATAACCAAACAGAATTAAGTAGCTCCCCTTTGTTGAATCTTTTTTGAATTAGATATCTAATTTGAAATTGATGAATAATATAACTTACCAGAATTATGTATATAGGACAAATTTGATCAAAATTCAATTAATTCAATGAAAGATAACATCAACGTCAGATATTCTGAAATTATTAATGTAAGAGATATCCTTCAAGATGTTAAGGCATCAATAGAATTGTAATAGCATCTAAGCTAAAGAAATTTAATCAATTTCATAAGTAATATTAAGTAATTAATAAGTTATAAGCATTAGAAGTTGCACTTTGTTAAATTTTGACACTTGAAGTACTGTACGGATGAAAAGCAAGACTTTCACTGTTTTGTTCAACATGAAACATACATCAAAATGTAGTTTAAAAAAATAGGTAAATTTTCAACAGTAATTTCAAACCAAGAATTATTGTAAATTTTGTAAAATCATCGAAAGCATCATTTTTCAATAATTTTGACAGAAGTTAGTAAGCTTTGCCGTAAAATATCAGGTGTTTTTAATCTTTTCGTTGGATATCTCCGCATGTATTCTAAAGGAAAACATTTATGGTTATAGAGAGAGGATGGTCGCGAACATAACAATTGGTGATGGAATATTTTTAAAAACTGTTAGGTCTTGTATCTGATTTCAGAATTTTTATAGGATGGTGTGATAAATTTGGCTTAGGTTTATTATATCAGTTCTGTCATTCATAGTGGTTTTTGTTTTTTTTTATATTGGTTTACTCCGCTAAAAAGTGAGATTACACCAATGAAAAGATCAAATTTGATATACAGTATTCCCTGCAACGGTTGTGAGAAAGTATATATGGGCATGACATAACGATTATTGATCAATAGACTGAATGGACACAAATACATGAAAAACTCAAGCACAGCACTTAACAAACATATATTAACAGATGACCATAATCCAGATATTCGAAATACGAAGATCCTTGCATTTGAAACTAATAATGATAAAATTTGAATATCAAAAACAGATTTAATCTATTAATCTCCTATAATTTTATTTAAAAAAATTTTATTCAAAAAATTTTAGATTTAATTTAATGCCTTATAAGCACAGCTTATATTTAGTAGACGTAAAAAATCAAAACTCAATATACAATATCAAATAGAATAAATAACCCAATAAATAAAAATTGTCAATTAAAATTAATAAATAAATATAAAAAAACAAATAACAAATAACAAAATTTTGTTTCTGATATTATAAAATTATGAAAACTAATTCCTTTTCACAATACGAAACATAATTTTAAGGACTTCTAAGAAAATATAATTTATTTGAAATATTTATTATAATATATTTAAATATTTATATAAGTTACTTCAAAAATCTCTCAAAACATGTATTATATCTTCAAAAAATAATTAGAAATCCGATTAGGTCTTTATCGGTCCTACTTCACATTTAAAAAATAAAATTAATTAACAACAAATATAGCTCACCTCAAACACATGCCGATATCCTCGTTTTGAACACACTTACTTTAAAATCCAAGATATTCTATGTTCGTCACAAAAATCACAGAAATCTGTAAGGTATTATATGGTTTTCTTTAAACCACTTGATATTTCATAATGAGTTTTATTCAAACCTAAGTATAATTTTTTTTAATTCAAATTTTGTGAAATTCCTTTTATCGAGTAAAAACCTCTTCTTATTATTTTATATATAATATATAATAGGGTGGGTCAAAAAAATCGATTATTTTTTTTTACAAGTGACACGGAAAAATGGGTTGCTAGACACCTTAAAAAAATTCTCACCAAGCATGAGCTCTTAATTTTAATAGGAAGATCCTGCGCATCGCAGTTTTGTATTTTTCTCTCAGTCCAATAGAAAAAAATTCATACCTCATCATTTGTCGATTGAATAGAAAAATGTTCGGAGAGAATTTTTTAGGAAATTTAATGCTATACAAAAAGGTATCTCATATTTTTTCCGTAAACCTCATCATTTGAAAGATATTAAGGATTTAATTTTGATTATTTTAAGACAAATTTCTTTTTTGTTTATGAATTTTATAACTCGACAGTAAATGACTTCTACAAAATACGCAATACAAATTTTTGTTGGAAATTAACTGCTCTATAAAAATGTTATCCTATGTTTTGGCGATGAAATTAACCGTTCAAAAGATATTCATCATCAAACTTTTATGTGTACTGATTATAAAAGTTTTTGATTAGATATTCGAAAAATTTCAAGTTAATTTATAAATTTCATATGAATTTCATTTCTTGTCATTAATATAAGTATTATTTGAGTTTTATTTTCAAAATTATCAAAATTTCTTCAATTATTCTAAACATTTTAGTTTTAATCATTAGAAATCACGATCCTAGGGAATTTTTGTTTTGTATTTTATTTCATCTGTTTGAATTGTGAACTAGCGCCACCTACTTTTTCCTTTATCGTAATGTTGTCGTTGGTTTGCATACATTTACTTCTACAGCATTTTTAGTGTCTCCAAAATTTATGATCTCGTATATGTGATCGAACGATTAATTATTTACAAATATTGCGGTTACTACGTGAATAAACTTGATATTTATCGAAAAAATGGATAAGGAAATTCATTTGATCGGAAAACCTGTGCAAAAAATTTCAGAACGCAAGTTACCAACAGTGAAAAAGGTTATGAGTGTTTTTTTTTCATCAGCTCAAAGTTTTGAAATGTTCTATCAAACAAAGTGCCAAAAATGCAGCTGATCAAGTTGTTGAATTATGGAAAAACAACCAGATTCCGACTAGTGAATCGACTAATGTAATAAAAAAACTCTTCGCTATCATAATCGATGGTTGAAATTGCAAAAATCTTTTGTGCGAAAAAAATCATCAGCACGATACAAAAATAAAATAAAATTTCAGAATTAATTAAAAGAATTATTTGATATTGTAGATAATAAATCATTAAAACTACTTGGTAATGATATTCAAGAGCTATATTCAAATAAAAAAAAAAGATACCCGGAAAGAAATTCTTTCTAATAACCCAAATAAATCAAACAGAACTATAGTCCAGGAGGAATCGGCGCATGAGTACCGAAAACTATTCCACCTCAATTTTTTTATGCGATGCCCTTCAAATTACCCTACTAATTATATAAATGCATGTTGCCATGGGGCAACCCCGTGCCATATTGTTTAAACCGAAATTGTTTAAACAATTACAAGGAATTGTTATTTTTCAACCGGACAAATTTTTTTTGTATTCTTTGTTGAAATACAATTTAAAAAAGTCCTATGGCTTATTACGATAAAGTTATTATTTTTCGAGATATGAATTTTTAAAGGTCGATGAAAGCTCAAATTTGGATACTTTTGATCCATGAAAAATATATTAAAAAAAAAAATAAAATATAAATTATATTTTTTTTTTATTCTTTATATGATAGTTAACAATATCCTTAATTACGATTTCAAGAAATTTAATTGTTTACAACTGTTTTTTAATCGTTAATTCCGCGCGCTCAAAAGTTTACTCGCTTACCTATAAGTATCGCCGTCTCTCTCTGACTTATACGCTGCGTCGGCCTCTCGGTGTCCTAAATTATTATTTCGTTGAGTTGAATAAAAGGATTTCAATCTCTTTAAGTAAATCTTCAAATGCTTTATTAACAGTATCATCAGGAATCTTGACACTCGGTCGACCACCTTTATTATTTGAGTTTTCAGGAATATATAAATAGCTTCTATAACATAATTTGTGATACTTAACTTCCTGAGCAAGAAGACTGTCAACCGAATCGAACGTGCATATTTTTTTAAAAACATCATCCATTTTAAGACGTGCTACAGCTAAGAAATTTTCGGCTGCATCGTGATCAGATAGTACAAAAGTTGCTTTTACCTGATTTTTTTTTAACTGACCACATATTATGCACAGATCACCGTCGTTTTCTGGATTTCTGCTAGACCGACGAGGAGTATGAATTATACTTGAAGTTGAGGGTTCTGTTGAATTGATTTCCTGAAGATTTTCGCCTTGTTTGTGAAGTAGTATTTCTCTTCGTCTGATTTTTTCTTCACTTGTATAACTGGCATAACAAGTTCTATGCCATGAGAACGTTTGTTTATCAAGAGAAGAATTAAACAAATTTGCAAAACGGATAGCGGTGTCATCGTTTCGTCGATGAGCTGCACGTTGTACAGTTATATATGTATCAGGCTTCGGATTCTTCACTGTATTGTTTGGATAATCACAAAAAATACAGGGTAGAGTATCTTCAGAATATTTTCTTTTCTTGGGAATAACTAAAAATGACATGGCACTCACGATAATTGCAACGAAAAATCACTAATATTGAAAGTATATTCATTTAACACCGAGAGGCCGACGCAGCGTATGAGTCAGAGAGAGACGGCGATACTTATAGGTAAGCGAGTAAACTTTTGAGCGCGCGGAATTAACGATTAAAAAACAGTTGTAAACAATTGAATTTCTTGAAATCGTAATTGAGGATATTGTTAACTATCATATAAAGAATAAAAAAAAATATAATTTATATTTTATTTTTTTTTTTAATATATTTTTCATGGGTCAAAAGTATCCAAATTTGAGATTTCATCGACCTTTAAAAATTCATATCTCGAAAAATAATAACTTTATCGTAATAAGCCATAGGACTTTTTTTAATTGTATTTCAACAAACAATACAAAAAAAATTTGTCCGGTTGAAAAATAACAATTCCTTGTAATTGTTTAAACAATTTCGGTTTAAACAATATGGCACGGGGTTGCCCCATGGCAACATGCATTTATATAATTAGTAGGGTAATTTGAAGGGCATCGCATAAAAAAATTGAGGTGGAATAGTTTTCGGTACTCATGCGCCGATTCCTCCTGGACTACTATGGCTATCATGGAAGTAGATGAAATTCGTAAGTATTTACAACATTTAATTATCATAAATTTTAGTCATAATTTAAAATCAATTGAATTTATTATAAATATAAATAATAAAGTATATTATTGTTTTTCTAATTAATTATATCATAAATGTCAATATGTTCATGATAATAAATAAAAAACTCATAATATAAATATTTTAAAAAATTTTAAACAATTTTAAAAAATTAGCCTTCTACATATTTAACTCCAAAAGATTATATTCAATGATTATAACTTCTGAAAATAAATTAAACTAATGTCGTATAAGTACCACTTATATCATGACATAAAATAAACATTCATTATAAGATATCCAAATGGTATAACAAAATCCAATAAATAAAAATTATTAACTAAAATCCTATAAATTAAACATTTTGAATAGACAAAATTTTGTTTCTGCTTATCAATCCTATGAAAACCAATATCTTTCAAGAATATCCAACATAATCCTGGGAATTTTATCACAAAACTATCTTACTTAGACTATTCAATATTATTGGATATCTAACCAAGGTACTTTATACAAAAACTCAAGATATGCAAAACATTACAGAAAAACAAGTTTTAAAATCGACTTTGCTCATCAGTATTCAAATATTCATATTCAATAAATATAAAATCAATTAATAACACATATTTAAACTCGAAGACGAAGGGTGAGTTTAAATATGTGTTATTAATTGATTTTATATTTATTGAATATGAATATTTGAATACTGATGAGCAAAGTCGATTTTAAAACTTGTTTTTCTGTAATGTTTTGCATATCTTGAGTTTTTGTATAAAGTACCTTGGTTAGATATCCAATAATATTGAATAGTCTAAGTAAGATAGTTTTGTGATAAAATT
Organism: Megalocaria dilatata; assembly: GCA_034642435.1. Taxonomy (NCBI): domain Eukaryota; kingdom Metazoa; phylum Arthropoda; class Insecta; order Coleoptera; family Coccinellidae; genus Megalocaria; species Megalocaria dilatata. The sequence goes on along the minus strand of CM067854.1, from coordinate 102,512,848 downwards.
CCCAGGATTATGTTGGATATTCTTGAAAGATATTGGTTTTCATAGGATTGATAAGCAGAAACAAAATTTTGTCTATTCAAAATGTTTAATTTATAGGATTTTAGTTAATAATTTTTATTTATTGGATTTTGTTATACCATTTGGATATCTTATAATGAATGTTTATTTTATGTCATGATATAAGTGGTACTTATACGACATTAGTTTAATTTATTTTCAGAAGTTATAATCATTGAATATAATCTTTTGGAGTTAAATATGTAGAAGGCTAATTTTTTAAAATTGTTTAAAATTTTTTAAAATATTTATATTATTTTATATACCTTCTATCAAGAATGACCTCTATTTACGTTATTTAATAAAAAACTCTTCGTGTTCTTTATCTGATATCAAAATGAATGCGTTCCATATTTGTGCTTCCGTTAATTAAATTATAACACTTATTCTAGATTTGAATCAACCCTCAACCAGCCATGAGATTGCTCGAAGTGAAAAATCTGAGTCATCCTCAACGCTTACATGAAGTCAAGCTACAAATTTGGGTTCAGATTTAGAGTATGTGCCTCAAATACCGATAACATCAGCAAAAATAAATATTTTAACTCCGGAGCTTATCTCGGCATTCGACATAGCTAATGTCAGTAGTAGACATGCGATGTTCATTATTGCTCCAGTTCTATCAAGTAGTGGTGTAAATATTGAAGATACAACACTTTGTTACAGAACAATTCAACGAACTTGCATGCTCTTACGAAAAGACATTGCTATAGGACTAAAAGATAACTTCAAAGCTCATGATAAATACGTCGCGTATTGGGATGGCAAAATACTGAATGACATTGCTGAATCGAAATTTGTGGATCGGTTACCGATTCTTTTGACTGCTTTTGGTAGAGGAAAGTAACCAAATATGGAATAGGTTCTTAATATGGAATACCTACATTTCTCTCAAGTGCAAAGTCACACACGCAATAAAAGTGATCTTCCGTCTCATTCTGCTCCCGTTCACGCATACAAGCCGTGGCAAGTCAGTCGAGGGAGTCCTGTCATCGATGAGAGAGTGTTTTGTTTTGTCGCTCCCACATAACTTTCTAAGGTATGTAAAAAATAATTATTTTTCGTCCAGAAAGTTCACATAGTATTGTTTTTATAGTTTTTAGAGACAGTTTAGATGTTCTTTTGTATGTTTTAGCGGTATTAGATGGTATTACTTTCTTAAATATAAAAATTTAAATGTCAGTTTGAAACCGTTGGAAAATCCAAATATGGACAGATCGCGGTATCTAATTATGAACTATTCCATAATTGGATACCATATCCATCAGCTGATTTGATGACATTGTTAATTTTTTTTTTTGTTTTATCAGAATGGCCGGCGTGAACTCAAAGCGAAAAGCATGGAATACGGAGCTTATGGCGGAAGCCATAAAATTAGTAAAGGAGAAAAAAATGGGTTATTTAAGAGCTGCAAAACATTTTAATGTGCCAAGATCTACCTTGTTTAGATTATGCCAGAAAAGTGAATTTTCTCCAGAAGAAGCCGCAGCTACTACACTCGGAAGGAAAACTGTCTTAGGGACAACCCTTGAAAATCTTTTAGTAGACTACATTTTGTCGATGGAGAGCAAATTTCATGGCTTGACGAGAAACGATGTTCGAAGAATGGCGTACATGTTAGCTAGACATAATAATAATAAAAAAAATAATAATAAATAATAATAATAGACATAATCAGTTGAAAAATCCATTTGGTGAGACTGGTATGGCTGGCAAAAAATGGCTTAAATTATTTCTAAAACGCCATAAGGATAAGCTATCAGTGAGAAGACCAACTGGCACGTCTTTTGCTAGAGCTTTTGGATTCAGCAAGGAAAAAGTAGACTCATTTTTTGATCTCCTCGAAGGCGTCTATGCTCAAGGAAACTATGGTCCAAGTCGTATATACAACGTAGATGAATCTGGGCTTACTGTAGTACAAAGCAAGATACCCCAAGTGATTGGGCATAGAGGAAAACGGCAGATAGCTTCACTTACCTCAGCGGAAAGGGGTTCATTAATGACGATTGTTGTTGCCATGAACGCCACTGGTCATTTTGTGCCTCCCTTTATTATATTCCCACGCAAGAATATGAGTGATCAGCTGATGAGAGGCTGTCCCCCAGGCTCTGTTGGCGTTGCACATCCATCCGGATGGATTCAAATGAACATATTCACTGAATGGTTCAAACATTTCATCAAACATACAAACCCTACTCCGGAATCGAAAGTATTACTTATCTTAGATGGTCATTTTTCTCACACTCGAAACATCGACGTGATAGAGCTTGCTAGGCAAAACAACGTAGAAATTGTCTCCTTACCTCCTCACACAACTCACAAGCTCCAGCCACTAGACAAAACGTTTATGGGACCACTAAAAACGTATTACAGTGAGGAAATACGCATGTGGATTAGAGATAATAATCGACCACTAAGCCCTTATGATGTTGTTGAGTTATTTGGCAGAGCGTATTTAAAAGTGCAAACTGGTGAGATTTCAACAAATGGATTTCGAGTAACTGGCTTATGGCCATTGAATAAAAATATATTCACCGAGGTCGACTATCTTGCTGCGCAGCAAGATGCAGTTAAAGATGGTAATACGGTCAACGTTCCATCAGGTCACCAACCTGAAGGACCATCGATGGCCAATTTAAGAACATCTGATAACTGTATGCCTTTAACGGAAGCATTCACACCCAGACAAGACATGAATATTGAACCTGTACCCTCAACTTCCGGACTTTCTCGCAGTGATTTAGGATTAGTGTCTCCATATGACATCAGTCCAGTACCAAAGAAGAAAATGAAATCTTCTAATAGAGGAAGAAAGGCATCTGTTGCAGCCGTCATTACGTCGTCACCGTACAAGAATGACCTTATAGACAAAAGCAAAAAAAAAGATGAAAAAGAAAATAAATTGGCAAAAAACAAGAATAAAAAACAGAATGAGAAGAAATCAAAACATATAAAATCTAAAGGGAAGTCTAAGCCTGAGTCAGATGCAGATGATGAGGAGGTGATGCTTGATACAGACAGTGAACCCGATGCTCTGATAGGTTATACAGCTCCAGACTCTGAAGATTCGGAGTGTATTTTCTGTGGCATGCTGTTTTCTAATGATACCCATGGGGAAACATGGGTCAAGTGCCTCATGTGTGGGCTCTGGGCACATTATGATTGCGCTGGACCAGAATTTGATACCTGGATTTGTGATTTTTGTAAATAATTTTGTTAATTTCTACATTATACCAAAGTTAAAAATTTTCAATGAGTCTCATATATGTAAGTTAAGGTTAATTTTTCATAGTATTTACAGTATTCCATATTTGGGGTACCTATTCCATATATAGGTACCTTTCTCGTTATTTAATTTTTTATAATTTATCATACCTTAAAGTAATGGATATAAGCTAAAATTGTTTTAAACTTAAGTGCAAATATATAATTATTAATAATTATCACAAAAAGTTTTTTATTTATAACACTTGTGCACTTATGCCTAAAAATCAAAATGGTATTCCATATATGGTTACTCTCCTCTACTGAGCAGTTACTTGGAGTTCCAAAAATAAATAGTGGATCGGCAGAAAATCAAGCAGCAGTTATCTTATCGACGTTAAATCAATGGGGTATTATTCATTACATTAAGGCGATGTGTTTTGACACGACTGCCGTTAATACGGGTAATTAATCAATGATGATATATTTAAAAGAAAATTTCATTTTCATCTTTCTAGTTGAATTGTTTTCATACATAAATTAAATTTTCGGCACGTCCTCATTATTTATAATTATTCATTTATTGAGATTTTAAATAAGTGTTACAATTATTCTTAAATACATAACTTAAAGTGTGATTATCTATTTTTACTCTACAGGAATCCATGAGGTACATGTAAAGAAATTGAAAAGGCCGTAGGAAGAGAATTAATTTGAAATCATTTTGAGGAGCGGCTTCGAAGTGTATTGGCCAGTATCATCCGGTCCAAATGTTCCAATATTTGGGAGATTTGAAAAATTTTGGGACACAGTCGATAAAACGAAGTATAAATCTGGTGTTGAAAATACTACTGTTACTAATATTGTTATGAATGATAAAAATGATTCATCTACATTTATTACACGATACTTACAGGTATTATTTGAATATAATTTTAAGGGTAGAGGAAAATTCTTGACTTTTTACGAATAATTTATTATTTTTGGTAGTTTCGCAGCCCCAAGATGACTATGAAGAATTATTGGAATTATCATTAATTTTTCTTGGAGAAATGCCTCGAGATCAAGATGGATGGCAAAGGCAATTCATTGCCTAAAAATATTTATTTTTAGAGATGAATTTGTCCTTTCTAAGAAAGAATTGGATGGTCTTCGACAACTCTGTATTTTTATATTTATAGTGTATGTAAAAGCTTGGTTTTCATCAACTTCTGCGACTTCTGCGGCTAATCACGCCTTAGAGTTCATGAAAAATTTAATTAAGTACAAGCAAATTAATCCTTTGATATCCTCGGTTACATGTGAAAAAATGACTTTGCATTTATGGTACTTATGTGATGAACTTGCCATTCTATCACTATTTGATGATACCGTACCATTAAACATAAAGAAGAATATTGTCGGAGCTGTTAAGACTCGCGAAGGTACAGATTCTAAAGCAAGAAGATTTATAATTGTTAAAAAAAAATTGGATTCAATTCTGCAAAAACATAAGTGACTTTGTTTCTAAGAGGTCAATGAAACTGTTTGAGCTCTTTGATCTGCCATATGATTTTTTTGATGAAAATATTGATTTATGGTCTACTGATGACAGTTGTAATGAAAATAAAAAATTTTTCGCACAATTAAAAGTCGTTAATGATGTGGCAGAGCGAGGTGCCGCATTAGTAAGTGAATATAACCAATGTTTAACAAAAAACGAAGAGCAATTTCAATTTTTATTGCAAGTTGTCAAAGAGCATCGAAAAAATTACCCAATTTGCAACAAAAACTTGTTTGAAAATTGAAATAAAATACCTATTTATAAATAATTGGACATTGTTTTTCTCTGATACTGAAACATATAATATATGTATAATGAAAATTTTGCTTTTTTCATTAATAGATATTTAACTAAGCGATAAATAATGTCCAATTTATTTTTTAAATGGAGACAAATATACTTAAACATAAATGAAAACTTGAAAAATATTTTCAAGTTTCTCAGTTGATAACAACTAAAATTCGTGTAAATTTTCTCAAAAATTATAAATTAAATTGAAATTTTTCGAATATCTAATCAAAAACTTTTAAAATCCGTACACATGAAAGTTTGACGATGAATATCTTTTGAACGGTTAATTTCATCGCCAAAACATAAGACACCATTTTTATATAGCAGTTAATTTTCAACAAAAATTTGTATTGCGCATTTTGTAAAAGTCATTTATTGTCGAGTTATAAAATTCATAAACAAAAATGAAATTTGTCTTAAAATAATCAAAATTAAATCCTTTATATCTTTCAAATGGTAAGGTTTACGGAAAAAATAAAGGAAACGTTTTTTGTAGAACATTAAATTTCCTAAAAAATTCTCTTGAAACATTTTTCTGTTCAATCGATAAATGATGAGGTATGAATTTTTTTCTATTGGACTGAGAAAAAAATACAAAACTGCGATGCGGAGGATATTCCTATTAAAATTAAGTACTCATGCTTGGTGAGAATTTTTTTAAGGTGTCTAGCAACCCATTTTTCCGTGTCACTTGTGAAAAAAAAATGATCGATATTTTTGACCCACCCTAATATATAATTATACTTAGGTTTGAATAAAACTTATGAAAAATCAAGTGGTTTAAAGAAAACCATATAATACCTTACAGATTTCTGTGACGAACATAGAATGAATCTCGGACTTCAAAGTAGGTGTGTTCAAAACGAGAATATCAGGTTATATTTGTTGTTAATTAATTTTATTTTTTAAATGTTAAGTAGGACCAATGAAGACCTTATCGGAATTCTAATTGTTTTTTGAAGATATAATACATGTTTTGAGAGATTTTTGAAGTAACTTATTTAAATATATCAAATATTTCAAAGAAATTATATTTTCTGAGAAGTCCTTAAAATTTTGTTCTGTATTTTTGAAAAGGAATTAATTTTTATAATTGTAAGATCAGAAACAAAATTTTGTCTCCTTCAAATATCTATTTATTAATTTTAATTGACAATTTATTTTTGTTGGGTTATTTATTCCATTTGATATTGTTTATTGAGTTTTGATTTTATACGTCTAATAAATATAAGCTGGGCTTATATTCATGAATCTGTGTACGTGAATTTTTCTAAATATGTCAAGTTCAAAGGAATTAACATTTCTTGTGATCTGAATATCCAAAAATATTCATTGATTTTTGAAAATTTTTTAGATATTCAGATCACAAGAAATGTTAATTCCCTTGAATTTGACATATTTAGAAAATCCACGTTCATAGATTCATTAATACATAATAACAGTTCCCACCCTCATAAAATAAAAATGTCTCCTTTTCATGCCTTTGTACATAGATTACTATCAACCCCTCTCTCAATAGAAAACTTTAACGAAGAAATTAAAGTTTTGAAGTCATTAGCGTCGAACAGTGGTTACAATATGAACGTAATCGATAAATTAATTTTTAAAAACAGCATAAGAGAACTCTAGCTTCTCTTTACTCTATTCTTCGGGACAAAGAAAAAAAAATTCCATAGCATAAACTCCATACCACAAATTAGTAACAAAATTTGCAATAGACTAAAACAGAATAATATTAATATTATTTGTACAAATAAGAAAAACTTAGGTTCACTCTTAGTCAATACCAAAGACTATCGTGAAACATGTGAAAAAAGCGGTATATACAAATTATATTGTAATGAATGTCCTGCATTTTACATAGGTCAGACAGGACGATCTATAAACATAAGGTTAGAAGAACATAAAAATAGTATATTACTTAATAAAATAACATCTGGTTTTTCAGAACATTGCATAAATAACAACAATTTCATGTATTTCAGTAGCTCTGAGCTTTTACATGTAGGTAATAAAAGCAGAAGAATGAACCTTTCAGAAAGTTTGGAAATTGGTTTAGCACATGGTAAGAAGCTACCAATAACAAATGAACAACTTCAATTTAATTGATCACCATTGCTCTCATCTGTAAAAGATTAGGACCGAACTAACACCATATTTTTACACTCCTCAAAATTGTACATTTGATCTACCCTACCATTATAAATAGGATTTGAAGTTTTGTTCTCTTCAGTTTTGAAAATGGGCTAAAAACCCGTAACATATATGTCAACAGACATCAAATAAACAGTGAAACTTAAACCAAGTTGTTTTTATTTACTTTATTAATTTAAAAATGGTTCATCAAGTCATATAATTCATCAATAATGTATTGCTTGTTCAAGGGAACAGAGTGCTATCGTTTCACCCAGATGTCTGTAATTTTCGAATTTTGAGCCAAGCTGGGCGGCCGACCGATCCGTTCGTGAACTCGCTTCCTTCGAACGGATAGAGCTAAAGCCTTCAAACTTTCTAGGTAGGTTAAAGGTCTGAATATATCGACTGTGTTCGTTGATAGGCACAATCCGTTCAATATTTTCGCATTTATTCACGTTTCTTTCAGATTCGATAGATCTGAAATTCGGCATTTAAAAGTAGAATAATAACGCATATATGTTCGTGCACTATTTTGTGGGAATCGTTTGATTAGAATTTTATATTAGTTAATATTTTTCAAACTACAATTTCGACTGATTTGAAATTTGGATTTTAGAAGGAGTATACTACGTTCCTGAAAATTTTCATGAGTATTGTACGAGTATAATTAGAAGATTCGAAACAAAAATAAAAATTTCGTGAGCCGAGCAGCGTTGAGCGCTAAAGAAATCACAGCAAGAGTCCAGCAAGTTCAGATGTGAATCAACGACATGAAAGCTAATTGAAAATTTCGTGAAGATCGTGTAATTAAAAGAAGAAAAAAAATGCGATTGGGTTTAAATTCAGCATTTAGATGCAAAATGTCGTGAGGAACGTGGGTGATACGAACAAGCGCTCAAAAGCTTCTGTCATTACTTTTCATCATCAATTATAAGTGTATCATCAACAATTATAAGTGTTTATTCTTATTCATACACAGATTTTGGACCATTTTTATTATTGAAGGATTCCTGACCTACCAACAAGTAACGCAATAGAACCATCAGATTTGAAGCCACAATCTCTGGCATATCGCTGCCTCGAGATTATGAATGTTTTTATAGTAGCATAGAAATAGAGTTACTAGATATCTTTATGTTAAAGACTTTTAGCTACATTGTAGAATCCGGAATTTTCCTGTAGGTAAAAGATGGATGCGTTCAGTTGGGAAATACTAGCTCATGCTCATATTCTCCAGACTTGGCTTGGGAAAAAGAATGAATAGAAATAGAGATTATTTTGAATAAAATATATTTTGTCATTTTTAAACTATATACGTGTAATTCTGACCAATATTTTGGGATCATACTTCTACAGCTGGTTAAAGAAATATGACATATTGAATAATGAAAAACTTTATATTCTTGATAAGTTACAAATATTTCAGAATACGTATCTATTATTTGGCCAACTCTATAGACAGGGTGACAAGAAAAACCTCGGACAAACATTTTTCATTCAACTAAATTTAAAAAAATAAATAATAACATAAACATTTGGTAATAATATATATAAGCGGTTTCGAAGTGGCTTCCCTTGGCGGCGATACATGGCTTCAGACGCTTCTTGAAATTTTCGGCAATGGGCCGCAGCTCTTCGGGCGTTAATCGGTTCCATTCACGGCGCAGGGATTGCTTCAGGGACTCTAAGCTTTTGTGGTGTTTAGCACACGCCCTGAGCTCCAAAATCGACCATACGCAGTAGTCCATTGGGTTGAGATCCGGAGAGTAGAGCGGCCATTCTGCAGATGTAATGAAACCCGGAAAATGGGTCTTACACCATTCTTGCGTCACTTTTGCTTTGTGAGCCGGAGCGAAGTCCTGTTGAAAGGTCCAATGCGTGTCGCCGAAGTGCTGTTGGACCCACGGAAGTACTACGGCCTCGAGAATGTCGCAGCGATTGATTTTGACCCCTTGATCCACGAAAACCAAAGGTGTTTTGTCGCTGGTGCAAATTCCGCCCCAGACCATGACGGATTGCGGATTTTGACGATGGCCGACGTACCGGGAGCTTTTGCGGAACTGACTCTGTCGTTTTGGTGGTTGTGGTATTGTTCTACGATGAAAAGCTTCTCGTCTGTGAAGAGAGTGCGCTCCCATTGCTGACCGGCGGCGAGACGAAAGGAGTTGACGACGCCTTTGGTTCGTTCGCGCTTGTTTTCATCCGTGAGAAGTTGAATTTTTTGGAGTTTGTATGGCTTGAGATTCAGCTTCTTTTTACATTAAACGGACGGATTCATGGTTAATACCGGTCTCACGGGCTATTTTCCTCATGGAGACCCTCGGATTGACTCGCTTCTTGACGATATTGCAATTGCTGGGCGTATTGACAGTGCGTTTTCTCCCACTTCCTGGACGACGACAATCATGGCCAAGCTCCTTGAAACGGCAAATTTCATGGAACATGGTTTGTCGAGGCACATTGACCAAACAAATAATTTCGCATTGATGCTTACTTTGACGAAACAGCTACTGAATTGCACTATGAACTGAAAATTCACATATTAGTACAAGAAAGGGTAGAAAATCTAAAATAAAAATTATTTGGCTTGTTACAGAACGCAGTAAAATTTGTCCGAAGTTTTTCTTGTCACCCTGTATATTGACAGCAGTGGACCAATAGGAAAAAAAATTTTAAAATGATTGCTTTCAAGTCGAAACACAGATTACGGATAACAGACTTCAAGGATTTGGGTTCAACTAGAAAAATAGGGGGATATATATCTCTGGGGTTCAACCTATTTTGTTTTTAAACACAAAGACAAATAGATCACGAGAATTCGGTTACTGGCTCTGACCAAAAACGTAGAGAGATTTCCTCTATAACTCTGGCTTTAAACCAAGGAAGTTTGATTATTTTCCTGGTAGATTTGGCTTAAGGGTAATGCTATTCAGTAGAGAAAGTCTGGTTTATGTTAGCGCTTTGTGTTATGATAGCGCTTTGCGTTCGGTGTTCGGTTTCTCCTTAAAGGGCGTGATGAGCATATTGACTTGTCAATGGTCTGGGGTGTTACTACAGTGAAAATTCTTTTCTCTCATTTTCCATTCATCAACTTCAATCCCAATCAGTTTGGGTGACACCAAACACAAGAATGCCGGTCTCTTCACCAGACCAGAATTGTTTGCTTCTCCTTTTGCAAGAGCAGCTGCTTTCTTCAAGAGCAGCTGCTTTCTTCAAGAGCAGCTGCTTTCTTCAAGAGCAGCTGCTTTCTTCAAGAGCAGCTGCTTTCTTATTTTCTTCAATGATATGGCGAGCTGGTACCCAAACTAGAATTTTCGGAATAAAAACTATCCCTTTTTCCTTTCAGCATTGGGCGATGAAGGCCAGCAGAAAGCAGGCCTTAAAGATTTCCTGCAATTGTGAGGTCAGAATATCTACACCCTTTTGTCTCAAAGCTGTGAAGATTCCATCTTATACAGTTGATTTATGAGGCTTAAAGCCAAGTCAATAGTTTGTTACCTGTTCGCCATCCGGGGTAGGCTTACGCTCACTGCCTCCACCGCAATAGTCTTCCTTGAAACCAGAGAAGTGTCTCCATATATTTTCTAGACTTCCGCAAGATCTTGAGTGAAATTATCCTCATCCTTTTTAATGCAATCATAGGGCGCAGTCGATGACGTATTCCTAGTTAGAATGTCCTAAGCCCGTAAGCCACCCACTGGTTATGTTATGTTGCTAACCTAAATATATTATTACATTAATAAGGAGTACGAGCTATGATAATAGAAATTTTTACAAATCGAGACAGTGTAACATACATCTATATAACAATACATTTGTATAGCATACATTTTGTATAACATACATTTGTATAACAATTCTATACTCAAACAAAGTCGACAAGGTTTTGTTGAACACAGAGGAAAATTGCAGACATGCGCACGTTTCAAACTAATTGGTTTTCTTCACTGCAATGTATGCTAGTGACTCCAAATCTGTCAAGTATCTATATTCGCTCGCTATACACAGAGACACTAAGGTATAAATAATACACTAGCGTCATCTAGAGCAAAATACATTTCTCTACTAGAATTAACTCGCAAAGGTATGTCTTGTATGTATTTTGCGTACTCTAGATAGCTCTAGTGTATTATTAATACCTTAGTGTCTCTGTGTATAGCGAATATATATATATATATATATATATATATATATATATATATATATATATATATATATATATATATATATACTTGACAGATTTGTAGTCACTAGCATACACTGCACTGATGAAAACCAATTAGTTTGAAACGTGCGCATGTCTGCAATTTGCTTCTGTGATCAACAAAACCTTGTCGAGTTTGTTTGAGTATAAAATTGTTATATAAATGTATATTACGTCTTATGTATATGTATATTACGTATTATGTCTTGATTTCTAGAACTTTCAGTTACCATAGCTCATACTCCTTCCTTATTAATGATTTTTGATACAGATCAGCCGAATAAATTTATTTGAATATATTATTAATTTCGATTTCATTCATGATAATAATCACTGTGTTAACTTAATAAACTCTTTATAGACTCTAGTGACAGTTTATATTCTTGTCCCAAAAGGTTATGGGCTCTCTCTCTATTTTCATGAGTGAATGAATAGTTTCGGAGTGAAAATAACAGTTACTAAGCGGAAGCAGGACCATTTGCGATGAATTGTACAAGAGCAAACAAAGCAGAAAACATGGGTGGCATGTATCGTTCCTCCATACAGAAGCTAAATACGGAAAATTACGGAATGTGGGGTAAGAAGATGAAATAACGTGGAAAAAGGCTGGGATCTTGTGTATAAAGAAAAACTCATATTTAAAGCAGATGAAGTAGTTAAAGAGAAGGCATGGTAATATAAAGATGATTTGGCAATGTTATCAATAGGTCTTCTCATCGAAGACAGTTAGTTCTTACATATACAAAATTGTAAAACTGCAAAGCAATATTGGGACAAACCCAAGGTTTACCATCACAAATGAACATATCCTGGTACTATATATTTATATAGAAAACTGTTCAATCTTCGTCTGCAAGAAGAGGACAGCGTTGAGGATCACATCAACGTTGAGGTACTTACCCTATTCAACAAACTAACTGCAGTAGGAGAGTACCTGACAAAAGGTGCTGTAGCGACCTTCCTCATCCGGAATTCTGCTCTGCTCTACTATCCGGCGTAGCACATAGAGAACACGACTAGTCATAGACAATACCTGAATGACCGTCCCTGCCAATCTACCTACCTTGAGGGTAACCCTGGACGCGGGACTATCCTTCTTTCCTCATATCTCTTATATCCGGTCGAAAATATCAAGCCTGAACATGAAGTTCAGGCGACTCTCTAAAGCAATAGGCGTCGACGGTAAAAATGCTATGCGCGTTTACTAAAATTCCGTCTTCCTACCCGTGGATCTATATGGATGTCCACAGGTGGAACTTGTACTACCCGGCCACCCAATTGGTGTTGGACTTGAGGGGGTAGTAGTTGACAGTCCGTATGCTGGACTAGGCGGGTATTTCGTTTATCTGTTCGCAGGCACTCATGTTCCGGATATTCTCATGAAATGTCTGAGGGTTTAGCGGGACTTGACAGTTCGACCGGCCTGGTCCTGAAACTGGATCTATTGTGAGACATTTCTGGGTTTGTCGATCTCGACGAAACGGTTTGTCCGTTGGTGCTTGACGCCAGGATCAATTTAAAGACTTCAGATGGCTTCGTTGATCTTGACGTACAGGCCGGATTGACGGTGCTCGTACCAGGATCAATTGAGACATCAATCTTGGAATTATCTTAGTTCATGAGACTGCGTTCGGATGGTTAGATAAGAGGCCCCTCCGGCGGATGAGTTGCATCCCAAACAACTCGGGTACTGACAATTCAGAGCCAGTAGAGGTTGGATAGTGCTTCACTTCTACCAATCAGACGGTTCTAGGTTTTCGAACTGAAGTTCAAACTGGAATCTGGTGGGTTCATCGCTTCGGAGGGGTTCTCACCACGCGAGATGATATGGCGTAACCCTTATCACACTTTCTGCCTCTGGAGACAACTAAATTGTCACTGGGAGACAGCTGGATAGTCACTGGGTGGAGACAGCTAAATAGTCACTGGGTGAAAGAGTTACGCTCACATCCCTATTCATTAACCGATAGAATTCACGTGACCGTTCCCGCCGACTCTCGAAAGTCCAACCTGCAGCCTTCCCGTGGCGAGAGTTGTCAACACTCGCAGGTAATAGCAGGCAGTGGCAAACTGAAAGGTGATATGGTTCCTACAACAAAAAAGGGTAGAACTTACATTACAGCAGACGTACCTACAGTACCAGTAGGAGGCGTCCCTCCGCGGGACCCTCAAGAGCGTCACCCAGCTACCGCGGAAAAAGCAACTCCCTTGTGAAAGCTCAGGCTCGAAAAATTGTCAGGGATACTGAGCAAAGAAAGGACACGAAGACATCCCCTTCAGTGACGAGGACACTGAGAACGCCTAGCAGGTCAACAGACTCCGCTGAGTCTGTTGACCTGCCCGCTGGCTTAAACGAAGTAAACGAAGCAAACAGGGCAATCATCCTGCAGTATGACGACACAAAAATCCGTCAGGAGATGGGGGAATGAGTGCTAGACCCAATTAACAAGGTCAGCAAAGCAGCAACAACCTTCATTCTCCGGCAGTTCGCCAGAATGGAGAAGGTTCTCATAGAGACCAAAATGCAGGTGGCATTTCTCGAAGACCGCCTACAAGAGCAGGCCTACTTGGAGAAGAAGCTGGAGGCAGCCAGTTCTCAAACAAGCAGGGAACCAACCTGGGCAAAACATAGCTACCTCAGCGTAGCTAAGGCTAGTCCAGCGACCAACACTCCATACGGGCCCAACAGGCCCAGCAAAAACGTATTTTTCGTCAAACCCAAACCGCGTCAGACGATACTAAAAAAGAAATGTGCGAAGCTATTCGCCCACAGCCCGTATAAAAAATTCGCTAAAACTAAATTCCGTTACCGTTCTTGTGAACGTGGCATGGGAAAAAGGTGCGACCATAATTAAGGAAGCGTTGAAAGGAACTGAACTTTCGTGTACCGTCCCTAAAAAGGTACTATTGAGGATAATTCTACATGAAGTCCTAATCGAAACTTTCGAGGACGGCAACATCATAGACGAACTCGTCTCAAAAAATATCAACTCCGATACAAATATACCGGAAATAAAACAAAATACGAAAATCGTATTTAAATACCCGCCGAATGGTTCAAAGACGAAAGTTGTAGTCAACGCTCCATCTGTACTCATAACCGCCATCTTAGCTAACAAAAGGGCCTATATAGAAATGACATCATACAAAGCGTAGGAGCATTTCAGCGTTGTAAGATGCTACAACTGCCACTCGTTCGGCCACCCATCAGAAGCGTGTAAAGCCGAACAAATTTGTAGCCATTTTGCGGGAAAGGGGCACTCGTTCAGGGAGTACCAAAAAATGAAAGAAGTCCCGACTTGCATAAATTGCAAGAATCGGAAATCAAAAGACACTGCGCACCCAGTTACCACTGCCCGACTTATCTTACTCAGGTGGACAAATATAGGGCGAAAATCGATTCCTCACGCTTTCAGCCTGAGGATCATACAATTAAATGCTCAGAGATCAGCAGTAGTCGCATCCGAAATCTGTAGAATTGCAAGTGCAGAAAGAATTGATATAATGGCGATCTAAGAACCTTACCACTTTTTTGGTTAGGTCAAAGGACTGGGCCTCTCAGTTAGACTCATCTATACTGTGAAAAAGCCCATGTCCATCTTTACAATTTTCAACTCTTCGTTAAATGTAGCACAGTTGACGCATCTGTCGAGCACACATGTCTCAGTTAAAAGCATTTCCCACTATGGGTACACAATCTAGCAAGTAAATGTCTATTGCCAATTTAGTCAACCTGTTGACACTTACCATATTATCATAACTACGGACTCTAATTCTAAGTCTCCTTTATGGTTCTCAAAAGAAATAGACCGCCGAGTAGCTCTAGTCGAAGACTTCATCTTTCGATATGGTCTGAACATTATGAACAGATCTGACTTCCCAGGTACTTTCTTCTCGTCCAATGGAGAATCGAATATTGACTTAACTCTCACGACACAAAGCACCGCAGACTATGTCTCAAACTGGGCTGTCAAAGAAATCTGTTCAACCAGCGATCACAGGCCCATCTATTTCGAAATAGGAAGCCAGTCGAATCTGGCTCTATACGCGATTGATCCGCCCCAATCCAGATTCCCCCTTAGGAACGCGGATTGGGAACTGTTTGACTTCGAACTGGAAACTCGCCCTAACCATATTTCACTGCAGTGCAATAATATTGAAGTGCTGAACTTACTAGTCGATAACATCACAAAATGTTATCATAGAAGCCGCTAACCTATCATTACAGTCCTCATCCCAAACAACGTACAGGATGGGATGGTAGACAAGAAGACTCTCGTCTCTCAAAACCAGTCTCAATCTTAAGAAAAAGAAGAGACTGTGACAAGCGCGCAAAAGGAACAACCAAAACCAAGCGGAATTATTAATTTCTGAAGTGAGAGCTGCCAGGAATTCATATACCTCTTCCATAAGGAAGGCCAAACTAGACAATTGGAAAAAATTCGTCGAGTCCAGAAGCTAGTAGATCGCCATGGTCGACCGCTTATAAGGTCATAACGGAGCGATTATCGGCTCCTACAGTGCTATCGTATATGAAGAAGGCGTACGGAGAATACACGAAAACGTGAAAAGACACAGTAGAAGTACCGATCAACCGTCTTATCCCACACGACGACACGACTGGCGATAATCCAGCTCAATCATCAGTACGAGGAGAAAATTGTAGAGTACAGCTAGAGGAGACTTCCTCTCCCTTACCATTTGACATGAGCTTGAGAATGCAATCAAATCTATGCACAAAAACTGCGCTCCAGGCCCAGATGGCCTGCCAGGTTCCATAATACAGAGGGCTGGATTAACAACCCAGACCTGCTACTTCATCTGTATAACTCATGCCTCACACTAGCTATGTTTCCAAATGCATGGAAAAGAGGAAGGATCTGTCTTCTCCTCGAAAATGAAAACAAGCCGCTTGATGAATTGAAGTCATACCGACCGGTATGCCTACTAAACGAAATGGGCAAGCTACTAGAGCGCCTCTTCCTGGCTCGAGTCGCTTCAGTACGGCTTCCGGTCCGGGAAATCTACTGAAGATGTGTCAACTAGGTCATCGACTTCATGCGTAACACAGAAAAGCCCTATGTGGCTGGTCTGTTTGCTGACATCGATGGAGCGTTTGACTATATGTGGTAGCCATCTGTACTGCGCGGATTCAGATCGGCCTTATCAGGCTCCCCACATTTCAAACGTCTATGCTCGTACCTATCGGACAGAGCCGTCTCCTTCTCACAAGGTGGCTTTCAATACAATCGAAACGTGGATAGGGGCTACCCCCAAGGATCGATCTTAGGTCTGTTTCTATGGGATCTGCTCCTAGACAAGTTTCTTGCTGATCTCCCCACACAGTGGGGAATCAACTTGGCATACGTTGATGACATGGCTATTTTAGTCAGTGCCACCAGCCTCAAAGTTTAGAAAGGTTAGAAGACGCCCTCCAAAAACTAATAAGCAAGATGCAAGAAGAAATGTCGATATCAATAGAGAAAACCCATGCGGTTTTACTGAAAGGAAAACTGAATGCCAATCGTCCCCCGCTCGTACGACTGCTGGAGGGCACACTAAAATGGGCTCCTGAGACCACATTTCTTGGTGTATTGCTAGATGCTGGTCTCACATTCTTGCCACACATCCGATACATTCGAACAAAGGTAGATAGTCTTAATATGAAATTTGTCAGGCTGAACAAGACTCTTGGGGAAAATAGTAGATATACAATGCGAATTTATTATAAAGCCATATTCCTTCCTGTAGTACTTTACTGCTCGTCAGTATGGCTACACAGGAAGGTGAATTGCATTTTCGCTCGTCACCTGACGGCGTGTCACAGGTCAATTCTACTACTGATGACCAAAGCGTGCAGAACTGTATCAACTCGGTCTCTTGAAGTGCTAGCGGGGTGTATGCCGCTTAATCTGATGACAGAATACGTTTCTGCCGAATACCATTTTAGGCCATCTCTCCCCTATTTCTATGGGAACAGAACATTCTGTCTAGTTAGCAAAAACAGTACAGACTTCAACAGCGAAATTTCAATATAAGTGTGAAATATGGGACATGCTCATGAGCTTATAGCCACGACATCCACATATCGTGAAGTGTCCGCCATAGCTGTGTCAATTCTGGGTCGCATTTACGAAGAGAGAAATCACAGAATTCGTCAGAAACCGCCTCAAAATCAGTTCTCTCTGAACTTGCTGGATATAAACTAGTTATTCAATGCAGAAAATGTAATTTGTATTTCACAAACGCCTCAAATTCGCCAAAATAATAAATAAATATTAAAAATAATATGAATAAATCATAAACAAAAATAACTATAAATTAAAGTCAATAATCATAATAGAAATAGAAGTAGAATATAGTCTTATAATATAAACTCTGCTGGCCTCAAAATCGCATAACTGGGCATATCTTAATTAATAAAAATAATTGAAATTTATTTGTATTCACCATATATACTAACATGTAATTGCCATCAAGTGACCTTCTGAGCGTGACTGTCACCCCCATGGCATTATAGCTTGACACGCTGGGGGCGCTTGCCTTGATTAGGACCCTAGTTTCATCCCGGTGAAATGGAGGGTTAAGTCTTGATACCTAAAGTAATACCATTTGTGCCATTCACTGGACCCGTGTGGTAGAAGATCGACCGAATGGGGCCCTAGAGGATGGATAGTGCTTCACTGCTATCAGTCACACGGTTGTAGGTTTTCAAACTGAAGCCCAAACTAGAAGCTGGTGGGTTCAGCTGTTCGGACTGGTTCTCGCCATGCGCGATGATAAGGCGCTCACACAACTAATAGTCACTTGGTGAAAGAGCTAAACTCACATACCAATACATTAACTGGTAGAATTCACGTGACCGTCCCCGCCCCGCCCCAGTCACGGTGTAGGTTCTCGGACTGAAGTCGAAACTGGAAGCTTTTGTGAGTTGAACTCTTCGGAGTGGTTCTCGCTAATGTGCGATGATAAGGCGTAACCCTTATCACACTTTCTGCTTTCTGGGCAGATTGTGGAGATTGCTGAGTAATCTCCGGGTGAAAGAGTCATGCTCACATGCCAGTAACCTAATCGGTAGAATTCACGCTGGCCGTCCCCGCCCGGTTCAAGTAGGGCAAAGCAAACAGCGTTCGACGACCGTTCCGACGTGGATTATATGGGCACTGGCATCACAGGCAGACATGCGGACCACGCCTGTCTGAAGAGTTCAGGTGCGCATGATCAAAACGAAACGCCGCGTCCCGAATTAAGAGGTAGAAGCTTCCTCACAACATCTCATTCACCCGAGAGCTTCACTACGTTACTTCTCACCAGTTTGCCAGAAACCTACTACTCGCTGATAACTTCTCTATGAGACTAGAAAAATGAAAATTTCACTTTAGAAGCAGTGAAAAGTCGAATTATTGACGAATAAAGTCGAAGAAAAGAAAATCGGGTATCAGAGAACAGTTTTAAAAACAGTACAATCTAAAGGGAAGTATCACTTAAAATTAAAAGATGTAGCATGTTTTTTCTGCAAGAAACTAGGACACCAGAAAGAATGTTTCACTTTCAAGAACTGGAAAGACAATCAGAAGAACAGAGAAAAAGAACAGGCCAGCATAGCAACTGAAGAATTGCTTCTAAGTAAGTATTGCAAGGGTTCTGTGCAGACTACAAATAGGTGGTATGTAGATTCAGGTGCCAGAAGTTGCATAACTGATTCAAAAGAAATGTTCCATTATCCGGATGAAACACAAAAAGGATGCATAAAGCTGGCAGAAGAAGATAATATTTGTGAGGTGGAAGGCAAAGGATCGGTATTTATTAAATGCTGTGACCAAGTGAGAAAAATACTTCTGAAAGACGTTCTATATGCACCATCTCCCAAATCTAGCATATTATTAGTGAAGAAACTTGCTGTAAATGGTTATAAATAGTGAAGCCTAAAGTGAATGGGGTGTTGTGAAGGAGCTTCTACCTCTTAATTCGGTCTGAGCTTGCGCACCTGAACTCTTCTGATAGACGTGGTGCACATGTCTGCCAGTGACCTTGGGTTTCACGTCAGAACGGTCATTGAACACTGTGTGCTTTGCCCTACTTGAACCTGGCGGGGACGGTCAGTCAGGTATGGCTAAGACTAGTCGTGTCCTCTGTATGCTACGCCGGAAAGTAGACCAGAGCATAATTCCGGATGAGGAAGGACGCTAAACATTCTCCGTCCAGTGAGCATCAGTAAAGTCACGGAATAGGGCGTTGAAATGTGGCAGAAAACAGTCCGCCGCTGGGATGGTCGCAGTGCCATCTCCAACGGGGATACTGTGGAACGAAAGGAAGGCCACCACGAAAATATTGGATGCCTCCAATGAAAGGGTGGTTCGCTTTTGAAGCAAATCCTCCATCACGTCGGGGTCACCAATGAAACTCTGAAGTGAATGACGTGTTGTGAGGGAGCTTCAACCTCTTAATTCGAAAGGGGGCGTTTCGTTCTGAGCATGTGTACCTGAACTCTTCAGATAGGTGCGCATGTCTGTCGGTGATGCCAGTGATCTTGTTTTCTACGTCGGAGCGGTCATTAAACACTGTGTGCTTTGACCTTCTCGAACCCTGCAGGGACGGTCAGTCAGATATTGCTAAGACTAGTCGTGTCTTCTATATGCTACGCCGGGAAGTAGAGCAGAGCTTAGTTCTGGATGAGGAAGGTCGCTTCAGGAGTAATTTAGCTAGACCATATACAGGCAACAGACAGAAGGATCTATACAGTTTGGACAAAATAACTGAAGGAGTAAAAGTAGCCATAGACTCGGAGAAGCATGCCGAAAACTCCTACCACATCTGGCACAGGCGTTTCGGTCACAGAGTCATCAATACAATGAAGGATTTAGTGAAGAAATATCTTGTTTCAGGAATAAGGATTCGGGACTGTGAAATAGGAAGCATTTATGAATGCTGCCCAGAAGGAAAAATGGCAAGATATCCATTTCCGAAAGAAAGCGAAAGAAAGACTCAAGCTATAGTCGATCTTATACACACAGACGTTTGTAGGCCCATGCAGGGAGAATCACCTGCTGCAAAAAGGTATGTGACGACAATTATTGATGATTATACGAAATTTCCTTTTTTTATTTTTTAAATATAAAAGCGTGGCCAGAAAGTTTTTGAGAGAATTCATTGAAGAAATGAAAACTTAGCACAAAAAAGTTCCAAAATGCATAAGATCAGATCGAGGACGGGAATATGTAAATTCAGAACTAGTTAATTACATAAAGAGCCAACGAAAAAAATTCAGTACACAGCTCCCTATTCACCACAACAAAACGACGTTGCTGAAAGAAAATATAGATATTTAATAGAAATGGCAAGATGCATGTTATTGGACGCTAAGTGAGAAAAAAAATTTTGGGCAGAGACAGTAAATAAAGCACATTTTTTGTAAAATAGATTGCCCACCAGAACGCGGGAAAAGCCACCTTTTGAAATATGGAATTCAAAATAACCAGAAGTTAGTAACTTCCAAATATATGGCTGCGAGGTTTATGTTCATGTACTAGGCAAGAACTTGATGCTAAAACTGAAAAATGCATATTTTCAGGATATTCAAAACAGTGGAAAGCATACAAACTTTTGAATAAGGCAACGAAAAATTAAAATCAGTTGAGACGTTATATTTCTTGATAAGTATAATTACATTGGTAAAGAAATAGACAATAATCTTCTTGAAATTGATTTCAGAAAATGGTGTCAAAGAAGCAACAACGAAAAGCAGATCAAGTGGTGAACCAGTACAGGATCAGATTCAGACACAACCAGAATGCAGACAATCAGCAAGAAAAAATCGAGATGTACCTCCAAGTCGTTATCTTAATGCGTGGAGTTTAGCTGCAGAAATAGAAGAAGATCAGGAACCAGAAAAGAGGCACTTAACAGACCAGATAAAGAAGAAAGGATAAAGGCCATGGATGAGGAGTTATGCCCTCTGAAATATAATAAAATATATGCACCACTGTTGAGGGCCCAGAAGAAGCCAACATAGTTGGCTGCAAATGGGTATATAAAAACAAAAGAAACTCAAGAGGAGAAGCTGAACGATACAAGGCAAGACTCGTAGCTCGTTTCTCTCAAAAGTTTGGCACAGACTATAATGAAATTTTTGCACCAGTTGTTCGACAGACAACATTTAAAGTCCTTCTTACAGTTGCAGAAAAAAATAATCTAACCATCAAACACTCTGATTCGAAATCAGCATTTTTGAATGGGGATTTCCAAGAAGAAATCTTCATGCAGCGACCAGTAGCATATGCAGTAGCAGGTAAAGAAAATTACGTTTGCAAGCTTAAGAAGGGGATATACGGATTGAAGCAAGTTGTAACATATGGTGTGAAAAATTTGAGCATGTTTTAAAAAATCATGATTTTAACCAAAGTAAAAAAGATCAGCCAATGTTTATATACCAAGAAAATTGACGATCATATAATGCACCTTATAATACAGGTTGACGATTTTTTGATTGCAGCAAAAAAGGAAGAAACTATTAACAAAGTTGCTGGTTACTTGATGTCAATTTTTGAGTTAATTCATCTGAAATTGATAAGGAAATACTTGGGAATAAAGATCAGAAAAACTTGCAAGATGCGAAATTATCGAACATTCCCCTGACTAAAGGTCACCAAAAAACCAGGAAAGAAACTCCATTGATGCAGAATAGCGAAAAATACCAACAATCAATTGAAGCATTGTTATATTTGGCTGTCCAGATATTGTTGTTGTAGATTAATATGGTTGGCAGTTTAATTGCAACAACTAACACTCTGTTTGTAATAAAACAACACTTGGTTTAGCTATGAACTGTATAATAGAAAAGATACTTACAACCTGCTTGTTACACCGACCGAACTAAAAGAGACAGTGTTTACTGAGTCGTTCATAGACATTAACTCTTGATCATAGAAAAAACATATTATACATAGAGTGAGGTATTCTTCTTAAACTTTTGGTATATATTCACAATACCCCCACTTAACAAAAGTTTACATAAAAACAATAAATCAGTCTTCGCAGAGACCTAAATATTTCACAAACTTTGAATTTTTCACATTTTGCAATGGCTTCGTTAATGTATCCGCAACCATCTCATCGGTAGGCATATAGATCAAATCGATTTTGTTTTCATGTACTGCATCTCTTAAAAAATTGTACCGAATGTCTATATGTTTCGTTCTATCATGGAAAACTCTATTCGTCTCTAATTTCTGGGCACTCTGATTGTCGTTGTATATGTTTATACAATTCAGTGTTCCTGTCAGCTCACATAAGACATTATTCAAATAAATGGCTTCTTTTGCTGCTTCACATAGGGCCATGTACTCAGCTTCTGTTGAGGATAATGCAACAGTCTTCTGCTTGCAGCTCTTCCAGGAAATGGATGCTCCTGAAAACTTGAAGACATATCCGGAAAATGATTTACGATCTCCGCTGTCCGAACCCCACTCAGCATCTGCAAATCCAACTAAATCATATTGATCTTTCTGGAATTTCATATACACATGTTTAGTTCCTTTTAGATATCTCAGAACACGCTTAGCACATTGCCAATGAAGTTTAGTGTAACATGAATTATATTGACTTAAAAGACTAAAGCATGTGAGAGATCTGGTCGAGTCATAACAGTCAAATACATCAAACTCCCAATCAATTCTTGATATGGAATTTTTGGGTCACATGTCTCATTATCCAAATCACATAGAAATATATTACTGTCTAGAGGAGTACAAACAGCTTTACAGTCTGACATTCCGAATCTTTTCAATAAATTATCAATGTACTCTTCTTGATCAATAGCTATACAATTATTTGTTCTGTTAATTCTAATTCCTAAGCATTGCTTTG
The DNA here is from genome assembly GCA_034642435.1 of Megalocaria dilatata. Classification (NCBI taxonomy): domain Eukaryota; kingdom Metazoa; phylum Arthropoda; class Insecta; order Coleoptera; family Coccinellidae; genus Megalocaria; species Megalocaria dilatata. Next base: position 102,489,548 of record CM067854.1, on the reverse strand, counting down.
CTTCACCTAGATTTTTTACTTTAAATTGCGTATTAAGTTTTTCATTGATAAAATCAGTTACTTTCTGGTCAGCTGAGAGGACAAGAAAATCATCTACATAAAGGGCTATTATGGATAATTTATCCCTATTCTGTTTGATATATAAGCATGGTTCAAATTTCCACTTTCTATAACCCATCTCTAATAAAAAGTTGTCTACTCTCTCATTCCACGCCCGACTAGCTTGTTTTAAACCATATATAGCTTTCTTCAGTTTTAAAACCATATGAGGGTTTTGTTTTGATACAAAACCTTCATGCTGTTCCATAAAAACATTTTCTTTGAGAAAACCATTTAAAAAGGCGGTTTTCACATCTAAATGTACAATTTTTAAGTTTAATCTAACTGCTAATCCTAGTAAAAGTCTGAATGTTGAGTGTCTCACAACTTGCGCAAAGGTTTCACTATAGTCAATGCCCTTTTTCTGGGTATAACCTTTGGCTACAAGCCTTGCTCTGTACTTGTCTTTATTTTCACTATCAGTTTTCACTTTAAACACCCACTTGCACTACTGTACTGCCTTCTGGAGGATTCACTAGCTCCCATGTGTCGTTCTCGTTGAAAGACTAGATCTCTTCCATCATCGCCTCTACCCATTTGTTTCTATTTGGTCCCGAGAGTGCTTAATTCACCGTCTGTGAGAATCCTACTAAATCTGAAGCCTCTCCATCATCCAATACACCATTGAAATAGGTTACGAAATCTTCAAACTCTTTTTTCTTCGGTTCTCGTTGAGATCTTCTTAGCCCCACTTCTACTTGAGGATCTGGTGGTCCACCAGGAACGTAGTCAGAATCAGATGAATCTAGATCACATGGTAATGTAACATCTGGTTGAGAGGAAAAGTATTCAGGTTCCTCCCGCACTGAAGCAGTATTATCTTCTGGAATGTCTTCCTCCTGGGGTTCCTCTGTGATCTTCTGATTTAATTCGATAATAGTAACATCTCGGCTGATGATAATCTTCTTATTGATTGGATTGAAACATCTATAATCCTTAGTTGTCTCATCGTACCCCACCAATAAATGCTTCACTGACTTTTGGTCCCATTTCTTCCTATTTACTTTAGGGGCATGAACCATGGTTATGCTTCCATACAACCTCAGATGGCTGAGGTTTGGTTTTCTTCCTGTCCACATTTCGTAGGGTGTTTTCGTTATCTTCGCACAAGCTGAGCGATTCTTCAGGTAACAGGCGGTATTGCAGGCTTCGGCCCTTAATGACTTACTTAAATCATTCTCGAATAAAAGACATCTGGCCTTTTCAACAAGAGTCCTGTTGAACCTTTCGGCCATTCCATTCTGCTCAGAAATGTGACTATTTGAAGTTTGATGGATGATGCCATTATTTCTCAAATAACTACTAAATTCGTTATTACAATATTCTGTTCCGTTATCACTTCTTAGCACCTTGATTCTCGCGTTCTGCTGATTTTCTACCAGGTTTTTGAAGGTTTTGAATTTATCGAATACTTCACTCTTAATCTTCAAGAAGTAAACGAAGCACATCCTAGTATAATCGTCAATGAAGGTGACGAAATACTTTGCCCCTCCTAATGAAGTGTTTTCCATGGGACCGCATACATCACTGTGGACAATTTCTAGGACATGTCTAGCTCGAGTTCCTTCTTTTGAAAAAGGTAACCTAGTCTGTTTCTCTTTGCAACACACTTCACAGTTGTCGATCCTACTGTGACTTCTGCAGTCGACTCCATTTGCTATTGTGGCTGTCATCTGAAGATAATTATTATTAATGTGGCCTAGTCTTCTATGCCAAGTTTCAAAGCTTGCTGCCTGAAAACAAACAGAATGAGTATCCCAAGTATTCAATTTATATACGTTATTTTTGAGACTGGCTGTCGCAACAAGAATTTTATCTTCTTCTTCTTCTTCCTCGTTTGTTAGGCTCATAGCCTGTTTTCTCCAACTCAATCATTCATCTCGTTAGATGTTGAGATCCAGGATTCACGCCACCTTTTAGGTGGTCGACCTATAGGCCTCCTGGTTTCCGGAATACCATACCGTGCGATTCTCGCTATTCTATCATGAGCCATTCTTCCCACATGTTCGTTCCAAGCTCTTCTACGTGTCCGTCCCCATCTCACTATGTCGCTCACTCCATGTTCCCCGCGTATTGTCGAATTACGAATACGATCTCTCAGAATTTTTAGACGGTTATAAATTCTACAATCATTCTCGTCAAATTGCACTTTATTTCCATTCTTGATCAATTGGGACACAGATAAGAGATTTGTAGTCAAACTGGGGACATACTGTACTCCCTTTAACAATATGTCATGTTTCTTATCTATCTTTGTTTGAATTCCCACATCTCCAGCACATTCAACTGCTATTTTGGCATTACTTGCTACTGTTATTTCCTTCAAATCCGGATTCCTGGAGTTAATGATCCATTGTTTATTAGATGTCAAATGAACGCTCGCTCCGCTGTCAACATACCAATCTGTGACATTAAAGTCACCTGTAGTGAACACAGCACTGAAACCTCCATCGAACCTATTTGGAAATTTTGACACATAATGTCCATTCTTTTTGCATTTGTAGCGAATAATATTACTGAGATCCTTTTTATTCGAATTTGACTGGTGTGAAATTTCACGAGTAGAATTGTTAATTCCATTAAATCTCTCATTGTTGTGCTTTCTACCTACGCTCTCTTTCGGCTGCTTACGGTAACCATAACCAAACTTTCTGTTTACAGCGAAGGCTCCATTATTGCCTTTAGTTTCGCCATCTGTCTGCATGTCAAGGAGTTTCGTCTTGATGAAATCTTTAGTTATTTCCATGCTGAATTTTCAATTGCCATAATCATAGGGGAAAATTTCTCAGGAAGACCAGCTAACAATAAAGATCCTGTCCATATTTCATCAATGACGAATCCCGTTCTTCTTAACTTCTGGGATGTTTCTACGATTTGGTTGATATAAGACTCCATACTTGCGTGATTTTCCAATCTAGCAGATATTAGCGTACGTAAAAGTCCTATTTTACGCATGAATCCGCTGTCATCATATAGTTTCCTCAGGCGAGTCCATACTTCTTCGGCTGTCTTGGAATCTTTCACATGTGGAAACAATGATCGGTCGATTGTAAGAATCAATTTTGCTTTTGCATTGGTTATCTTCGAAGTATCTTTCTCGCTGCCATCGATGCATTTGTCCAAGCCTTCAATCACAAACACATTCTCGACTGCGAAAGCCCATTCGTCATAGTTCTCACGTCCTAAAAGCTTCGGTACGCTCATTAGGTAAGTGGCGGCCATCTTGCTTTTTGTGAGAAAACCAGATACACCACTATTATCACAAACAACTGAGTTTTTTAATAAGTTATTGCACTGTGTATGCGACCTGGCCCCATAACCTGTTGTAGATTAATATCGTTGGAAATTAAACTTATTTGCAACAACTAACACTCTGTTTGTAATAAAACGACACTTGGTTTAACGATGAACTGTATAATAGAAAAAGATACTTACAACCTGCTTGTTACACAGACCGAACTAAAAGAGACAGAGTTCACTGAGTCGTTTATAGACCTTAACTCTTGATCATAGAAAAAACATATTATACATAGCGTGAGGTATTCTTCTTAAACTTTTGGTATATATTCACAATAATTGCAGCAAGTGTATCCATCATGAGCCAATCTAACAGATGTCCTACAGAAGTCGACTGGAATGAGGTGAAAAGAATATCACTCGATCATGGTCATCTCCAATATACAGGCTGTCCGAAGTTAATTGATAAATGGGTAGCATTTCACTCGGATATTTCTCGATATTCTCTGATGTAACATCCTGAAGTTCTTATGATTATCGAAATTCTCAAAAAATAGATAGTTCTAGAAATACTTCGAAAGATTTTTTCACCCCTGATCCTACTTGTCATAATTCCTCAGACTGCGTCGGGTATCCAAATTTAAGTTCAAGTTGCCAAGATTTTCAAACGGCCATTTCGGTTCGATTCATAATTTTTATTTCAACATAACTGGAAAAATGAAAAATGTATTCTAAAGCACCAAATGATTTCTATTGAGTGTTATTACAAACGGAAAACATAATTAAGTTATTACAGATATTCAGAATATTCTCAAAATCATAACATAGGTGTGAGAATATCGTTAATACAAATTGATATGTTTTTCTGATTACGCATCACATTTGCATCATACAGTCGAAAAGTAAAAAAACCAGGATTACTTATATCTTATTTAACCGATATTGATTTCAGATACTACTCTGTCAAGAAAGTACCGGGAATTTTCTATTGTCCACTGAATTAATATGATGTGATATCCCACATATACGAAATTCTCCAATACTTGCGATAGCATTGAGCCTAGTTAATTAACCATTAGCACAACTAAAAAAATGAAAGGGTCATATCATTGATGCAAATATATAATCACAACTTACTCTAGTGTCAAACTTATTCACAAAGCCGAAAAAAAGATCGAACAGAGACAAGTACACGACTTGTCTAATATTCTTGATATATTTCCACCAAATCAAATAATCAACCATTAATCAGGTTTAAACTACACGTTTGTTATTAAAATATATAGGCCAGAGTAAAAGGATTTTCCTTTCAAAAGCCGTTCGTGCGTGCCTCGAAAGCGAATTTCGAAGTTTAACATTAACTGGTCTGGAGATTAGAATAAGCAAATTAATTCAGGGGCATTGAACCTCGCGTTAAATTTGCTATTGTCCACTGAGTTAACCCTTGTATCATTACAGCTCTTTAATAAATTCTGATTCTTGTTGGTTTACAACAGAATACCCAATCATTTTCAAATGCAACCGAAATCCTAGAAAATACAAACACAACATATAAACATAATCTAAATAACCTTGAGTTAATTCACCAAAACGTCAGATCCATTGGTGGTGGTGGTGCAGGAAGACTTGAGGTTCTTCTCTCAGAACATAAGGCAGACTTACTAGGGGTGACTGAGCACTGGAAGAGTGAAGAAGAACTAAACATTCATTAATAAGGAGTATGAGCTATAGTAATAGAAAGGTCTAAAATTTGAGACAGTGTATCATACATCTGTATAACAATTCTATACTCAAACAAACTCGACAAGGTTTTGTAGATCACATAGGCAAATTGCAGACATGCGCACGTTTCAAACTGATTGGTTTTGTCAGTGCAATGTATGCAAGTGACCCCAAATCTGTCAAGTATCTACTACTCTGTCAAGAAAGTACCGGGAATTTTCAATTAAAACAACATTTACATTTAATCGTCAAAATTTATTGGGTCGCCTTCAAAATAGGCTCCATTTGCTCCAATACATCTATGCCAACGGTACTTCCAATTATCGAAACATTTTTTATAGGCGCTTTCCGGGATGGACTTTAGCTCTCGCGCCGAATTTTGTTTTATGGCTTCAATCGACTCAAAACGGGTGCCACGAACGGGCAATTTTAGTTTTGGGAAGAGGAAAAAGTCGCAGGGAGCCAAATCCGGCGAATACGGTGGTTGCTGAAGCACGTTTGTTGAGTTTTTGGCGAGAAAGTCAGTCACAATCGTAGCTCGGTGAGAAGGCGCGTTATCGTCATGCAAAATCCATGAGTTGTTCGCCCACAAATTTGGCCGCTTCTTACGGATACGCTCACGCAAACGTTTCATAACGCCTAGGTAATACTCCTTGTTTACCGCCTGACCCTCTGGAACGAATTCGTAATGCACCACGCCACGGATATCGAAGAAAACAATGAGCATCACCTTCATTTTCGAACGGCTTTGACGTGGTTTTTTCGGTTTCGGCTCATTTTTTGCCACCCATTCCGATGATTGCTGGCTTGTTTGCATATCGTACTCGTAGACCCAGGTCTCATCACCAGTTATAATGCGTTCCATGAATGTAGAATCGGAAATACAGCGATCCAGCATGTCTGAAGCAACCTGTTCGCGATGACGTTTTTGAAGAAAATTCAGGTCTTTCGGTACGAGTCGTGCGGCCACCTTTCTCATGCCCAAAATATCAATCAAAATAGTACGTGCGGACTCGTGGGATATCTTAAGATCATGTGCTATCTCTCTCAAGCTGGTACGACGGTTTTCCAGCACCCTTTCCTTAATTTTATCGACGTTATCAGGCAAGTCTTCGACCACTTCACGACCGTCCTTGAAGGCTCTGTACCACTGATATGCACGAGTTTTCGATAGAGCATTATCACCAAAGGCCTTTTGCAACATTTTCAATGCATCGGCTTACGAAAATTCATTTGCAACACAAAACTTTAAACAAATTCTTTGCTCAACGTAATCACCCATAGTAAAAATCGGCACGCACTCTGACATCGACTGACTTAATCAGCTGTTGCAAACACACTAGTTGACAGATCCCGCTCAAGCTTGGCATAGTAATTAAGGACAGTGGTACCAACCTGGGAAAAAAAATTTTACCTGCCTCATTGCCCCGCCAGATTTAAATCGATAATTCCCGGTACTTTCTTGACAAAATGTATATCATTGTTTATAGGCATTTCAAACATTGTAATTTATATAAGAGATGTTTTAGTGCACAGAGTCGCGATTTGGATAGGTCAGGATGACTTTTAATAAAAAAGAGATGATTGATATGATTTTCATGTTAAGGCAGTGCTTCATAAACTGTTTATTAGCAAGCAAGTTTATTAGCTGCAGAATATCCTGAGAGAAGACATCCCAAAAAATTCAATTATCGAAGGCTTTTAAACAGATTTGTACAGACAGGAAGCGTGGAGTACAAAAAACAAGAAAGGACAAAATCGGCCTGAAACGAAGACAAAAAGTTTGAGGTATTACTAACGGTTAGAGAAGATCCACACTAGTGTGTGGACCAACCTACCTCTGGCTAGTGCCAGAGGTAGGTTGGTGAAGCCTGCGGTATTAGTAAGCGTTCAGTTCAAAGAATCCTCAAAAACCATTTTTTGCAACTGGGCAAGTTCACAAATTGAACAGAATTAATCATTTTTTAATTCAGTTTTATTCAGTGATGAAGCAACTTTCCACAATTCTGGGTTTGTCAATAGGCATAATTTCCATTACTATTCAATAGAAAATCCGAGAATAATAAGAGAAGTTGACCATCAACACAAGTGGTCATTCAATGTTTGCGGAGGAGTTATCAACAATCATGTGATAGGTCCTCATTTTTTCGAAGGACATCTCAAAGGTGTTGCTTATTTGGATTTTTTTCAGAATATTCTGCCTGGATTATTAGCAGTGCTACCTTGGCAAATAAGGAACGGAATGTGGTTGCAGCATTGTAATAAGCCACCTCTTTGTGGGAGGTGGTTGGATGGAAAATATTACTAGATTGACTTATTTACGAATAGGGTGCGAACTAATCCTAGTCGAGCGATCCTAGGAAGGGTACGAACTTCGCGAAAATGGAAGGTCTTTGATGTTAATAAATTTTCTCTGTGATAATGAAAATAGTAATCAAACTCAATTATGGATTTTATGAAGTATAATGATAAAGTGTGTCAAAACACAATAGTTCTATCAATCCTAAACTCAATAAAATTTAAATAAAGATGACACACTGAATAATTAAGAAGAGGGCGATGCGTATCTCTCCAGCACTACGAATCATTTATATAATTCTTAATTCTGTTTATATTCTTCAAACATAATAATTACGAGGAGATATGTCAACCTACTTCTTAATTTCTGACTCTAGTTTAATTAAACAATTTCAACCTGAATGATATACCAAAATTTTTAGATACTTCTTACCCCTAGACTACAAGACCATAGTTCCGAAACAAAACTGGGCACACGCTATTTTCTACAAGAAACGACCTATTTCACACGAACAATAAACGATAAAGAACGACTACTAGTACCATTTAATTCCTTGTTCTCGGAACTTAGCACTATATTCAATGTCTCTAATTCTTCTGACTCAATTCCCAAACTTTAAAAAAAATTACTAATATCTCTCAATATAATTATAATAATGCTAAATTCTGAGACCAATTCGAGCCTCGCACCGCGATCTTTTCTCGATGAACTTACTATTATAGTTTTCCAACCTGTCAAGAATCCACAACAAACTCTTTTTTGGATATTATAATACCTCGTACGCGTCGGTTTTCTCCTTCCGAATTTTTTCAAGCGCTCACACGCTCAAAATTGCAACTAAGTACTTCTCAAAATTTCAGCTCTTTGTCGAGCCACACGTGTTGATTTCGACGTCAGCGTATTTCTCTGGAACTTTCCGTTCCTAAACTCATCTGAAGGAACATGTTTAAGTTTCGTACATTCAGCTCTTATGAACTTGTTAATCCGTAATTTGTTATTATAATATATAGGCCAGAGTAAAATAATTTCTCTTCATGAAGCCGCCGTTCGTGCATGCCTCGAAAGCGAATTCCTTATTTTAACATTAACTGGTCTGGAGATTAGAATAAACAAATTAATTCAGAGACATTGAACCTAGCGTTGAATTTGCTTTTGTCCACTGAAATAATCCCAATATCATTAGAGCCCTTTCAAGAATTCTAAACCCTGTTGGTTTACCACATCACTCTCTCCTTCGAAAAAGTTTTGGCTATATCCTGCCGAAAATTTTTTCATAAAATAATAAAACAATAATATTACACAATCTCATAACTCAAATTTCGCCAAAGAAAAGAAAATAAACATTCACATTATATGGGATTTTCATATCCCAGATATGCGAAACTAAAACTTCTCCAATACTTGCAATAGATTTGAGCCTAGTTACTTAATCATTGGTACAAACTTATTCACTAAGTCAAAACAAAGATCGAACAAAGACAAGTACACTACTTGTCAAATATTCCTAAACTATTTCTAACAAAATAAAATAATCAACTATTGATCAGTTTTTTTTTAAATAACATCAAACAAATAACTGTAATCCCATACATATCAGATTTTACACTTTCAAATCTACAATGAAACTTTACTGACTGTTACTTATTATAACCAAAACGGTTAACTCTTACTCATATTTAATCGGACCCCAAAAATGATCATAAATAATGTTTCTCAACTAAATCTGAGTCTCTAGTATAATTAACATGTGGACTCCCCTACAATATTTTGGAACCCGCACTTAGCATATTCTTTCACTCCTCATAAAAGTCTCGTCAGCAAGGTCGTCATCGAAGATGCACCGGGTGACCGCGTCACGAAGTTGACGTCTATAGCTTCTCAGGTTACACTTCCGATTCGGGTTCAGTCCGCACTTTATTACCGTGTACTAAATGGTCTCTACTTTTCGCCTATTAACATGTTTCTTCGCTTTTCTCCTCGCGTCACTGAAATGTCCGGAAACAACGATTTAAATAGGCACTTTACGGGTTTTAAAGTTCCCAAGTCGTAACATTTTCGTAATCTTCTCCTGTCCATTGAGTTTCGGGAGGTAGATATGGGTATAATGTTCCGCGCTAGCTCCCTCTTCTTGTGGGTTCTGTCCTTCTATATCTGCGTTGTACTTATTTCGGAATATTATGTAAAATCCCATCAATCCGCTCATAAGCACTCCGATGTCAGAGAATCATCCCCACAACTGAAGCATGGTGTTGTGTGCTAATAAATAAAAATTCTTATAGTCGAAAAACATTGTCTTGCTGTATCTAATCCGGCTAAACATCTAGCGATTATAATTTCCACGGCTTTTCTTTCTATGCCAAAACTGATTATTCTTTGATCATTAAATATTTCTTCTTGTGTGTATATTCTTGAGTTTGGTACCGATGAATGGTCCGGCACTCCTCCACGCCTATTTTGTCAATGAAATTGGCCATGCCTTGCTTCCACGATTGACTGTGTATACAACAGTGTGTACTTAAGCGAATTACTTCGATACAAAATGTCCACACGTGTTGAATACTGATTTTTCGTCCCCGTGTATAACCTTGTATTGTTGAAATTGCATTTACGTACGCAGTTTTTATGTCCATACACTCTGCAACATCCCGTATTGATACCGCCGTAATTTATGTGTATTTGTCCGCACAATCACACTCGATAATCACACCCGCCTGAGAAGCTAAGATCGCAACTACCAGGAATGTCACACTACATATTCCTATCATGATTCCGTATTCAGTGCTGTCCTGTTCTTGCTTTACCTATTCAATTACTCATCAACATGAAGTTACATGGTACAAAAAAAAGGTCCTCACGTAAAACATACATGCAGGTTGACATCCTTATAAAAGTTTATTGTTCCTATTTACTACATCGTGCAATACGTTGTGCTCGCCCATTAACGACCACAACGCTAAATCTTTGGGGCTCGCATTCGTGTTCTCTGTTTTCCAGGTTTCTTTCCCTATTCCTACAATCAGGGAAATCTTGTGACTAAATTTCCTTTGTTCAAATATACGATGATTTCTAAACGGATCTTTATCTTTTTAGCAGAAATAAAACTTTGAGGAAAATTCATAGACTCCCAACTAACAATAACATAATTTATTTTAACCCCAACATTGTGCTTGCCTATGCACTATCTCAGCGACCATAATGCTATACACACAATGAAATATCATCTTAAAATTTATTTTTTCATCCTCTTATTTGGTTCCTCTTGAGCTATACCAACCTTTTAAGAGTACTCTAAGATATCCGGGATTTTACGGAGTACTCTTAGGAACGCTAAACTTTTTATCGTGATCATCTAGTGGTGGGAGAATAGGACGCTACGTTGTGTAGACAACGCAAGTTACACTTGGACGAGAACGAGGAAACAGCGACGGGAAGTTCAGAATGCAATGATAAGTAAAACTACAAAATTTGTTTTCGGAAGGCACGGTCCCGCATCTGACTCGGTGCATGAGAGCGAGGTTATACTTTAGGACAAAAAAAGAGTCAGAATAAAAAAACCTTGACCTCTCTTCAGCTCCCATACATTCTTCAACCCTGTCCTTCTCTTTATTCATAAATCAAGGTTCCAGAGATCGACAACCTAAAACATAATTAGTGTGCATGCAAAGGTAAATACAGCAATCAATTGAGTGAACACACAGATAACCTGACAATAGGAACATGTAACAAAGATCTTCGAGGTAGTTTAACAATAACCCTTTGGTCAGGAATTCCACATTCACACACCTACTATCTAATTAGATTTTTATAATCTGGGCGTATAATATCGTTGTTCAGGAATGTCTTGTTGCGACATTCTGAAGACACAGAGGTTGTGGTGTCTTCGATTTAACTACCTATTCATTATAATATTTATATCTAATAATAGTTGTTCAAGAAGGCCTTGTTGCGGCTCTTTCTGAAGACACATGGTTGTGGTGTCAGTATCTAATTACGGATCCACATTTCATTCACTCTAAACACTCAAAGTACCATTGTTAACCTCCTCTTAGATCTCAATAATTTAAATGAAGCTAAAGACGCTTACATGTATTAAATATGTTAAATGGTCAATTCAGATTAAAGCAAACAGGTCGCTCCTAGCTTGAGCATCAATACAGTAAAATCCACCAATGGATAAAGAATATATGATACAAATAACATTCACGTTGACCTCAGGTAATTCAATACAATAACTTTACATGTTAGGGCAGCTCAGTCGACTTCTCTTTGTGTCTAACCCTCACATTTAATGAACAATGTACAATGGCGTTCTATTTCTGACAAAGGAAAACTGGACCCTCTGAAGCCGACGTTCAGTCGACGACGATTACCACCCATCTTCTGCAGAACAAAAGGATCGTCTCCCGGGGTTATGTTTACATTTTCAGACGCGCGCGCAAGTCTATGGAAGCGACCATACACTCTTACTCCTGGCATCGACAGTGACAAGTAGGCATAAAATTCGCTAGGTGATTCTTCCCGCCTAATATTCCTTTATAAAAATATGTGGATCTCTTCACTCTTTTTCACGGAAAACCACTAACGTACTTGCCAAGTCCGGTCCTCTGACAGAAGAGTCCTAACATTTATTTGCTAACCGAGTATGATATTACTCTCATGCACATGTTATATGGGTAGGTTAAACTATTCATCCATGGGTTTACTAACTACTATTGTTTATATCCCAGGATAGGGACTCTCTTCAGGTGGCGGCTCTCCGGGTCAGTGAGCACGTGGAATCTACATATGGGCAGGAGTTGATTCACTTCTCCTCGCAGAACTTTCTTAGACATTCCCGCTGCTACCCGTGTACAATAATAAGTCCATCTGCCTAATCGATCTGGGGGTCGTCTGAAGCTCTAGGGTGAAATGTGACGTTGCGAGGGAGCTTCCACCTCTTAGTTAGGGAGACGGCGTTTCGTTTCTGAGCATGCGCATCTGAAACTCATCAGACAAAGCGTGATGCGCAGCTCTGCCTGTGACCATGCGTCCGCTTGGAACGCTGACCGTCAAACGCGGTGCCTTGCTCTATTTGAACCTGTCGGGGACGGTTAGTCACGAATCTGTGGACTGGTCGGATCCTCTATTGGTACGCCGGTCAAACTACGACAGAGCAAGGCAGTTTTCTGGACGAGGAGCGAAGAAGTTGTTCGCTACACGTCTAATCCGAGATGACCTTCTTAAATTTTTCTCGGGTTCTATCTCTTCTTCCTCAATTTCGCCATCTTCCGTTTCCTCATCCTCGCTAATTTGCGACTCACCTTCAAAAATATATCAACCATATACGCGTAATACTTCAAAAAAAATATTGACTACAATGAGAAAAAAAGGTGACCCCACACCAAATGTAATAAACCACTTCTTTGTGGGAGGTGGTTGGATGGAAAATATTACTAGATTGACTTATTTACGATTGTGGTGCGAACCAATCCTAGTCGAGCGGTCCTAAGAAGGGTACGGCCTTCGCAAAAATGGAAGGCCTTTGATGTTAATAAACTTTTCTGTGAAAATGATAATGAAACTCAATTATGGATTTTAAGAAGTGTAACGATAAAGTGTACCACAATATAATAGTTTTATCAATCCTAGACTCAATAACATTTAAATGAAGATAACACACTGAATAAATAAGGAGAGGGCGATGCGGATTTCTCAAGCACTACGAATCATTTATATAATTCTTAATTCTGTTTAAATTCTTCAAACATAATAATTACGAAGAGATATGTCGACTACTTCCTAATTTCTGACTCTAGTTCAATTAAACAATTTTAACACGAAAAATAAACGATAAAGAACGACTACCGGTACTCTTTAATTCCTTTGTCCCGGAACTTAGCACTATATTCAATTTCTCTAATTCTTCTGACTCAAATCTTAGACTTCCAAAAATAATTACTAATATCTCTCAATATAATTATCATAATGCTCAATTCTGATACCAATTCAAGCCTCGCACCGCGATCTTTTTTCCACAATCTTACTAGTTTTTCCAAGCTGTCAAGACTCCCCAACACACCCTTTTTTTGACCATTATAATACCTCGTACGTGTTGGTTTTCTCCTTCCAAATTTTTTGATCCGTTCACCCGCTCAAAATTGCAACTTAGCACTTTTCAAAATTTCAGCTCTTTGTTATTATAATATATAGGTCAGAGTAAAATAATTTCCTTTCATGAAACCGCCGTTCGTGCATGCCTCGAAAGCAAATTCCTAAGTTTAACGTTAACTGGTCTGGAGATTAGAATAAACAAATTAATTCAGGTGCATTGAACCTCGTGTTGAATTTGCTTTGAAATTAATCCCTGTATCATTACAGTCCTTTCATGAGTTCTAAACCTTGTTGGTTTACCACAGTATGATGAAGCACCCACTCATTATTCTCGTCCTGTGACAGAATTTCAGGATAACCAGTTTCCCAATAGATTTGGTAGGGGCGGACCGACAAGATGGTCTGCTAGATCACCAGATCCCAACAAATTAGATTTTTTCTGTTGGGATACACATAGGGGGAATCGTATACGATGATGCTCTAATCACAGCTCTCAACATGCGTAGTTAATACTTTTCGAAGCATTAATCCAGCCATGCTAACGAGTGTTAGTAGATCGTTTCAGGATCGGACTGCTTTATGTTCGAGAGAAGGCGGACGACACTTCGAACATCTCTAGCCTTCAAATTTATTTCATTATTTTTTTACTCAATAAACATCATTAAGTGGTTTCAAATAGTTTTCTTAAGATTTGGATACCCCGCTCATTACAGGTAGGTGCCCGATTTCGACTAAATATGTTTTAACGATACATGCAGTATTCAAATGGGAGATTTTTTTCAACACTTTCTTATTTCGTCTGTTGAAATATTTACCAGAAATGCAAGGATTAACGTCCAGTTCTCAGGTTGTCTAATTCGGCTGCACTGAAAGCCCAAGACACCATTCAGGATTTATGACAGGCGGGACCAGGGGTAAAATAAATTTGCTAAAACTATTTTTAAGCTTTTCAATATTAAGTTCAGCAAAAAAGAACGGAATGTTAGATCAGTAAATATGCTTGCAAAATTGTACTATTTGCAATTAATTTCGAACAGCTTGTATATTGGAGTGACAGAATGATGCTCTACAAAGTAAACCTTGAATAATTTTTACTGCAGGTTTCAGTTTTGGCTATCTTAACGTCCGTGGGAAATCCGTCCAAAATTCAAATGATATTGTCAGTTGTTTCAATGTCCTATAGACATTTTCATACCTATATTGATATTGGATTGAAGCATTCAATTCTCTGCATTATAGTAAAAAAGCGTAACATTTCAAAAAATCGAGAAATATCAGTTTCAAGTTCATCACATTTGGCAATCAATAACAAACATCTGTGTATGGCAGATTAACCTTTTTGTTATGATGACTATGAATCTTTCAGTAACCAAAAATTCGTATCACATTCGTGTTTTTGCAACCGTTTTAGGTCTTTTAGCGGAGTGTTGTGCACTCAACTTTTTCCATCTCTCTGAATAAGATCTGTACCGTTAGAAAAATATTGCTAAGATTTTGCATTTTAATAGAGATGATGAAGGTCATAGAAAAAACAGGAAAATATACAGGCAATCCATTTAAAAAATGACCTGTTTGTTGAATATCTTTTTTAGGAACATCCTGTATAATGGAAAATAAATAAACCTAAGAGCAAATTATTTCGATAAAATAATATTTCTAAATTAGCAAATTTATCTTTAGGCAAAGATTTGGTAAACATATCAGCTAAATTTTGAGAAGTTACATATTGCAATTTAAAAAACACTGTTTTGAAACATAAGTCTTCTACAAAGTGATACTTGATTTCCACATGTTTGGTTCTCTTAAAATTTTCAAAATTTTCCACTCTAGCAATAGCACTTAAGTTATGGGATTTTAAAAGTAATTCCTTCGAATAACAGAATTCAGTCAATATTCCTTTTATATTCACTATTTCCTGTGCTGCTAATGCTCCTGCCACTGAGTGCAACACAAGTTTGTTTTCTTGAAAACCATGCGATGGGACTGTTGTTATGGAATGCTATAAATCCGCAAATTTTGTTCTAGTTTGCTTATCTCCGCCCCAAAATCTCCATCACACATTGCCACTAATCCTGTGTTTCCTCTAGTAAATAGTAATCCATTGTTTTTTTGTACTATTTAGATAACACAATACTCCCTTTGCTGCATTCCAAGTACTCATAGTAGGCTTGCCAAATATCTGCTTAATAATGAGACACTATGACATATCTGGTCCTATAATGATATATACATTAAACTGCAAATTAATCTTCTATATAGTACTCGAAATCCTTTTGCGACTAACCTTATCTTTTTACTTCCATCCTCTATCAATTTGAATATGCATCGTGTTTCAACTACAGTTATATTTTCTGGTAAATTGAAATGTGTCTAAGTTTGCAATTTTTCACATAAATTTTATTATTTTTGTATCACTTCTTACCGTACTGGTTGCTATAATTCTTCTACTTTATTTATATTGCAATGTTCATTCAAGTTTCGACTCTTGTCTATCTTCAATAAATATAAGCCATTTCTGAATTGGCATGTTAATTCAAAATTTTTACCACTTATAGTGGTAGTCTTATCTTTTCTTACCATATAGTTTTCCAAATCTTCATTGAGAAAATGATTACTTGCTCCCGACTCTAATACCAATGATATTTTGTCATTTACTTCAGAACACAAATTTGCTGCATATAGTTGAACTTCATTATCTTCCTTCTTATGAGCTTGCCCTGAGTTTTGTTTATTTTCTCTAGCTAGTCCACCATATTTTTTCCTCCTTGTCTTCTACTATAGCCACCTCTGCCTCTTTTGGGACATGTTAAGTACCAATTCTGTTGACTCCCACATTTAAGGCAACCATTTGATGCTGAGGTCGATGCCTTGAAACTAGGTTCATAATTATTAAAACAAGTGTTTAACTCAAGTTCTTTATCTAATAATCTTGCTTTTACAAAATCAAATTCTACATTTCTATGGTTTCTAATGCAGTAAAAACATTATATTTTGATGGTAAAGCTATTAACAAATGACATATCTTGTTATCATCTAGTATTGATCCCAGTTCTTTCTATTCTCATATAAGAGTTTCAAATTTTAGGAATAAATCTTTAAACTTATCATTGTCTTCATTTTTGAGATTAATTAGTTTTCTCCATAAGGCCAGCTTTGTGAACGAGGTTGTTCTTATAAATACGCCTCTTAAAGCATCAATCTGTTCCTTCGCATTGATACAGTCTTGTATTATATACAAATGTTATCAGAAATACCTGTGTCTATGATTGATTAAGCTTTCTCATCTGATTTTTGTCACTATTTTATTCTCTTCATTTGTAGTCGAAGTTGGTGGTACTTCGTCTAGGGCATTGAGACATCCTTCTTTCCTGCATATAACTTTTACTCTGAACAACCAATTATTGAAGTTATGGGCTTCTAATGTAGGAATCATCGTATACGAATTCATTTTTTCAATTTTATATCTTAAGTACGAGTTGACCACACTCTTTTTTCCTTTTCCTTCTTATTGCTTACAAGTACCTATTGAATATTAAACTTTGGAAGTAATATGTATTGGAAAAACTGAAATAACTATTTAGTATTATAATATAAAAGGGTTTTTCTTCAGAATACAAGAATATTATAATTCATTTCTGTCAACTGTCTAACTTACTTTCATGCATTGGTAGCAATGGTAGCCCGAAATTCATAGAATATTAACATTAGGATCTATTCACACTAGTAATATCAAGGTATATTTTCACTTTAGTCAATATCATAGGCGTATTAAAATTAGGATGTCTATGGTCAATACATGCCTATTTTTTGAAGATTCAATGCTAGAAAAAATTCTCGTAATTTATCTGCACGAAATTATGGATGAGTCTTCGTTTCTATATTTCGCATCTTAAACTAAATTTCAAATCGATCGGATATTGGGCATAAATTTTGGTGTCGTTATTATTATAGACCTAAATACTAAATTGAATTTAGATTGGATCAGTTATTTCGGAATTATTGGGAAACTAAGAAAAGCTCCAATTGTGAATAACTGCGGAACCACTGCCCATTAACCTACTCATCTGAGATATTTAGAACCCTTACCTATTTTGACGTTTCTCTAGCTCTTTCCGTTCGAAAGTTACTGGTTACGAGCGAACTAGACCAACCTCTGATTCTTCATGTGTGAGTTCATTTTAGTCATTTGAGATCATTTTCAGCTCATAATTCGAAAATTACACACATTTGGACGAAAGAAAAATAAGCAAACAAAAATAAAATATTGTGAGCGGAGTAGCGTTCAGCGCAAAAGACACCACAACAGCAGTCCCACGATCGAGTCTTAATTTATCATTTTGCGACACCACCCATAGTCATGAGACATTTACTTAGATCTGGAACAGGCCGCTTTACTTCTTTAATTATATGTAATTTATCCTCATAGGAATGACTCGAAAAATGTAGCTGATTTATTAAAAAATTTACAAAATCACAAGTACTTCGAATATTTTCATTTACCGTGGGAATTTGAGACAACTCACTCGGTTCATTTCACCTTCTAGTAATAATTAAGTCGATTACAAAATGAAAAGTCTTTTCGAAAAGAGTTCACACGAACACGGAGACAAACTTACATGAGACAGTCGCGACACAGCAAACGCTACCACCAAATCAAAAAAAGACGAAAACTATCCAGATTTCCCGTATCCCAATTAACCCGAATACTGCAGAATAATTGCAGTTCGCCCTTCATCGAGGCATGCCTCAAATGTATCTTTTAGAAGCCGCCTTCAAAGGCGTAGGAATACTCGCGATTTCTCGTCGTGTCAATGTATACTACTCTGTCAAGAAAGTACCGGGAATTTTCAATTAAAACAACATTTTTACATTTAATCGTCAAAATTTATTGGGTCACCTTCAAAATAGGCTCCATTTGCTCGAATACATCTATGCCAACGGCACTTCCAATTATCGAAACATTTTTTATAGGCGCTTTCCGGGATGGACTTTAGCTCTCGCGCCGAATTTTGTTTTATGGCTTCAATCGACTCAAAACGGGAGCCACGAAGGGGCAATTTTAGTTTTGGGAAGAGGAAAAAGTCGCAGGGAGCCAAATCCGGTGAATACGGTGGTTGCTGAAGCACGTTTGTTGAGTTTTTGGCGAGAAAGTCAGTCACAATCGTAGCTCGGTGAGAAGGCGCGTTATCGTCATGCAAAATCCATGAGTTGTTCGCCCACAAATTTGGCCGCTTCTTACGGATACGCTCACGCAAACGTTTCATAACGCCTAGGTAATACTCCTTGTTTACCGTCTGACCCTCTGGAACGAATTCGTAGTGCACCACGCCACGGATATCGAAGAAAACCATGAGCATCACCTTCATTTTCGAGCGGCTTTGGTGTGGTTTTTTCGGTTTCGGTTCATTTTTTGCCACCCATTCCGATGATTGCTGGCTTGTTTGCATATCGTACTCGTAGACCCAGGTCTCATCACCAGTTATAATGCGTTCCATGAATGTAGAATCGGAATTACAGCGATCCAGCATGTCTGAAGCAACCTGTTCGCGATGACGTTTTTGAAGAAAATTCAGGTCTTTCGGTACGAGTGGTGCGGCCACCTTTCTCATGCCCAAAATATCAATCAAAATCGTACGTGCGGACTCGTGGGATATCTTAACATCATGTGCTATCTCTTTCAAGCTGGTACGACGGTTTTCCAGCACCCTTTCCTTAATTTTATCGACGTTATCTTCGATCGAAGCCGTCGATGGGCGACCACTTCACGACCGTCCTTGAAGGCTCTGTACCACTGATATGCACGAGTTTTCGATAGAGCATTATCACCAAAGGCCTTTTGCAACATTTTCAATGCATCGGCACACGAAAATTCATTTGCAACACAAAACTTTAAACAAATTCTTTGCTCAACGTAATCACACATAGTAAAAATCGGCACGCACTCTGACATCGACTGACTTAATCAGCTGTTGCAAACACACTAGTTGACAGATCCCGCTCAAGCTTGGCATAGTAATTAAGGACATTGGTACCAACCTAGGAAAAAAAATGTTTACCTGTCTCATTGCCCCGCCAGATTTAAATCGATAATTCCTGGTACTTTCTTGACAGAATGTATGACGCGCTAGACAAGAAAGCGCGTGAAGCATGCCTCCAACCGTTCTTCTTAAAGAGGAAGTGAGATGAATATACAAGAATCGTGAGACTGAGCATGGATATTATGGAACAGAGACCCAGTACCATACCGTATGATGTGAGATTGAGGATGAAATGGGTTAATAAAATATTCGATTAATACGTCTAATTTCCAGAATTTATTTGGTGAGGCTCTGCTTCACTTACCTCATAGGACAAGCCGCCACTGGGTGATATGAACAAGCACTCAAAAGGTCCTCACTTCACGTTAGTGTTTTTCACTATTTTTGTTACTTATGTTGTCATCTGATCGTTAATTACCTTCTCGGCGCCGAATTGGCGGTTCAGTTTTTATTCTAATATTCAAGCAGACAGTTGATATAGAATATTTCTACGGATTTACGGATTGTTTTATTGTTATTTGATTGCGATTAGTTGACGGTGTTTTCTTTTAAACTATTTGTAAGTATTGTTATTATGAATTTCATAGTGTAATTACAATATATCCAGTGAAAATTCAATTTTAAACCTTCATTATTTTGTTGAACCAGAAAATGGTTTCGATATTAAAACGTTCAATTCTGAATAAATATACTGAATTGTTTCAGCCGTTACTATTTGGTAGTTGATCATAATTAAAACAAATTGTAGAAATTACTATGTTTTACTACCAATAAAAATATATTTTACACATTTTCTTGTGATTCCAGTTTCGGGAAATTAACTATCCCATCCCATGAGTTGTCTGATGATGGGATAGTTCATTTTCCGAAACTCGAGTCACAAGAAAATGTGTAAAATATATTTTTATTGCTAGTAAAACATAGTAATTTCTACAATTTGTTTTAACTAAATAAATATTTTGATATTATCAATCTTAGTAGAAAACCAGAATGATGGGATCATAAACTTGAACTCATTATTTCATATTACCAAGAAATGTTTTTTATACCCAATGAATAAAAAAGTTTCATTGAATTTGCAGGGTTATATTCGTTACATGAATATATATCTCATTAAAAAATAAGACGACAAATTTCTATTAAATTCTATCCTTCCATTAGTATATAGTGAGATACACTTTACATTGAGCTAACTTTTCCTCACATAAATATGAATGAAAATAAATCATGTGCGTATTACTTAAATGTACTGATTATGTGGAAACATTCAGATTTTTTCAAATTGCAGGAAAAATGCCTAAAGTGAGGAAAAATGTGGATAATGAGGCGCAAGGTAAGAAATTATCAATGATTTGTCATTTTGTAAATATTAATTGGAACATGTGTATTAAATAATATGTTGATTTGATTCATTATCAATAAGCAGAATGAGTGTAGTATAGTAGAACAAGTTTGAAATCAACATATATGTATAATTTTTAATTAAAGTGTATCATAGTTTCTGTCAAGAAAAGGCCAACACGATTAGTATATCCGAAAACAATTGGATTTTACTAACATTTACATTTTTTTTTATCATTGTAGATACTATGTTTTTCGGGGATTCAAAACTTTAAAATGTATGAGGATTTTAAATTTTTTTACGAAATTTCAGAAACTTATGCATCAAGTGTGTAAAGTGGTACTGTTTATTTTTTTTACTCACGTGTTGAATGCAACATTTTTCTACAATCATGAAAATTATAGAGACTCAGAAATATATGTTTCCGTTATTCAATATTCTTTTATATATATTTCAATATGACCTGTGATTTATCATATGTGAATTTTTAATTTGAAAAGTTAAAGCTATATCTCCTTCGATATTTTGGGCAGCAAATTCAGTATTGCTGTATTCAAATTTGTACTATCTTCTGTTATATGATGTTTGAATTTTCATCAATATTTTGGTAATTCTGTCCAATTATTAATTTCATTATGTTTTGACAGAGCAACAGGCTCGATTTATGTTTAGTTTATAAATAAAGGGTGTTGATGTGCTAAAATTTCAGAGGTGGTTATTTATCAAAAATTTCATATAATAAATAAAATCCATACTTTATTATTAAACCAAAAGGTCATCAACTTAAGTCTGTTGTTTACAAATATATAGGATGTTACATCAGTAAAGTCAAAATTTTAATGCGTTGTTTGAAAAAAAACCACAAGACTTCTATGTACCAATTGTGTTCTTGGTCTCTTGCAAGTTCCCAGATGGTTTTCTGGGGGTGTTTTCTGTGTGGTCTTGCTTCGGGATTTCTGTTAGTGCAAAATTTTTGGCCCTCACGTGAAGGATATATCACATTGTTCTATGCTTTAATATGCTAACCTGCTATCTTGTTCATTGGCGATTGTGATGATATTTTGTTGTTAAATATGATAAATTGCGATTTATTCGGGTTAAGTTTTAGCTTCTATGGGTTGAACTAATATGTTGTTACATCAGTTAGGTGTTGTAAGTCTTCTACCGATCTCTTATGGTTCTTTTTGTGACTAATCAGGGTCGTGTCATCTGAGTACTGAAGGATGTGTAGATTTTCATTGAAGTATTCTAGGTGATTGAAGTAGTATATGTCATGGCAGTAAGCTTTATTAAAAAATGTCGACAGGGATGAGTGCGACCCCTTTTTCATTGTAAAATTTTATCGAGTAGTAGTTGTTAATTTTGACTCGGAGAGTTCTATTTTCATAGTAATTTTTCAGTAGCCATAGTAGGTCAGTTGGATATTTCAGTTTTTTCAATTTGAAGAGTAGTCCTTTGTGTCATATACTGTCAAATGCCTATGTTTATAACCAGGAATAAAGCTGCAGTATGTTTTCCAATTAGCTTCATCATAATATCAAAAAGACGAGCATAGAATATAAAATCCAATAGACATGATAAAGATCTTATTCATCTCGGGTGAGATCACATCTTCTTTCATCTTGTTGACCATTTCGTCAAATCCCACATGGAAAGTCTCATCATGTTATTCAGTCTTGCCATCGTCAGGACAAAGCAGCTGGGTCAGTTTTTTTGACCTCCCGATAAACCACAGCATCTTGAGCTGAGAACCTGTAACATTACATAAAGCAAATATTTTATTGCCACAATGTAAATTTTTACTTAAATAATCAACATGTTTCATCATTTCACTGGGCTGATATTTTATTCCAATCTGAAGGAAACCTGATTTCATATCGAGAATTGAGTAAAACTTAGTACTCGTTAACAAACGTATTTGATTCTGATTTCGAAGTAAAGGATAAATATTGCTAACTACTTGTTCAGTTCTCTGTAATCTATGCAATGTCTGATTTCACCCATTAAGTTGTCTGACTAAAACAATGAGGCTTGCATAATTTGATTCACTATGTCTAATTATTCCTAATTCTAGTTATTCTCTAATTTGTAGTCTCTCTAGATATGGTAAATTTCTAACGCAAAAAATTACCAGGGACTAATCTTTCAATTAAATTCTCAATTTACCTGTGGTTACTGTATCAGGTTTAAATTTAACTCTATATTTTATTATTTCAATTCTGTTGACTTTTTTAAGAACCTGTCAGTGAGATTTTGAAATCAACACAACCTTTACTGACCTTTAGTTCAATATACCTTCCTTTGAAAATTTCTAAATCAATCAAAGCATCAATATCTTTATAAGGCATAACATGATCTGCAACTATATTGAATTAAATTTCTATGGCTAATCCCTGCTTATAAAATAAGAAAATTGGGTATGTTATTTTTAATTCAACCTTTTCTATTACCATTATAAATTAATTTTTACGTGTTACTTCACGATAAACCTTTTTGTTATTTTCCTTTATCAGAAATATCTGAGCCAGTGTAAATTAAATTAAATAAGCATTTTAAACGAACGAATCGCAGTTTTGAACTGTTATACAAGTTGCACTGTTCCGAATCAAAGAATTTTCTGTTACCATAGCTCATACTCCTTATTAATTTAAACGAGTTTAACTTTGTATTTGAGTTTTCCCTCTGGATACTGACTAATTTTCGAAAAAATTTCAGTAATTGGGGTTTGATTTTGAAATTCCTTTCTTTTTCTGTTTGAAAAAATAATTTTACACAATGTGTTCGATTCTATTTAAAAAAATTACAACTTAATTTAGATATTTCAGAGTTTGAATGGAAAGGGAAAGACTGGTCAAGAGAGTCCAGGTCCCTATTTACCGCTATCAATATTTGGGGACATACCAACAATTACTTATTCTTTTGGCATTCTAACTTGGTCGATAACTTTACTTCAAGAAATGGATAGAAAGAGCATTGAGATCTTTGCTGATAAAATATGGAGTGCACCATCATCAGTCATCAACAATACGCCTATACCTAGCATGACAACAAGGAGGTCAAAGTTTGCTTAACTTGAAAGACTACTCCCCAAGAAAATATTGTCGCATCAAGAAATTATTTTCTTAAGAAGAATTCACCATTCTTCCAACCTTGATTCGATGTGTTGAAAGACATTGTCCACGATTTGGAAGAGAGCACCAGTTGATTACGTTGGTGTACGTTAAAGTGTTATTGCATATGGTTTTAGAGCACCACTAGTTCTCATTAGAGGCAGGATGAAAGCTCGGAGCTGCATTCAAGAAGTAATAAAACAACATGTGATCCTTGTTTTCAGACCATTCAAAACTATACACTCCAATCAGAAGGAATGCATATATACATTCTTTCTAGTTGAAACATGGTCTGAAAGCAATTTCAATTTACAGACTCTAATGAAAATGACAGAAATCAATTCACATACCTTCAGTAAAAACTAAATCTCATATATAATAGAAAAGTATTTACATAATATATGTAACAGTTTGTATTGCACCTAGGTGGAACCTGTGTGTGGTAACTAAATATACACATACGCATATTCCATTTATTTAATGAATATCTAATCATACACAATATTACGCTATAAGAAACACATTTTAAAACCAAGAGATTAATTGATAAGAAAAACTAAAAAAAAAAATTCTACACCAACCACTACCGATATAAAACCAATCTCCCTCAAACCCTGCACGGAATCAGAAAATACCCATGAATAGATCTGAATGTCTCCTAATAAAACTCCTACATTTTTTTCGGAGCATTTTGATTGTTGAACAGCATTTCACCTTTTTCGGCAAAACATTAAACACTTCGCATATAGATCGAATATATTAGCGAGCAAATTGAATTGAAAATTGCGGAAAACGATTTTTCTAATCACCCTTTCAACGCCGACGACTTCGAGGCATTTTATGTCTCAGAAATGTCGCAAACAGGCGAAGAAACGGCACAAGATACCTCGGCAATGGAAGAGGAAAATAATTCTCAATTCCAAATGGTAACAAGAAAAAAACGGAAAAAGAAAGGTATAGAACCTAAAATACCTTCTAAAAAGAAAGACGAAAAATCATCCCCAGAAATCAATACAGGTAATCCTTACACCTTCAAAGAACCTAATAATATGCAAAAAACTAATCAACAAAACACCCAACCCCCAATCATAAACACTGATAAAGAAACGAGAGATAAAAACACATCTGGAAAACAGAATACAATGTACAAAACATTCAAGAATCTGTTTCTCATGAATACACTACCCAACACAAACAGAATACAAATCGCGAATGCTTGGATTCAAATATTTCCAACTAATACGGACATAATAATACAAACAAGGCAAGGATTCATAGTTAAATCAGACAACACCAAAAACAACTTAACTAAGGCTCTTGAGTACCTTAAAAAAGAAAACACGATATTGAACTTTTCTGAAACAATAGAAAACAAAACATTTGACCCAACTAAAAGATCAATTGAATCTTACTCTGCTGTCATCTCTAACGTGGAGATAGAAATAGAAGAGCAAGAAATCGCTATGATTCTAAACACAAACCAAATTAAACATCGATATTGCAAACGAATCATATCCAAAAAAACAAACAGACCATCACTTTTTGTTAGAATTATCACAGGGGATATCGCATCTTATGAAAGATTAATAAATGAAGGAATCTATTACAAATGTAGACATTACATCGTAAATCCAAGCCATCCACCAGATCCTGTTCCAATACCTTGTACCAAATGCTCACTATTCACACATAAAACGGAAGACTGCAAGGAACCTACGAAGTGCAGCAGATGTGGAGGCAACCATAGAGATACACAGTGTGATACAAACCTTCCACAAAAATGTACAGCATGTAACTCTACAGAGCATGTGCCTTGGTCAATGAAGTGTCCAAAAAGACCACTCAAACCTATAGAAGGAATACCTAATGTGAAAATTCGTTCAATAAATAAAAAAACCGTGGAAATTGACAAAGACAAAACAGAAAAAAGTAGGATTCACCAAAACATAACAATCCACGATCACATTATTGAAACATATATTAATAAAATTAACAAGCCAAAGAACACTGACAGACAAATGCTTATACAAAAACTGCAAAAACGATTCATGGAAACTTATCGAATAAACACAATACCAACTTTTGTGGGAAACCGGCTATATGTGCTGATGTTCGATATGGAAAAAGAACCCAGAACGGTCGACACAGAACCTTCCGAAGGAACACAACTTCATGGAACTGTTAATGATTAAGATGGTCTATTGTAATATAAACAGTTTGAATAACAAAAAAGAACTGATACGTCACTATATAGGAAAAAATAAAGTAAACTGCGCAATGTTTGTAGAAACCAAAACGGATGAGAAAAACATTTTCGGCTACAAGGACTGGAGAACAATATGCAAACATGGAACTATACTAAACCAGAATGTCCGTGGGGGAACAATGGTACTGGCTGAAAGAATAGTTCAAATTGGAAAAAGCAACCCACCACATTTTAATAACCAGTGGAATGACGTCCTTCACTTCACTATCCCCTTGAAAAATGATAAGCTCCACATATTTCTTGTATACATTCATCACTCTAGCAGACTGATTGAGGAAAATTTATTTGCCAAAGCTTCACAGTACAAATATTGCATTATTTTGGGAGATTTTAACATGAACACCCCAAGAAGAAACCAACTCCACAACTTCCTGAGGAACTCTGATTTCAGCAAGATCGACACCCCTCCAACATTCATAATGGGAAAAAACCCAGACTCTACACCTGATATCATTTTATGTACGAGAAATATAAGGAACAACATCCAAAACATAAACCTTAACCCTGATCTAGGATCCAACCACCTTGCAATCGAATTCACTATAAATACCAACAGAAACCCAGTAAGATACCCACAAGAAACAAGGTACATATTTGAAAAATGCAACATCGAGGAAGTAGATAAACAAATATTGGAAATAATAGACCCAGAAATCGAAATCACCACAGAATACATAACATTCTTCCAAAATTCTCTCTCAAATATAATAATAAAGCAAACACCCACCTCAAAGAAAAAATATTATAGTCAAACACTACCTCCATATATTCTCAAGTTAATACGGGTGAAAAAACAATTATATCGCGAATTTCAAATTAATAACGACAGCAATTTGAAAATAAAATACAACAACCTCAATAAGGACATCCACAAACTCATTTTAACCTACAGGTCCCATAAGTATTTAGAAGCATGCAAGGAAATAGAGGAACAGAAGGGACGAACATACTGGAGGACAATCAAGAAATTAAGCAAATACACATCACATAATCTCACAGATCCAATACAGGTCAACGGTAAAACACTTATAAATGATAAAGAGATCACTAATGCATTTGCTAAACATTATCAAGAAATCTACAAAAAAACTACCAACGCAGACTTTGACAATGAACAGTATGATAGGATAGAATACTGGTATCGGTACACCTTCTCCCAAATACAGGCAGAAACAAACATGGAATCAATCACGGAAGAAGAATATTACAAAGCCCTACATCACGGAAAAAATACAACACCTGGATATGACAATATTCCCAGAAAAATACTGAGGAAACTGGACCCCCTTATACACAACCATATAAACAAAATATATAATTTCTGCATCACCAACTATTATTTCCCCAATGAATGGAAAAAGGGAATACTTATAACAATACCAAAAGCTAATACAAATCATTCAAAAATAGAAAATTACAGACCAATAACGTTACTCCCAGTGTTGGGAAAAAATTTTGAAAAAATTCTTACAGAAAGGATCCGTAAAGCAGTGGGAGAATGTATTCCTTCATACCAGTTTGGATTCAAAAGCCAAACCTCCACTACACACCCTCTTACAATTTTAACATCAAATATTCAGTGTAATAAGAAAAATGGAAAAAAGTCGGCAGCCCTATTTATTGACATCCAAAAAGCTTTCGACAGTATCTGGCACAGCGGACTTCTATTCAAATTATACCAACTACAATGCCCAATATACCTCCTGAAAATCATTTCCAAATTTCTATCGGGAAGAACTCTTCAAGTTAAAGTGAAGACTGAAACTTCAGAACCATTTGTGCCAATGCAGGGACTTCCACAAGGTTCCCCACTCTCTCCAACGTTATATAATTTATACTGTCACGATATATACAACCACAATGAAGAACCAGAACACCATATTAACAAACAAGCATATATGCTGCAGTTTGCGGATGATACAACCCTTATTGCACATGGTACCACCATTAACAGCTGTATGGAAAAACTACAAAGACTAACAGATGTCACTGTGACATGGATGAGACGCTGGAGAATTCAAGCAAACCCTACAAAAACAAGACTTCTGATTTTTCACCACAAAATCAAACCCAACTCCAAAACGATCCTAATTGGAAACTGCACAATTACACCCACCAACATGTGTAAATATCTTGGCATCAAAGTAGATCATAAATTAAATTTCAAAACCCACATAAAAACACAAAAGAAAGCAGCTATCACTCGAGCAGGACATTTTAGATCACTCACATACAAGAAACTAGGAATCAGTACCAAAACAGCGACCACTATATACAAGATGATATGCAGGCCCTTATTGGAGTATGGACACACAGTATTCTCGAATGCGCCAAAGTCAACAACAAAAGACATAGAAGTTGCAGAAAGAACATGCCTTAGAAAGGTCACAAAACTGAGACACCCAAACAATCCACTCCACAACCCTTCTAATCAACTACTCTACGAGACTACAGAAGTGAAACCGATACTAGAAAGACTTGAACACCTCAACAGAAAATTCATCACCAACCAGAATAACATAAATATTATTAACCCACTTATTCACAGCTATCAAAGTACAACACCACCAAAAGCAAAACTACCAGCACTCCCAGTTTTTGAATACTTAAAATCATTACAATAAAAACAGAGATCTTTGTAAATGAAAATGTATTTAACTGGCAGGAAGACTTAGGTCGATAGCCTTTTGATTGTACTTATGATCAATAAAGTTTACTTTACTTTACATTAAACACTTTTGGCGCGACGGTTGTTAAGAATCTTTAACTACCCTGATGACATGACGGAGTTGTGATGATTTCATTAATATTTGATCTCATTGGATGACAATGTGTTGGCGATTTTATCATGTGCCGATGCTTGTACACGTAAACGCAACATGCATGGCAGTACAGTGATCTCATGTTATGTACTTCTTCATTATACAATAGATTTGTCGGATTTAACCAGGTTTCTCCAGTAATTACTTTTATTATATAATTTTGAAATACATTCAGAGGGTGTAAAGCATTTTTGCAGTCGACCCCAGACAATTAACAAGGATCACATACACTTCCTAAATGCAGCACCGGGCTTTCATCCTGCCTCTAATGAAAACAAGTGGTGATCTAACACCATATGCAATAACACCAGCGTTATTGGTGCTCTCTTCCAAATTGTGTCTTTCAACACATTGAATTAAGTTTGGAAGAATGGTGTATTCTTCTTGAGAAAATAATTTCTTAATGCGACAATATTTTCTGGGTGAATAGTCTCCCAGTTATGCAAACCTCAGCCTCCTTGTTGTATACAGTATTGTTTCTAGGGAAACGTAGGCAAAATTGTGGGGGAAACATCTGCCCCAAATGTTGTCCACTTTAAATCTTGTTTTACAAATTGATCCTTAGAAGTTAATATAAAACACTAACAAATCCTTCAATTTGGTTAAATCATAAATCTTCATAAATTACCGTGAATTCTCATAAATCATTTAAAATCCTTATAATTATAATTTCATAAATTAATAAACCTCTATTTATTTTAGCTTCAATTATTGTAAATTAAGAAATAAATAACAAATGGCTTCGAATTCTAATGGAACTTTTATTTGGAATAAATAATTAATACAAGATAAGTGAAGTTTACTCATAGCACATGGGAATTCAAAAAATTGGGTTTTTATTGCTCTATAAGTGGTATCAATAAGATTTAGTATATTCATCACTGTTTTAAATATCCAATGGATTTATAGGATAAAAAAATAAATTGCATTTCTACATCTTCTTCTCTTATTTTCCAGGCCATTTAAATTCGTATCTCTTCCTTTTTATCATCAACAGTTCTGATAAAACCATCACTCGTCATAGTATGCATAATACTAATTTATGACTATTAGAATTGATAATAATGTATTTGGATGAATGCATTCGTTATGCTCACTTCCTTTAATTTATATGTTAATATCCTAGTCTGAGAAAGTGTCTGTTTTATTATCACAATCAACTTTTTTTTTATTTGAAAACCAGGGAATAAAATATAAATTTCAAACTTGACACATATTTCAATCATCTTATATCTTTACAAACTTCTTTGATGGGTTTAAATAGTACCTGTATGTCTCAGATGGCCTTAAAATTATAAAACGATTGCAGAAAGTAACTACTCAAAATTATTTTCTAAACATAATGCTTCTTGCTCATTTAGTTTTTTACTTTCAGGATTACGAAGGTCCTCCAGATTAAAGAGACAAACAGATTTCTACGGAAGTCCAATCAATTGGCAAACCCTACCAAGTAATATGTTTATTTTTAATGTATACCTCTAGAAAACTAGTCTTGTTTACAGCCGTAGTACATGATCATAGATTTATCGATGCTTAAACTGAAACTTGTAGAGTATATTATGAATTCATATTAATTGGATTAATAACACCTAACCCTTACTGTATTATACATTTCCAAAAATCTAGCAGACTAAAACGACAAAATAGCCCTCAGTCTGGAGCACCCCTAAGTGGGACAACGGTGCGAAGAATCTTCCCGTCATCTACGATTGAGAATCAAGAAAGCAGAGAGAAAATACAAGTATATAACAAGACAGTACATGTTGCCACATGGAACATATGCAGCTTATTCTAGTCCGGGAAGTTAGCAAACGCTGAGGCTGAGATGAAGAGAATGAAAATTGAGATATTGGGGCTAAGTCAGGTGAGATGGCTCGCAAAACAAAGGACAGAAGAGAGATGCATCTTTTATTCAGGAGGAAACGATCCAGAACATCAATATGGAACAGCTATATTGGTTTCAAATAGAACGATAGAATAGCGTTATTGAAGCTGAGAACAACTCACAGGAACCTAAATAAAGTTCAAGTTTATGCCCAAATAGATGACAAGTCAGTCCAAGAAATCGAAGAGTTTGATAATGGACTAGACGAGATTATGCGACTGACAAAGTAAGGAGAGGTAATGATGATCATTGGAGACTTCAATGCTAACATTGATTGCGGACCTAAAGAGATAACATAGAGTCATATGGGCTTGGTACAAGAAACGACAGAGGAAATAGACTCACACAATTTTGTGTAAAAAACTACCATTTAATAGATAACACCTGCTTCAAACAACATCCTTGGATATTGAATTGAATCAGTCCTTACTTGGTGAAACTCCATATTAAATAATATTTAAATAAGGTTATTCTGATTTTCACAAATTTTTATTGTTATGTTTACAACAATAATTTTAGTTTCCCCCAAAAGTTTTCACCTGTGCGTGGGCAGTACTCTGAAATATAAGCATCAACGACAAAAAAAAGTGAACAATAAATAAACGAATTTTACTACAGACAATAATGTTCAGATTTAGTGCGTACACATATTATCACACACCATGACAAGTAACAAGTGAGTGAACGAACTGTCTATCTACTGAGGTTATATAAGATCTCCTCAGTTTTTTTATCATCCGAACCGAATTTACCCCCATTACATACGCCTTGTATACACTGGCGAGAGAGTTGAAAATTTTTTTTACACGATATGTATGGCAACGTTGACCAATTGATTTGTTCAACCTGTGTACCCTCGTAGCCTGTTTAGCTGTTCTTGTTTCATAATGATGACTTACTTTACGCATTATTCCTATGTTTTTATTTATATAAACCATTGTATTGTACACATATAATTGCCTTGGGTCCAGTAGTTTTGATTCTTCATAAAGTCTATCTGAAGAATATGTAAGCTCCTTATAGAAGGTAGGCCACGGATCTAAAGGAACGAAACAATCCGGAAAAACAATCGACACGAGAAAAGTTTATGCTGACCAGTATAGAATCCCAGCGCGAAAGAATCGAAGGAGACCACGATATACAGAAGAAACTGGTTCACATCGAGTTGTGTAGCGTTCGCTCTAGGAATTCCCTCGTGATAACGAGCTACCCGACGTAAACAAATCGTGAACAAAAACTGTTGCTTCTAAACTTTGTCTTATAGACAAAATAACTCTGAAAAAACAGAAAGGGCGTACTTTGATCTACAGGTAAATGAAAGATGGACTTATATTCAAATCACCTAACCTTCACAACTAAAGCAAGACTAAGAGCACTGATAAATACGTGTTTACAGTTTGAATGCTTCCCTATTGATGATGAGCGCATGAGTAAGCAAAGAGAACTAATGAACACCATCAAGGATAAAAAAAATGCAATACATAGGTCATGTCTTGAGAAGCAAAAGGTATGAGTTACTTCGACTTTATAGAGAGTAGAAGAGGCTGAAGGACCTCAGGAGATGGTTTGGTCATTCATTAGCAGAAATCTTTCTCGCTGCTGTTTCCAAGACTACGATTTTCATTTGGATCGCCAACCTTCGAAAGGAACAGGCGCAATAAGAAGAAGAATCAACAACTTCTGAAGTTCAAAGGGATTTACTTCGGCTAAGTTTTAGAGGTTAGTTTCATATATTTAAGTGGCATTATTTCAAGAAAGCACTTGGAATTGATCAATCAAATCCTTTAAATGGATTGTCAAAATTCTTTTTGTCACTAAGTTGGCACAACTGTTCTTTATGCTTACTGAGTGTCTTCTGACTTTTAATTTGTTTACTATGCTCCAGTCATTTCTTTAAGAAACCCGTCTTAAATTTCGCATTGCAAATGGAATTTCTTGTACCCTTAAAAAATTATACATATGGCTTATGAGTGCATTAAAAACAGAGATTTAATGAAAGATTGGCCTCGTTCTGACAGACCATCCACGACTTCTACTGAACTTAATATCGCTAAAATAAAGGTACTGGAGATTGCAATTCGTCGGTTCAGGCTGACAAAGATAGTTGCTCAAATTTCTGTGTAACCAGTCAATTCCTACTATCTTAAATCTCTGTTTGGGCATGAAAGACGTTGCTGCTCATCTAGTGCAGAAATGCCAGTTATAAGTTAACAAATTTCTGGTTGACAACTCAACATATAGAACAAATACAGTATTCCCCTGATATGGTTCTGGCCGACTTTTTCCCCATTCCAGAACTGAAATGACCATTTTGGGGTCCGCAGCCAGTACTTGAAGTCGATTTTTGAAATAGCATTTGAAAAATATCTTAATGATTGAATCGTCAATACTCAAGTATATTATTTAGGAAGAGGTCTACTTTGAAGGCAATAAAATAAATTTGGACTAATAATACATATTTGGTGCTTCATTGAGCGATTTTTTTTTTAGACTGTAACATAATACTATATTAGGTATTTTTATCCAAGCACACTTTATTTGTCAAGAAGTGGTTCAATCTTTATTAAAATACCTAATGATCTACAATTCAGTCATTACTGGATTGTCACAATTTCACGATGTGTTTGCTGAGATTCTAGTGATAATACGACAACACAGCTCCTATGGTTAAATACAAAACAATTAGTTATATTCGAACTGCCAATTGACAAACCAAAAATATTGACGGCGGTATGCCTGAAAGCAACATAACAGTGATTCCACTACCCATTGAAATAAGAAATTACTACAGTCCGAAAGTTGCCGTGGATGAAATGACTGTATAAGACCTAATGGATACCTGATCTGCGACATAAATAATTTTGCTCAGGCTCTCCAAAGAAAGCACTATTTCAACAAAATGTTCAAAATTGACATTTCAAGAGTTACTTCAAGAACACATTCATGGGAAGAATGAAACACAAAAGAGAAGAACCATCCTGCTGAAAAGGACAGAGTCAACAGCTGAAATAATTGCCCTATAGAAACCTCAGTCTAAGCCTCAACAGAACAATTGTACAAATTTTATCAACTTAACGAAAAGACAGATAGATATCAAGCTGGATCTTCGTGATTTCATCACTGGTAGGATGGTGTTATGGAACAATCATGTGATAATTGTTCGGAAACATTTAAAAATTATCTGACGCAATGAGAAAATTAGTCTAATTTACCTGTGACTTCTTGTAAAGTAACATAGAACTGTTAATCTGAAAAAAGTCTTGACTAGATGGAAACGCTAATTTGAGGGTTTGGCATATCAAATGCCCTTGTGTAGCATATATCTGGGAGAAATAAAAAAAAGTCGACATTTGACGTTATTTTATCTGAGTTTTGTGGAGATATTTGATGCATCCTATGTTCATCAGTTTGTTTCAGTGGTAGAATTGCACATTTTCTTTTGTGTTTATGTAGTGTTATTATCATACCTCCTCATTCATTTCAAAGAAATTTCTTGATAATTAAATAGAATATCAGTTGTCAATTCAATTTTATATACAAAAACATTTTTGACTGATTACAGGGAAGTGGTGGATCGTCCCAAAAAAACCGGTAAGTTTTTCATCTTTCCTTATTAGAATTCTTAGTATAAATAAATAATTAGTCCAATTCATTGGACATACACAGTATGGAGTAACCTCTGTCGTTAAACTTCCCTTTTTTGTTCATTAATGATCAGCTGTATGGCATTGTATGGTACAAATTTTGGCACGCTTGCTCCAGAAAACAGTGCGGTATTTTTTTGTGAATTTTGTATTTTGAGCCCAGTATGACTTTAGACGACTAGGTTGGACTCACTAGTGAAAAATTACGTCAACTTTCGAATGGAAAGAGCTAGAGCCTTGAAACTTTCAGGGAGGGTGTGGGGTCTAAATAACTCCGCTAAGTTTGTTAATGGGCAAAATCGATCAAATAGTTTTGCAATTAGTCACTTTTAAAATTTTTTAATTTGTTCCCAATACTTTCAAAATTCTTCATTTAGAAGTAGAATAATAACGCGCATATTCGTGTGAATCGTATGATTCAATAGTTAAAAAAAAAATATATTTTATGAGCGGATCAGCCCTTGAACTCTATAATTTTCGAACGCCAAGAGATGGAGATTTGAAACTTTTGGGGTAGGTTGGTTATTATTTATTCATCATAGAACATGCTCACGAAAGTTCCTAACTTCACGTCAGTGCTGTTCTTGACTTTTTTATAACAGAATATTACAGTTATAGCACAAAGCTTTTCTGTGTTTCAGTTATCTCTATTATTTGTGTGAATCCATTTTTAAAATTCTTCTTAGTACTTTTTTTTTTAAATTTACGAATCATACGAAGTGAAAAATGTCGAAACAAATAAAATGGATTCAGTGAGGATAACTTGACATATAACTTTGTTCTATATATTTCTGTATCGGAAATATTTTATGAAATGAAAAAAAGATTCTGGACTCTTGACAGCGAATTAAATAAAGAAATTGAATGATCACCTTAGATGAATTTTTATTAATAGTTAAAAGAAGGCTTCAGAACAGAATTATTTTCAATCGAATATTTAAATATAAGTACTTCGAAATGTTAACTGAATGTCATTTGTTGGTACGGTGTGGTTGGAAATATTCAGATTTAAATAGAAATACATTTGAAATGCTATCTTTATAATACCATAAATGTTGACAGTCTCTAAAATCGTCTATTTAAATTATATGCGAACGTTCTATTCGCCTACTGAAAAAAGATGTACTATTTATTATATATGCGGGGTAATTGCTGGATGAAATCAATTATAAAAAAAAATTCAACTATTAGAAAACAACAATATCCTTGAATAATATATTGAGCTTTCCAATGGAGATGATATGTTTCCAAAAGAATATAACCGAAGCGGTCGTACTTGATGAAAAAAAATTGACTGTAATATATGAGATTGTAAAACAAAATACTTATGATAAGTTCAAATGTGTAAATGTAAATGATGTATTCAATAACAATTTTCAAATATTCCTTTGAATATAACCACTGTTTCTGTACACAGACAGAACTTTTTGAGATGTTACATTCTAACAAAATTTTGATATTATATTTAATATATCATCAAAAATGAGTTTCCTTCAAGTAAGAACGTTGATTATATTACATGACAATTCACACAAGCTGCTTGAATGTATTAAAGCATGACGAATGAATTGGAAACGTGTCTCAATAAATGGCGACTGAAACCTAACCCTAGGATATCACAGTATATATTTTTTCATCATAAAATTTGTCCAATATCGTCTACCATAATAATAAAGGAAGGATTTTGCCTTTTGCTATGAGCAATAAATTCCTGTCAATATTATTTCTGAAGAAGCCATTGATTACTAGGAAAGTCGTAACAATAATAATAACAGTCATTTATTGCTATCGCAAATGACCATTGACCTTGGGTCCTTCAGCCTGTAGCAATTTATTAATCGCATATATAAATGTAGAAGCGCACTGAAGTTCTTATAAATATTTGAAATTTATGATTGTTTTATAGGTGATACAGGAGGAAAAAAGGCCCCTCCTTGAGAAGCCAAACAAAACAAGCCTTAAGGAGGCAAAAGGCCAAAGTTTGGAGGTGCAAAGGAGGGGTGTGAAACGCCGAAGAACCTTTGAGGTAATATTTTTATTAAATATTCTATGAGATCTTTTGAGTATTTTGTATGTAATGTACATATTTATATATTTAACTTGAATCTATGTATATATATATATATATATATATATATATATATATATATATATATATATTTAAATAATAATGTTGGAATTTCTTAGGATATTGGATTCCACAAACAAAACAGGAAAATATTATTTATAAACACGTTAAACGCCACAGAGATCCTTAGGGACCGCCGAGAGACTCGCATGTAAGGCCACGGCGGTCCGTAAGGAGTAAGGACCGCTACCCCGCACTTCGCTTTCTCATCGATTCTAGCCAGTGGACCGCTTCTTCTTTGTATTTTATTACTTTTTATATATATAATGGTTTGTATTCTGCTCCCAATTCTGGGTGACACCGTCATCAACTAATTTACTCAAAAAAACTTCATAGAAATATATATTCAGAAAATAATATAAAATCTACAGTTTTTCTCATTTTTATGAAATACATATGAATACATTTCATTTACGTTTTCAATTGTGACTTGCACTAAAGCAGGGAATAAAAAAATTGCTAGCTGCATAATCTTTTAAACTCGATCCGAAGATATTTTTATCCACACTTGCACTCGCAACTTGTAATGACTAATACCGGTACAAATAAATCTTATATAGCGTCAAGAAGAGACAGGCTTTACGTGGACCGCTCCAGTGGACCACTCGTGCTGCGGGATCTGATTGTCTCCAGGGGCTAGAGCGGTCACATGGGACCGCCTAACAATTTTTTCAGAAACGAACGATAAAGAATTCATGTAAAAAATCTGACCAAAAGGATACCTTATATGATATATGAGAAAGTCGAAATAAGAAAAAAAATTTGGTCCAACACAAAAATATATCGATATTTTGACGTCGTTTAACGTGTTAAAAAGACGTTTCGTCCTTGGTTGAGGACATACTCAATTTTATTAGCAAACAAATTAAAACTTTTCAGTCATTTGACAAGTCTGTAAAAAGATATTACAATAATGAACATATAAAATAGAATTCAGAGGTGATATGCCTAAGCAGAAAATTACTATTATCTCTTTTAATTTTATATGTTTATTATTGTAATACCTTTTTACAGACTTCAAAGTTTTAATTTGTTTGCTAATAAAATTGAGAATGTCGTCAACCGAGGACGAAACGTCTTTTTAATATACATAGTGCTTTTCTGTTTTGTTTGTGATATCTAATATCCTAAGCAGCTCCAACATTATTATAAATAACAGGATTCCAGAAAAAAGTTAAATATATATATGACGATAGAAATTTTTTCTCGCTAGAATGGCTGGCCAATACTTCACTCTTGGGTCAAACAAATTATTCAGTGCTATGCCTAAAATGGCACAAAGATACAGTGGCTTAGGGGTCTAATATATAAATTATTAAAATCAACCTATCTAGGTACCCCATACATACAATCATATCAAATATATTTGAAATTTATGATTGTTTTTATTTCACAGATCGAGCAACAAATATCCAAGAAACAGAAAAGGGTTTCTCTTGAGCTGGTAAGTCATAAAAATGTAGGGTGAAAAGTTGTGAAGTCTTTTAATTGCTCTAACGTATGGGATGAAAAAATAATATTCATAAGAAATAATTTTCCTCTTCAGCGAAATCATGATGTAGAATTTTGAATCGAAGATTAAACATCAGACAAATTTCTTCTGTGGCCATAATTTATGAAAATTAAAGTATGTAAATTGTTTGGAGTTTGTCAAGTGTTCTGTTGATTTATTCACGAAGAGTTAATCTATCTTCCTATAAGACCAAGAAGTAGTTATTTGAGATTTTAATTATTTTTCAAGAATGTTTTGTCAAAATAATAAGAAAAAACTGTAAATGTGAACATAGTCCTCACAAAAATTTAAAAAAAAATCTTCAATTTGTTTTTACAGGTGAATTTTTTTTTTAACTGGAATTATAACAGTACAATAAACAATTTTCTAGGAAATCTTAGAACAAGGGTATTCATTCTTCAAATTTAATATAAAATTTCGATCCTGTTCAATTGCAGAAAAGACCTTAACTTCACTTACTAATGTTTATTAATTTCGTCTGTTCTGTTCAATGAAAAAGTTACACTACTTCCACCAACATAATTTGTTTAAATGCCATCCATGAGAATTTTACGAAATTCATTAGGGTTTTAGATGATCACATTTACATTTTGAGTAATTTTCATTATATTCAGCACAAAAAAATTATACTAAGGCATGATTCCCAAAGCACCAGCAAATTAATTTGTTTGTTTACATTCATCCTCATACAAATATTTGATAACAGAAGTATGAATTTCAGTTATATGTTCTTTTGCGCGCTAGTTCCAGAAAATAGTGTACTATTTTTCCGCCCAAATGTATGTGATTTTCGAATTTTGAAAATGGTCTAAAAAGACTAAGATGGACTCACAGGTAAAGAATCCTCGGTAAAAAGTAATTCTGACCGGTTGGTTGTAAACATTCTTACTTCGAACACAAAGAGTTCGAGACATTAAGGGAAGATTTGGGGTCTAAATGTCACGGTTGAATTTATGGGCAGAATCGGTTCAATAGTTCGGCAGTTATTCGCGTTTGAAAATTTTTCATTTTTTTCCCAACATGCTTCCATCTGATGTGTTTCCTCCAGTGTATAATCTTCAACAGTTCAAGACAATAGTAAAGAAGATCAATCTCTCCGCTTGGGGCACTAACTAGATGATATAGTTTACCCTTTCCTAGGCCGGTCAAGCATAATAAAAACACCCTACAATAAGATCGGGTTGATGAGTAATGGAATTTTTTTATGATGCATATTCTCAAGATACTCAATAAATCTTTTCCAAAAACGAAAGTAAGGCAAGAAGAAAGGGGTTGAAAATAGATATCATACTGAATTTGATGAATGCAGATTGGATATCCTGTATGTTTGCAGCACAGTAGATCACAATTATAAAGGAATGTACGAGGTGAAAAATAATATAACATCAAACTTAAGTAGAGCAGACCTAAAATATACAAATCATAATTGCAAAAATTAGACAACATATCAAAGCTGTTAAAGAAGTCGTTATGGTAAAGATATAAACAGAGGGCAAGAATGTATCCAGTTTATTAATGATGCAAAAAACTATCAGCTATGAGTATAAAACTAAACTGTTCAGTGAACATATTCAATAATCTGTTAAAGCAACAACAAACCAAAAATTACACATACAGAATTGAATACAACAAATCAATATCATTAACTACAACAAATGTCACTGAAAAATCTGAAATCGTAAAAAATTTAAGAACAAAATTAATAGTGGATATGATGGAAGTTCCCCCAAAAATCGATCCTATAGTACATTTGGTAAATAACTCATTGAAATATGGTATTTACCCTGGTTCAAAGAAATTAGCATTGGTGATGTCGAAAAAATAGGTGATCCATCAGATTTAAGAAATGAGAGTCCAATTATTCCGTTATTCTCTTTCTCTAAGATCTTTGAGACAGTGTTGTGCATTAGGGTGGTCGATTTCTTGGAGCAATGTGATCTTGGCAGCAAATGTTAATATGGTTATCGGAGGGTGAGACCTACGCTTTCAATTCATCAAAAATATCGCAGAATCTCTTGAGAGCAATAAAGTTGCTTTAGGATTATTTTTGGATTTGTCAAAAGCATTTAACAGTAGGATCACGGAACTATCCTGTAAAAATTAGATTCACACGAGGACCTGCTCTGAAGTGATTTGAATAATTTATTTAACAGAAGGCAAATGGTTTCCTTTAAAAAGGAAGGAATTGTGGCTGAATTAGAAATTAATTAAATTATAATTGGAGTGCCACAGGGTAAAATGGCAGGACTGATACTCTTTATTGCTTAATTAAATAATATGGACAAAATTTGTACAGAAAACTGCCAAATGAGGAATTTTGCTGATGACACAGACATGTTTATAGGTGCAGAAGACTTCCAGTCTGATGTCAATAGCTGAGGAGAATCTCTGTTTCTATCAATTTTCTGGACCATATTGTAGACTGCACAGTGAATTTTAGCAATCACATATGTAACTTTGGTTGTGAATTCTTCCATAAATATGTGAAAGTTATAATAAGAGTCAATATAGAAAAACACACTTTTTTGTTGAATAGTAATCTATTGGCGATCGATTTCGGCACTAAGCCATCATCAGGCCAGCTGAAATAAACACATATATAAAAATAAAAATGTACACTTTATAGTAAAAACACAGACAATCATTGTTAAAAATATTTTGGAGGGTATTTTTTTGGAATTTATTTATTGTTGTTATTTTGTCATTCATTATTAAACTAGAATTGTGTCATTCGGACTCACCGTCAGCAGTAAATTACAATATTGTCAAAAATATTAAAAATATACATATATCAGACAGGTTTATATAGAGGGGTAGCTTTTTTGTTGATGTAATATTTTATGTATAACCCTCGAAAACAGTAAACAATGGCGAAAACATACAAATAAGATATGAAAGAGCAGGGAACAGATAACAATATGCGCATGTTAACGTCTGGCATGTGATGGATACTATTCAAACGGCGCAAAATATGAGCAAAACTAAAACAGTTATTATGTGAGCGTTCCAAGGAATTTAAAAAGATTTCTATCTGGAAATTCTGAGATTTCATTCAGTAAGTGTTCGCTTTGTTTGTTCTTCAGAATTTCATATTGTTCAAGGAGTAATAATCTCCGATAGTTATCTTCTCTGTGCAGG
The DNA here is from genome assembly GCA_034642435.1 of Megalocaria dilatata. Classification (NCBI taxonomy): domain Eukaryota; kingdom Metazoa; phylum Arthropoda; class Insecta; order Coleoptera; family Coccinellidae; genus Megalocaria; species Megalocaria dilatata. Next base: position 102,448,215 of record CM067854.1, on the reverse strand, counting down.
ATTCTTAAATTTTCGATTGTGGTCTTATGATTCAGTTCCATCAAATGATTTCCCAACGCTGAATTTGGTCGATTTTTTACATGTTCATTGAATCTTTTATTTGCTGAACGGGTGATCATGCCTATATAAGAGGAAGGGCAGCCAGCACAAGTTATTTTATATATGCCACTATATTGAACGTTGCTCATTTTCTTCTTGTTATTAATCAAGATGCTTTCTAGGGTCTGGTATCGTTTGTTAATTATTGTGTAGTCGTGTTTTCTGAGAGTTGCACTGATTTTTTCATTAGATCCTTTATAAAATGGCAGAGAAATGTATCGTTGATTGATAGATCGGTGTGGGTATATTTTATTGATGAGCAGTGGATCTTTTATAGATTTCAAAATATTGTCCATGTATGATATCGAGTATTGATTATTTTCCCCAATTTGGTACATGGTGTTTAATTCTTTAATATAATTTTCTTCAGATAGACGTATGCTCAGAAGACGGCTGAACAAAAATCTAAAAGCTGTTCTTTTGATAGGGGCGGAATGATAAGAATGAAAGGGGATGATTGTGTCTGAGTTGGTTTTCTGTAGACGTCGAATGAAAAATTATTATCTTCGAGCTCAATCTTCAGATCCGAAAAATTTGTGGAATTATTGATGGATTTTTCCAGAGTGAAGTGAATTTTGAAATTTGTATTCAGGCTTTTAAAAAATATTGTGAGTTCGTCCTCAGTTCCAGCCCATGTACATAATATGTCATCTAGTTTGATAATGAAAGACAAAATAACAACAATAAATAAATTCCAAAAAAATACCCCCCAAAATATTTTTAACAATGATTGCCTGTGTTTTTACTATAAAGTGTACATTTTTATTTTTATATATGTGTTTATTTCAGCTGGCCTGATGATGGCTTAGTGCCAAAATCGATTGCCAATACATTAGTATTCAACAAAAAGATGTGTTTTTCTATATTGACCCTTATTATACACATATGTAACATCTGTCAAAAACTGAATTCAGTCAGATGTTCTAACTCAGAAATAAACACCTATTTGAAAACAGCTTATCATAAATGTCAACAACACTAGAACTCTGGATTATACCCTTAATATAGACTGAATATAAAAGAATATTCCATATCTTCAATATCAAACAGATTAATTCTGCTAACATCACTAACAATGTAATTTTATAAAAATTTGTTGCAAATTCAAATAAACTCTCTTCGAAGTGATAAACCCAATTATTTTCTTTCCATACATTTAGATATATTTATGAATAAAAATTACTTTACATGAAAAACTATTTTCTCTGTAGGAAATAATGCAAAATTCTGATGAACCATACAACTCAATTTTTGTCTCAATTTTGCACTGAAAAATAACAAGTATTATGAATACTTTTGATTGTAATCTTTTGTGAGTTATCCATACAAATATATAGAGCATTACATTGAAAATGTTTTTACTTATGGAGAGTTGGTGGAAACATTTATTTCTAGGTTTTAAACAGAGTAAATGAAGGAATAGTGTTCGTCTGAAGGATGATTCCACTGAGAAGACAGAGAGATCATTCTCGAGTTTGTTGATGCTGTCTTTAAGTCACTAGCATTCTTCGCCCTTTTAGCTGACAATGAAAAGTAAAAGTAAATCATTTTCAAATTATTTCAAATAAGAATGACGCGCGGTTCCACAAAATTATTTGAGAAATAAATTGGCCCACAATTAACAAAATAAGCCTTTAGAACGTAGGGTATAAGCTGGGGCAACTTTATATGGGGTTCTTAAATAATAAGAGCCGCGTATAAATTTTAATCAGTTAATAATTTTCAGTCCATACCTTTATAAATTGGACGATGACAACTGCCTACAGGTATGCATTCAATGAATAATAGCTAATAATAATATTTTATGAATGAAGATTAAACAACTAAAAGATCCATCTATTTCAGAGAGAAGCAGCGACTCCGAGGGCCAGTTCTAGAGGTGAGAATAAATATAATCTCTTCAATTTTACCTATTCTCAAGGTTTGATGACTAGACTGTGGTTGGACACTAATAACGATTGAAAGAAATTGGTGAAGCACATACTGCTTGGACATTTTAAGAAACATATACTTTTTTGTTTCGGAAATATTCAGAATTATGTCTTCCCGTAGACTGTATGCGGACATGAATTCATTCAAGAGCATGGTATACTCGAGAAAATATAGCGATATTATAAAAGCCATTCTGACTTGACTAATGCTCTGTAGGTGAAATCGAATTTCAAGAAAACATTGCTTTTGCCTGCAAATCACTTCAGTTACTCTTTTTATCGTTTTGCTTGCTTGTTTGGCTGCAACTATACTGAAGTCGATTCCTAATAATGCGTTATAGAAAATGTTCCGATAATTTGCAAAAGTATATTATTTTGAAAGTGTTCTACTTTGTAGACGATACAATAAATTTGAATGAATAATACGTATTTGTGTTTCACCGACTCCTTTTTTGACACTGTATTTGTAAATTTACAGGTTCTTCGAACCAAACAAGTGCAGCAGATGTTTCTGCTACCCCGGAGTTCACATGCACAAATCCAACTCAAAAATCAAGTAAGTGCATAGGTTTAAGATGATTGATAAGTAACTCTCTATTTGTGCCTTGTGTTTATCTGAAATATATAAATATATCATTTCTAGATAATCTGGAGTGTGCTAATATAATGGATATTACATACATTGATCCAAACGTGTCTCATATATTAAATGAGACACAGATAAAAAATTTACTGCCACAAAATGATGATACTTTACCGATGATCACTTCATTGGATATTTCACAAATGACATATACCCCTGTGCCTCTTTCCAAAATCTGCTCTGATGTATCTCTTGATGAAAAAATATCATCACCTAATGAGATTCCATTTAGTGAATCATACATCAACTCAAACTTGTCTGGCATTTTGAATGACACGCAGATAAAAAATTTACTGTCAACAAGTTCGATGGATTCAGAACTGCTGAAACCATGGAATGAATTAGTGGATCAAAATTCATCAACAGTTTCGGATACATGCGAGGAATTCATTACAAAAACTGATGAAAGAGCAGAATAATTCAGTTGATAATTATGTAAGTAATTATTGTATTACTAAATTTATTATTCCTTTTTCGTAAACTTTACTACTACTACAGGGTGTTTTTAAAACCTGAACTTTTTTTCAACAGAAAGAACCCATCAAAATATACCATTTCATACAAAAGTTTCAGATGTGTGTCAGGCTCTAAATTTATTTCTGGATCTGAATGGATCGTTGTATCAGCAATAGCAAATTTGATTTACTGATGCAAACATCTTAAATCTAGAATGAAATTATATATTTTCTAGAAATTTGATTGGATAATTGATCTGAGGAAAAATGTATTTAGCCACAGACAAAATGAGATGGCCGTTGTCTGCTTTTGACATCTCATTTCAAGCAACTTAAACTTTGTAGATTAACTCTTTCAGAGTTTCTGGAATATGATGCAAAGTGTACAATTTCCTCACATTTTCGACGGGTTTTAAATCCTCTCCATGTTAATTGCACTGCAATGACGGTAAGGTGTGTGTTTTATGTGTAGACAGAAAAAGTTAGAGGAACATTAAGAAAACTAGTCAACCTAGACGTACCACAGAGATCAAGAAGCTTTTGATCTTCTATCTAGCTCTGTCTTTTTTAAGGTGCTTGTACGAGCTGAAAATTATCCCATAATCGTGTAGGAAATCTCAAAAACACTTCCTGGGAAAAGTGTCTTTTCTGTGGAAATTGCATTGCATATTCTTGTGCATTTTACACATTTGTAAATAAATGCTCAACATATCACAAGCTTCTGTGTGAGTAGATGACATTTTTTCAGTTGGATAATAGCCTAAAAAGTGAAGTCGAGGTAAAGAAACTACCATGGACGAAGTTTTAACATTTCCCTAATAAATAATCTTTTCAATGACTTGCTACCATGGTTATGTGATTCATTTTTCTGCATAAGGTAATTTGAGATGATTGATGAATTCGAATTTTTTACATTTTCTTTTATGAATCAAAAATGGATGGAGATATGGCTAAGTGGTTTTCATTAAAAGTTAGCCAATATTAGTACTCCAAAAATAAACAATTTTCTTGTTTTTCCAATTTAGGATAGTAAATTATCTTAGTTATTTGGTATAATAATGAACAAAGTCCTAATTTCAATACTAATCCTCCAGAATGCAGCAGAGTTCCCTAATGCTGTGACATATTAGTGGCATCTTTCAGAGGAATAGTGGAACCAAGTCCAACAGTATGATTGTATCGGAAAGAAATTGGAGGGAATCCATAACAGATATGCTTTATAATCTTGTTTTTGAGTGTATTGTGAGAGTATATACATTTCAAGCCACCGTACACTGATTCTTGTCAAATATGTGGTGAACTAGAGCTGATGTTCTCAAGTGAAAGTGATGAAACAAAAAAAGCAGCAATTCAACTAGAAAAAGACTTGCATTAGGCCAGAACTCAGTGACGTAGAGATTGAATTCCATCTGATGAAGAACATGCATCTACTGAATTATATGTGGCTATATTTGATGTACAGAAGGCTTTGTCATTCTCTAATCTGACAACATCCGCAGCATGTTATAAAAGAAATATGTAGGTTTACAATATTGGAATTCATTCAATCATCAGTTTAAATGTATTTATGGGATGAGGCTGAAGCAGGTAGAGAATCTAAAGAAGTAACAAGTTGCATTATTACTTACTTAAAGGAATATGGTATAAACCACAATAACATCGTACTGTACTCTGATAATTGCACAGGACAAAACAGAAACATTAAAATGGCGTTGACCCTATTAAGGCTTATAATTTATTATTATCCACAAATGAAGATAAAAATTTTAGACCACAAATTTAGGTATCTGGTCATTTGTTTCTGCCTAATGATGCTAACTTTGCTTTAATAGAAAAAGTTGCAAAAACACACAATATATTCATTAGCCAGATGACTAGGTCTACATAATAAAATCTGTAAAACTGAAGGTTTCAAAATTTGAAATTGTGTCAATGAATCGGCAAGATTTTGTATCCAGTTATAAAATAGAGCAGGTCATCACTAACAGAAAACAAACAACTGATGGACAAGCCGTAAAATTGATACACAAAAATTTCCACACTATAGTAGACCAAATCCAAAAATCTGAATATAAAATTTAAAATGTGTATTTAGATAGAGAAAAATTTGCGTTCTTAATGATTGCTAAGTTGAAATTCCCCCTCTGAGATGTCAAATAAGTAAATGTTGTATATTTTAAGGGGAATTTAATATAAAATTGTAAGTTATAATTAAATATGTTTTTTTAACTTAATGCCCTGTAGGTTCTTGGCCAAGGACTACAGCGAAAAATTTGTAGAAAGAAATATTGCACTGCTTGGATACAACGATTTTTCTGTGAATTTTTGCTTATTACTTCAATTTATTATATCATAGCATAGATTTACATGATACAAACCTTACTTAATTTATAATTACAGAGATAATTCAATATTGTATATTTCGAATTCACTTATTCGCGAAATATCTAATGGGAGAAGAGGGGTATAAGATACAATTTTTACAACCATAGAAATTCACGAAACAGAGAAAAACAAATATTATCTTCTGCTATTTTATTGATTTTCACAATTGTTTCGTCAGGTCAGTATTTAAAGTTTAAATACTCACCTGATGAAGTCATACTATGGCGAAACAATTGTTGTGAAAATCAATAAAATAGCAGAAATTAATATTTGTTTTTCTCGCGATATCGCGATAATCATAAATTTTTAGGTATTGATTTCTAGAAGAAAGAAAGTTTCAGGAGTAACGACTTTCAAATGTACCTAAAAAAAATTCCGCATTCAACAAAAAAATTGATAAATGTAAAGGTCTATAAGAAATAAACACTTGAAACCTTCTGACCCTACAAGCTCATCGGCAGCTAATTCTGAGTGCACAATTAAAAGTGTACATATTGTTCTTTACATACAAGGATATGTCTGTTATCTACTTTTTACGATGATACCAAAGTATGTTTCAACATAGGAATAATTTCTTTTTTACAATTTTGGACTTTTATAAACATATATAATGAAGTTTTGTTTTTCAGTTTTAAAAATGGAAAAGAACCGCATATATCTCACTTCTGTATCATCTTTATGAAACTAGGATCAGACCTCAAAAGTGGAACAGAACAAAATGTGAAAAAAAAAACATTTTTGGCCTTGGTGAATGTTTTGTTCTATAGTATAAATGCAAGTAAGTGATCCAAATTGTAACAAAATATTAGTTTGAATTTATAGCTACACCAAAGCAATAGTGTTTTATATTTCTTAAAATTTTATTAGAGATTATGCAACCATTTTTATATTATAATATTTATGTTTAAAAAAAAAAGTTATTCTGAAAGTTGGGTGAGAAAATGTATTGAACAAATTCTTGATTGTTTCAGTCTCTACTTAACGGAAGTTCAACGTATTTAATTTAAAGTAAAACACTTTATTTCTGCTAATACGTGAGAAAAATATAAGGACACTATTGCATTGGTGTTTAGCATTATATTACCATTTTTGATTATTTGCTGATATAAGTGAACAAATTCGTTAGGGAGAACTTGAAATATTATTATATAATTATTCAAATCATGTATGCTCCTATACCCTACATGCTATAAGTTACTCTCAAATTCTTGTGACAGTTTATATAAAAAGAGTCATCTTCATAGAAACATGAACTCTGAAAAACAGCAAAGTTTGACATTGTTTATTATTAGATTGAAATATTTTTATGGGCTCTATTTGTGATACTTCAAAGACATAAAATTTCATCGCTGTAAAAAATTTAATCAACTCATGCTAATTTTGTTGCAATGATTTCCTGGGATTCCAATGTGGATTATCTCAACCCACTTTGGATTTGGCAATGAAGTAATATCTCAAATTATTGCGTCTAACTCATTTAGTGCATTAAGTCAATGTTATTATTCACTCACAGACGATAAGTTATAAGTGTGCAAAATTGTATAGTGATGTTCCATAAGTCCAAGGTACATTCTTGCTGATTTTCATTTTAATGATTTTTATATATAAGTATTTTTCTTAAATCAGATGCCGTTGTTAGAAAAAATTTAGAAGTCATCATTAAGTAATTATAGTAGTCAAGAGATCACCTGTGAATATTGAAAAACTCGTACATCTACAAACCCAAAAAATATTAATTAAGTGATCAGAGAGGCTGAGAACCCAGAAAATATTATCGTGTTAATTAGTAAAATGGTTCACAAAATATTATAAAACTTACTTGCAAGGATATAAAAATTCTAACCAATTTATTAATGGCACAGTATAGACTTATGATTTACTGTATTAAATTGAATCAGTCCTTACTTGGTGAAAATCCATATTAAATAAGGTTATTCTGATTTTCACAAATTTTTTATTGTTATGTTACAACAACCTTCCTGATGATGCTACTGTGATAGCGATTGTTGTAAACATAACAATAAAAAATTTGTGAAAATCAGAATAACCTTATTTAAATATGATTTACTATTTGAAGATATTGTGTTTCAACTTTCACGTTGTTAAGTAATAATACTCAAATATTTATTTTTTATTATGTTTCAACATTACAATTTTATTATCATTTTCTATATATGATATCAACCAGTTACCAATAAAGAATAATCATTGTAAGTTTTTTAACAGTGTTATCGTGTTATGATTCAACGTAATAATATCTAATAAATTTGATCTATTTTAATGCTGGAAGATAACAGATAATAGTTGAAAGTATTTTTGTATTCGATTTTATTTGGTAAAGATTGTTTAAATGTAATATTTCAAAGTCTATAATGAAAGAAGCATAGTTACATAGTTCTTACAGAGTAAGACAGTTTCGAAGATTTCAACATCCTACTAGACATAATGAAATTCAACCATAGGTGTGATCCTTGTAGCAATATAAATGAATATGAATGACACAGGGTTTATGGATTGAGTATGTATTTACGAAGTGAGATGAAAGTTATTTTCCATAATTTTGAAATTAACAAACTTAAATCTTTTGAATTGGATTCAACTAAAACTAAATTATATAAAATTTTTATTAAATGTACAATTGTTTCAGTAATGAAGAACTAACTTGACTTTTTGGAATTTGGTTTTTTGTAGCCATTTTGAAATTCAATTAGGCTGTAATGGTATATTATAAACATATTGATACCAAAAATTTCAGTAATAAAAAACTTAATAGCCGAGTAGCTATTTGTATTTGGCATTAAGATTTTTAAAAACTTAGGTTCCATAAAAATACTCTATCATTTTAGAGAGAGGGAAACTAAATTTATTGATCTTGCAATCGTATTGCAATTGTATTTGTAATTAAGATTTTTAAAAACTTAGGTTCCATAAAAATACTCTATCATTTTAGAGAGAGGGAAACTAAATTTATTGATCTTGCAATCGTATTGCAATTGTATTTGTAATTAAGATTTTCAAAAACTTAGGTTCCATAAAAATACTCTATCATTTTAGAGAGAGAGAAACTAAATTTCTTGATCTTGCAATCAAATGGCCATCGACCACATTTTTCCAGACAATTATATACAATTAGAAATGATTAGAGACTATTGAAAAATAATGATTGTTATTCTAGGGATTTCAGGTGTTCGAAGAGTGGCAAAGATGGCAACTTTGCCTTTGGTGTAGATTCTCTATTGTAGTGGTGTATCAATGGCTCAATAATGTTGATATTATTTTGGTTTGTGATGAGTTTCTTGCTGAGTTTTTGCATTCTTTCCATTATTGCTTCGATTTCTGTTATCTGATATAAAAATTGATTGGATGGATTGTAGAGTGGGTTGTCAGGATGTCTCAATTTTGTAATTTTTCGTAAGCAAGTTCTTTCCGCCACTTCAATTATATTCAGAGCTGTTTTTGTTGAATTTGAAAATATTGTATGTCCATAGTCCAATAAACGTCTGCATATTTTGTAGATCATACTTGCTGTTTTACTGATGATTTCTTTGTTTTTATAAGTTAGAGATCTAAAGTGTCCGCTCGTGTGATAGCTGTTTTCTTTTGGAGTTTTAAATGTGCTCTGAAGTTCAATCTGTATGCCCAGGTATTTGCATGAATCTGTTGGAGTAATTGTGTCACCTCCAAGTTTTATATTAGGAAAGTTGGTTTTGTGGTTGAAGATGATGAGTTTGGATTTTGCTGGGTTGGGTTGTATCCTTCAACGTCCCATCTATGCCACTGTGACACCTGCCAACTTCTGCAGTTCTTTCAATGTTTTGTGGCGGGATATTAATGTTGTGTCATCAGCAAATTGAAGAATGTATGCATTCTTTTTGATGTTCTGGTTCCTGTAATTGTATTGTCTGTACATGTTACAGCAGAATAAGTTGTAAAGCAGCGGAGATAGTGGCGAGCCGTGTGATAGACCTTGTACAGGTGTAGATTCTTTTGACACTTTACTTTTGACCCGTACTTGTAATTTTCTGTTTAAAATGAAATGGCTTATCATTTTTGTCAAATAGATGGGACATTTTAGATGGAAAAGCTTGGGGATCAGGCGGGCGGGCCAGACACTATCGAAGGCTTTTTGAATGTCCATAAATGCAGCATCTGTTTTATTTTCCATTTTTCACTGTTTGAAGTGAGTACAATTAAAGGGTGAATGGTCGATGTGTTCCTTTTGAATCCGAATTGATATTTTATTTTCCTATCTCTTTGCATACTCTCTCTCCCAATATTTTTTCAAAATTATTTCCCAATGTAGGTAGAAATGTGATAGGTCTGTAGTTCCCTATGTTGGAATGATCTGTCTTTGTCTTGGAGATGGTAATCAAAATGCCTTTTTTCCATTCATTTGGAAACAGAGAGTGTGAGAGGCAGAAACCATAGATTTTGATTATAACATTGTGAATTGAAGGGTCTAATTTTCTCAATATTTTTCTGGGTATGTTGTCATAGCCAGGTGTTGTGTTCTTTTCATGGTTTAGTGCTGTATAATATTCTTCCTCAAATATGGGCTCAAATGTATCCTCTGATGGAATGCGGGTTAGGTCATTTGCATACCAATTCTCTATTTGTTTCCTATGCTCCTCATCGAATTCTTTGTTTGTGGATCTTCTAAACAGCTTTTCAAAATGTTTTGCGAAAGCATCAGCAATGTCTTTCTTTATCCTTGGTAAGAGTTTCTCTATTGACTTAAATTGTATTTGAAAGTTGATGGGTTGTGTACTTTGCAAGTTTTTTAATCGTTCTCCAGTATGTACTGCCTTTTTGCTCTTCAATTTCCTTGCAAGCCTTTAGATATTTATTGGATCTGAATTGCAAGATCATGTTATGAATATCATTGTTCAGTTTATTGAATTGTCGTTTTAGACTTGGTTCTTGGTTAATCTGATATTCACGATACAATTGTTTTTTAACTCGTATCAGCTTTATGATGTAGGGAGGGAGGGTTTACCTGAAGTACTGTTTTTTGAATGTCCGTGTGACCTCGGTTATAATTCTTGATAGAGAGTTGTGGAAAAAGGTTATGTATTCAAGAGTGATTTCAATGTGGGGTTCAATCAATTTGAGCATTCTTCTATTCACTTCTTCAGTGTTGCATTTTTCGTAAAGTAATTTGGTCTCTTGAGTGTATTCTTCAGGTTCTTTCTTTGTATCTAATGAGAACTCAACTCCAAAGGTGATCTAATCCTAAGTCTGGGGTTACGGTTACATTTCGAATATTGTCTTTTATATTTCTTGTACACAATAGAAAATCTGGTGTAGAGTGTGGGTTGTTTTCCATTAGGAATGTTGGTGGTGTATCAATTTTGATGAAATCTGAGTTTATGAGGAAGTTGTTAATTTGTGTTTTCTTCCGCTTGTTTATGTTGAAGTCTCCTATAATGATACAATATTTATATTGTGATGTGTCCACTAACAAGTTTTCTTCAACAAGTCGGCTAGAGTGATGTATGTAGACTAGAAATATGTAGATTTTTTCGTTATTGAAGGGGACTGTAAAATGTAGGACATCCTTCCATGGGTTATTGAAGTGGGGTGGATTGTTTTTACTAATTTTTACTCTGTTAGCAGCCTGCACTAGTGTACCTCCTCTGGTGTTTTGTTTCAATATACTTCCATGTTTGTATAATGTTCTCCAATCCCTGTATTGAATGTTTGTGGTTGTTTTAGTTTTAGTTTCCACAAACATTACGCAGTCTATAATATTATGCTCAAGATAGTGTCGAATCAGCTCTTTTTTGTTGACATAGGTGTTAATGTTAGAGTATAAAATCTTAAGTATGAATATCCCCATATGGCTGCACTCCCTCCGCTGGCTCTGTGTCCACCGTTTTGTTTTCGTCCTTGTGGTCAATCATGGGTATGTAAAGTCTATTACCAACAAAAGTGGGTACAGTTGTCGATAGAGCGTCTCTGGAGTTTTTGAATCAATCGTCTTTCAGTATTTTTGGGTGTGTTGATTTTGTTGATGTATGTTTGTTTCTATGATATGATCTTGTATTGTAATAGCTTTGTGTATTCTGCTTTTTTACACATTTTTATTATCCATATTGGCTGTTTTTTTGTTTATCGATCTTATTTTGATGTTTGGAATACCTTCTATGGGCTTAACTGGTTTTTTGTGGCATTTTAGAGACCATGCTACATGTTCTGTGGATTGACATGTAGTACACCTTGGAGACAAACTTGTTGTACAGTCTGATTATTTATGTTGTCCACACCTGCAGCATAGTATTGGTGAATTGCATTTGTCTGTTGTGAGGGTGAATTGAGAACATTTTGAAAATGGTACAGGTATTGAATCAGGTGGGTAGCTAGGTTTGGCAACATAGTGCCTGCATTTGAAGAATATTCCTTCATTAATCAGTCTTTCATATGATTGTACTTCGCTAGTTAACTGATGTGTTGGTTGAAGTTTCACAAAGAGTGTTGATTATTTTCGTTTCCTTTCATGTGTTTTATCGCTTTTGTGAGATTATCCTTGTAATTATTTGATTTAATGATAAATCCCTGCGTGATTTGTTTAATTATGCTGCATTCATTTGGGAACAATTTCATCCATTGTTCGGAGATTTGAAGTCTTGTTTTGTTAGGAGCAGTTGTTATGTGGAATAACTTCTCATATGTATTGAAGGAATATAGCTGTTTTGTTGTTGTTTTTAATATGGTAAGGTTATTGACATCAGAATGTGTCTGATATAATAAATAAATATATTTATTTGTGGTCATTCTGTAATCCGCATATAACTGTTTTTTTCCGTTTGGTTCTATTACTAATGGTATTCCCCATTCTGAATTGGTGTAATTACACCTTGTTTTAATAATACATCTAACTCTTTATCCATTAACTCTCTGAATTTGAACGGTACCGGCCGTGGTTTACAAAATATTGGTTGGACTTTTGTTTTACTTGAAATTTTTACTTTTTCCAATTACATAAACCTAACTTATAAAAAAAAAGTTTATCATACTTGTTAAGAATTAGTTTAAGATCTCTCTCACTATCTACAGATCAAGTTTGTTTATGTTACGAGACCATCGCATCCTTCAAATAATTGTATTAAATCTCTATCTGGTAGTGGAGCAATTCCGTTCTCAACTATAATTAGTCTGCACTTTGTTCTAGCAATATTTTTATACTTTATATAAGCATAAGTTTCATCATCTGGAATAATTACATTTCATATGTTTTATGGGGGACAATACAGGTAACCGCCTGAATTTTGAACATTTTCAGAGGCTTTTTGAGGTTCAACTAGAAGCTAATCTATACAGAAGACGTGTGTCAAATTTCATAAGAATCGGTTGAGAACTTTTTGAGTTATCTTGTCCGCCAATTTAAAAAGTAGTTTTGAGAAAAACGCATTTAACGGTTTGACACACAAAAACTCTATGATTACAGCGGCTTACCAACTATTGAGAGATTCCAGGGCCATACAGAAGTTCTCCATGCTGGTTTTTCTCCATTAGTTCTTCTTGATATGCTTGACGGGCGTTTTTAGTGATCAAATAGCTGCGTTGATTTTCTCAACTCACCCTTTGGTCATTGTCTTTGCCTTTGTGCTGCGGCCAATAATTAATTATTAACAGTCCAGCTGATTTGAAGGCATAATAATCTCTATGACCTTCAGTCCAGAATTCAGATGTTTTGGACAGAGTGACTAGATAGTAGAGTTGATTGAAACTCTCATTTGCATTCTGAGTGTGAAAAACATCTTTCGAGCAAGTCATCCCGGGATAAATCTTCAAAAATCGTCTTAACATGGGTTTGAACATTAGGATGTTCAATCTCTTTAGTATTCTCCCCTAAAGCTTCAGCTTTGCGCCACTTGCATCAACTCTAGGAACCAGACCAACAGTACTTGGGTCTTGATTCCTCATCTGTGGAGCATATATGATAGTATGTGCCCATAATCGCATCTCTTATGTCTGTCATGCTGTTTACATCATACTTTACCATAGTAATATCCAATAAGGGTTGTAGCGGTGTATACAAACGAGATGATAGCATTGTTGGAACTTCACTTATGCAACTTATTACAAAATAAGAGTTGATTTCCTCCCTAGCAACACTTAGCATCACAAACATAATCCTGTGAAGTATATCTGCGACCACATTTGCGTAGCACAGCAATTTTAAAACCTAACCTTCTATTGCCACTTTCTTCGAATTTCACAGGAATTTACTATTATGGCATATCAAAATCTCTGCCACTGGTGACAATACTGAAAAAAACTCAATGAAATGATACCCATGGAGTACATTGTAAAGGACATCGTCTTTGCCAGCATTAGAGTTTTCTCACGCTTCCACTCTGTGGTTCTGTATCTTTGTCTTCTTTATTACAATGTGTATTTCCGTGGAATTTTTTTTGTGGTCTTGCAGCACAAGCTAGTTCACCCTGTTCAGTTTTAGGATAAGACTGTATTTCTTTTTTTCACAGACAAAATCACTCCGCAAAGAACAAATTCCAGAAGTATACTGGACTAAACTGAAATAATGGCTACACTGGTTTAAAAGTACTCTCTACAGTTGATGTTTTCAAAGCAGGTAGCAAGAGTGGAAAGCTCTGCTACAAGCTTAATACCGCTCGCTCGCCGAGTTGAGGAGGAATACTTAAATGAGTTTTTAATCGATAAATTACGCGAATTTCCATCTAAAAATTTACAGGCATTTGGTTGAAACGTAATTCAACTATTTGTGCAAAAATAAATAAATTTTTTTGTAAATGTATCGCCCTCCTTAGGTTTAATTTTCGTGGAGACTAATTTAATTTAATCAAAAATATTTCTGGGAATAACTAAAATTTCTACTTCTGAATTTATTACCGTTGATAAAGGTTTATTATTTATGAGCAATTCAACCTTAAACGGTTTAACCCTTTTTTGATTTCCCATGTAAAACATATTAATGAAATCAGTTGAAGATGATTTACACTCATTGTTTGTTTCCTTAGATTCTATTTCAATGAAATTATTGCTATTAGAATAACAAAGCTTAGCAAGATGTTCTTTCTATCTTTACACATTTTCCAATTATATTGTTTTAACTTACATTTAATAAATGGTGAAGTTGTGGAGAACTTCGGTATTTAGCTCGCCTCTGCTTGATCTTATCTTAGCACTCTTCTTATGCACTTTTTGAGTGGATGAGTCATTGCTACCTCTTTTATCCAAGCAAGTTGTATAATCTTTTTTATACTACTTGTATGATATTCCTCGCAAACTCTACCTAATGTATGAACTTCGCTAACTCTATCTAATATTACACTCCTCTTTAGTCCTGAAACGACTCCATCTTTCAAAACTTCATTTAAGATGTTTCTAAACTTGCATGGAATCGCTTTAATTGAAGGAAAAATTCCTAATACCTCCATTTTCTATTTGTCGTAAGTGGTAAGTCTATTGGTTCCTTGACTGAAATTTTCTGAAAAAATTGTTCCTTCAGGAGTTCTTTATAGCTTTGTTCTTAGGTAACACTGGATCCCACAAACCTCTCAATATGTAATATGCTTGCTTGTTCTCCTGTGTTAATAATACTGCAAACTCTTTATTTTCTTCAATATAATTTGCTTAAAAATATTTCTCCATTCTCTCGATATGTATATCTAGTCTGAGCTCATATTGTACTAATTTGATACTCTTAAAACGGTTTTGTAATTTTCTGCAGTCGTCATGATTCTTTAGAGCTTGTGAACTTGAACTTCTTTCGTTTGCTATTTTTCATTAAACCAATTTCTTCGCCGCCAATTTGTAATATCTTCAAGAATGGAATATTCCCTGGAGTTTTTATATATTTATAATTTGGAAAAAGTGCTGCATTCATAACTTAACCTAACATTATGTTTCGTACATTTCTATACACACTGCATCTGTGCAGTGGGTATGTGCCACAACACAACTCTATTACAAAATACGATTAGGAAGAGGTAGAAATTTATGTAAATAAATTTGAAATAGTAGTTGAATGAATATATTAAAAACATATCGATATCTCATATTCTCGTTTGACACTCACCCTATATTTTATTCTGCTTTAAAATTCAAACCTAAATACAAAATCGAGTAATCCTAGCGCTTTTCTTTTCTAAAAGCCATATTCTCAATTTCATCAGGTTCGTCCTTATTTTTCAAATATAATTTCTTGCTTCAGGCCTCACACTAACAACAGATTTTCAATAATGTCTTACAGAATTTTGAATCGAAACTTTTTGAGAAACATAGTAGAATAGTAGAAATCGTAACATATATGAAATTTATATTTTATACTATGCCGTAAGTCTATATTTTGTCACTTTTTAAGGGTGCCACATTAAATATGCCCGACAGTGATGACATGATTTCTAATGACATCTTATAGAAATGATTTCAAAAAATGCTTTATATCATGCCTAATTTTGGACACCGATTTTATACAGCTTTGTTACGTCTCTCCTGTTAAATAGATCATGACTCGAAATTCACAGCAGCCAACAAATCCCACTTGCAGCAGGTTACTTGTGTTAATAAATTTTCAATGTTATTATTCGACACAAGTCCGGCTTTCACGAGCTTTTGGCTGTTATAAACATTGCCGTTGTTGTATTTAAAAAAATATTAGATCTTGAAACAAGTGATAAAATTGGCTTCATTAAAATGGATCCAAAATACTATATTCTCCCTTATTCTTCTGGAATAAGTCTTAAAACCAGTTTTCCAACTAGTCGGCAATATTAGATTACATTTTAGTCAGAAGAGGATCCATCAGGATTAATTCTTGCAAGAACATCAATTTTTCTGAAGCGATATGGAAAGTGAACCCGTTTTGCTGAAACCTTCCACATTTTCAAATGTCATTATTTCCGTACAGAGAACAAAATTATATCACAATTACGTTCGCCATTAACGTTTATGCATTATTTGCTATGTTCCAATGTTAAAGGATCTACCTGTTCGACCAATATACATAATAGGGTAATTATTGCAAGTCAATTTATACACTCCAGATGTATTCAACTGGTCGATACTTTTCGCAATACTTTATATTCAGATGTGGGACATTGGGTGGTGTAACTTAGGTTGTTCAAAGTTTTTGAGATCGGTTATGAGTTCTATTGAAATTGGCACATTACTGTAATCTGCTATAAAGACATTCATGATAAGTTAGACTAGTAGTACTGGACTCTGAAAATATGAACACAACAGGATGGAATTATTATTACAAATAGGTGTTCATTGTGACTTTTAAATTAAGAAAAAGAAAACAAGATTTATTCTTCTTCTGCAGGTTAGAACGCAATCTAGTATTTTTCTAGTATCCCTAAACTTCCATGTGTTCGTTTCCTGATCACCCCCCACCAGCTCTAATCTTAATTTGCCAGCTCTGTTTCGCTCACGAACTCGAACCTTTGGGTGGGGGTTGCGGGAGTACTAATAGACTTAAGCATTTTTCCCTCCTATCTATTTTGTAATTCCGTAATAGTATACTCTTTATTATCAACAATAAGCTTGTTGTTTCTGATAAGAGAGTTTTTTCCTTTGTAATAAGCCACCTCTTTGTGGGAGGTGGTTGAATGGAAAATATTACTAGATTGACTTAATTTACGAATTGGGTGCGAACCAATCCTAGTCGAGCGGTTCTAGGAAGGGTACGGCCTTCGCGAAAATGGAAGGTCTTTGATGTTAATAAATTTTCTCTGTGATAATGAAAATGGTAATAAAACTCAATTATGGATTTTAAGAACTATAATGATAAAGTGTGCCAAAATACAGTAGTTTTATCAATCCTAAACTCTATAAAATTCAAATAAAGATGACACACTGAATAATTAAGGAGAGGGCGATGCGGATCCCTCAAGCACTACGAAGCATTTATATAATTCTTAATTCTGTTTAAATTCCCCAAACATAATAATTACGAAGAGATATGTCAACCTACTTCTTAATTTCTGACTCTACTTCAATTAGACAATTTCAATCTGAATAATATACAAAATTTTCAGATACTTTTTACCCCTCGACTCCAAGACCATAGATTCAAAACAAAACTGGGCACACGCGATTTTCTACAAGAAACGACCTGTTTAACACGAACAATAAACGATAAAGAACAACTACCGGTACTCTTAATTCCTTGGTCCCGGAACTTAGCACTATATTCAATTTCTCTAATTCTTCTGACTCAAATCTTAGACTTCCAAAAATAATTACTAATATGACTCAATATAATTATAATAATGCTAAATTCTGAGACCAGTTCGAGCCTTGCACCGCGATCTTTTTTCGACGATCTAACTAGTTTTTCCGACGTGTCAAGACTCCCTAACAAACTCTCATTTGGCCCTTTTAATACCTCCTACGCGTCGGTTTTCTCCTTCTAAATTTTTGAACCGCTCACCCGCTCAAAACTGCAACTTAGCACCTTTCAAAACTTCAGCTCTTTGTCGAACCACACGTGTTAATTTCGACATCAGCGCTTCAATCTGGAAATTTTCCGTTCCTAAACTCATCTGAAGGAATATGTTTACGTTTCGTACAATTAGCTCTTATGAAGTTTTTAATGTATAGTTTGTTATTATAATATATAGGTCAGAGTAAAATAATTTCCTTTAGAAGCCGCTGTTCGGGCTTGTCTCGAAAGCGAATTCCTAAGTTTACCATTAAGTGGTCTGGAGATTAGAATAAACAAATTAATTCTGGGGAATTGAACCTCGCGTTGAATTTGCTTTTGTCAAATGAACTAATCCCTGTATTATTACAGCTCTTTCCTAATTCTAAACCTTGTTGTTTTACTACACCGCCCCTTCTTTCTTCAATTTTATTTCTCTAAGAGCTTGGTATTCAGTCCGTTCCTGTTATGTTACATCTTTCGCTATTATTACTCCACTTACCCTTAGCCTTCCACTTATCTTCAAAATTTCCCTCTTCTTGAGATAAGACAAATTGTATTTTGACTGGAAGATCCTCTTTTTTCCACAGCAGTAAAAATCATTGATATCGCCTCTCATCACATCCACCTCAACAAGTTTATTCAACTGGATACTCTAGATTCATTCTTTCATTTAGCTCTTTCCATCCAAAAACAATTACATTATTTTTCCTATACCTCCGCTGTTTCTTTATCGATTGTTTCTTTATCGATTGATTCTCTCGCTCGAGTTGATCAAAACGAACTTTCAAATTCTCCAACTGAAGTAATATATTTGCCTCTGAAGCTTCAACGCAATTTTTTATTTCATTTTTACTAGCTTCAATCTATTCCAATACACATTATAAAGCATTTCCTCCCATCACTGTCAAATAAAATTTAAGATGTTATTTGAACGAACTGACCAGCGTTGTAAATAACGAAAAAAAATCAAGGGTAAAGGACGGACACTTTTCACTTACTTGGGCTAGTAAGGAAGGCTTAACAGATATAGCAGGCCACGAAAGAGAGGATGCGAGGACGCTGTTGAAAATAGAGGGAAATTATTATTATTACAAGTAGATAGGAGTTTAGGCATTGCCTATAAACTCAAGAAAATACCATCAATTAAGATATGTAAGAATGAAAGAAGTTTTTGTATTTGGAACAGTTACTATAGCGAGTAGAGGTTGGTTGTTTTGAACACCTATGACACTTAGTCATTGTGAATAGTTGCCAAAATCCGTTGATGAATGAAATTGCAGATGTCTGTATCAGGAAGGGGATAAAACATAACAAAATTTCACTCTCTTGAATCGATAAGGCAGACTCCAACACAGATAGAGAAAGGCCACGGAAAGAAAACAGATGAAGTAAAAACATGAAAAGACGGGGTAGGAAACGATCTGCAGCATAACGCAAAACAGGAATGAGAAAATGAAGCGACTAAATCAGTACGCAAGTAGCCGTCGTGAGATTACATACACCCCACCTACGAATTCAGTATTTACTGATTGGAAAAACGAAAGAACAAGTCAATGTGAGAGTAGATATGGATAAATCACAGCGCGCAGATGGTGAGAGACGAGCAGGCGCGTAAGCGAGGCTATAGATAAAAAAAAAACAAAGGCAAATTAATCGGAAGAGAGAAAAATGGCAACTTGAGTACACAAATCACCACGGCCACCATAGATAGAGTAAGGAAAAAGTGATGTCTTTCGTGTCTGTGAAATTTGCAGAATCGTATAGCAAAATATTGAAAATATTTAATGGATATTTCACCGTTAAAGTACTGAAAAACTAAAGCTGCTCGCAATATGAAATTATCAGACGCACGCGACAAATGTGCTCAATTCACACCTTTTCAATATATGCGATTCGATATGAAGGAATTCACAATAACAATTCAAATTTTTCTAAACTATTCGAGAAACTATACTCCATAGGAATGAAATTAAAGAAGTGATAGATGCAATTTTCATTAGACTTAACTCACCGAAAATAATACGTCGTTAAATCTCACTAGTATCTGACGGAGAGCACAAAAGTAACGTCTTCACTGTGTGACATCTGATATGATAATTCGATGCAATTTTCATTGGTCTTTGTTATAAAAAAATTTCTTATCATAATTGAACTATAGCAGTTATTGGATGCAATTTTCGCCTTATAATATACAATTCTATGAAAGAGTAATCGCGATTTATAGTTACGTTAACCAATCGATGGATCATTATAGGATAATTAGACCCAATATATTTTATAGTTATTCGTACTTTTCCTTGCATATTTTCTCTATTTCCGTAAATCCGTGGTTATTTGTGCCTCCGCTTTTTTCAAGTTTTAATAGCTATATAAGAAGGAAAGGTGCAATTTTTAGAGTTCAAAATGTAAACCTGAAGAAGCCAAATAATAAATAGTCCTGCCTTTTGATTCTACATGTAAACTTTTAACATTATCCGTTGTAGGAAAAGGTGGTAATTTTCTGTGAAATGGATTGCAAAGATGGAACTTTACTCACTTTTGGTAAAATTCATTGTATGTACCTGGAATCTTGTCTTGAATTCATTCAACTTAGGACAGATGGGACTTTCAAGTCCCATTTGTCCTAAGTATTTGTTATTGCAAGTTGAACATTTTACCTCATAACCTTCCGATTTAATTATGTTTGGGATTGGGTCTCATGCATTAAGTAGTGTTGTTTGGTTGTGGGGTTTGAAGAAATTTATATTTAATAATGAAATAATTTTAAGAAACTATTCGTTACTTTTTCACTTATGTTACCGAAGAACGATAAAGAAACGAAATTTTTCGGTTTAAGTGATTCTCTTACTAACTAACTAACTAACTGACTAACTATCCATCTAACTGACAGACTATCTATCTAACTAACTCACTAACTAACCATCCAACTAGCTAACTAACTATCTAACTGACTTACTAACTAACTAACTTAATAACTAACTAAATAACTTACTAACTAATTAACAAACTAACTAAATAAATAAGTAACTAACTAACTATCTAACTAACTAACTAACTAACCTACTTACTGAATATCTAACTAACTAACTAACTAACTAACAAACTACCCAACTAACTAACTAATTAACTAACAAACTAACTAACCAACTTACTTAATATCTATCTAACTAATTACCTATCTAACTAACTAACTAAATAACTAACTAAATAATTAACTAAATAGCTAACTAACTAAATATCTAAATAACTAAATAACTAACTAACTAATTAACAAACTATCTAACTAACTAAATAACTAACAAACTAACCAAGTAACTAACTAACTATATTATATTATGACTTGGGACGTTGTTCACAGCTATTGGTTTTATAGTTTTAATTTCGGTTTCGCGGTTAATGAGAATGCTCTATTTTCCATCGGTGATACAATACCAAACAATCGTTTAAAATGGTACGAATTAATTCATGAGATACAGGCATTTCAGCGGCTCCCTCGGGCAGAAACGAAGAATTTTAGTCGCCACTTCTTCCACTCTATATTATGAAAAAAAAGATCTTTTTCTTGATAAGTACGTATGATGTACTCGTAATATTAGTGAGTGTATCAATCGATATGCCGAAATTTTGTATAACGGGTGGTTGAAGTCGGGAACAAAATTTGTTTCAGATAGAATGAATTTTTGATATTGGGTTGCAACGCATTGAGGGTAGTCCATCAAGGAAGTTAAAGTCATGGATATAGGGATTAATTGTCTGAATTATTTAATTTTTTAATTTTTATTATCCTGATACTTCTAGATCTTCTGTGAAGATATCTCAGAAGCTTCTTCAGCTTGTGCTGAGTAAGGAGTTCAGTTGTGTTCTGGGTAGGCTTTGTTACTACAATCTTACTCCACTTTAGATGGACTGTTAATTTTAACCAATAGTGAAATGGTGGTCGAAACCAGTTCAACTGGAAAATTTCTTTTTCGCATCTGAACAGGATTTGAACCCGCAATCTTTCGATTAATAGCCCAAAGCTCTTACCACTGAGCTGTCGACACACAATTGTTCGGAATGTATCCATTTTTATAATGAAAATAACTCGATTTCTATCTTATCAAGTAGACAACAGGGCTACAATTGAATAAAACCAAAAAACTCAAATGGCAAATGAAAACTAATGCTTTTTTGCGAGCTCGATCGTGATTTATCTGGCTTTGCAGCCTCCCTAGGAATTTCATTAACATTTTAGTTGCTCTCTAGTCGATCACACTCCAGTACCCTTTTCCCATGGCTTAAAACTCGAAAATATATTTAGCCTTTTTTTCAGAGAATGATTTGTTGAGTATTATAATTTTTTAGAATAGACCCAGTATATATAAAATGAAAATACTCCTTTTTATATTTTGATTTGTCTTCAACTCTTGTTTTATACAGTTGAATTATCTTAATTTATATATGCTTCTCATATACAGAGTATATTTTCTCAAAATTGTGTGGTTAAAACAGTTATGACTTTTACATTCTGTTGTATCATTGAAATTTTTCATTCATTTGAAAGGCATAAATACATATCATTATGTATGGAATATAATATCTTGCAAATATCCGCCCCGGCTTCACTGGGCTCGCATCCGAGTTGTCCAATTTTTCATGACTGGCGCATAAATCAGGTTAAATTTGACTGATGGCAAGGATTAGGTTGGCCTTGAGAGATGCTCTGGTTTCGGCTTATTCCCATAGACCTGTGACTTAACACGTTCACAGTCCAGTGTACCTTACATAGTACATATAATCTTGTTATAAATAGTCCGTGTACCTTATTTGGTGCATGGGCTATTGGTAACCTTATGGCATGTTAAATCGTGGTCTTGCCGATATGGTTAATAAGAATTTCTGGGACTTGTGAGTATGGCATGTAACTACCATAAAACACAACAACGTGATGAAAAAAATTATATTTGAATATTAAAACAAATTGAAATATGTTTATCTTCTACAATTTTAATTTAAAAAAAAATTTTTATTCAAAAAACTTTTAGAACTAAATTAATGTCTAAAACAAGCACCGCTTACATTTAATAGACGTATATAATCAAAACCAAATATATAATGTCAAATGGAATAAATAAACCAAAGGATATACGAAAGTCATTAAAATTAATAAATAAATATTTAAAGGAGACAAAATTTTGTTTCTGGTCTTACCTTTAAGAACACCAATTGCCTTTTAAAAACATGAACACACTTAAAGGACTTCTCAAAGAATATAATTTATTTGAAATATTCAATATATTTAAATATTCGAATAAGTTAATTCAGAAATCTCTAAAAACATGCACTATATCTTCAAAAAACAAATATAATCCTAAGCAATTCCGTCTTCAGTCCTCAATAATATTCCAAATATCAAAATAAAAAAACTAACCTATATCTATATTTATTCCATTTGACATTATATATTGAGTTTTGATTATATACGTCTATTAAATGTAAGCGGTGCTTGTTTTAGACATTAATTTAATTCTAAAAGTTTTTTGAATAAAAAATTTTTTTGAAATTAAAATTGTAGAAGATAAACATATTTCAATTTGTTTTAATATTCAAATTTTGTTATATTTCTTCTATCAAGTAAAAGGCCTTTCTATTTTAAATATTATATTATTATATTATATTATGGTAATATAATGTATTATAAAAATAAAAATAAATTTTATAAATGTTCTGCACAGCATTGAAACAGGCAAGACATAATGTTTTGGTAGATTTTTTACACTTAGTTTGCACTTTCTCTGCCTTTGCTCTTGCATATGATGAAGTTTTTTCATTTTCTGATAGCAACCTTCTTCTGATGGGATAATTTCGAACTTGGCCAATATTTTGTAATACATGTTTTTCTTTCGATCTTTCCAGCGCTCTAGAACCAGATGTCGATGGCTGTCCTACACATTGTTGGGGAAGATCTCTATATAAAAGATGCCTAAATATTTGTTCATGTACTGATAACATAGTGTATTTGCATTTTTTTTTAGGAAGGGGGCTAACTGATCAGCAACATCAATTCCTTTTTTCCTTGGTTACCATATTTGGTTTCAGTTTTGGAACACGACTTTGAGAAAGAGACAGATTCTTACCGTGGCAAGTTGACATAGAAAAAACCCCCCTTTTGTCTTGGCATTTCAGAATAGTTATGTTTTCGTTCTTTGGTTTCACGCTGAATTCACCTAGCTTCAATTTGGCATCCATAACATCTTTAGGAAATCCTCTTCTTCTCTAATGAATGGTACCACAGAGATGAGTGTTGCGAGATAACAGATATTCTAGTGAAATACTTGTATATTAAATGTCGGTGATAATGCGGTGGCCTTCCTCCAACAATTCTTCTGCAAATTGCACAACAATGCTTCCGGATGTATCCAACCAATTATCTGTACACCTTGTCCACTGTAGGTATAATTGAATCCATAGGCATAGACTTTTATGCCATATTTGTGAGCTCTGGATAGTAAATACTGACGAAAGAAAAGTCTTCCACGAAAAGGTGCCATAGATTCATCGATAACAATAATTTCCCCTTTCCAGTAGGATTCAATAGTTGGAAATGAAATCAAACCTGAAGTATAAATATTTACGAATTTATAATAAACAACTGTCAATTAAACGTAGAGTTCGTGCCGTATAGTTGAAAATTATGTATATATGTATATATTATATATATATACATATATATATATATATATATATATATATATATATATATATATATATATATATATATATATATAAGAATGTAATCAATTCTTATTTTTATAATTGAAGAAATAGACGATTTGATGTCATGATTCTGGAGGGATTTATTTTCTTTAGTTTAAAATATACCAGAATAAAATAATGACATACAAAGAAATAAAAAAATAGCTTATTAACCTGAAAGAAATCAAAAACAGTGCTATCTCTTCGAGTTTCTCAATTCACATTCCTAACAGCTAACTAAATTTGACATGTGACACTTTTAGGTTAAAATCTTATATATAGAACAGAGAAGTTACAAAGTTGTTTTCCCTAAAAATAACAGTTTTATTTTTACATCCCCCCACACAAAGTATGTACCCCTCATTACATGTTTGCGTTTTCACATGGGAGCAACTTAGTTACATGAAAATAGTTATTGTCTTTCCTTTTATTTCCAATATCCATCTCATATATAGTGTTAGAAATTTTTTTCACTATTGGAAAAGGTCCTATTCTTATTTCATCAAGTTTTTTTCTATTCAATTTTGATTTATTTTCAACGTAAACATAGTCTCCAATTTTAAAATCATAATGTTTCCTATTCTTGTCGATCAGTCTTTTATTGTATTATGATAGCGTAAAGAATTTTTATATGCAATTTCCCTATCTTTTGGTAAATTTCTCTCTTCAATAAGTTCTTCTGGAGCAACGGGATCAGTCCTGCCACAAAGTAAATATTCTGGGCTATATCCAGTTGTAGAATGGTCTGTTCTATTGTATTATTCAATACATTCATGGGCTATTTTCTTCCATGCCCTAGTTTTTTTTCGTGTTTCATATCTAATCTCAAAATCGAATTGTGATAGAAAATTCATCATGTCACCCAGCTCTTCATCTGGTCTTCTACGAAATTCTTTCCCTTCTAATGGCTTAAGGTCAGTAACAAAAATAAATTTATGTCCTAGTAGCCAATATTTCCAAAATTTAATTGCCAGATATTCTAGGAATATTGCTTTCTTGTTCTTTTGACATTTATTTAGTTTTTTAGAAAAATACGCTACGGGTTTCATTTCACCATTAATCTGTTTTTGTTTAAGAACAGCTCCTACTCCTTGAATACTGGCATCAGTATATATAGTAGTATAGGCACTTGGGTCGAAAATTGCAAGAATTGGCTGAGAACAAAGGATGTCTTTAACCTTATTAAAAGCTTCCTGACAAGCCAATGACCAATTGAATTTTATATCTTTTCTCAGTAAATTATGCAACGGTTCTAATAATCTAGCTGAATCCTTTATATATTTGTGATAAAAATGAACTTTACCCAAAAATTGCCTTATCTTCTTCCGAGTATCTGGTGGAGAAAAATTCCTAATAGAAATTAAATTGTAATTTATAGGTCATACTGTATTGTTTCCTACAATATGTCCTAAATATTTGATTTCTTCTTCTGCAAAATTACACTTGATAAATTTAAGTCTGAATCCTTCATTACATATTGCTTTCAAGAGACTCTCCAAATGTTCTATATGTCAAATGTTGAAGAAGATATTAGAATATCATCTATATAATTTAGGCAGAATAAATTCGGGTTATATTTTCTGATAATATTATTCAATATACGTTGAAATATGGCCAGGGATGTTTTAAGTCTAAAAGGTAAACATTTCCATTGCCAGTGACCATTCTGTGTCACAAAAGCAGTCTTATATCTATCTTCGATACGAATAGGAATCGACCAAAAAGCAGAATTTACATCTGATGTAGTGAAGAATTTGGCATTTCGGGTCTTGGCTAAGATTTCATCAATTAATGGGAAAGGCTGTGGTTCGGGAACAATTAATTTATTGAGACATTATCTGGTTTTAGACCCTTCATCTCTCTTATATGCTAAAGTGACTGGTGATGCAAAAGTTGAGGAGGACTCCTCAGATTGGCTTTCAACAATCTTCCTATCTTCTTTTTGATCCTCCATTGAGCATCTATGGTTTTTTTGCTATAAATTTGTGTTCTAAAAGTTATATGTGCCTCATTATTTTGCACCTGACCAATATCAAACTTGTGTTTTGCAAAAAATTTTTAAAACTCCAAATGGTCTAATTTTGCTTCGAAAAGTTCTGTTGGTATCCCTTCATTGAAATTGATGATGTAATCATTGTTATTATTATTATTATTATTATGGACACAATCGATCTTTCTCTCTTCATTCATATCTAATCTTTGATAAATATTCAAATCAAAATCTTGTTTTAATTGAAAATTGGAAATAGAATCTAGTCCGAGTAGAATATCATACTCGAAAATTTTCTCATTAACTACAAAAAGTACAACTTCTTTTTTGATATTATTGATTCTCATTTTTGTAATTACTTTTCCTGAAAATTTTGCCCCGCCACTGACTGTTTTGAATGTGTTTCAATTATCTTGAATGCGTAGACATAACTTTTCTGCTACTTTGGAATTCAGAAGAATAACATTTGAGCCCGAATCCTAAATTCCACATAATTCATTATTATTTATAGACACCTTCAATTTTATCAATGGCAGCAGTCTTAGTTTTTTTGGTTTGAAATTGCCTGTACCCCAGCATTGTTTACAATTCTTATGTTACTGGGTACTTTCTTTTGTTCAAAATTATTGGATTTATTCCTTAGCCGACATAAAGTCTCCGGATGAAATCTATCTGGAAAACCATTCTCCTCACAAATTGAGCATGGTTCCTTCTTAACTGGTTTTCTATTTGTTTGTGAATAGGAAGGAATTTGTTCTACAGATTTATTCATTTTATGATTTTCTTTATTTCTATCGTTGTCATATTTTTTCGAACTTCCTAGCTTTCACAACTCACCAATAATTTCTCGAAAATTGTTACATTTGATCGATCAATTCTATCTTGTAAAATATCTAGCAAACTTGTCACAATTAAATCAATCAGTATGTCAGTTGGAAAATGATTTCGGAGATTTAACAACAAATTTTCTTTCCTAAAAGCGTAGTCAATTAAACTTCCCCCTATGTACCTAAATGAATACGCCTCTCTATATTTATGCCAACTCGTTCCAAACTGTCTAAGCAGTTATCTTTCCATATTTGAAAACTTTTGTCTAAACCTAATGTAATCAATTTAGAATCAAACCATACTTTCGCTATTTCATCCAGAAACAACCGTAAAATCAAAATTTTGTCTCTATCTTCTTCTACTTCACAACGCGTGCATTCCGTCTGGAATTTTCTAACCATAAATTCACTAAAACACTTATCATCAAAATTATTCAGCACAAAATCCTCCTTTATCCTCTTGAAATCCTTTTTATTCTCCTTGCTTTTTTTTGAAAGTACTACCGTATCCTGTGGTTTTGGTGATTCTTGTCCAAATACTGTTCTCACGTATGCGGGTAAATAAATCAGTTG
The DNA here is from genome assembly GCA_034642435.1 of Megalocaria dilatata. Lineage (NCBI taxonomy): Eukaryota > Metazoa > Arthropoda > Insecta > Coleoptera > Coccinellidae > Megalocaria > Megalocaria dilatata. The sequence goes on along the minus strand of CM067854.1, from coordinate 102,420,162 downwards.
TAAATATTCATTTTTAAACATCACATCTTCTTCCGCATCAAAATATATTTCTTTCAATTCCGGAGTTAATGAAATTACACACGTACGAAATGAACCTCTTACTTTAATCGATTTCAAGATATTCTTCACCTTCGGTAGAGCCAAAAGTTCATGATGGTCAGATATATCCTGTTTGTCCTCTGGTATTTCATAATATGTATTTTCCGTTCCGTAGTTTGGATCCATTTGAATTTGTATGTATTTTTCTTCTTATCAGTCTTGGATGCTTCCAAAGCGATGCAAATCTTCATGGATGTCGTCATTGTAGCTTATGTTTTTGATTTATAAGAATGTAATCAATTCTTATTTTTATAATGTAAGAAATAGACGATTTGATGTCATGATTCTGGAAGATTTTATTGTCTTTAGTTTAAAATATAACAGAATAACATACACAAAATAAAATAACAACATACAAAGAAATACAAAGAAATAAAAAAAAATAAAAAATAAAAATAGCTTCCGTACCTGGAAGAAATCAAAAACAATGCTATTTCTTCAGGTTTCTCGATTCACATTTCTAACAACTAACTAAATAGACAAGACACTTTTAGGTTAAAATCTTAGACATAAAACATAGAAGTTACAAAGTTGTTTTCCCTAAAAATAACAGTTTTATATTATATGTAATATAATATGTAAAACTTGAAGAGGTGGAATGAGCAATAGATACGTCTGCTCGTTTAATAGTATTATTTCTAAAACGTGCTTGGACTTAGATATTTCTTTTTTCTGGAAAGATCTGATTGGTTTCAAAAAAAAATTTCGCAGAATTAGAGTTATCTTCCGGTATTCTAATTATCTTTGGGGTTCCTAAATGACAGTCGATGTTCTATGAACCTTTTTTGGAAATATCTCCCGTTTTTTCTATATATACGCTACTGCACCGTTGACTTAATTTATAAGTCTAGAATTATTGTTGGAAATTTTTTGTCAGGTTGTGAAAGCTATTTTGATGTTAGTTTTTGAAAATAATTGAGCTTTTTTCATCAATGGTGCAAAATATGTTAGTTTTATAAATTTTTGGCCATTGTTCTCTGTTTTCGAAATGGAGTATATTTGTTTCAGAATGAGTTGTTTTTCTTATTCATTTATGAGAGAATTTATGGTTTTTGTTCCGAATTGAGTTTTTGAAGCTATTTGATTGTATTCAGTTCCTTTTTTAATGAAATATTAAAGGGAATTGAAAACGCTTTATTCATCATTTATCTGTAATCAGCGTAATCAGAGTTTTGAGCGTTCGGATGGTTTGAAAGGTTGGTATCTGTCGTTGTTTAATTTCCTGAATATATCAAAGAAAATTTAATTATTATTCTTAATTACAGTTATGTGTAGAAATTTTATTTTCACATTGTAGTTCCATACTGAATTTTACCTTATGGTGCAAGCCATTAAGATATTCCAGTGTGTTTTCTAGTTCTGGATGTGTTCCACAGAAGCAAACATATACGTCGTCCATATATCTGTACTAAAAAGTGATATGCTTCTCTTTCGAGGAAGAATTTGAAGTTTTCAGCGAGGAGTGAGATGAGAAGTGAACCTATGGAAAATCCATCTTTCTGTTTGTAAAAGTTACTATTATACTAAAAATAATTTTCCTCCATGCAAAGTTCGAAATGGGTTAAAATTTCGGTTTTTATGACCGGATATTATTTTTTGTTGGGATATTTTCGATTATATTATTTTTTTTGTCAGGATATTTTCGCTTATATCCTAATAAAAAATCAATCCGGTCGTAAGAAACGAAATTTTAATCTTGTGCGAACTTTGCGTGGAGGAAAATTATTTTCAATACAATAATAATTCTTATAAACAGAAAGATGGCCTCTCCAGAGATCCACCTCTCAGCGTACTCCTCGCTGAAATATTTATGTTCATCCTTGAAAGAAAAATCCTAAAATCCACACACGCAAAGCATATCATTTTTGGTACAGATATGTGGAATTGGCTTCCTTCTGTGGAAAACATTCGGAACTAGAAAACACACTAGAATATCTTGATATTATGAATAAAAAATAATATTCTATTTTCGTTAATTTTGTTTTTCATTCATAATTTCAAGATGACTTTCCGTCAAGTAAAGACCGAAAAAATCATAGAATATCTTGATGGTTTGCACCATAAGCTCAAATTTACTATGGGACCACAACGTTAATTTCTGGTAATAATTGTAATTAAAAATAATAATGAAATTTCCTTTGATATACTCAGAAAACCCATGACAGACGCAACTATGCCCAATTTTTAAACCATGCGAATTGCTGCTTCCACAGCAATGATACATAGAGCATTTTCAATTCCCTCAAATATTATAACGTTAAGGGGAACCGAATGCAATTAAACAAATAGTTACAAATAATCAGTTCGAAACAAAACCCATAAATTATCTCATAAAGAAGAAAAACATCTCATTCTGAAACAAATGACACTTCCAAAATAGAAAAAAAATTTTGAAACCCATATATTTTGGACCAGTCTCGTGAAAAATAGCTCATATATTTTCGAAAACAAACATACAACCTTTTTTTTCAATGCAAAAGACAAAAAGCACCTGCTGAATAATTCTGGAGTGTATAAATCAAGTTGTCAACAGTGCGGTAGCGTATATATACGACAAACCGGAAGATCTTTCCAGAAAAGGTTCATAGAACATCAATCGTCATTTAGGAACCGCAAACACAAGCATAATTTTGCGGTACATTTTTTCGAAACCAATCATATCTTCCCATAATTGGACAATCTTGGAAATATTATTATATTTATATATATTTATATATATATATATATATATATATATATATATATATATATATAATATAGTATATATATTCATATATACAAGAATGTATTCAACTCTTATTTTTATAATTGAAGACATAGGCGATTTGATGTCATGATTCTGGAAGATTTTATTTTCTTTAGTTTAAAACATAATAGAATAACATACACAAAATAAAATAATGAAATATAAAGAAATACAAATAAATAAATGTAAATTTAAAAAAACCTACTTACCTGGAAGAAATCAAAAACAATGCTATTTCTTCAGGTTTCTCAACTCACATTTCTAACAGCTGACCAAATATAACATGTGACAGTTTTAGGTTAAAATCTTAGACATAGAACATAGATCATAGAACATAGAAGTTACCAAGTTGTTTTCCATAAAAATAACAGTTTTATTTTTACATCCCCCCACACAAAGTATGCACCCCTCATTACATGTTTGCGTTTTCACATGGGAGCAACTTAGTTACATGAAAATAGTTATTGTCCTTTCTTTTATTTCCAATATCTATCACATATATAGTGTCAAAAATTTTTTTCACTATTGGAAAAGGTCCTATTCTTATTTCAACAAGTTTTTTTCTATTCAATTTTGATTTATTTTCAACGTAAATTTTAAAACCCTAATGTTTCCTATTCTTGTCGATCAGTCTATTATTGTATTCATGATAGCGTAAAGAATTTTTAAATGGTATTTCCTTATCTTTTGGTAAATTTTTCTCTTCAATAAGTTCTTCTGGAGCAATGTTCCGCCACACACACAGTTCTGCCACAAAGTTAATATTCTGGGCTATATCCAGTTGTAGAATGATCTGTTCTGGCCATTAGAAAAAGGACAATCTGCTGTTGTTAAAATCAATTATATATTCAAACTTCTCATATGTTGTCTGAATTTTTCCGTATTGATCTGTTAATAGTGTTGCTATTGGTCGTTTATCTCGGATTTTATTGATTAATTTGATGAAATCTTCGGTTGTTTGGTGTTTTGAAGTGCTCGCAAATGCATATCGAGTAAAATGATCCACTAAGAGATGAAGGTATGTTTTTGAAGAGCGGTTTCCAGCATAACCTCCAATTGTGTCCAATGACATTATTTCAAATAGTTCCTTTGCTGGGCTCAATTGAGAAAAGATACCATACTTTTGCCCTACTCTCGTTTTATTTTTACAACATATGTCACATGATCCACAAACTTCTTTTGTCAGTGAATCCATATTCTGAATGTAATAAAACTTCCTGATTTTATTATTTATCTTACTAGCACAAATATGACCATAATGTTTGTTGTTGTTGTTACTAAACGACGGTCGATGTTGTATGAACCTTTTTTGGAAATATCTCCCATTTTTCCTATATATACGCTACTGCACTGTTGACTTAATTAATAAGTCTAGAATTATTGTTGGAAATTTTTTGTCAGGTTGTGAAAGCTATTTTGATGTTAGTTTTTGAAAATAATTGAGCTCTTTTCAATCATTGGTGGAAAATATGATAGTTTTACAAATTTTTGGCCATTGTTCTCTGTTTTCGAAATGGAGTATATTTGTTTCAGAATGAGTTGTTTTTCTTATTCATTTATGAGAGAATTTATGGTTTTTGTTTCGAATTGAGTTTTTGAAGGTATTTGATTGTATTCAGTTCCCTTTTTAATGTAATATTTGAGGGATTTGAAAACGCTTTATTCATCATTGATCTGTAATCAGCGAGTTTTGAGTGTTCGGATGACTTGAAAGGTTGGTATCTGTCGTTGTTTAATTTCCTGAATATATCAAAGAAAATTTCATTATTATTCTTAATTACAGTTATGTGTAGAAATTTTATTTTATTATCACATAGTAGTTCCATACTGAATTTTAACTTATGGTGCAAGCCATTAAGATATTCCAGTGTGTTTTCTAGTTGTGGATGTGTTCCACAGAAGCAAACCAATACGTCGTCCACATTTCTGTACTAAAAAGTGATATGCTTCTCTTTCGAGTAAGAACATAAAGTTTTCAGCGAGGAGTGAGCTGAGAAGTGAACCTATTGAAAATCCATCTTTCTGTTTGTAAAAGTTATTATCATACGAAAATAATTTTCCTCCATGCAAAGTTCGAAATGAGTTAAAATTTCGGTTTTTATGACCGGATATTATTTTTTGTTGGGATATTTTCGATAATATTATTTTTTTTGTCAGGATATTTTCGCTTATATCCTAATAAAAAAATCAATCCGGTCGTAAGTAAGAAACGAAATTTTAATCTTGTGCGAACTTTGCGTGGAGGAAAATTATTTTCAATACAATAATAATTCTTATAAACAGAAAGATGGCCTCTCCAGAGATCCACCTCTCAGCGTACTCCTCGCTGAAATATTTATGTCCATCCTTGAAAGAAAAATCCTAAAATCCACACACGCATAGCATATCATTTTTGGTACAGATATGGGGAATTTGCTTCCTTCTGTGGAAAACATTCGGAACTAGAAAACACACTAGAATATCTTGATATTATGAATAAAAAATAATATTCTATTTTCGTTAATATTGTTTTTCATTCATAATTTCAAGATGAATTTCCGTCAAGTAAAGACCGAAAGAATCATAGAATATCTTGATGGTTTGCACCATAAGCTCAGATTTACTATGGGACCACAACGTTAATTTCTGGTAATAATTGTAATTAAAAATAATAATGAAATTTCCTTTGATATACTCAGAAAACCCATGACAGACGCAACTATGCCCAATTTTTAAACCATGCGAATTGCTGCTTGCAGAGCGATGATACATAGAGCATTTTCAATTCCCTCAAATATTATAACGTTAAGGGGAACCGAATGCAATTAAGCAAATAGTCACAAATAATCAGTTCGAAACAAAACCCATAAATTATCTCATAAAGAAGAAAAACATCTCATTCTGAAACAAATGACAAAAAAAAATTGTAAAACCCATATATTTTGGACCAGTCTCGTGGAAAATGTCTCATATATTTTCGAAAACAAACATACAACCTTTTTTTTCAATGCAAAAGACAAAAAGCACCTGCTGAATAATTCTGGAGTGTATAAATCAAGTTGTCAACAGTGCGGTAGCGTATATATACGACAAACCGGAAGATCTTTCCAGAAAAGGTTCATAGAACATCAATCGTCATTTAGGAACCGCAAACACAAGTATAATTTTGCGGTACATTTTTTCGAAACCAATCATATCTTCCCACAATTGGACAATCTTGGAAATATTATTATATTTATATATATTTATATATATATATATATATATATATATATATATATATATATATATATATATATAATATAGTATATATATTTATATATACAAGAATGTAATCAACTCTTATTTTTATAATTGAAGAAATAGACGATTTGATGTCATGATTCTGGAAGATTTTATTTTCTTTAGTTTAAAACATAATAGAATAACATACACAAAATAAAATAATGAAATATAAAGAAATACAAATAAATAAATATAAATTTAAAAAACCTACTTACCTGGAAGAAATCAAAAACAATGCTATTTCTTCAGGTTTCTCAACTCACATTTCTAACAGCTGACCAAATATAACATGTGACAGTTTTAGGTTAAAATCTTAGACATAGAACATAGATCATAGAACATAGAAGTTACCAAGTTGTTTTCCATAAAAATAACAGTTTTATTTTTACATCCCCCCACACAAAGTATGCACCCCTCATTACATGTTTGCGTTTTCACATGGGAGCAACTTAGTTACATGAAAATAGTTATTGTCCTTTCTTTTATTTCCAATATCTATCACATATATAGTGTCAGAAATTTTTTTCACTATTGGAAAAGGTTCTATTCTTATTTCAACAAGTTTTTTTCTATTCAATTTTGATTCCTTTTCAACGTAAATTTTAAAACCCTAATGTTTCCTATTCTTGTCGATCAGTCTATTATTGTATTCATGATAGCGTAAAGAATTTTTATATGCTATTTCCTTATCTTCTCGCAAATTTCTCTCTTCAATAAGTACTTCTGGAGCAATGGGATGAGTTCTGCCACAAAGTAAATATTCTGGGCTATATCCAGTTGTAGAATGGTCTGTTCTGGCCATTAGAAAAAGGACAACCTGCTGTTGTTAAAATCAATTGTATATTCAAACTTCTCATATGTTGTCTGAATTTTTCCGTATTGATCTGTTAATAGTGTTGTTATTGGTCGTTTATCTTGGATTTTATTAATTAATTTGATGAAATCTTCGGTTGTTTGGTGTTTTGAAGTGCTCGCAAATGCATATCGAGTAAAATGATTCACTAAGAGATGAAGGTATGTTTTTGAAGAGCGGTTTCCAGCATAACCTCCAATTGTGTCCAATGACATTATTTCAAATAGTTCCTTTGCTGGGCTCAATTGAGAAGAGATACCATACTTTTGACCTACTCTCGTTTTATTTTTACAACATATGTCACATGATCCACAAAATTCTTTTGTCAGTGAATCCATATACTGAATGTAATAAAACTTCCTGATTTTATTATTTATCTTACTAGCACAAATAAGGCCATAATGCTTGTTGTTGTTGTTCCTAAATGACAGTCGATGTTCTATGAACCTTTTTTGGAAATATCTCCCGTTTTTCCTATATATATGCTACTGCACTGTCGACTTAATTTATAAGTCTAGAATTATTGTTGGAAATTTTTTGTCAGGTTGAAAGCTATTTTGATGTTAGTTTTTGAAAATAATTGAGCTCTTTTCAATCATTGGTGGAAAATATGATAGTTTTACAAATTTTTGGCCATTGTTCTCTGTTTTCGAAATGGAGTATATTTGTTTCAGAATGAGTTGTTTTTCTTATTCATTTATGAGAGAATTTATGGTTTTTGTTTCAAATTGAGTTTTTGAAGGTATTTGATTGTATTCAGTTCCCTTATTAATGTAATATTTGAGGGAATTGAAAACGCTTTATTCATCATTGATCTGTAATCAGCGAGTTTTGGGTGTTCGGATGCTTTGAAAGGTTGGTATCTGTCGTTGTTTAATTTCCTGAATATATCAGAGAAAATTTTATTTTATTATCACATTGTAGTTTCATGCTGAATTTTAACTTATGGTGCAAGCCATTAAGATATTCCAGTGTGTTTTCTAGTTCTGGATGTGTTCCACAGAAGCAAACCAATACGTCGTCCACATTTCTGTACTAAAAAGTGATATGCTTCTCTTTCGAGTAAGAACATAAAGTTTTCAGCGAGGAGTGAGCTGAGAAGTGAACCTATGGAAAATCCATCTTTCTGTTTGTAAAAGTTATTATCATACGAAAATAATTTTCCTCCATGCAAAGTTCGAAATGAGTTAAAATTTCGGTTTTTATGACCGGATATTATTTTTTGTTGGGATATTTTCGATTATATTATTTTTTTTGTCAGGATATTTTCGCTTATATCCTAATAAAAAAATCAATCCGGTCGTAAGAAACGAAATTTTAATCTTGTGCGAACTTTGCGTGGAGGAAAATTATTTTCAATACAATAATAATTCTTATAAACAGAAAAATGGCCTCTCCAGAGATCCACCTCTCAGCGTAGTCCTCGCTGAAATATTTATGTCCATCCTTGATAGAAAAATCCTAAAATCCACACACGCAAAGCATATCATTTTTGGTACAGATATGTGGAATTGGCTTCCTTCTGTGGAAAACATTCGGAACTAGAAAACACACTAGAATATCTTGATATTATGAATAAAAAATAATATTCTATTTTCGTTAATATTGTTTTTCATTCATAATTTCAAGATGAATTTCCGTCAAGTAAAGACCGAAAAAATAATAGAATATCTTGATGTTTTGCACCATAAGCTCAAATTTACTATGGGACCACAACATTAATTTCTGGTAATAATTGTAATTAAAAATAATAATGAAATTTCCTTTGATATACTCAGAAAACCCACGACAGACGCTACTATGCCCAATTTTTAAACCATGCGAATTGCTGCTTGCAGAGCAATGATACATAGAGCATTTTCAATTCCCTCAAATAATATAACGTTAAGGGGAACCGAATGTAATTAAACAAATAGTTACAAATAATCAGTTCGAAACAAAACCCATAAATTATCTCATAAAAAAGAAAAACAACTCATTCTGAAACAAATGACACTTCCAAAATAGAAAAAAAAATTGTAAAACCCATATATTTTGGATCAGTCTCGTAAAAAATAGCTCATATATTTTCGAAAAGAAACATACAACCTCTTTTTTTCCATGAAAAAGTCAAAAAGCTCCTGCTGAATAATTCTGGAGTGTATAAATTAAGTTGTCAACAGTGCGGTAGCGTATATATACGACAAACCGGAAGATCTTTCCAGAAAGGTTCATAGAACATCAATCGTCATTTAGGAACCGCAAACACAAGTATATATATATATGTATATATATATCTAAGTCTAAGATTTTAACCTAAAACTGTCACATGTTATATTTGGTCAGCTGTTAGAAATGTGAGTTGAAAAACCTGAAGAAATAGCATTGTTTTTGATTTCTTCCAGGTTAGTGAGTTTTTTTTAAATTTATATTTATTTATTTGTATTTCTTTGTATTTCATTATTTTATTTTGTGTATGTTATTCTATTATGTTTTAAACTAAAGAAAATAAAATCTTCCAGAATCATGACATCAAATCTACTATTTCTTCAATTATAAAAATAAGAATTGATTACATTCTTGTATATACAAATATATATACTATATTATATATATATATATATATATATATATATATATATATATATATATAATTCTTATTTTTATAATTGAAGAAATAGTAGATTTGATGTCATGATTCTGGAAGATTTTATTTTCTTTAGTTTAAAACATAATAGAATAACATACACAAAATAAAATAATGAAATACAAAGAAATACAAATAAATAAATATAAATTGAAAAAAACTCACTAACCTGGAAGAAATCAAAAACAATGCTATTTCTTCAGGTTTCTCAACTCACATTTCTAACAGCTGACCAAATATAACATGTGACAGTTTTAGGTTAAAATCTTAGACTAGAACATAGATCATAGGACATAGAAGTTACAAAGTTGTTTTCCATAAAAATAACAGTTTTATTTTACATCCCCCCATACAAAGTATGCATCCCTCATTACATGTTTGTGTTTTCACATGGGAGCAACTTAGTTACATGAAAATAGTTATTGTCCTTTCTTTTATTTCCAATATCTATCACATATATAGTGTCAGAATTTTTTTTCACTATTGGAAAAGGTCCTATTCTTATTTCAACAAGTTTTTTTCTATTCAATTTTGATTTATTTTCAACGTAAATTTTAAAACCCTAATGTTTCCTATTCTTGTCGATCAGTCTATTATTGTATTCATGATAGCGTAAAGAATTTTTAAATGGTATTTCCTTATCTTTTGGTAAATTTTTCTCTTCAATAAGTTCTTCTGGAGCAATGTTCCGCCACACACACAGTTCTGCCACAAAGTTAATATTCTGGGCTATATCCAGTTGTAGAATGATCTGTTCTGGCCATTAGAAAAAGGACAATCTGCTGTTGTTAAAATCAATTATATATTCAAACTTCTCATATGTTGTCTGAATTTTTCCGTATTGATCTGTTAATAGTGTTGCTATTCGTCGTTTATCTCGGATTTTATTGATTAATTTGATGAAATCTTCGGTTGTTTGGTGTTTTGAAGTGCTCGCAAATGCATATCGAGTAAAATGATCCACTAAAAGATGAAGGTATCTTTTTGAAGAGCGGTTTCCAGCATAACCTCCAATTGTGTCCAATGACATTATTTCAAATGGTTCCTTTGCTGGGCTCAATTGAGAAAAGATACCATACTTTTGCCCTACTCTCGTTTTATTTTTACAACATATGTCACATGATCCACAAACTTCTTTTGTCAGTGAATCCATATTCTGAATGTAATAAAACTTCCTGATTTTATTATTTATCTTACTAGCACAAATATGGTCATAATGCTTGTTGTTGTTGTTACTAAACGACGGTCGATGTTGTATGAACCTTTTTTGGAAATATCTCCCGTTTTTCCTATATATACGCTACTGCACTGTTGACTTAATTAATAAGTCTAGAATTATTGTTGGAAATTTTTTGTCAGGTTGTGAAAGCTATTTTGATGTTAGTTTTTGAAAATAATTGAGCTCTTCTAATCATTGGTGGAAAATATGATAGTTTTACAAATTTTTGGCCATTGTTCTCTGTTTTCGAAATGGAGTATATTTGTTTCAGAATGAGTTGTTTTTCTTATTCATTTATGAGAGAATTTATGGTTTTTGTTTCGAATTGAGTTTTTGAAGGTATTTGATTGTATTCAGTTCCCTTTTTAATGTAATATTTGAGGGATTTGAAAACGCTTTATTCATCATTGATCTGTAATCAGCGAGTTTTGAGTGTTCGGATGACTTGAAAGGTTGGTATCTGTCGTTGTTTAATTTCCTGAATATATCAAAGAAAATTTCATTATTATTCTTAATTACAGTTATGTGTAGAAATTTTATTTTTTTATCACATTGTAGTTCCATACTGAATTTTAACTTATGGTGCAAGCCATTAAGATATTCCAGTGTGTTTTCTAGTTCTGGATGTGTTCCACAGAAGTAAACGTCGTCCACATATCTGTACTAAAAATTGATATGCTCCTCTTTCGAGGAAGAACTTAAAGTTTTCAGCGAGGAGTGAGCTGAGAAGTGAACCTATGGAAAATCCATCTTTCTGTTTGTAAAAGTTACTATTATACTAAAAATAATTTTTCGCCATGCAAAGTTCGAAATGGGTTAAAATTTCGGTTTTTATGACCGGATATTGTTTTTTGTTGGGATATTTTCGATTATATTAATTTTTTTGTCAGGATATTTTCGCTTATATCCTAATAAAAAAATCAACCCGGTCGTAAGAAATGAAATTTTAATCTTGTGCGAACTTTGCGTGTAGGAAAATTATTTTCAATAAAATAATAATTCTTATAAACAGAAAGATGGCCTCTCCAGAGATCCACCTCTCAGCGTACTCCTCGCTGAAATATTTATGTCCATCCTTGAAAGAAAAATCCTAAAATCCACACACGCAAAGCATATCATTTTTGGTACAGATATGTGGAATTGGCTTCCTTCTGTGGAAAACATTTGGAACTAGGAAACACACTAGAATATCTTGATATTATGAATAAAAATAATATTCTATTTTTGTTTATATTGTTTTTCATTCATAATTTTAAGATGAATTTCCGTCAAGTAAAGACCGAAAAAATCATAGAATATCTTGATGGTTTGCACCATAAGCTCAGATTTACTATGGAACCACTACGTTAATTTCTGGTAATAATTGTAATTAAAAATAATAATGAAATTTCCTTTGATTTACTCAGAAAACCCACGGCAGACGCAACTATGCCCAATATTTAAACCATGCGAATTGCTGCTTGCAGAGCAATGATACATAGAGCATTTTCAATTCCCTCAAATAATATAACGTTAAGGGGAACCGAATGCAACTAAACAAATAGTTACAAATAATCAGTTCGAAACAAAACCCATGAATTATCTCATAAAAAAGAAAAACATCTCATTCTGAAACAAATGACACTTCCAAAATAGAAAAAAAATTGTAAAACCCATATATTTTGGACCAGTCTCGTGAAAAATAGCTCATATATTTTCGAAAACAAACATACATCCTCTTTTCTTCAATGCAAAAGACAAAAAGCACCTGCTGAATAATTCTGGAGTAAATTAAGTTGTCAACAGTGCGGTAGCGTATATATACGACAAAGCGGAAGATCTTTCCAGAAAAGGTTCATAGAACATCAATCGTCATTTAGGAATCGCAAACACAAGTATTATTTTGCGAAACATTTTTTCGAAACCAATCATATCTTCCCAGAATTGGACAATCTTGGAAATATATATTTATATAAATATATATATATATTACATATATATTGATATATATATATATATATATATATATATATATATATATATATATATATATATATAATATAGCATATATATTTGTATATACAAGAATGTAATCAATTCTTATTTTCATAATTGAAGAAATAGACGATTTGATGTAATGATTCTGGAAGATTTTATTTTCTTTAGTTCAAAACATAATAGAATAACATACACAAAATAAAATAATGAAATACAAAGAAACACAAATGAATAAATATAAATTTAAAAAAAACTCACTAACCTGGAAGAAATCAAAAACAATGCTATTTCTTCAGGTTTCTCAACTCACATTTCTAACAGCTGACCAAATATAACATGTGACAGTTTTAGGTTAAAATCTTAGACATAGAACATAGATCATAGGACATAGAAGTTACAAAGTTGTTTTTCATAAAAATAACAGTTTTATTTTTACATCCCCCCACACAATGTATGCATCCCTCATTACATGTTTGTGTTTTCACATGGGAGCAACTTAGTTACATGAAAATAGTTATTGTCCTTTCTTTTATTTCCAATATCTATCACATATATAGTGTCAGAATTTTTTTTCACTATTGGAAAAGGTCCTATTCTTATTTCAACAAGTTTTTTTCTATTCAATTTTGATTTATTTTCAACGTAAATTTTAAAACCCTAATGTTTCCTATTCTTGTCGATCAGTCTATTATTGTATTCATGATAGCGTAAAGAATTTTTAAATGGTATTTCCTTATCTTTTGGTAAATTTTTCTCTTCAATAAGTTCTTCTGGAGCAATGTTCCGCCACACACACAGTTCTGCCACAAAGTTAATATTCTGGGCTATATCCAGTTGTAGAATGATCTGTTCTGGCCATTAGAAAAAGGACAATCTGCTGTTGTTAAAATCAATTATATATTCAAACTTCTCATATGTTGTCTGAATTTTTCCGTATTGATCTGTTAATAGTGTTGCTATTGGTCGTTTATCTCGGATTTTATTGATTAATTTGATGAAATCTTCGGTTGTTTGGTGTTTTGAAGTGCTCGCAAATGCATATCGAGTAAAATGATTCACTAAGAGATGAAGGTATCTTTTTGAAGAGCGGTTTCCAGCATAACCTCGAATTGTGTCCAATGACATTATTTCAAATAGTTCCTTTGCTGGGCTCAATTGAGAAAAGATACCATACTTTTGTCCTACTCTCGTTTTATTTTTACAACATATGTCACATGATCCACAAACTTCTTTTGTCAGTGAATCCATATTCTGAATGTAATAAAACTTCCTGATTTTATTATTTATCTTACTAGCACAAATATGGCCATAATGCTTGTTGTTGTTGTTACTAAACGACGGTCGATGTTGTATGAACCTTTTTGGGAAATATCTCCCGTTTTTCCTATATATACGCTACTGCACTGTTGACTTAATTAATAAGTCTAGAATTATTGTTGGAAATTTTTTGTCAGGTTGTGAAAGCTATTTTGATGTTAGTTTTTGAAAATAATTGAGCTCTTTTTAATCATAGGTGGAAAATATGTTAGTTTTACAAATTTTTGGCCATTGTTCTCTGTTTTCGAAATGGAGTATATTTGTTTCAGAATGAGTTGTTTTTCTTATTCATTTATAAGAGAATTTATGGTTTTTGTTTCGAATTGAGTTTTTGAAGGTATTTGATTGTGTTCAGTTTCCTTTTTAATGTAATATTTGAGGGATTTGAAAACGCTTTATTCATCATTGATCTGTAATCAGCGAGTTTTGAGTGTTCGGATGACTTGAAAGGTTGGTATCTGTCGTTGTTTAATTTCCTGAATATATCAAAGGAAATTTCATTATTATTCTTAATTACAGTTATGTGTAGAAATTTTATTTTTTTATCACATTGTAGTTCCATACTGAATTTTACCTTATGGTGCAAGCCATTAAGATATTCCAGTGTGTTTTCTAGTTCTGGATGTGTTCCACAGAAGTAAACCAATACGTCGTCCATATATCTGTACTAAAAATTGATATGCTCCTCTTTCGAGGAAGAACTTAAAGTTTTCAGCGAGGAGTGAGCTGAGAAGTGAACCTATGGAAAATCCATCTTTCTGTTTGTAAAAGTTACTATTATACTAAAAATAATTTTTCGCCATGCAAAGTTCGAAATGGGTTAAAATTTCGGTTTTTATGACCGGATATTATTTTTTGTTGGGATATTTTCGATTATATTAATTTTTTCGTCAGGATATTTTCGCTTATATCCTAATAAAAAAATCAACCCGATCGTAAGAAACGAAATTTTAATCTTGTGCGAACTTTGCGTGGAGGAAAATTATTTTCAATACAATAATAATTCTTATAAACAGAAAGATGGCCTCTCCAGAGATCCACCTCTCAGCGTACTCCTCGCTGAAATATTTATGTCCATCCTTGAAAGAAAAATCCTAAAATCCACACACGCAAGGCATATCATTTTTGGTACAGATATGTGGAATTGGCTTCCTTCTGTCGAAAACATTTGGAACTAGGAAACACACTAGAATATCTTGATATTATGAATAAAAATAATATTCTATTTTCGTTTATATTGTTTTTCATTCATAATTTCAAGATGAATTTCCGTCAAGTAAAGACCGAAAAAATCATAGAATATCTTGATGGTTTGCACCATAAGCTCAAATTTACTATGGGACCACAACGTTAATTTCTGGTAATAATTGTAATTAAAAATAATAATGAAATTTCCTTTGATATACTCAGAAAACCCACGACAGACGCAACCATGCTCAACTTTTTAAACCATGCGAACACTTATGAATTTGCTGCTTGCAGAGCAACGATACATAGAGCATTTTCAATTCCCTCAAATAATATAATAACGTTAAGGGGAACCGAATGCAATTAAACAAATAGTTACAAATGATCAATTCGAAACAAAATCCATAAATTATCTCATAAAAAAAGAAAAACAACTCATTCTGAAACAAATAACACTTCCAAAATAGAAACAAAATTGGAAAACCAATATATTTTGGACCAGTCTCGTGAAAAATAGCTCATATATTTTCGAAAACAAACATACAATTTCCAACCTCTTTTTTTTTTAATTCAAAACACAAGAAGCACCTGTTGAATAATTCTGGAGTGTATAAATTAAGCTGTCAACAGTGCGGTAGCGTATATATACGACAAACCGGAAGATCTTTCCAGAAAAGGTTCATAGAACATCAACCGTCTTTTAGGAATCGCAAACACAAGTATAATTTTGCGGAACATTTTTTCGAAACCAATCATATCGTCCCAGAATTGGACAATCGCGAAATATTACACCTGGAAGCGAAAAAACTAGACATTCTGGAACCCATATTTCAGCGCAAGCATGTTTTAGAAATCAAACTTTTAAAAGAGCAGACCGTTGGCACACACCACTTTTCTAAAATAATAATATATATATATATATTATTTTGGAAAAGTGGTGTGTGCTAACGGTCTGCTGTTTTAAAAGTTTGATTGAAAAAGTCCTAATGGAAATTAAATTGCCATTTATAGGTCGTACTGTCTTGTTTCCTACAATATGTCCTGATTATTTGACTTCTTCTTCTGCAAAATTACACTTGATGAACTTAAGTCTGAATCCTTCATTACATATTGCTTTCAAGAGACTTTCCAAATGTTCTATATGTTGGTTAAATGTTGAAAAAAATATTAGAATATCATCTATATAATTTAGGCAGAAATCAGGTTATATTTTCGGATAATATTATTCAATGTTCGTTGAAATATGGCCGGGGATGTTTTAAGTCCAAAGGTAAATATTTCCATTGCCAGTGACCTTTCTGTGTAACGAAAGCGTCTTATATCTAGCCTTGATACGAATAGGAATCGACCAAAAGGCAGAATTCACATCTAATGTAGTGAAGAATTTTGCATTTCGGGTCTTGGCTAAGATTTCATCAATTAATGGGAAAGGCTGTGGTTCGGGAACAATTAATTTATTGAGTTCACGAAAATTGACACACAATCTGGTTTTAGACCCTTCATCTCTCTTAAATGCTAAAGTGACTGGTGATGCAAAAGGTGAGGAGGACTCCTCAATCAGATTCGCTTTCAACAATCTTCCTATTGGGAATTCTATCTCTTTTTGATCCTCCATTGAGCATCTGTATGGTTTTTTTGCTATATATTTGTGTTCTAAAAGTTTTATATGTGCCTCATTATTTTGCACCTGACCAATACCAAACTTGTGTTTTGCTAAAGTATGGTCCATATTTGTTTATTAAAACTTCAATTTTATTTCTCTGATTTGTTTCCAAATGGTCTTATTTTGCTTCGAAATGTTCAGTTGATATCCCTTCATTGAAATTGATGGTATAACCATTGTTATCATTATTATTATTATTATGGACACAATCGACTTTTCTCTCTTCACTCATATTTAATCTTTGATAAATATTCAAATCAAAATCTTGTTTTAATTGAAAATTGGAAAGATAATCTAGTCCGAGTAGAATATCATTTTCGAAATTTTTCTCATTAACTACAAAAAGTACAAATTTTTTTTCGATATTATTGATTCTCATTTTTATAATTATTTTCCTGAAAATTTTGCCCTGCCACTGACTATTCTGAATGTGTTTCTATTATCTTGAATGTGTAGACATAACTTTTCTGCTACTTTGGAATTCAGAAGAATAACATTTGAGCCCGAATCCTAAATTCCACATAATTCATTATTATTTATAGACACCTTCAATTTTATCAATGGCAGCAGTCTTAGTTTTTTTGGTTTGAAATTGCCTGTACCCCAGCATTGTTTACAATTCTTATGTTACTGGGTACTTTCTTTTGTTCAAAATTATTGGATTTATTCCTTAGCCGACATAAAGTCTCCGGATGAAATCTATCTGGAAAACCATTCTTCTCACAAATTGAGCATGGTTCCTTCTTAACTGGTTTTCTATTTGTTTGTGAATAGGAAGGAATTTGTTCTACAGATTTATTCATTTTATAATTTTCTTTATTTCTATCGTTGTCATATTTTTTCGAACTTTCTAGCTTTCGCAAATCACCAATAATTTCTCGAAAATTGTTACATTTGATCGATCAATTCTATCTTGTAAAATATTTAGCAAACTTGTCACAATTAAATAAATCAATATGTCAGTTGGAAAATGATTTCGCAGATTAAACAACAAATTTCCTTTCCTAAAAGCGTAGTCAATTAAACTTCCCCCTATGTACCTAAATGAATACGCCTCTCTATATTTATGCCAACTCGTTCCAAACTCTCTAAGCAGTTATCTTTCCATATTTGAAAACTTTTGTCTAAACCTAATGTAATCAATTTAGAATCAAACCATACTTTCGCTATTTCATCCAGAAACAACCGTAAAATCAAAATTTTGTCTCTATCTTCTACTTCACAACGCGTGCATTCCGTCTCGAATTTTTTTAACCATAAAGTCACTGAAACACTTTAACCATAAAAATTATTCAGCACAAAATCCTCCTTTATCCTCTTGAAATCTAATTTATTCTCCTTGCTTTTTCTTGAAAGTTTTACCGTATCCTGCGGTTCTGGTGATTTTTGTCCAAATACTGTTCTCACGCATGCGGGTGAATAAATCAGTTGTAAATATTCATTCTTAAACATCACACCTTCTTCGACATTAAAATATATTTCTTTCAGTTCCGGAGTTAATGAAATGAACCTATTACTTTAATCGATTTGAAGATATTCCTCAGCTTTGGCAGAGCCAAAAATTCCTGATGGTCAGATATATCCTGTTTGTCCTCTGGTATGTCATAATATGTATTTTCCGTTTCCGTAGTTTGGATCCATTTGAATTTGTATGTATTTTTCTTCTTATCAGCATTGGATGCTTTCAAAAAGATGCAAATTTTCATGGATGTCGTCATTGTAACTTACGTTTTTGATTTATAAGAATGTAATTAATTCTTATTGTTATAATTGAAGAAATAGACGATTTGATGTCATGATTCTGGAAGATTTTATTTTCTTTAGTTCAAAATATAACACAATAACATACACAAAATAAAATAATAACATATAAAGAAATATAAAGCAATTAATAGAAATAAAAAAATAGCTTACTCACCTGGAAGAAATCAAAAACAATGCTATTTCGACGGGTTTCTCAATTCACATTTCTAACAGCTAACTAAATATAACATGTGACAGTTTAAGGTTAAAATCTTAGAACATAAAAGTTATAAAGTTGTTTTCCCTAAAAATAACAGTTTTATTTTTACATATATATATATATATATATATAACATAATAACATAAACATCAATAGTATCCTCGAAGGAACATTCACCCAATATTTTAATATTAAGCGAACATATCTTGTATGGTAATTTATACCCTAACACATTAAAAAAATCCACAAAAAACATACTCTATATATGATGAAGAAATACATCCAGGCCCAAATCTCAAACACAATCAGATTATCAATTAAGTTGAAATGAACAAATCAACCATGATCATAAGCATTCTTTATATCTATTAAATCTGAAATATGTTTACGTTTCTTTTCAATAATCCACATTTTCAAATATTTTTTAAACAAAATCAAATTGTTCATAGTTTTGATGTGATCTGGTATCAAATTATTGACTCGCGGACCAAGAAATAGATATCTGATCTCTGACCGATAGTTTTATTAACCATAGGTAGTATGATGTGGGTGTTTCCTCTATTTCTTGTCGAATACACATGATTAGTTATCTCTGCTAGAGCATAATTTTTTTTTGATAAACTGCCAAGTATAGGAAAAATAACTGTCTAATGTCCATAACGCCTGAAATATCGAAAAGTGCATCTGTGCTAAAACGATATGACCTGTTATATAATATCTTCAATATCCTCTTTTGAGTCACTTCAAGCTTTCTCAGGTAGAAGTTAGTTATTCCACCCCATGCCATTATTCCGTGAGATAGATGTGGCTGAACCAACACCAGATATATCAACTTCAAAATACTGTTTCGCAGATTGTCTTGAGAAATCTGAACCTGGGAACAAAAGATCTCAGTATACATGATACTATTATAAATTCATTCAACGTATCTTGAATTCTATCGAGTCTTCTTTGTAATTGATTGATTTGACTATTGTCTTGTGTTAACTTCCCCAAGAATGCCTGAAATCTCGTTATTTGAGAGACCAAAACATCCTTAGCTAAGAGACAGTCCTTTAAATCACTCATGATATGTAAAATTGAAGCTGGCTTAGATAAAACTGACCTGACCTTTGATATTATTGCTTTGCTCTTGGAATTTTCCACTCAGACCCACGTGTGTGTTGATTTTTGATGAAATGCTTCTAGTTTAGTTCGAATCTTCTGTGGACTCTTGTGTGTTGTTGCTTAATGAAATCGTGTTACTATTCTTCTGCTTGATTGAATTGAGTACCATATGTGTGTATGTGAATGTCTGCTTGCTGGTCTCAATACGAGTTTCTAAGTACCTGATTTTTTCTGGTTCCAAATCGGCGTTGAGTGGACTGTAAATATCTGCTTACTGATTTCAATGCGATTTGAATGGACCAAAGGTGGACTGTAAATATCTGCTTACTGGTTTCAATCCGGTTCGAATGGACCAAATGTGAAGTTGTCTCCTAATTTTTGATAGTAAACACTTGAGTTTTAACACCAATTTATTTGCTTATATGATACAAATGCAGGTTATGAAAATTTGAGGTTATAACTGTACAAAATGAATGCCGATTGTCGCCATGATCGAGTATCGACCGAACAGGACCAGAGTTGAAGCGAGAGAGGATGAGAACTGGACTAGGGGTGTCAATTTGTCATAGAATATTAAATATATATTATCTTGTCACTATGAGATTTCTGATGTGGTCTCTGTTCAAAATTCACTTTTTGCATGAGACAATAACAAATATCGAATTTGAATGTGAATAGGCACAACTTAAATCCCTACAAACCAATATTTCCGTTGTATTCCCTAATTTTCATTTATACATCTTTTAATTACTGATGTCTTATACACAGATTAACACAAGAATGAAATTTATATTCAAAATCCGTCCCAATCAAATAATAAATAATATTTCCTCAATTTTTTAATTAACGACAATAGTGGAAATATTCTTTATCATTTAATTTAATTGAATGTTAACAGAAAATTCATTTATCACACCTTCAAACGTTATAATGAAACTAGCTCTATCGAACGTAAGCGTGGAAGTGATGGACACCTGAAAACGTTAGTATAGTGAAGAAACGATTGGGACGAAATCCACGTCGGAGTGGAAATCAATTGGCAAAATATTTTGAAATATCGCAACAATCCATTCGCCGCATTTTGATGAAAAAACTTCAAGTTAAAGTCTACTAAATACAAAAAGTTCAGGGCTTGTGATGATGAACAGAAAAAGTTAGAGTCTATAGGGTAAAACAGTATGGCCGCATATCATGTGTTGGACAGTTTGGTATTCTCAGATGTGAACATTTTTACAATTCAACAAGTTATGAGGAAACAAAACGATCGTGTTCACTTGAGATCCTCTTCAAGCATATGAAAACCATTCAACATCAGTAACTTACGGAAATAAAAACAAATAATCTGTCAATGTTTATTTTTTCTACATTTCCATTTATAGTTGTACAACGAAGCCCGAGACGGATGAACCCGTGGCATACCCGTCTTTTTGATTTGATTAAAAATTAAATTTATATTGAAAATAATCAGCAGTTGATTTTTATTCGACTGATGAATTCTTCATTATAGTAGCGGTGTGGATTCTTGGAACTATGGCCGTTACTTTTCTATATGCCTTTTGTTGAGTAAGTTGAGGATGTTGTATATAATGAGGTCAATAATGAAAATATCATGCCATTATTTTGGAATTTCAATTCTGTTTAGGAGATCTTTGTACATTAATTTATTTTGGCTTAATATTCGCTTTGCCCTATTGCCTTTGATACACTTATAGCTAGAAATTTGGAAGATATTAGAATGGTGACGTAATACTGATATAACCGATTTAAGGTACTACTCTGTCAAGAAAGTACCGGGAATTTTCAATTAAAACAACATTTTTACATTTAATCGTCAAAATTTATTGGGTCGCCTTCAAAATAGGCTCCATTTGCTCCAATACATCTATGCCAACGGCACTTCCAATTATCGAAACATTTTTTATAGGCGCTTTCCAGGATGGACTCGCAGGGAGCCAAATCCGGCGAATACGGTGGTTGCTGAAGCACGTTTGTTGAGTTTTTGGCGAGAAAGTCAGTCACAATCGTAGCTCGGTGAAAAGGCGCGTTATCGTCATGCAAAATCCATGAGTTGTTCGCCCACAAATTTGGCCGCTTCTTACGGATACGCTCACGCAAACGTTTCATAACGCCTAGGTAATACTCCTTGTTTACCGTCTGACCCTCTGGAATGAATTCGTAGTGCACCACGCCACGGATATCGAAGAAAACAATGAGCATCACCTTCATTTTCGAGCGGCTTTGGCGTGGTTTTTTCGGTTTCGGCTAATTTTTTGCCACTCATTCCGATGATTGCTGGCTTGTTTGCATATCGTACTCACAGACCCAGGTCTCATCACCAGTTATAATGCGTTCCATGAATGTAGAATCGGAATTACAGCGATCCAGCATGTCTGAAGCAACCTGTTCGCGATGACGTTTTTGAAGAAAATTCAGGTCTTTCGGTACGAGTCGTGCGGCCACCTTTCTCATGCCCAAAATATCAATCAAAATCGTACGTGCGGACTCGTGGGATATCTTAAGATCATGTGCTATCTCTCTCAAGCTGGTACGACGGTTTTCCAGCACCCTTTCCTTAATTTTATCGACGTTATCTTCGATCGAAGCCGTCGATGGGCGACCACTTCACGACCGTCCTTGAAGGCTCTGTACCACTGATATGCACGAGTTTTCGATAGAGCATTATCACCAAAGGCCTTTTGCAACATTTTCAATGCATCGGCACACGAAAATTCATTTGCAATACAAAACTTTAAACAAATTCTTTGCTCAACGTAATCACCCATAGTAAAAATCGGCACGCACTCTGACATCAACTGACTTAATCAGCTGTTGCAAACACACTAGTTGACAGATCCCGCTCAAGCTTGGCATAGTAATTAAGGACAGTGGTACCAACCTAGGAAAAAAAATTTTACCTGCCTCATTGCCCCGCCAGATTTAAATAGATAATTCCCGGTACTTTCTTGACAGAATGTATATATTATCCTTATGGAGTCCCTTATATTTTGAGGTATGTCCATTTTTTGATACTCTTCTGTTTTTCTGTGTCTCTGACTTGAATATACTATTTTCCTTCAGAGTTTGATTAATTTGTGGTTTTGATATTTATCAGTCTACATATTATTCAAACACAAGCTGGAAAAAGATAATGTCTATGGATATAGAAAAATGTTCAAAGATTGAAAATTCAACATCCCACAATATAAGATATTCAATAAGGAAAACGTATTTAGTCCCCATTCTGTTACCATTTAAAATTTCTGGCAAATGATATATCCAAGATAATAGGACAAAATGAATACATGAACATATTGAAGAAAATTAATTATATGGTAACTCAAATGAAAAAATTTATATTCACACTTGTTTAAAAACCAGAGTAAATCGTAGTTTCTCATTTGAGTTAAAATGGTTTTGCATCAATTTAAATCCACAAGCATTCAATTATATGGTTTTTACTTTAGATGTTACCTCAATATATTCCAACACATCTCACCAGCTCATTAACAGAGATACAAAAAAATAATGGCCACAATTTTGAGAACACACTCCACTATCATATGAAGATATCATTGGTTGTCGAATTAATATTATCTACTAATTATTCCCAATATTAAAATGATTTTAACCAATAACTAGATGAATGAGCCATGGATACTCGTGTTTCAGCCTCTATTGAGCCTGTAAGTAATGAAAATGTCGCAAGAACTTAATTGAAAATTTGAATCTCACAATGCGATTCTACAAAAAATATATTGATATCCTAATTGCTATCTATACTTTAGAAAAGAGGATATAATGGCAGAATCAATAACTTGGATAAGACAATTTTCACAGGATGATAAGCAAAGGCAACTTGGTTAAAAAAATATTCGAACTCTCGTTCAGATAATGCGCTCAGCTAAAATCAAAGCGTTATGATAGATATATAACAGATCGTATAATTTCAGTAGCTGTCTAAATTATTTCGAAAAAACCTCAATAAAACCATAATAATATTAATCAATTTCCAATTTTGAAATGAATTAAAAGGGTCAGTCATAGAATCCTCAAATTTCACCATAAAATGCAACTGATAACCAATCGGGTAGAATGTGTACCGGAAACACTTATAACACCTTGAGTTGACATAATGAAAGGCCATAAATCGTATGAAACAGTAAGACGATTTTTCTATTCCTAAAATGTGAAATAGCAAAAATGTAAAAATTAAATTCTATATAAAGTGTACTTGTGACAAGGCATGACGTCACAACTTTAAAACCTTTGAATACGAATATATAAAAATTAAGGGATACCATTGAATAGACAAAAAGTTAATAACCACTAAAATAACAGAACTGACATACTACTCTGTCAAGGAAGTATCGGGAATTTTCAATTAAAACAACATTTTTACATTTAATCGTCAAAATTTATTGGGTCGCCTTCAAAATAGGCTCCATTTGCTCCAATACATCTATGCCAACGGCACTTCCAATTATCGAAACATTTTTTATAGGCGCTTTCCGGGATGGACTTTAGCTCTCGCGCCGAATTTTGTTTTATGGCTTCAATCGACACAAAACGGGTGCCACGAAGGGGCAATTTTAGTTTTGGGAAGAGGAAAAAGTCGCAGGGAGCCAAATCCGGCGAATACGGTGGTTGCTGAAGCAAGTTTGTTGAGTTTTTGGCGAGACAGTCAGTCACAATCGTAGCTCGGTGAGAAGGCGCGTTATCGTCATGCAAAATCCATGAGTTGTTCGCCCACAAATTTGGCCGCTTCTTACGGATACGCTCACGCAAACGTTTCATAACGCCTAGGTAATACTCCTTGTTTACCGTCTGACCCTCTGAAACGAATTCGTAGTGCACCACGCCATGGATATCGAAGAAAACAATGAGCATCACCTTCATTTTCGAGCGGCTTTGGCGTGGTTTTTTCGGTTTCGGCTCATTTTTTGCCACCCATTCCGATGATTGCTGGCTTGTTTGCATATCGTACTCGTAGACCCAGGTCTCATTACCAGTTATAATGCGTTCCATGAATGTAGAATCGGAATTACAGCGATCCAGCATGTCTGAAGCAACCTGTTCGCGATGACGTTTTTGAAAAAAATTCAGGTCTTTCGGTACGAGTCGTGCGGCCACCTTTCTCATGCCCAAAATATCAATCAAAATCGTACGTGCGGACTCGTGGGATATCTTAAGATCATGTGCTATCTCTCTCAAGCTGGTACGACGGTTTTCCAGCACCCTTTCCTTAATTTTATCGACGTTATCTTCGATCGGAGCCGTCGATGGGCGTCCGGTCTTCGACCACTTCACGACCGTCCTTGAAGGCTCTGTACCACTGATATGCACGAGTTTTCGATAGAGCATTATCACCAAAGGCCTTTTGCAACATTTTCAATGCATCGGCACACGAAAATTCATTTCCAACACAAAACTTTAAACAAATTCTTTGCTCAACGTAATCACCCATAGTAAAAATCGGCACGCACTCTGACATCGACTGACTCAATCAGCTGTTGCAAACACACTAGTTGACAGATCCCGCTCAAGCTTGGCATAGTAATTAAGGACAATTTTTACCTGCCTCATTGCCCCGCCAGATTTAAATCGATAATTCCCGGTACTTTCTTGACAGAATGTACATGCAAATCAAAATCTTATTCTTTGTTGATGTATATGACCTAAGATACACCATTTGATTTTTCCGTATACCAAGTGTAGAAGTATGAAAGCGGAGTTTCCGTACAAATGATGCTAACTATCAGTTTAGGTACCATAATACCACTTTTGCAGCACCATCATCTCCCTTTAAGAGCTGACGAATATTTTCAATATACAACAACCCAAGCTCCATACACCAGTATATTTTTCTATAACCTTCTATAACAGCCGAGTTCTGTGCCTACAAACTACAATTTGCGTGGTGATTTTGACGAAAGAAATGAAGAGCGTGGGAACCACTGAAAAGTCCGCAGACAACGAATTACAAGATTTATTGGATGTAGATAATACTCATACTAAAAAAAAATTTGTGGATTAATTTAACGTACTGCAGAAAGCTGTTTCCATTCGTTTGAAAGCTATGGGAAATATTCAGAGAGTGGAAACATGGGATCCGCATGAATTGAATGAAATGCAACAAAAAAAAACCGAACACCCACTTGAGAAATGCTTCTTGACAGAGACAAGAGAAAGTCATTTCTCCATCGAATCGTGACAGGTGATGAAAAATGCGTATATTTGGAAAATCCTAAATGTAGTAAATAATGGGTGAATCCAAGCTAACCATCGGCATCAACTGCAAGACTAAATCGCTTTGGAAATAATATGCTCTGTATTTGGTGGGATCAGAAGGGTGTAATCTATTATGAGCTGATGAAATTTGATGAAACCGTTAATTCTTATCGCTATCAACAGCAAATCATCAATTCGAATCGAGTATTACATGAGAAACGACCGGAATATATAAAAGGGCATCTTCGTTATAATGTCCCATCAGGCATAGCAAAACTGGTCAGGGAAGCGTTCAGTTGGAAAATACTAGCTCATGCTACTTATTCTGCATATGCTATATGATTATCAGGATAATATAATATAATCTATTCGCATCACTGGGACATGCTATTGCTGAATACACTTCAATTTCATACGGAAAATATACTAAAATGGCTTCGCATCAGAAGAAAAACTGTTCTTTTGTCGTGGCATTCATAAACTGCTACAGAGGTGGGAAAAATGTATGAAAAGCAATTCATATTAAAAAATAGATGTGTAATTTTCTCAAAAAAATTCCGGAATCGTACTTCTACACCTGGTGTATTTCACTATTAACCTCTGTAATGACGATTTTCCGAAGACATCTTGTAACAAGAGCAGAGAGATCCAATAATATGTGAATGCTTAAATTATTACTTTTTTTTACACGACCATTCCAAATGAAACATGAACGTTCTGTTAATAGCGAAGAAATTAATCATAAAAGTGTACGAATGAAAGGAGAAAGTTTTGCAAGTACAGGGATTTTGATATATTAATCTTGCAATAGTATTTTTATTTTTTATATTTTATCTACCAGAGGAATTTTGGACTAGACAACATTCAAACTAACATCAAATGAAGTTGAAACGCCGTCTTGAATCAATTTATGTTATTGCTGCTCATTTTTCTGAGATCAATCCAAGAAAGCGAATTCATTAATTATTCAAGAAACTAAAATATAAATTATTTCATTAGTTATAAAAAGCAAGGCTGAAAAACTGACTAAATAATATTACCTCAAGATGAAATCAATCCGCAATATGGACGTCAAACTGTTGATTACGTCAAGCAGATATGAAGATTGAAGTTGCGGATATTTAAGTAAATAAAATTTATATATTTCCATTCAGGTGCAAGAATGTGGATTTTTTCCGTTTTGTCCAATTTAATGAATGCCAGGCCAGCAAGTACGTACTAATTACTAAGTCTCTACCCAAAATATCAATAAACGAGCTCTTCAATCAATATTCATATTCCACAATCCATAGATTCGCTTCACTAGCAACGAAAAAACGTTAACCTTTTCTAAGCACAGCTGTAATGTAAAAAAATCAACAACATTATAAATACCAATCAGACAAACGAAATACAAATAGAAATGTGAAATTGGATCTCCTTCAGATTGAAATTTCGTATGATATACAAAAAGTGTTAGCCCACAGAGATATTTTTGTTTTGTCGATCGATTTACATGAGTGGACAGCATTTAATAGTTGAAATAATTATTGAAACTAATTTGTGAATGAGTGTATCAAAATTGAAAGGGTAGAAGTAACAGATTATGACAATAAAATTTAAAAACAATAAATGTCTTTTGATAACATCGTAAAGAACTGATGAATATTTCTAGAAACGAAATCTTAGTTGATTGTTATGAAATGAAATAAATTAAAATCTGAAACAAGATCCAACTCACAATCATCAAAATGAAAAAACATAGTATTCAAACACTGGCAGGAAAATGATATATATCTCAATTTACTAAGAAAGGAAGGATATTGGACATAACCCTCATATAGAATCAACCGTAGACACGTGTTTCGGGCTTTCGGACCTCATCAGTACGGTGAAACAAGTGTAAAGATGGGAAACACTTGGTGGAAAAAAACAACAAATTAACAGAGTTAACAGCAGTGGCCAGCCGTCAATTTGATGCTTCAGTCAGGAGACCCCGTGTTTGCAGGGCAACAGCCAATATGTGCCAACGTGTGCGATATCTCAATTTATATAGAAATACATTTAAAGATTGAAAATAGAAAATTCCTGAAAATATATAGATTTGAAGCTCTTAAGGAATGCGGTGTTGTGAGGAAGCTTCTACCTCTTAATTCGGGAGGCGGCGTTTCGTTCTGAGCATGCGTACCTGAACTCTTCAGACAGACGTGATGCGAATGTCTCTTGTGACACCAGTGACCTCGTGTTCCACGTCGGAACGATCGTCGAACGATGTGTTCCTTGCCCTACTTGTACTCAGCGGGGACGGTCAGTCAGGTATTGTTTAGACTAGTTGCTGCAGCAGAGCAAAGCAGAATTCTGGACGAGGAGCGAAGAAGATTACCTAAATCTCACAAGGAAAACATCTTCTAAGATTGATAGTATCATGAAAACAGGAGTTGAAAATCTAGGGATATTGTAAAGACTAGGAAATTGATAGTTTGAATTTCTAACAGAAGGGAACAGTGTTTTCTATATACGGAGTGTCTGGATTTATTGTGACCATTTTCTAAAACGGTATTCCAGAGGTCGAAATATGGAAAAATCTCAATACATACATGCTAAAATCACGCCCTTAAGTTAAAGCCCTTTCATAATGATCCTCAAAAACTTATACTTTGGGTATTATTTTATCAAAATTTGCCAGATACAAATAAAATTCGATATGATGGAATTTTCGAATAAGCCAAATTGTTTGGTGATAACAAAACACTAATTTCGGAGGTAATAGGGGTATTTCATCGAATGACTAATTCCTGAACTAGTAATCCACTTGAATTTTTAATCAGAAAATAAAACATTTAAAACATTTCGAAAGAAAAAATACACCTGGTTGGTGATGTGATGCATTCTTACAGGTCCACTGATACATCATAAAACCTTTTTTTGCCAAGAATGGTACTTCGAAACGCTTCAAAATAAAAGTACCTCTTTTCTTTGAAAATATTTGAAGAATGTTATTTTGTGATTAAAAATCAGGTTTCCAGCTCTGTATTCAGGAATCATTTCGTAAAAATCTATCTAGTTAATTGGCCACTGGTAGAAATTTATGATTTGTTTTCACCAAACAATTTGGCATATCCAAAAGCCCCCTTATAGTAAATTTAATTTGTGTTGGCCTAATACCAATAAAATAATCTTAAAAATACAAAATTTTTTGGGTCCTAATGAAGAGACCCTAGCGCCTCATGGGTGTATTTTAGGACGTAAACTGATAAGAAGTTTTTTCCATATTTTAAATTTTAGAACTACGTCTTCAAATAAATGAACCTTAAATCCTTTAGAATTTATGTCCTTGTTATGAAGAAGAATTTTATCTGACTCCAAATGAATTTGATAGAGCAAAATATAATTATACAGAAAGGATGCAATTCCTGAAAAAGTAAAAGAAAAGAAATTGTTGAGCCGGTGTGTTATCATTAGGCGTTGAGCTGTTGTGCGGTGAAATGTTATTAAAAATATGTCAAGACGTTACTTAACTCAAAATTATGCTCTATATGTTAAGAGCTTTAGGAATTATTGGAGCAAGATGACATTGCCACTACTTTGAAGACTACTCTAAGCGTTACTTATCGCCCCTGGAATCGATATTGTGAAAGTGGCAGCATAAGGGAGACACTTTCTGGACGATCAAGGCGAACAACCCCTTGAATGGAATGATATCTTTAATTAGAAGCTCAAAAAATTAAGTTGCCACCGTATGCATCTCCACTAAATATCATCTCTAGGAGATCGTAGAAGGATAATCTAGTTAATAGAAGTGTCAGTCCCTAAACCGAGTCAATCGCTCTATTCGACTGTACTAGGCTCTAGGACATGAATGGATGACGAGATTCCATGGGGTAACATTTTATTTACCGATCAATCTCGTTTTGGTTTGTATCCAGATTCTAGAAGAATACATCGGATGCAGAAGAGGAATTCAGCATGAAAAGAAAGTGCAGAACTACAAGGCACTACTATTATGATCTCGCGTAGAATTTCGCTAGTTTTACTCGGTTTTGAAGGGCAACGCCAAATATACAAGGTGGTCTAATTTTCTTTAGGGTAACTCAAAGATTCGATAGAATTTTCAATTTCAAGAATAAAAGCTCTATAAACATACAAACGCGTCATAACCGAGATATAGGGTGTTCAAGTTTGCAGATTTGTCTGGTTTTTCCTCAATATCTCTTATTGTTTCGGAGATATTCGGATCAAACTTGAAATATGAGGTGCTTCTTGTGGTTTTAATAGAATGATGATCAGAATTATTGTGATAATATATAAGGTTTTTCAAGGTTTCTATCCTTTTTTGACTTAAAAATTTTGTTGTCTTACGCCACTAACCCTTTTTTATAGAATGATATATTTCGTTTTCTTTGAAAACCTCTTCGTATGCTGCGTGTTTTTCATATTTTCAACATTTCATGGGCAAAATTCGAAAAAAGTTTACGTTGATATACGTCCTAATTTTTGGGAAATTTCAGAATACAAAAGTGTTTTATTATTTACATATTTAAATCAAACTAAGCTCTAAAATCTCAACAAAAAAATTGAAGTAATGTTCGAAAAATGGCCTATTCCGTCTTCTGATAAACCTTTGTGGGGTTTTAATGACATTGTTTTCTCCTAACTTGACACATCCATTTTGATTAATAAATATTGAACAGAGTAATTCAATTTCATAAAATTTCTTGGAATTAAAATGCTTTAGGAAACACTGTTTCATTTTAAGTAGACATAAAATTAATATTCATTACACAGTATCAAACAGCGATAAAAGAATCCTAAGTAAATATAGAATATTTTCAAACTTACTCAACAAACATTTGGTGGAAACATCACTGTTTTATAACGGAAATATAAAAAATAAATTCCACTCTGAGAATGCCCAAGTTGGAAAATTAGGAAACAACCTCTTATTTAGCTGCTTCCGCAGAGTAACCATTTATAAAAGTGTAGCAGAAATGGCTTTCGGCTTATTCGTGGATTCAGGATGGGCGTTGCAACGTAGAACTCTCACCCATAAAACTGGTGTAGTTGTACCTGATTGCATGTAATCTGTCCATAAGGCGAATACGTCGGTAATAGAAATGTGGTAGCTTTAAGGGGAGGGATACGGTGATGTCTTAGACTCCTTGAATTCGTGGTTTCTCGCACTAACTAGAACTCTTCTTGGCGATCTTAGCCTTCAAAGGTTCCTTTTGAAAATAAGGCTACCGCGGAGGTTAAAAGCCTACAAGAGTACTGTACTCCTGGCCACACAATTGAGGGTTGCACTCGTGTCAGCAGTGGTTGAAAGCTTGGATATAATAAGCTCCTCCAGCGTATGAGTTGCGTCCCACCCAGCTCGGGCACTGACACTGCAGAGCCAGTAGAGGTAGTATAGTACTTCGAAGCTATCAGTCTTTACTGAAAGCAAAAAGAGGGTAACTTTATTTGCACGAGAATTTGGCTTACCCAAATTCCGCTTCCATGGGTACAGTGACTGTAGACCGAGTGCGTAGGTAGGTCACTTTAATCTCTAACTGCATTCGCGTTATTCGTGATTTTGATTGAATAAAAACTAAAATAGAACTATCAATTAATGCAGTATTGAACAGGATACATATACATATGAGGAACATACTGCGATATACTTTTCATTGGGAAAGTACCTGATTTTTTATTCGACGTCCAAAGCTCACTGCTATTTAAAATTAAAGGTCTGCATGTATGGTAACTCCTGTATCATTAAAAGAACTTACTGATTGCATTCGAAATGCATGTGCAGAATTAATGAATAGCAATGTTAATGCATCTACACAAAGATCTCTTAGATCTGTAGTGTCTCTATAATAGAATGATTCACATTTTGAACATTCACTCAAATTTTTTCGTCAACTTTTTGGAGTTAAGCTTTCTTAAATATGTAAATATGTAAATGGATATCAAAATTTTCTCAACTATTTCGACGCTTACCTCTGTATTTCGAATTTTTATTGTGAAAGGTCGCGAGTACGAAAAAAACGCAAAAGAGAAAGAGTTTTTCAAAGCATCGGAAAATGGAATTATATAACGTAAAACTCGAAAAAATACCTCATCCTTCAAGTTTGATCTGAGTATCTGCAGTATTATTTTGATATACATTCTGTCAAGAAAGTACCGGGAATTATCTATTTAAATCTGGCGGGCAATGAGGCAGGTAAACATTTTTTTTCCTAGGTTGGTACCACTGTCCTTAATTACTATGCCAAGCTTGAGCGGGATCTGTCAACTAGTGTGTTTGCAACAGCTGATTAAGTCAGTCGATGTCAGAGTGCGTGCCGATTTTTACTATGGGTGATTACGTTGAGCAAAGAATTTGTTTAAAGTTTTGTGTTGCAAATGAATTTTCGTGTGCCGATGCATTGAAAATGTTGCAAAAGGCCTTTGGTGATAATGCTCTATCGAAAACTCGTGCATATCAGTGGTACAGAGCCTTCAAGGACGGTCGTGAAGTGGTCGCCCATCGACGGCGTCGATCGAAGATAACGTCGATAAAATTAAGGAAAGGGTGCTGGAAAACCGTCGTACCAGCTTGAGAGAGATAGCACATGATCTTAAGATATCCCACGAGTCCGCACGTACGATTTTGATTGATATTTTGGGCATGAGAAAGGTGGCCGCACGACTCGTACCGAAAGACCTGAATTTTCTTCAAAAACGTCATCGCGAACAGGTTGCTTCAGACATGCTGGATCGCTGTAATTCCGATTCTACATTCATGGAAGGCATTATAATTGGTGATGAGACCTGGGTCTACGAGTACGATATGCAAACAAGCCAGCAATCATCGGAATGGGTGGCAAAAAATGAGCCGAAACCGAAAAAACCACGCTAAAGCCGCTCGAAAATGAAGGTGATGCTCATTGTTTTCTTCGATATCCGTGGCGTGGTGCACTACGAATTCGTTCCAGAGGATCAGACGGTAAACAAGGAGTATTACCTAGGCGTTATGAAACGTTTGCGTGAGCGTATCCGTAAGAAGCGGCCAAATTTGTGGGCGAACAACTCATGGATTTTGCATGACGATAACGCGCCTTCTCACCGAGCTAGGATTGTGACTGACTTTCTCGCCAAAAACTCAACAAACGTGCTTCAGCAACCACCGTATTCGCCGGATTTGGCTCCCTGCGACTTTTTCCTCTTCCCAAAACTAAAATTGCCCCATCGTGGCACCCGTTTTGAGTCGATTGAAGCCATAAAACAAAATTCGGCGCGAGAGCTAAAGTCCATCCCGAAAAGCGCCTATAAAAAATGTTTCGATAATTGGAAGTGCCGTTGGCATAGATGTATTGGAGCAAATGGAGCCTATTTTGAGGGCGACTCAATAAATTTTGACGATTAAATGTAAAAATGTTGTTTTCTTGACAGAGTAGTATATATATATATATATATATATATATAAATATATAATACTGGAGTTTCTGAGGATATTGGATTCCACAAACAAAACAGAAAAGTACTATTTATATTAAAAAGACGTTTCGTAAATACATTTACATGATTTTAGTATTTTTCACAAACCAACACATACAGACATCACAATACAAAAAACTTCAAACCACCTCACCAACCAAAAGATGTCTGCATATAATAGTTTTATTCATAGATTATTGAATGTCCCTTCGAATTCAGAAAACTTTTTGAAAGAATTAAATATTATTAAGCAAATAGCGTCAAACATCCCTTTCTTATAGACAAAATGGTATCCAATAAACAAAAGAAAATTGCATTAAATCTAGAGTACCCAATCATAAAAGAGGACAATGCACAGAAATATTTTTCGTTATCTTATGTCAATGGATTATGTGAAAATATTTTCTAAATATTTCAAAAGTTGTTTCAATTATAACGCGGCTTTTAAGACAATTAATAACCTTAGTACCTATTATATATAAAAGCATTAAAGTTCGAACAAATAAAGAAAATAAATCCGGAGTCCACAAGTTGACTTGCAAAGATTGCCCTTTAGTATACATTGACCAGACTGGTAGATCATTCAAGAAACGTGTCCAAGAACACCAAAGGGGTTATATATCCAATTGTGTACATTCGACATATGCTAATCATCTTAAGTAATTCAGGCATAATTTCAACAATAATTATGAAATTATCCACGTTGAAAGCAAAAGTTCTAGATTAACACTTTTAGAATTTCTTGAAATCAACAGGTGTAATGCCCGTAAAATCCTTTTCAACGAACAAACAGATGTTGATAAGTCTCCATTACTGAATATCTTTCCTTATTGGCATTTTTAGTGGATATTATGGATAGAACCATTCTACAATTCCTTCGAACAAATCCCAGTAACTTTACAGCTCTTCTCTTGTATATGAAATATGCCAACTGCAAAGGACGTGTGAATCAAGCACTACGCTCAAATCCCTGATGACATCAACTTTTTGCAAAGCAATCCCACAAAGAGTAAATTCAAATGACATATCACTTTCCTTTGTGAAAGTTGATAATGTTGCATATTGCCAAATCGAGTTCTAGCCTGTTGAGCTCACACAAAGTAGAAAAATCTATTGAAATCCCCTTGTCGATGTACTTGAACATATTCATATTATCGGCAAATAGAAGTGAAAAACGGTGGATATATTGTTGGTGAAGAAGAATGAACAGGAGTAGAACCAAATGAGAACCCAGGAGAAGTTGTTTCAGATGATTGAGAGTCTCTGAAGTCTGATAGATCCTAGATAGAAGACTATTTTAATGAGGATGAACAATATTTTCAGCAACCAAAACATCAATGAAAGATTGAAAGGATGAAGAGACTTCCCGAAATACTCTGGATCAGATGCAATTCTAAACTCACTGTCATATAAGTTATTACTGTGAAGCTCCAGGGTCAAGATTTCTAAATAGCTCCTCAAATTCTTAAAAAGTTTTGAATTCACAAAAGGAAACCGTTGTCGTGAATCTGGAATGTGCTCCCGTTTGATTAGACGAATCAAATGATTGTTAAACCATATTGGGTATTAGTGTTTTCTTTTTTCCATTCTTGATGCAAAAGGTTTAAGACATTCATACAGAATTGAATAAATATAAGTCATCATAATATTGATATCGGTACAAAATTTCGAATCCCCACAATTACCACTCTTGAAATCGTACTGATAATCTTCAAAATTGTTCAACGTTTTATTCGCATGAACAGGATAGGAAACAATTATATAATAACTGAATAATTTCGATATTATACATGTTGAAAACAGAGGTCTGAAACTGAATTTATGGGAAATATACTAAATAAATGAGCATAAAGATAACAACATGCCTTTAAACGACCAGACCGACTTTTATTTCATCCTTCTTTTTGATATTTTGACGGGATTAGTCTGGAACGTGATTCCGAGTAGAATGCCATCTGTACAATATTTTCAAAAACCATAAATTCAATACAAAAACTGTATACCTTGTTCTTTGGCAAAGTCATTTGAGATGGACGAAACGTACGTTAGTACCATAAAAATAAAGTAGATATATTAATAAATCAATTATAAAGGATTCCTTCCAAGGAAAAATCAATTCAACAATTATAGGAATATACTTCTATCAAGAAAGTACCGGGAATTATCGATTTAAATCTGGCGGGGCAATGAGGCAGGTAAATTTTTTTTTTCCTAGGTTGGTACCACTGTCCTTAATTACTATGCCAAGCTTGAGCGGGATCTGTCAACTAGTGTGTTTGCAACGGCTGATTAAGTCAGTCGATGTCAGAGTGCGTGCCGATTTTTACTATGGGTGATTACGTTGAGCAAAGAATTTGTTTAAAGTTTTGTGTTGCAAATGAATTTTCGTGTGCCGATGCATTGAAAATGTTGCAAAAGGCCTTTGGTGATAATGCTTTATCGAAAACTCGTGCATATCAGTGGTACAGAGCCTTCAAGGACGGTCGTGAAGTGGTCGAAGATAACGTCGATAAAATTAGGGAAAGGGTGCTGGAAAACCGTCGTACCAGCTTGAGAGAGATAGCACATGATCTTAAGATATCCCACGAGTCCGCACGTACGATTTTGATTGATATTTTGGGCATGAGAAAGGTGGCCGCACGACTCGTACCGAAAGACCTGAATTTTCTTCAAAAACGTCATCGCGAACAGGTTGCTTCAGACATGCTGGTTAGCTGTAATTCCGATTCTACATTCATGGAACGCATTATAACTGGTGATGAGACCTGGGTCTACGAGTACGATATGCAAACAAGCCAGCAATCATCGGAATGGGTGGCAAAAAATGAGCCGAAACCGAAAAAACCACGCCAAAGCCGCTCGAAAATGAAGGTGATGCTCATTGTTTTCTTCGATGTCCGTGGCGTGGTGCACTACGAATTCGTTCCAGAGGGTCAGACGGTAAACAAGGAGTATTACCTAGGCGTTATGAAACGTTTGCGTGAGCGTATCCGTAAGAAGCGGCCAAATTTGTGGGCGAACAACTCATGGATTTTGCATGACGATAACACGCCTTCTCACCGAGCTACGATTGTGACTGACTTTTTCGCCAAAAACTCAACAAACGTGCTTCAGCAACCACCGTATTCGCCGGATTTGGCTCCCTGCGACTTTTTTCTCTTCCCAAAACTAAAATTGCCCCTTCGTGGCACCCGTTTTGAGTCGATTGAAGCCATAAAACAAAATTCGGCGCGAGAGCTAAAGTCCATCCCAGAAAGCGCCTATAAAAATTTTTTCGATAATTGGAAGTGCCGTTGGCATAGATGTATTGGAGCAAATGGAGCCTATTTTGAAGGCGACCCAATAAATTTTGACGATTAAATGTAAAAATGTTGTTTTAATTGAAAATTCCCGGTACTTTCTTGACAGAGTAGTATAGGAACT
The DNA here is from genome assembly GCA_034642435.1 of Megalocaria dilatata. Taxonomy (NCBI): domain Eukaryota; kingdom Metazoa; phylum Arthropoda; class Insecta; order Coleoptera; family Coccinellidae; genus Megalocaria; species Megalocaria dilatata. Next base: position 102,383,049 of record CM067854.1, on the reverse strand, counting down.
TTGGCAGACGAAATTGTTTAGCGGAGGTTCACTACCATGATTGCTTCAGAAATTAACCTATAAGCAGTCTAGATATTAGATGCCTGGCATATCAAGTTGTTATCACTCATTTTAATAAAAAATATTTGTGCTGAAATACCCTACTTGACACTCTTTAATTCTGGTGGTTATTCTGGTGCTCCACCAATGCTACTAATTTTCCTGCGTGTTTTGACCTATTTGATCCGTTTTATCCCAATATATTGGTAGTACAAAATAATTCGATCCGTTCTTTTATCTCAGAAAATGCATTTATTTCAAAAAATAATTAATTAACAAACCAATCAAAATATTGCACAGCCTACTACTTTTTCCAACTCTTAGGTAATTTCCGATTTTGCATCTCAGATGATTTGAAGCCATATAATTTTTAAGCCAATTTTCGATTTCTTCATGCAAAATAATAACTTTTTCCTGTCTGTCCTTATATTCCCGCTGTTTTTCGCGTAATGCACGGTTCAAACGAAGTAATTGTAAACTGTACAGATCACTCGTAATGAAATCACCAGGCTTTAGCAGTTCGTAGTACACAACGCTCCCTTAATCCCTTAAGATACACAACGTAACTTTCGCACCATGAATGTTCTGCTTTGGCGTTGATGTTGGCAACGATTGGCCGGGGAAAGTGGCCAATCTTGGGTTGTAGAAAATTCAATTTTCGTTACCAGTCACTGCCTGGTGTAAAAACCCTTTTTTTGCCTTTGAAGCAGCTGTTTACAAGAAGATAATCGCCTTTTCAAATCTTTTGGTTTCAATTCATAAGGAACCCTATCGTCTTCCTTTCGAATCAGACTCATAGATCTCAAGAGTTTTACTTGTCTTCCTTTAGACTCGGATCTTCTTCGAGTAATGTCTATAATTCATCGTCTTTGAATTTTTTTTGGCTGTCTCGGGCGAGGTCTATAGTCAACGCTGAAATCACCACTTTTGCGCCGAAAACATTCTCTACAAGACTTTTCAGTTGGAGCATTGTTACCGTAAACTTCCACAAGCATACGATGAGATTCAACGGCAAATTTGTTCTTTGAAAACAAAACTAAAACTTTCCGGAACTTCTGTTAAGTTATCAAAAAATCGGACATTTTCAACAGCGTAACAAAAAACGTTTTGTATGAAACTCAAAACAAATCAAACTGGATGATATGGGCAGATGTTCTATCTGTCTGAAAACGCGGCAATCAACTGTTACTATTTAATATATAGTAATAATAAATACTTACTACTCTGTCAAGAAAGTACCGGGAATTTTCAATTAAAACAACATTTTTACATTTAATCGTCAAAATTTATTGGGTCGCCTTCAAAATAGGCTCCATTTGCTCCAATACATCTATGCCAACGGCACTTCCAATTATCGAAAAAATTTTTATAGGCGCTTTCTGGGATGGACTTTAGCTCTCGCGCCGAATTTTGTTTTATGGCTTCAATCGACTCAAAACGGGTGCCACGAAGGGGCAATTTTAGTTTTGGGAAGAGAAAAAAGTCGCAGGGAGCCAAATCCGGCGAATACGGTGGTTGCTGAAGCACGTTTGTTGAGTTTTTGGCGAAAAAGTCAGTCACAATCGTAGCTCGGTGAGAAGGCGTGTTATCGTCATGCAAAATCCATGAGTTGTTCGCCCACAAATTTGGCCGCTTCTTACGGATACGCTCACGCAAACGTTTCATAACGCCTAGGTAATACTCCTTGTTTACCGTCTGACCCTCTGGAACGAATTCGTAGTGCACCACGCCACGGACATCGAAGAAAACAATGAGCATCACCTTCATTTTCGAGCGGCTTTGGCGTGGTTTTTTCGGTTTCGGCTCATTTTTTGCCACCCATTCCGATAATTGCTGGCTTGTTTGGATATCGTACTCGTAGACCCAGGTCTCATCACCAGTTATAATGCGTTCCATGAATGTAGAATCGGAATTACAGCGATCCAGCATGTCTGAAGCAACCTGTTCGCGATGACGTTTATGAAGAAAATTCAGGTCTTTCGGTACGAGTCGTGCGGCCACCTTTCTTATGCCCAAAATATCAATCAAAATCGTACGTGCGGACTCGTGGGATATCTTAAGATCATGTGCTATCTCTCTCAAGCTGGTACGACGGTTTTCCAGCACCCTTTCCTTAATTTTATCGACGTTATCTTCGATCGAAGCCGTCGATGGGCGACCACTTCACGACCGTCCTTGAAGGCTCTGTACCACTGATATGCACGAGTTTTCGATAGAGCATTATCACCAAAGGCCTTTTGCAACATTTTCAATGCATCGGCACACGAAAATTCATTTGCAACACAAAACTTTAAACAAATTCTTTGCTCAACGTAATCACCCATAGTAAAAATCGGCACGCACTCTGACATCGACTGACTTAATTAGCTGTTGCAAACATAGTAGTTGACAGATCCCGCTTAAGCTTGGCATAGTAATTAAGGACAGTGGTACCAACCTAGGAAAAAAAATTTTACCTGCCTCATTGCCCGGCCAGATTTAAATCGATAATTCCCGGTACTTTCTTGACAGAATGTATGTCTGGCCGGTCCGTCCGTAAACACGCTAACTTTCGAATGTGACTTGAAACTTTCAAGATAGGCTTCCGTCCTCGATACCTCGGTTACATTCATTAATGGGCAAATCCGGTGGTTTCGCAGTGATTAACAATTTAAATTTTCTTTTATTTTCCCAAGATCCTATTAATCTGAAATTTGGTATTTAGAAGAAGAATAATAACGCGCATGTTCTTGCAAGAATCGTGAAAGTAGACTTATTCTGATTTAGTATCTAGTATCTGCAAGACGCCTGGTCCCCATTCAGAGAAAGTGCCGATCCTAAAATTTTACCAGCTGCCAAAGAGCTCTTTGAAAATTAATATTGTCCCTTTTCCCATCCTTCTGATACTAACGTGATAATGATTATGAGAACTAAGGTGATAATGATTATAAGAGGATGATACCATTATACCAACATTTTAACAAGGACGAATTAATTGACCTTAGCAGGGATCTCAACTAGTCTAAAGAAACTTCCGAATTACTTGTAGATTTAAAATCGATTACTTTGCGACCTTAAGGTCTGTTGTGCCCCCCATTAAAGTGTTGAAATTATTTATCACTTGCACGTGGTGACTCTTGATAACACAGTGAAAGATGGGGAGGGCCGGAAATGAAACGAACTCGTTGAATAACAACTTAAGACTGAACCTTTATTTCTAAAGATGGATACACCCTTATAGCGCCCTCACAAGCAGTGGACAATAAAGACACTAAAGGGTACTTTCAGAAGTAATACATAGGTGGTGCTGAAGTACAATAAATTGAGATTTGTTGAAATTATTTATCACTTGCACGTGGTGACTCTTGATAACACAGTGAAAGATGGCGAGGGCCGGAAATGAAACGAACTTGTTGAATAACAACTTAAGACTGAACCTTTATTTCTAAAGATGGATACACCCTTATAGCGCCCTCACAAGCAGTGGACAATAAAGACACTAAAGGGTACTTTCAGAAGTAATACATAGGTGGTGCTGAAGTACAATAAATTGAGATTTAATTTCAACATAAAGCTGTACTACAGCTTCACTTCCAGTTTCATAGTTCTAATGGACTCCAGTATTTGGTATGACTTCAGGTAGGCAACATCCTCGTTTCTACAGGTTCATTTTCCAAAGCATTTATTGCGTTATCTTGTAATCTCTGAACTTTCTGTAACTAGGTCATCCGGAGCTTCCTCCTCTCTACAGAATTTTTACTCATCAGTGTTTACTAAAACTGTTCTCCTCGCTCTCTCCGAGTTCTAAGTAGATAGGCCCCCTCCTTTCCTTTGGTACACTTTTGATCAGGAACTCAGATCAAATAGACCCTATTATTTTTGCCTACTTTATTAAAATTTCTTCGGCACTCTGAATTGCTTGCTTGCAGGTTGAACGATAAACATTTATTGGAACGAGGAACCAAAAAAAATTTTTTTCGATTGGTTCTTTATCTTTCTTTTCGTGTTACATTAATATTTGTGAAATATAATATTAAAAAGTTACGACTTTGGTATTTTTTTTTTAATTCATAGATTTACCTAATAGCAATATAATGTAGATTTCATTAAAATGTCATATACTTGAAATTCCTAGACAAAAACTTAAGCCATATTCGAATTTAGAGCCTAATTTGTATAAAATCTGCTCCAGATACTCGAGCACCAAACCATGTGTTTTCTTGTGTAATAGATTCTTTTATTCATAATCGAGTATAATACGAAGAAGTCATTTTAAATACAATTAAACAGGACTTCAACTGAATTAATAGGAACTCATTGTCAGTTTCCATTTCGAAAATTATTCATTACTAGTTATTGGTGTCGTATTATGTCATCCATATATCAGACAGAAATTCCAGTTGTGGGTTATTGGGATATTTATTTTTATTATAAATATATATGAACATCTATATTGTAGATATAATGAGTCCAAGATATTGTTTTATTATTCACATTTTAGTCTGCAAACAAACTATGTACAATTCACAAATAAAAACACTAACTAATGAATGCGATTTGTCCGCGTTGAGGAGAGTAAATTGTATTATCAAGCGTGAAAACTCCGTGACTCTCGAAAACATACAATTTTCATTTATACACGTCATGCATAGAGAAGTTTTTGTGGAAACCGCCGAGCTGTAGACTTAGATAGAATTACCTCATTTCGAATAATTTTTGTAGAAAGTTTAATGATAAAAAATTTGCATCATATATTTATTCTTGTAGTATGACGGATTTAACAATCCCTTCTATATCTGGTTATAATAAAAAAATGGTGCAGTAAGAAGTCTTACATAAAATTTTATACTTGAAACAAGCGCGTCAGAGCTTCCAACGCTTTTATAAATTTTTCATTCACAGAACCAAATTTAATGTTATTCGTATATCTTGTTTTCTTTATCCACTCACGGCAGTTCAGCACGAATTCCGTCGCCATTTCAACATTCACCGGAATCGTAGTGTTTCTTCACGAAACATCATTCTGCATTGGGTTCAAGCACTTCGTATATGGGGTGTTTCGACGCACAAAAGGTATCCAGGGGCTCCACTAACAGCTGGAATTCTAGGTTTCAACAAGACCTTCTGCGCAGCTCAGGTCGATCTTCTCGAATCCATTCCGTTGATCTTCGGTTGAGTTTTCGGACAGTAAGCCGTATTTTATACTTTGACCTGCATTTTCACCCTAACAAATTTAGAGTAGTCTAACAGTTACGCCCAGCGGAATACGACTAACCTCCTCGCGTGAGACGAAAGCACTTTTTGATCAAAATGAGAACCCCATTATCTTCATGTCTGATGAAGCACATTTCCGTCTGAACGGCATGGCTAACTAGCAGGACTGCGTTATTGGATACAAGAAAATCCGTCAGAATTACACGAAAGACCGTTGCGTAGCCCGAAAGTTACAGTGTGTTGCGCAGTTTCCGACGCTTGCTTACTCCTTTGAAGACGTCAATGGGCGAGCTGTAATTGTGAACTCGGCGCGCTATGTTGATTTGATCACCATTGAGGACCGTAAATGTAATGTAATCAAAATATAAATGAACAATTTTCAACATGAAAATTGACAATTGAATGATATTTGGAAAACGTCTATTTTCACTGTCCCACCCTGTGTAACATTATAGACTTTTTAGAGCCTAGTACAAATTGTTTTGAAATTTCGATTGGTTAGAATTTGATCCTTGCAAGTTTGGTGATATTTCTGTGATATCAATACAAAAAGTCGTAATAAGTCGGCAATAACATTTCGAAAAAAATAACATTTTATTATATTTATGAAGCTATATTGTCTCTTCCTCACACACTCAAGTACCATCTATGTAATAAGCCTATTATTTCTGACTCAATTAACGGTTCATAGAAGTGTCATAATTCCACTTCAACTGGAATTCAAAATTGAACTTTGTAGCTGTATCGAATCATTTGCCTAAATCGCCATGCATTAATTATTTATCTGGATGCAATAATTGAATTTTGATTGTTACTTCAAGAGTCATCTGTTCTTCAGTGCAAAGTTCGATATTAGTTTTATTTTCCATATTCATATTTTTACCTATAAATAAGTATGAATAAATTTTATTTCACAATGAATCAAAGATCAAAATGAGAAATGTTGAAGTGGAACACATCAGTTATGCAAAATAATAATTTCCAAATAAAAAACTGCAGCATTCGAAACTGCTACTTATTCGTACTCATTTATACAAAATAAAATTTTAAAACGTGTAAGAAATAGTTAGGTTCTAATCATCTGAATTGAATTTTATACTCTTTGAAACACAAGTACAGCCTGTCAGGACAATAAGAAGTAAATTTCACAGTATAGCATGTTGGAAAATAGGAGCATAAAGAGTCACTTGATGAAAAAACAATACTTTTATTACTAAAACATTAGGTGATCCATTTTTGTATTAGGCAAACATTTTTTCATTAAGTTGACTGCCAGTCAAAACATTCCCTTTTTTTATAGGGTATCAGCTAAAATTTTTCCTCGGTTCTTAATATTCTTCGCGTGAGAACCGAATGGGAGGAATACCCATGTTAACCAATTTATAGAAATTTTTAACCTGTAGCTGGTGAGGTGACATTTTACCTACTCAGGTGGGTTTCAACAAACCCCCAAATGATGAATGCTGCTTGTATTGAGAGCAATTATAAAGAAAATGAAATTTGTAATCGTTTAGAATGATTTAGTTCTCAAATGAACAGATTGTCGTAAATAATTCAATGAAATGAGAAATATGGTTTTATGATTAAATTCAATTCAAATTGTCTTGGGAATTTGGCAGAATAAGTTTGTACATTTTCTATCTTTAAAAACTTAAAATCAACTTCAAAAATTTTCATTGACCCCTCAAGATGATCATCATTATACGAAAAAATATATAAAATAAATTAGCATGGACAGTTCTCAACAATCACTAATCAGGTACAGGCAAGGCAGTAGTTCACAATACAATTTGCGACAATGGAGTCTGTTACTGAATATAATTGAATGTGGTTTTTCAATCTTAGATTCTCGGACATTTTCTACACTCCACCTGTTTTGTAAGGACTTGAAAGATATTGTCGATTCTTCATTAGCGGAATTTTTTTCAATGATTGGTAGCTGAATATGTTCATAACTGGTTATTAGTAAACATCATTATATTATAAAATATTCCAGTTTACGACAAAAATCCGTGATGTCATAAAGTTATTCTAACAGAATAACTCCTGAAAAAATGCATATTGTTTTTCACAAAATATAAAATTGCATGATCCTTCTCCACATTTATTGCACATGAAAAATGTGCCCTTTTCCAGTACAACGTTTCCTTTTTTTGTCTTCTGCAGGTACTATCAAATGACCACTCCTATCATAGCGGATATCACCAAATACTCCATTTAGTGTGACACTTGATTTCGATGCTGATGATCGTTCGGTGGGTTTTAGTAAAGTTTTTCTGTTAGGATAACCTGCTCCCATATCTCTTCTGAAAATTGACTCAATGTTGGCATTGCTTACTCATTTTTCTATTTATTATAACGTTGGGTATATTTGTCAGACTTTGGCCTTCGCCGTTTATTTCCTCTGATATTGATTATATACATATTAATCAAGAACGTCAGTCCCTCCCATGAAACGATTATATTCTGAACTAAAAAATATCACAGTTTTTGCAATAAATGTGTAAAACTATATTTTCATCAATTTTCCTCGAATTACTCGAGGAATGTATAATTTCATGTATTGTCATGATATAACATGCTTGAAATTATTCAAAAGATATCATCAGATCTATTTTTATTATATGCTTCAAAATTGAATATTTTAGAACCTACTTTCCTCGACCAAAATATTGTATGAAACTCTTCTCGAAGCAGTGCTTTCAGACCTCTCAATTGCGGAACGTAACGTTTAATTCCAGCTGGCACCCTTCAGATTGGCATTCCCCATTGAAATGGCGGTATCGACGCCTTTCAATCTGCTCTACTTGAAACCGGAGAGGACGATGAATTGAAGATTGAAGAGCGGTCGCGTCCTCTGTGTGAAACGCCGGGAAGCTGCAGCAGAGCAGAGTGAACTTCTGGGTGATGCCGAAGGAAGTTGGGCCATGCGTCGGCACATACCTTCCTAGTGAGCGTGATAGGGGTTGGGATAGGTTGTTAGGATTGGCATGGGGTCCGCTGCTGGGCTCTAGTTGGTGCCATATCAAGTGAGAGACATTTGGGACGAAAAAGAAAGATTACCACGGAAAAATTGGATGCGGCTGTCGGTAGTTACCAATGAAACTCTTTGCCAAGCGGTGTAGTAAGAGAGCTTTCAAACGTCTAAATTACGGGAGTTAAGTGTTTCATTCCAGCTAGCAACATGAACTTTTCAGATTGGCAATTAGGTGCAAATCCTCTAATGACAGCTGTAGACCTTGTTTCAGTCGTGCGGTGGTATCGAACGTTTTTTTTTATTCAGGTTAATCCTCCTTATTGACGCTTTCACTCCATAAATAGGGAGTGGAACCAATGTGAGTCTCCCCATTTCTATTTTTGAGCTCCACCAAACTTACTCAGCAGAACCAGTTCGGTAAAACTTACAGAAGAGTAAACCCGCATACTTCCTGTCTTCAAGTTTTTCGACTCATAGACTCCTTTAGCCTGGTCGGGAAAGAGAATGGAAATTGATAGAAATATTGAACGTCGGCTTGTTCTAAAGCGATTTTGAAGGGGAAGTTCCAAACGAATGGGGCTTTGGAAGGTGTACCTACCTTCAGGGGCATTGATGTATCGGACGTTCCTTAGAAGTTTATGGGCACTAAGGAGATATCACTGATTTAGTGATGGCCACTGGGAGATTGATTGAAGTACCAGCTTTGGTCGCCTGTATTTGGGCGATGAATAATCGTAGTAAGTAGACGGCTTGTCTGACTTGTAGATTTATGAGATTTGGTTTTCAGGGTGGCTTCGTGAAGAAATTCTTTTAACGATGTTGAGTTCGCATCGCGATGGAGTTGGGAATTACGGACAAACCAATGTATGTCGAATTTGGTCCTGAGAATTTTGTTTTCGCATATCTGTATCTTTTGAAGCTACGAAGCAGAGGGACCGTGGGACCAGTTCGCAGAGACATAAGTCACTGTGGGATCTGACGATGATTTTGTATATGGTCAGTTTATTGGAGGTGGACATTTTACTGCGACGGCAGAGCAGTTGAGACAGTCAGACTAGCACCATTTTCCTCTTTGGATGGCGTGGTTCATCTGCTGGTTGAACGAGAGACGCTCATCTTTAATGACGCCCTAATATTTGACTTAAGAATCCCAATGAATATTCTCGCCAAACCGTTTGACAGACATGTCCTGACGATTGGGCTATTCTTCGTGCCATGAAAAGAGCGGTTTTTTCATGGCATTCTTTCAGTTTGTCCACGATATCCTGGAGATATTTGGTGGTTAGTGCGGGCTTTTTGGATCCCAATAACCTTGCTACGTCTTCTGCAAAGCGGCCAGCAGTGAGAGGGTTTTCTTCAGTATATCCGTTGTAAAAAAAGCGTATAGAAGAGGAGAGAGGGCACTGCCGTGAGACACGTTTGAACATTTTGCTCGGAAGGAGCAATTTTGTAAAAAAGCGTGGATAACACATTCGCTTCATGGAGTTTAAACCGTCATGCCAAATCGTTAGGAAAGCTTTGAAGAAATACGGCACCAGTTACTTGCTTCCAGTCGAAACTAGTACTGGCTATTTCGTATTATACGGAGTACTTTAAAATATCTGGTATTATATGGAGTACTTTAAGCTACCCAGTATTCTATGGAGTACGCTAATATATTTTTATCGTGATCATATAGTGGTGTGAGAATAGGACGTCAAGTTGTGTAGACAACCCAAGTAACACTTGAACGAGAACGAGGAAACAGTGACGGGAAGTTCAGAATGCAAGGTTAAGTAAAAATACATTATTTGGTTGCGGAAGGCAAGGTTCTGTACTTGACTCGATGTATGAGACCGAGGTTGTGCTTTAGGAGCGAAAAGAGTCAGGGAGAAAGCCTTGACTTCTCTTCAGCTCCATACATTCTTTAACCCTGTCCTTCCCTTTATTCATAAAATTAAAATTCCGAAGATCGACAACCTTTCTAATAACCTAAAAATGGTTAGCGTGCAAGTAAATGTAAATACAACAGTCAATTGAGTGAATACACAGATAATATGGCAATGGGAACATGTAAAAAAAGATCTTCGAAGTAGTTTAAAAATGACCTTTTGGTCTGGAACTCCCCATTCACACACCTACTATTTGGTTAAATTATTAGAATATGGGCGCATAATATCGTTGTTCACGAATGTATTGTTGCGACATTTCGAAGACGCAAAGTTTGTGGTGTCTGATATTTAACTATCTATTCATTATAATATTTATACCTTAAATGAAAGAAGATAAAGACGTTTACATGTATGAACTTTGTTAAATGGTCAATTCAGATTGAAGTAAACAGGTCGTCCCTAGTTGGAGCATCAGTACAATAATGTACACCAAAGAATGAAGAATACATGATACAAATAACACTCACGTTGACCTCAGGTAATTCAATACAATGCAATAACTTCACATGTTAGGGCAGCTCAGTCGACTCCTTTTTGTGTCTATCCTTAAATTGTAATAAACAACGGACAATGGCCTTCTATTTCTAACATAGGAAAACTGTACGCTCTTAAGCCGGCGTTCAGTCGCCGAAGAACAACAACTCTGGATAGAACAGACGCTCCTCTCTCAGCGTTATGTTAACAATTGTGGGCGAGTCTATGAAGCGACCATATACTCTTACTCCTTCCTGGCATCGATAGTGACAAGTAGGCATAAAATTCCCTAGGTGGTACTTTTGGTTTAATTCTTTCTTACTAAAATATGTGGATCTCTTCAGTATGTTCAAAATCCAAATTATTCATCGGGAAGAATATTATTACTTGCGGCGAAGTAAGTAAAATGGGAATTGACGAGTGTTTGGACAATTTTTCCGATAGATGAGAGTAAACTAATTGGTCGATAGTTTTGAGGGAATTTATGATCTCTATTTGGTTTTGGAATAAAGATCACGGTCGCTCGTTTCTATCTGGCGCCTGAAGTAACGGAGTTTGAATACTGCGTTACAGATGTCCGCCAAGGCAGATACCGCATTTTCCGGTAAATTCTTCAGCACGTTGCAAGAGACAACGTGAAATTTTCCATCTCACAAATGCGTCTTATGTTCTGGCTGGTTTCCCTGTCCCATAAATTTTTTCGCGTTATTTTTCTCAGGATCTTCATCTCGCACGTTTCTAGATATCTTTGAGTTCTCTGCGTTTCTGGTCTTGTCTCGGCGGTATAAGTCATTACTGGTCTTACTACAGACTTATATATTCTTGACTTTGTTTGAATTCTTAGGTGATTATTGTTACATATAGTATCGTTGAGGCATTCCGCTCTTCCACTGGGTTTGAGTACCTGTTTCCTTACTTCCTCTTCTATCTTGTTGTCACTTGATAATCTAATGCCTCAGTATACAGTATCCATTACCTGTTCTACTGTTGTCGATTTCTATTTCTTCTAATTGGACCCAGTATTTTATTTTCTTTGACAACTATCACTAACCTATATGTTTCTTTTTGAATCGTCTTATATTCCTCGTGGTCTTCTGCAGTTCTTGTAGATCTATACTTAAGGTATAAGTATAGATTATACATCAAGTATTTCGTTTTCTCCTGGCACTTTAATTTTACTTCTCCACAAAACCAAGGTGTATTTTTCGGTTTTCTTGATGTTCTGCATATTTTCCGCTCCCCAAGTTCTTGCTTTGCTGCCTTTATAATATTGTCCTTAATCTTTCTCCAGCTATCTTCAACGCCTTCTACCTCTGTAACTGAGTTTCTATTAATTTCGTTCTCTAGTCTAGACATGTAGAGATTTCTAATTGATTCGTTTTGTAGGCTTTCAACTTTTTTCTTTGTCTCACATATTATTAGGTCTCTTTTGCGGTTTCTTCATCGTCATCCTTATTTACCCAATACAAGATTTTGATCACTATCGATATTTACAGAACACAAACATCTTATGTTCAATATTAGGGTGTCATGTATTTTATTGTTCGTCAAGATGTAGTCTATCCTTGATCTATCTCCCCTTGTTTTCTGAAATGTATACTTGTGCTGTTCTTTATGTCTGAAGAAGTGTTTGAACTCGTTTTGGGTCAATAAGTAATTCACCATTCTCATTAGTGGTCCCCTCATTGAATTTCTGTTTCACTACAGGTATTATTGTATTTCCTATATGTGCATTGAAATCTCCCAAATAATGATTTCGTTTTTAGGTACTCTGTCGATCGTCCTGCAATGTCTCATAAAATTTCTTTATGTTCCGGTTTGTAATTTTTAGGATTATATATTCCGACAATATTTTGGTTTTTGTGATTTAATTTTTGTCACTACTATTCTATTAGGTAGGTATTTACCTTCTTGGATGTTCTGCGCAAGTTTTTTATGAATCACCACAGCCACACTCTCCTTTACTCTGATTTGTCTTTCAACTTCACTATACTACTCTGTCAAGAAAGTACCGGGAATTTTCAATTAAAACAACATTTTTACATTTAATCGTCAAAATTTATTGGGTCGCCTTCAAAATAGGCTCCATTTGCTCCAATACATCTATGCCAACGGCACTTCCAAGTATCGAAACATTTTTTATAGGCGCTTTCCGGGATGGACTTTAGCTCTCGCGCCGAATTTTGTTTTATGGCTTCAATCGATTCAAAACGGGTGCCACGAAGGGGCAATTCTAGTTTTGCTGAGTTTTTGGTGAGAAAGTCAGTCACAATGGTAGCTCGGTGAGAAGGCGCGTTATCGTCATGCAAAATCCATGAGTTGTTCGCCCACAAATTTGGCCGCTTCTTACGGATACGCTCACGCAAACGTTTCATAACGCCTAGGTACGAATTCGTAGTGCACCACGCCACGGATATCGAAGAAAACAATGAGCATCACCTTCATTTTCGAGCGGCTTTGGCGTGGTTTTTTCGGTTTCGGCTCATTTTTTGCCACCCATTCCGATGATTGCTGGCTTGTTTGCATATCGTACTCGTAGACCCAGGTCTCATCACCAGTTATAATGCGTTCCATGAATGTAGAATCGGAAATACAGCGATCCAGCATGTCTGAAGCAACCTGTTCGCGATGACGTTTTTGAAGAAAATTCAGGTCTTTCGGTACGAGTCGTGCGGCCACCCTTCTCATGCCCAAAATATCAATCAAAATCGTACGTGCGGACTCGTGGGATATCTTGAGATCATGTGCTATCTCTCTCAAGCTGGTACGACGGTTTTCCAGCACCCTTTCCTTAATTTTATCGACGTTATCTTCGATCGAAGCCGTCGATGGGCGTTCGGAACGAGGCAAGTCTTCGACCACTTCACGACCGTCCTTGAAGGCTCTGTACCACTGATATGCACGAGTTTTCGATAGAGCATTATCACCAAAGGCCTTTTGCAACATTTTCAATGCATCGGCACACGAAAATTCATTTGCAACACAAAACTTTAAACAAATTCTTTGCTAAACGTAATCACCCATAGTAAAAATCGGCACGCACTCTGACATCGACTGACTTAATCAGCTGTCGCAAACACACTAGTTGACAGACCCCGCTCAAGCTTGGCATAGTAATTAAGGACAGTGATACCAACCTAGGAAAAAAAAAATTTATCTGCCTCATTGCCCCGCCAGATTTAAATCGATAATTCACGGTACTTTCTTGACAGAATGTATTCAGAAACCTAAAAAAAGTAATGAATGTTACTCAGCTGATGAAGGTGTATTTTGCATTAGTTCAGTCTCACTTGTCATATGGTAACGTTGGTTGGGGTACAGTTCATTGAATTCATGTGGAGATACTCAACATTGTTCAAAGACTACTCAAGATCATATTTGGAAAGAGCCTTCTCTTCCCCACTGATGAACTTTATAAGATATCAAGAGTGCTGGATGTAAGACAGTTATACTTTCTTGACAGAATGTATATCAGCAGGAATTCGCCAAGCCACATTTGTCCTCTAGCCTTGTTTTTTGTTTCCTGTATTGCGTATATATTCATTTTCTTATCCCCTTATTCGTTTTGAATTTTCTGATCCTCATTATTTAGTGTTCTCATATTTCACGTTGCTATTCTCCAAACGTTTCATCTCTTGTACTTAATCATTCTCCTTTTTCTCGCCAATATCATCATCCGTTTATCCTTATCGTTCCGAGGCATAACATAAGGTCTGTGAGCGAGATTTTTTTTTAAATGGGTAGGTTGCAAACCTTGCCCAAAAACCCTCCTCTTTCATTCGGGCTTGGAATCGGCAACAACATCATGGAGCTACTCCGTCCACCCCACGATGCTGCAGGCAGATTTGAAGCTCGAAATTATCTTGTAGATTTTCGATGGTGTAGTCGTCTCTGGTACGGATTCGATAATTCCACTCACAGCTTTCTCGACCCTGTCCATGTTATCAAAGACGGCGATGGCACTGTTATGTCTACATTGAAGTTGTAGACTATTTGCATTTCCCACCTCCTTTTACACGATATTACCAGCAAAACCGTGTATGGGTAGTAGTGGCTTTGGGACGGACTTCACGACTTTTAACATTTTAAACAGTGAGTTGGCCAAGGTGTGAAAATTCTACAGTTTCAGCTGTCATCGTTTTTCTCTGAACGTTTGCGGTGCTTTCCGGACTTCCTATTGGAGTTTGTTCGCCGTTCGGTTTCGAGACCATACCGGTGAATTTTTTTTCCCGCACGGTTTTTCTCCCTGATTGGCTTTACAATTCTGAGAGGTATAGTCCGTCTCTTAATCTGGTTTTCATGGCTTGGTCTCATAGTTGCGGTAGCAACTGAGTGTCTGAGGCTTTTTTCGAATTTTGCAACAGCTCGTTCGAATTCGTCTTCATTGTTGATCTTTGTGGTCTCTTTGAATTTTTACTCTACAATGTTGGAGAATTTCTTCCATTCGACTGGGTTTTGTCGCTTCATTTCTATCTTTAAAGCTTTATCTCCGATTTTCATTAGTACAAGTTGGTGGTCTGAACTTATTGGGTTGATCGCAGTTAATCGAACTTCTCGATTAATGTTCTTCATGATGACAATGTCCAGGAAATCGGAACTGCCGGTGACATAATTATGATGAGTTGATTCTACCGGTGCCATAAATCCTATGTCTGGATTTTGGTGGGTGAAATCCTTTAATACTCGATAGTTTTCGTTCCTTCTTTGACTGTCTCATTCCATTCTTTTTGCATTGAAATCGCCCGGCCGTTTATGGAAACAGGATCAGTGAAGATTGCTTGAAGCAGATCTTCAAGCAGTGGTCTATTGCCGGGTTATTGTAGCACAAGAAGATCCGAGAAGGGGTCCATTTGTCGTAGGAACAATTGGATTCTAGATGTTGCTGTTTCGGTGTTTGAACGCCTTAGGATTATATCTCTAACGTGGACAACTGTTCCTCCGCCAGAACCGTTGATACAGTCAGATCGGTGCATTGTGTAGCCCTGGATGCGAGGGTCCGGAGTGGAAACGTTGAAATTTGGTCCACTAACTAGGATTACATCTGGATGCTTGCTAGGAGTGAATTGTTCCAGTTTGTTTCTCCCTTCCCGTACAGGCGATCTGTGATGAGACAGGTTTGATTAGTAAAGCGTTACTTACCGATACATGATGGCCAATTCTTCATGGCTTGGTTTACTTGCTTCATGACGTCTTCTTTTGACTTCGTACAGGTCGACGCAAGTTTGTTCTTCTTTGTCTGCTAGTATATTTTGATGATCCCCCTTTCGCCTTCCCTGTTAATAATCATTAAAGATATATCTACCAAACAGATATATTTTTCCTACAATTGAACATTCAGGTCTTAGAAAATTTATATCAAATAAACAAGATGTTTTTTAATGAATATTACCATTATTAAAGTTTAATAATTGTACATTATTTCGATTTGAACAAAAATTTACTAATGATCTCAACAATTTCATGTTTGATGGGAAGGTTAATTCGTATTTATTTGTGATGTTTTAATTTATCGTGAACTATTCTTTACTTGTCCCCACTGAAAGTTCATTGAATATGTGATTCTAAACCTAAGTCACCACATTCATTAAATTTACTCTGTTGACATACATTAACCCGATCTCAGCCTCGCTGTTGTAGTAAGTTGTTTAAATAAAATAAAAATAGGTTTTTCATTTGATGAAAGGAATATTACAAAATTTGAATATCAAACAGATTTAATCTGTCAGTCTCCAATAGTTTTAATTTCAAAAAAACTTTATTCAAAATTTTTAGAATTGAAGTAATGTCTTATTAGCACAGCTTATACGTCTATTAAATGTAAGCTGTGCTTATAAAACATTACTTTAATTCTAAAAATTGAAATTAAAATTATAGAAAACTAGCAGATTAAATCTGTTTTGATATTCAAATTTTGTAAGTTGTTTACGTAAGTTTGTTACGTAAAAAATCTGAATTAAGCATTAATAGGGTTTTTATATTGCGACTGTAGAATTTCCGTTTCTCAATCTTTCTTTTTCCGAAATAATACAATAGAAAATAAAGTTGAGGACTGCCGTTACAATCCAAAAGTTCCGCTTCTTTCTTTTCCTTATTGCCTAGTTTGTCTCCTTTATAATTTCTCAATATTTCAGAGTGAGTGGGAATCAATTTACCAGTAAATTTTTTCATAACACATTTCCTTCCTCACTTCTCTTTAGAGTTTATTGTGATGACGTCTACAGTAGAATTCAAAGTTTGAAATGGGACATCGCAACTGCTTTTTAAATATCCTCATTTTGAATGTAGATGAGGGACTCCTCTAGTGATAGCATTTCTGCAGCGTAAGTTATCCACGACTGCCTAGTTTTCGATAGTATTCTAATCTAGGGCAATATATTCTTATGACGACCTTGGAGTTCATTTTCAGTGATGCATCTGTGTAAACCATTGACCTGATGAATGTGCTTGCCGAAAAGCCGGATTTTATTTGTTTTTCCAAAATTGTAGATGCCGGGTTTAAATTTGATATTTGCTCGATTAAGATGCTGTGTGTTTTCTGTAAAATATTCAATATCATTATTTTCCTTAAGCTAAGATAACACTAATTGGAGTTGATCGCATAAAATCCATAGCCATGCTTCATTTCTCGTAATAAACTGATTTTAGAATGTTAATTGTTGTTTTATCACAGTTTTCGTACTCTATCGTCCCGTAATCTAAGTATGGTCTAACCATGACTCTGTAGAAAATAAGTATGTTTTTTAGTTGTGCTCCTCACTGTTTTACACAAACTCCTTATAATTTTAATACCATTCTCTATTTTACTAACGACATGGTCTATTTCTGTAGTCAAAGTCAATTTAGGTTTTAGAGGACTACCAAATATTGGATTTGTTTTTTCCATTCAATGTTCTCCTGTCTAATACTCAAGCCTGAAATTGGGAGGGGCTTTCGGGTTAACATCATACTAGATTTCTTTCTGCAGATATTATGTAGTTTCGCGACAGCAACCATACTTTTCTATCTTGTCTGGGGTCAAACTCTCGTAGATATATGCAATGTTTTCAGCTACAAACATGACTATCGTCCGCGTATTGTATGAAAAGAACTCCCTCTGCTGTGTACTTTATATATTTTTTTGTATATACATTGAATAACACTGCACTCAATTTTGATTTCTATCAAATGCCCATAATGGCTAAATAGGAGGACCCATATGAGTATTATCTTTCGCATTATAAACATCTATTTTCCTGGCATGATGGCATCATGTTGAGAGCCCATTTTCTACAACTATGTATTGTTTGGGTGGGAGAGTTTAGCAATATACCACAGGTCTTAAGTACAATTTGACTTTCAGTATGTTATGATATAGTACCATGTAATGTGGCATATTTTCTCTTTGATACGATATCGCATTTCTGTCGAGGTTCAAGAAAATCCAAGTCACCAGCTACGGCGTTAACGTTTACATATCCGGGGTCAATATTAAATGAATAATTTTCAAGTTCTCTGCTAAAGAATTCGTTGAAAAACTATTCAGTCAGTAATATAATTTCAATTTCATTATATTACTTAATATTAAATTAATTTAATTTGAGCATTTATAAAAATATAAAATCCATGGAATTTTGGATTTCTTACTTGTTGAGTATAGTATAAGAACAAAATTACTCTATGTCTTGCTCACCAATATTTATCTGTTGATTTTGTTCTAATTTTTGTGGTATGTTCTTGTAATGATTCATAAAAATGATGTAGAATTGCATAGATGCTGTTCGAATTACATATATGAAGAACTTTTGTGAATACTTTTATTTGTTGTATAGGATATTATTATTTTTTATTTATAATTGTATATATTTGTAAAATAATCTTTTGTTCATGAGCTGAAGCTCGATTTAAAATTTTATTTGTGATTTTATGGGAATTTCTATTTTTTTTATATATATTATATGATATTTTTATTTCAGTCTAATATGTTATTAAACCCACCAAACCGTTTTTTTCATTTCTCTATCCTGTAGACATGAAAAGTCCCGAAATTATTAATTTTTATCTCATTTAAAACAATTTTCGTGTAAAAAAGGTATTGTTTCCTAGGATTCCAACGGGATTTGTTATATAATATGAATTCTTCACCGAATAGTACTCAGGAGTGAAAGTCTTTGTGCGTCGACTGAATTAGAATCCGTTAATCAATATTATATAAAATATTCGTTTTCGTTTTGCTCAAACAGTTATCTGAAATATAACCTAACAGTTCTTTTGACCCTCATGCTTCCTCATCTGTCAAATTTATAACCGTTATGAAGTACCATCAATGAAAAATGTTAATAATCACTATTCGATGATCAATATCAAAACCATAGAAAATGAAAAATCTCATTTATTTATTCACCTTTCTATTCACTCAACGAACACCAACATGGAAATTCCATGCTTACACCTAATTATACAAAACATAATTAAAAAAATACATTACAAACAATCACCATCAAATGAGATTTAAATCCTGATTCAGCCATAAGATTCACCTGAGCTCACTAAGTTCAATATTAATGAGGTCAGCAACTATATTATTAATAAAAATAATATATATTATTTGAAAAGGGTAAAAAATATAATACGACAATTATTGTGAATATATACGAAAAGTTTAAGAAGAATACTTTATGTATAATATGTTTTTTCTATGATCAAGAGTTAAGGTCTATGAACGACTCAGTAAACTCTGTCTCTAATAGTTCGGTCTGTGTAAAAAGCAGGTTGTAAGTATCTTTTCTATAATACAGTTCATCGTTAAACCAAGTGTTGTTTTATTACAAACAGAGTATTAGTTGTTGCAATTAAACTGCCAACGATATTAATCTACAACAGGTTATGGGCCCAGGTCGCATACACAGTGCAATAACTTATTAAAAAACTCAGTTGTTTGTGATAATAGTGGTGTAACTCGTTTTCTCACAATAAGCAAGATGGCCGCCAGTTACCTAATGAGCGTACCGAAGTTTTTAGGAGGTGAGAACTATGACGAATGGGCTTTCGCAGTCGAGAATGTGTTTGTGATTGAAGGCTTGGACAAATGCATCGATGATAGCGAGAAAGATACTTCGAAGATAACCAATGTAAAAGAAAAATTGATTCTTACAATCGACCCATCATTGTTTCCACATGTGAAAGATTCCAAGACAGCCAAAGAAGTATGGACTCGCCTGAGGAAACTATATGATGACAGCGGATTCATGCGTAAAATATGACTTTTACGTACGCTAATATCTGCCAGATTGGAAAATCACGCAAGTATGGAGTCTTATATCAACCAAATCGTAGAAACAAAGTTAAGAAGAACGGGATTTGTCATTGATGAAATATGGACAGGATCTTTATTCTTAGCTAGTCTTCCTGAGAAATTTTCCCGTATGATTATGGCAATTGAAAATTCAGGCATGGAAATAACTACAGATTCCATCAAGACGAAACTCCTTGACATGCAGACAGATGGCGAAACTAAAAGCAATAATGGAGCCTTCGCTGTAAACAGAAAGTTTGGTTATGGTTACCGTAAACAGCCGAAAGAGGTGTAGGTAGAAAGCACAACAAAGAGAGATTTTATGGAAATGACAATTCTACTCGTGAAATTTCACACCAGTCAAATTCGAATAAAAAGGATCTTAGTAATATTACTCGCTACAAATGCAAAAAGAATGGACATTATGTGTCAAAATGTTCAAATAGGTTCGATGGAGGTTTCAGTGCTGTGTTCACTACAGGTGACTTTAATGTCGCAGATTGGTATGTTGACAGCGGAGCGAGCGTTCATTTGACATCTAATAAACAATGGATCATTAACTCCAGGAATCCGGATTTGAAGGAAATAACAGTAGCAAATAATGCCAAAATTGCAGTTGTATGTGCTGAAGATGTGGAAATTCAAACAAAGACAGATAAGAAACATGACATATTGTTAAAGGGAGTACAGTATGTCCCCACTTTGACTACAAATCTCTTATCTGTGTCCCAATTGGTCAAGAATGAAAATAAAGTGCAATTTGACGAGAATGGTTGTAGAATTTATAACCGTCATAAAATTCTTGTTGCGACAGCCAGTCTCAAAAATAACTTATGTAATTGAATACTTTGGATACTCATTCTGTTTGTTTTCAGGCAGCAAGCTTTGAAACTTGGCATAGAAGACTAGGCCACATTAATAATAATTATCTTCAGATGACAGCCAAAATAGCAGATGGAGTCGACTGCAGAAGTCACAGTAGGATCGACAACTGTGCAGTGTGTTGCAAAGGGAAACAGACTAGGTTACCGTTTTCAAAAGAAGGAACTCGAGCTAGACATATCCTAGAAATAGTCCACAGTGATGTATGTGTTCCCATGGAAAACACTTCATTAGGAGGGGCAAAGTATTTCGTCACCTTCATTGACGATTATACTAGGATGTGCTTCGTTTACTTTTTGAAGAATCAGAGTGAAGTATTCGATAAATTCAAAATCTTCAAAAACCTGGTAGAAAATCAGCAGAACGCGAGAATCAAGGTGCTAAGAAGTTATGATGGTACAGAATATTGTAATAACGAATTAAGTAGTTATTTGAGAAATAATGGCATCATCCATCAAACTTCAAATAGTCACACTCCTGAGCAGAATGGAATGGCAGAAAGGTTCAACAGGACTCTTGTTGAGAAGGCCAGATGTCTTTTATTCGATAATGATTTAAGTAAGTCATTATGGGCCGAAGCCTGCAATACCGCCTGTTACCTGAAGAATCGCTCAGCTTGTGCGAAGATAACGAAAACACCCTACGAGATGTGGACAGGAAGAAAACCAAACCTCAGCCATCTGAGGTTGTATGGAAACATAACCATGGTTCATGTCCTTAAAGTAAATGGGAAGAAATGGGACCAAAAGTCAGTGAAGCATTTATTGGTGGGGTACGATAAGACAACTAAGGTTTATAGATGTTTCAATCCAATGAATAGGAAGATTATCATCATTATTATCATTATTATCTACTACAGCTGTATATGTTTCTTATTAATCGGATGTACTTGTGTTCAATTCCTGGTTCTAGTAACGCCTCCCATATTTTGTCGTGTTGTAGAGAATCGAACGCTTTGCTATAGTCGATAAATGCAATGTAGTATGTGAATTGGTATTCATTGAATTTCTCCAGAATTTGACGCACCGCGTGAATGTGGTCGATCACTGAATAGTCTCTGCGGAAACCTGCTTGCTCGATAGGTTGGTTTTCGTCTAGGGTTCTTTCAATCCTTCTTAGGATGATCTTAGCAAAAATCTTATATATATTGGACATGAGGCTTATAGGGCGATAATTTCCTATGTCACCTTTCTTATACAGTAGGATGATGTGTGACTCAGTCCATTGCTGGGGGATGATTTCCGTATTCGTTATATCATTGAACATATCTGTCAGGACAGGTAGTAGGATCTCTTTGCTACGTCTTAAAATTTCGTTGCTTATGCCGTCAGGCCCGGGTGCTTTCTCTCTCTTTTGGGTGTCGATAGCCTTACTAACTTCAGCTTGGAGAATACTGGGGGTGTTCGAAGTATCCTCTAGATTGATTTTAGAATGCGCAGTGTTATTTTGATATAGGTTTTTATAGTACGAAGTAGCTGTTTTTAGTATGTTATTTCTGTTATAATTGACATTTCCTTGGGCGTCTTTCATTTTTACTATCCAGTTTTTCATGATGGTCAATTCTTTGAGTGCTTTCTTAGTTCCTCCAGTTTTTTGTATGTAACTTTCTATCGTTCGTATCCTGCGTTGTTTTCTACCCTTTCTCAAACTTTCTTTGATGTCTTTGCTGATTTTGGCTATTTTCTGTCTTCTATTTTGAGTACTTCTATCATTTATAAGGTGACTTCTTTCTTCTAGGAGCTTTAAGGTGTCTGTTGAAATTATTCCTTTTGCATCAGTTTTGATGTCTGTTATGAGTTTAGTTTGGGTTTTGATAATACTCTCCATATAATTGTATTTATCTTGGGTTCCCATTTCCTTGGTGTTTTTTTTAAAGTCACTAAACTCAGCTCTTAAGGCTGTTGCTATTTGTTCTAATTGCTGTTCGTCAAGTTTTGTGTTTCCTGGGTCTTGTCTCGGTCTAGTCTTTTTTGGTTGATTGATTCTGAGCTCGGTTCTAAGTAGCCTATGATTGGTGTTGAAGTTCAATCTTTTAATGACAGTGAAGTTTGTGAAGTAGTTGTTTCTGTTGGTCATAATAAAATCAATTTCGTTTTTTGTTTTACAATCCGGCGAAATCCAGGTCCACATGCTCTTCCGGTTTTTCTTGAACATATTATTTAAGATTGTTAGTTTGTTTTCTAGTGCGAAGTTCGTAATTTTTTCCCCGTTTCTGCTTCTGGTCTTGTTACTATATAAAAATTGTCCTAGTATTGCGTTTTCTCCTGGGCGCCTAGATCCGATTTGACCGTTGAAGTCACCCATGACTATTAGGTTTTTATGTGTATACTCTTGAATGGCTTCCTTTAATTTATTGTAAAAGTTGTTTATCGTTTCCAAATTTGATTGCTCTGTAGGTGAATATACTTGTACAATAGACCAAGGTTCTTTGTATCCTGGTAGTTTTAAGTTCATAATAGCTATGCGTTCTGAGATTCTTGTACATATTGGTTTAGGTGTTTTTTAATAATAAATCCTACTCCATATTGGCCTTGTGTCTCCCCTATTTGGTATAGTAAATAGTTTGGGTAGCAGGTAATACTTTCGCCCATTCTTCTCACTTCGCTCAATCCATTTATGTCCCATTTGATAGATTTTAGCGCATATGTCAGTTCCGTAAGATTTTCTTCTTTTCCCAAGGTGAGTACATTGATGCATGCTATGTAAACTACTGATTTTCGGTGGTTGTTGTCTTTGTATGTTGGAGGGTTGTGGTCGCTTTCCCCCTCGAGGACCAGTCGGCTTGGGGGAGTTCGTTGTTTTTTTGTTTCTTTCTTGTTTGTTCCTTTGGTTGGTTTTGGTTTCCGTTTGCCGTTCTGTAGTTGCTATTCGTTTTTATCAGTGTTAGGCATGTTTGAAAGGGAGCTGGATCTATGTCTCATTAAATCAAAAGCATTTGTCCTGTTGGTCTTCATTTTGTTTACGGTTTGTTGCTTTTTTGGTTGATTGTTTTCTGAAGAGGGTGAAGCGGATAATCCCCTTTTTTTCTTTTCTTGGCTGTTGTTGTTCTCTTTAACGATTAATTTATCATAATTCAAATACGCTATATTACCCTTTTGTCTCTCTTCAGCTAACTTGGCTTGCAGCTCTTTTCTTCTTTCTAACACCTCCTTCGAGTAATCCTCCGAAATGTATATTGTTTTTAGGTTCTTTTTGTTTTTGATAATTTCGGTCTTTTTCCAGTTGTTTGTGAACGAGCACAGTACCGGCCTCGGTTTATTGCTATCTCTCTTTCTAATTCCTAAGCGATAAATTTTGTTGATATCACGTTCTTCCATTATAATATTTAAATCTAGATTGAAGGTTACTTTGAGCTTTTGTATTAGTTCGTAAGAGGATTTTTCGTTTTCTTCTAAGCCGAATACTATGATGTTGTTGGCTTTCTCAATCCTCTTAAGGTATTCTATTTCTTTTTCCAGTTTTTCTACTTTATTTTTCAGGTTCTTATTTTCTTCCATAATAGGGAATAATTTATCATCAATTTTTTCCATAATACTATTTGTTATAGAATCCTTCAATTCTGCATTCTGAGTTGGCATCTCTATTTTCATTTTTTCGAATAATATTTGGAATTGACCTTCCATCTTATAATTTTCCCGTGTGTAACGGAACGCAGTAGTGGAATATGGCAGAAATATTTTTTCTCAATTGGCAACACTGTTTAATCTGTCGGATTTATTGACGTTTATGACAAGTGTCACTGAGTGAACGTTGTGTTGTTTTCGTGTATTCTAACCTCCGATCCAATATTTGACATTGTGGTTGTAGATCGACGATGGGGTAATCGCGCTTCCCCGTATGTTTATAATCACTTCCAGGGGGTCCCAGCACCGTATCGATGAATACCAGCAGGCAGAAATCACGTTTGCTATTTTATTTCACTTAATTTCACTCGGAGTTAATCACTACGGTGTTGACAGTTCGGAACGGAATGTGTTGAGTCAAAATATATTTTTACTAACTTAAAATTTATATTATTAACACAAAAAATTGTTTACTGGTGCTGAAACGAACAAAAAAGTTAGTTCAATGAATTATTATTCATACAGACATGTATGTGAAAGTTGAAACTGAACGATTGACATTTATCAGGTTGAACCAGGCAAAACTCCGTTCCGAGGAATACATTCATCTTCGGGATGCCATTAATGCTGATGGAAATGCACAGAGTGTTGGCAGAACAACTATTCTCCCAGCAACATACGTCGGAAGTCCGCGCCATATGCATGAATATGCGCAAGATGCGATGTCCTATGTACGACATTATGGCACACCAGATTTGTTTATCACGTTCACATGCAATCCAAAGTGGACAGAAATTCAACAAGAATTATTTCCTAGACAATCATCTATTGATCGCCACGATATCACTGCAAGGGTGTTCAAAATGAAATTAAAATTACTCATGGATTTCATTGTTAAGCATCGCGTGTTCGGCGAGACGCGCTGTTGGATGTACTTGTTGAGTGGCAAAAACGCGGATTGCCACATGCACATATCCTCATTTGGTTGGTTGAGAGGATAAGACCAAATGAAATTGATAATGTGATATCAGCAGAAATTCCCGATAATAATGAAGACCCACTGTTACATGAGGTTATTACAAAAAATATCATACATGGTCCATGTGGAATATTAAATCCCATTTCTCCATATATGGTTGAAGGAAAATGTTCAAAACGCTACCCAAAACAATCAGTAGCAGAAACTATTACTGGAAATGATGGATATCCACTTTATCGCCGCCGATCCATTGATGACAATGGAAAGTCAACAATAGTCAAAGTAAATCGACAGGACATTGAAGTCGATAATCGTTGGGTTGCTCCGTTTTCGCCATTACTCTGCAAGGCATATAAAGCACACATAAACGTCGAATTTTGCCATTCAGTAAAATCTATTGAATACATTTGCAAGTATGTGAACAAAGGTAGTGACATGGCTGTCTTCGGAGTTGCTGCCGAAAATTCAAATGATGAAGTCACTAAATATCAAATGGGCCACTATGTTAGTAGTAACGAAGGCATGTGGCGTAAATTTTCGTTTCCTACTGTTGTTCACTTGGCCGTACATTTGGAAAATGGTCAACGGGTATAATTTGCAGATGCAAACGTATTACAACGAGTTGACAGGCCACCATCGACAACATTAACTAGCTTCTTTGAAATGTGCCAGAATGATGATTTTGCCAGAACGTTACTTTACTCCGAAATGCCAAGATATTATACCTGGAATCAATCATGAAAAAAATTTGAACGACGAAAACGAGGACAGCCAGTTCCAGGTTACCCACGAGTATTTTCCACCAATGCACTAGGCCGTCTTTATGCAGTCCATCCCAGTCAAGATGAGTGTTTTTATTTGCGTTTACTGTTAGTCAATTTTCGTGGTCCAACATCATTCCAACATCTGCGAACTGTTAATGGTGTATTGTGTGGCACATACAGAGAAGCCTGTCAACATTTGGGATTGTTAGAGAATGACACTCATTGGGACCACACTCTCGAAGATGCTGTGATTTCGTCAAATGCTAAACAAATACGAACATTATTTTCTATAATTTTGTCTACATGCTTCCCATCAACACCGACTGATTTATGGCATAAATACAAAGATCATATGGCGGAAGATATATTGCATCAGATGCGTCTTAGAACATCGAATGCAGATTTGCAAATGAACGAAGAAATACACAATGAAGCATTAATTTTAATTGAAGACATGTGTTTGATGCTTACCAACAAAGTATTAACACAAATAGGAATGATAGCACCCAATCGCCCAATGCACGACTCATTTGATCAAGAATTGAGACGCGAAGCCCATTACGATTCCGAAACATTACGAGAAATGGTTGATAGAACAGTTCCCCTTTTAAATCAACAACAAAAATATGCCTACGATACGCTTATGAAAGTAGTGAACGATGGATCTGGCGGATTTTATTTTTTAGATGCTCCCGGTGGAACTGGGAAAACTTTTTTGTTATCGTTGATTTTGGCAACGATTCGATCGCAAAATGGAGTTGCACTAGCCCTAGCTTCATCAGGTATTGCAGCTACGTTGTTGGAAGGTGGTCGAACAGCTCATTCAGCACTCAAGCTGCCGTTGAACCTTCAAATTAATGAGACTCCAACTTGCAACCTTTCGAGGAATTCTGCGATGGCCAAAGTGCTGCAGCAAACCAGAGTGATCATTTGGGATGAATGTACGATGGCATACAAAAAATCTTTGGAGGCATTAGATCGCTCGATGCAAGATTTACGAAATAACAAAAAACGGTTTGGTGGTGCAATTATACTATTGGCAGGTAATTTTCCACAAATATTGCCAGTTGTTCCACGCTCAACGCCTGCTGATGAACTGAATGCATGTTTGAAGTCGTCCATTTTATGGAACATGCCATGCAGCTTTAAACGTTTACAGTTTCCAGTGCGGCTTGCATTTGCAATGTCAATAAATAAATCGCAAGGGTAGTCGCTAAGTTTATGTGGCATCAACTTAGAAAATCCATATTTTTCACATGGCCAATTATATGTCGCCTGTTCCCGTGTCGGAAAACCATCAACATTATTTATTTACGCGCCAGAACATAAAACTAAAAATATACTTTATCAAAAAGCATTAGAATAGAGAGAAGCAGTGAAGGGTATAGAGGCTATTAGTTGCTTTCTAGAGCGCGCGTGGTGTTGAGCTCAGTGTTTACTTCAAAATGCAAAGTTGTTCAATAGCGATTTGTAAAAATATGAGTGAAATTGAACCCTATGGAATAAACACTATTATGAAAATATATATGTTGTTTTTTATTTAATAAAAATTAGTAAAGTCCTCAGGTATGGCGAGACCAGGGAAATAAGGATTCATTTTTATATGGAGGATATTATAGATTCCAGTTCAAATTGAATGGGTACTCATACATAAGATAGGTCAGCTATACAAAATAAAGTAGTGCATCAAAGCTACGCTAAGGCGGTACGAAGTTCGCCGGGTCAGCTAGTATATATATATATATATAGTAAAATCCTCGGTTGAGGACATTCGGACATTCTCAATTTTATAAGTATACAAATTAAAATTCTTTGAGTGTCATGTGACCATTCTGAAAAAAGATATTACAATCATAAAAATATATAAAATAGGACTTAGAGGGGACGTACTCGAGCAGAAAATTAGTATTATTTAGTAGCTCAACATTCAGAAACAATCTACCTTCCGCTGGTATGCAGCATCGTCTACGTATTGGTTCACAATAATTCTCGAATGACGCGTCTGCCGTGAAATATCAGGTGTTTTTAATATTTTGGTTGGATATCTCCGTATGTATTTCAAAGGAAAACATCAGTGATTATAAAGGATGGTCGCGAACATAACGATTGGTGATGGAATATTTTTTAAAAAAACGTTAGGTCTTGTTATTTTAAAATTAAAAAATTATTCTAAATTTTTTTCTATAGGATGGTGTGATAGATCTGGCTAAGATTTCTTATATCTGTTCTGTCATTCATAGCGGTTTTTGTTTTTTTTTATATTGGTTTACGAATAGTTTTTCATTTTTCTTTGTTTCAAGATGGATAAACTCTTGTACTCCATAAGGAGAATACCCCACTGAGACCAATTGTTTCTTGTGTTCAGTCTCCATTCTACAATCTATCTAAGCATCTTGCCAACAATATATCTAAAATAATGAATAGGAAAAAACGAACATTACATTAAGGACATCTTTTCATTCAAAGAATTTATAAACACAGTCACTATACCTGATAATTATCTGTTAATTTCCTTAGATGTAGTATCACTATATACCAACGTCCCCAACCAACTTGTGGGGCAAGCGTTAAGCAAGAAATGGACTGAACTAAGCGAACACACCTCTTTACCCTATGAAGAATTCGTCAGTACGGTCAAACTAACGTTATCAATAAATTATTTTCAATATGAAAGTAATTTTTACCAACAAATATATGGATGTGCCATGGGCTCGCCAATCTCAAGCCCTGTTGCACAACTAGTGATGGAAACTTATAATTGAGAAATTGAATCTATGAATGTTTCGGTCTTTACTTGACGGAAATTCATCTTGAATATATGAATAAATTCTAATTTCCGCTTTATTTTATTAACACTACGATCGTTAGGTCATACCATGACTTCTTCAGGTGAATATTACAAGATTCTGAGGATAACATGAACAAGAATTTCATTTTATAGTACATGGATATAACAAAAATAGAGGGGGTGAAGAGAGTTTCACAATTCTTTTGGAAATCTAAAAAATTATTCAAAAAAGATTCAACAAAAGGGAGCTACTTGATTCTGTTTGGTTATTCAATAATAAAATATTTTTCTTTTATGATATCTATTAATTTCTAAAGTTAGATTAAACTTGTTAGAAACTTTAGAAATTAATAGATATCATAAAAGAAAAATATTATTGGATAACCAAACAGAATTAAGTAGCTCCCCTTTGTTGAATCTTTTTTGAATTAGATATCCAATTTGAAATTGATGAATAATATAACTTACCAGAATTATGTATATAGGACAAATTTGATCAAAATTCAATTAATTCAATGAAAGATAACATCAACGGCAGATATTCTGAAATTATTAATGTAAGAGATATCCTTCAAGATGTTAAGGCATCAATAGAATTGTAATAGCATCTAAGCTAAAGAAATTTAATCAATTTCATAAGTAATATTAAGTAATTAATAAGTTATAAGCATAAGAAGTTGCACTTTGTTAAATTTTGACATTTGAAGTACTGTACGGATGAAAAGCAAGACTTTCACTGTTTTGTTCAACATGAAACATACATCAAAATGTAGTTTAAAAAAATAGGCAAATTTTCAACAGTAATTTCAAACCAAGAATTATTGTAAATTTTGTAAAATCATCGAAAGCATCATTTTTCAATAATTTTGACAGAAGTTAGTAAGCTTTGCCGTGAAATATCTGGTGTTTTTAATCTTTTCGTTGGATATCTCCGCATGTATTCTAAAGGAAAACATTTATGGTTATAGAGAGAGGATGGTCGCGAACATAACAATTGGTGATGGAATATTTCTTAAAAACTGTTAGGTCTTGTATCTGATTTCAGAATTTTTATAGGATGGTGTGATAAATTTGGCTTAGGTTTATTATATCAGTTCTGTCATTCATAGTGGTTTTTGTTTTTTTTTTATATTGGTTTACTCCGCTAAAAAGTGAGATTACACCAATGAAAAGATCAAATTTGATATACAGTATTCCCTGCAACGGTTGTGAGAAAGTATATATGGGCATGACATCACGATTATTGATCAATAGACTGAATGGACACAAATACATGAAAAACTCAAGCACAGCACTTAACAAACATATATTAACAGATGACCACAATCCAGATATTCGAAATATGAAGATCCTTGCATTTGAAACTAATAATGATAAAATTTGAATATCAAAAACAGATTTAATCTATTAATCTCCTATAATTTTATTTGAGAAAATTTTATTCGAAAAATTTTAGATTTAATTTAATGCCTTATAAGCACAGCTTATATTTAGTAGACGTAAAAAATCAAAACTCAATGTACAATATCAAATAGAATAAATAACCCAATAAATAAAAATTGTCAATTAAAATTAATAAATAAATATAAAAAAACAAATAACAAATAACAAAATTTTGTTTCTGATATTATAAAATTATGGAAACTAATTCCTTTTCACAATACGAAACATAATTTTAAGGACTTCTCAGAAAATATAATTTATTTGAAATATTTATTATAATATATTTAAATATTTATATAAGTTACTTCAAAAATCTCTCAAAACATGTATTATATCTTCAAAAAACAATTAGAAATCCGATTAGGTCTTTATCGGTCCTACTTCACATTTAAAATATAAAATTAATTAACAACAAATATAGCTCACCTCAAACACATGCCGATATCCTCGTTTTGAACACACTTACTTTAAAATCCAAGATATTCTATGTTCGTCACAAAAATCACAGAAATCTGTAAGGTATTATATGGTTTTCTTTAAACCACTTGATATTTCATAATGAGTTTTATACAAACCTAAGTATAATTTTTTTTAATTCAAATTTTGTGAAATTCCTTCTATCGAGTAAAAACCTCTTCTTATTATTTTATATATAATATATAATAGGGTGGGTCAAAAAAATCGATTATTTTTTTTTACAAGTGACACGGAAAAATGGGTTGCTAGACACCTTAAAAAAATTCTCACCAAGCATGAGCTCTTAATTTTAATAGGAAGATCCTGCGCATCGCAGTTTTGTATTTTTCTCTCAGTCCAATAGAAAAAAATTCATACCTCATCATTTGTCGATTGAATAGAAAAATGTTCGGAGAGAATTTTTTAGGAAATTTAATGCTATACAAAAAGGTATCTCATATTTTTTCCGTAAACCTCATTATTTGAAAGATATTAAGGATTTAATTTTGATTATTTTAAGACAAATTTCTTTTTTGTTTATGAATTTTATAACTCGACAGTAAATGACTTCTACAAAATACGCAATACAAATTTTTGTTGGAAATTAACTGCTCTATAAAAATGTTATCCTATGTTTTGGCGATGAAATTAACCGTTCAAAAGATATTCATCATCAAACTTTTATGTGTACTGATTATAAAAGTTTTTGATTAGATATTCGAAAAATTTCAAGTTAATTTATAAATTTCATATGAATTTCATTTCTTGTCATTAATATAAGTATTATTTGAGTTTTATTTTCAAAATTATCAAAATTTTTCTTTAATTATTCTAAACATTTTATTTTTAATCATTAGAAAACACGATCCTAGGGAATTTTTGTTTTGTATTTTATTTCATCTGTTTGAATTGTGAACTAGCGCCACCTACTTTTTCCTTTATCGTAATGTTGTCGTTGGTTTGTATACATTTATTTCTACAGCATTTTTAGTGTCTCCAAAATTTATGATCTCGTATATGTGATCGAACGATTAATTATTTACAAATATTGCGGTTACTACGTGAATAAACTTGATATTTATCGAAAAAATGGATAAGGAAATTCATTTGATCGGAAAACCTGTGCAAAAAATTTCAGAACGTAAGTTACCAACAGTGAAAAAGGTTATGAGTGTTTTTTTTCCATCAGCTCAAAGTTTTGAAATGTTCTATCAAACAAAGTGCCAAAAATGCAGCTGATCAAGTTGTTGAATTATGGAAAAACAACCAGATTCCGACTAGTGAATCGACTAATGTAATCAAAAAAACTCTTCGCTATCATCATCGATGGTTGAAATTGCAAAAATCTTTTGTGCGAAAAAAATCATCAGCACGATACAAAAATAAAATAAAATTTCAGAATTAATTAAAAGCATTATTTGATATTGTAGATAATAAATCATTAAAACTACTTGGTAATGATATTCAAGAGCTATATTCAAATAAAAAAAAAGATACCCGGAAAGAAATTCTTTCTAATAACCCAAATAAATCAAACAGAACTATAGTCCAGGAGGAATCGGCGCATGAGTACCGAAAACTATTCCACCTCAATTTTTTTATGCGATGCCCTTCAAATTACCCTACTAATTATATAAATGCATGTTGCATGTTGCATGGGGCAACCCCGTGCCATATTGTTTAAACAATTACAAGGAATTGTTATTTTTCAACCGGACAAATTTTTTTTGTATTCTTTGTTGAAATACAATTAAAAAAAGTCCTATGGCTTATTACGATAAAGTTATTATTTTTCGAGATATGAATTTTTAAATGTCGATGAAATCTCAAATTTGGATACTTTTGACCCATGAAAAATATATTAAAAAAAAAATAAAATATAAATTATATTTTTTTTTTATTCTTTATATGATAGTTAACAATATCCTTAATTACGATTTCAAGAAATTTAATTGTTTACAACTGTTTTTTAATCGTTAATTCCGCGCGCTCAAAAGTTTACTCGCTTACCTATAAGTATCGCCGTCTCTCTCTGACTCATACTGACTGTGACGACGCAATCATAGGGCGCAGTCGACGACGTATTACCTAGTTAGAATGTCCTAAGCTCGTAAGCCACCCACTGGTTATGTTATGTTGCTAACCTAAATATATTATTACATTAATAAGGAGTATGAGCTATGATAATAGAAATTTTTACAAATCGAGACAGTGTAACATATATAACAATACATTTGTATAACATACATTTGTATAACAATTCTATACTCAAACAAAGTCGACAAGGTTTTGTTGATCACAGAGGCAAATTGCAGACATGCGCACGTTTCAAACTAATTGGTTTTCTTCACTGCAATGTATGCTAGTGACTCCAAATCTGTCAAGTATCTATATTTGCTCGCTATATACAGAGACACTAAGGTATAAATAATACACTAGCGTCATCTAGAGCAAAATACATTTCTCTACTAGAATTAACTCGCAAAGGTATGTCTTGTATGTATTTTGCGTACTCTAGATAGCTCTAGTGTATTATTCATACCTTAGTGTATTATTAATACCTTAGTGTCTCTGTGTATAGCGAATATATATATATATATATATATATATATATATATATATATATATATATATATACTTGACAGATTTGTAGTCACTAGCATACACTGCACTGATGAAAACCAATTAGTTTGAAACGTGCGCATGTCTACAATTTGCTTCTGTGATCAACAAAACCTTGTCGAGTTTGTTTGAGTATAAAATTGTTATATAAATGTATATTACGTCTTATGTATATGTATATTACGTATTATGTCTTGATTTCTAGAACTTTCAGTTACCATAGCTCATACTCCTTATTAATGATTTTTGATACAGATCAGCCGAATTAATTTATTTGAATATATTATTAATTTCGATTTCATTCATGATAATAATCACTGTGTTAACTTAATAAACTCTTCATAGACTCTAGTGACAGTTTATATTCTTGTCCCAAAAGGTTATGGGCTCTCTCTCTATTTTCATGAGTGAATGAATAGTTTCGGAGTGAAAATAACAGTTACTAAGCGGAAGCAGGACCATTTGCGATGAATTGTACAAGAGCAAACAAAGCAGAAAACATGGGTGGCATGTATCGTTCCTCCATACAGAAGTTAAATACGGAAAATTGCGGAATGTGGGGTAAGAAGATGAAATAACGTGGAAAAAGGCTGGGATCTTGTGTATAAAGAAAAACTCATATTTAAAGCAGATGAAGTAGTTAAAGAGAAGGCATGGTAATATAAAGATGATTTGGCAAGGTTATCAATAGGTCTTCTCATCGAAGACAGTTAGTTCTTACATATACAAAATTGTAAAACTGCAAAGCAATATTGGGACAAACCCAAGGTTTACCATCACAAATGAACATATGCTGGTACTGTATATTTATATAGAAAACTGTTCAATCTTCGTCTGCAAGAAGGGGAAAACGTTGAGGATCACATCAACGTTTAGGTACTTACCCTCTTCAACAAACTAACTGCAGTAGGAGAGTACCTGACAAATTTAAAGGTGCTGTAGCGACCTTCCTCATCCGGAATTCTGCTCTGCTCTACTATTCGGCGTAGCACATAGAGAACACGACTAGTCATAGACAATACCTGAATGACCGTCCCTGCCAATCTACCTACCTTGAGGGTAGTCCTGGATGCGGGACTATCCTTCTTTCCTCATATCTCTTATATCCGGTCGAAAATATCAAGTCTGAACATGAAGTTCAGGTGACTCTCTAAAGCAATAGGCGTCGACGGTAAAAATGCTATGCGCGTTTACTAAAATTCCGTCTTCCTACCCGTGGATCTATATGGATGTCCACAGGTGGAACTTGTACTACCCGGCCACCCAATTGGTGTTGGACTCGAGGGGGTAGTAGTTGACAGTCCGCATGCTGAACTAGTCGGGTATTTCGTTTATCTGTTCGCAGGCACTCATGTTCCGGATATTCTCATGAAATGTCTGAGGGTTTAGCGGGACTTGACAGTTCGACCGGCCTGGTGCTGAAACTGGATCTATTGTGAGACGTTTCTGGGTTTGTCGATCTCGACGAAACGGTTTGTCCGTTGGTGCTTGACGCCAGGATCAATTTAAAGACTTCAAATGGCTTCGTTGATCTTGACGTACAGGCCGGATTGACGGTGCTCGTACCAGGATCAATTGAGACATCAAATTTTGGAATTATCTTAGTTCATGAGACTGCGTTCGGATGGTTGGATAAGAGGCCCCTCCGGCGGATGAGTTGTATCCCAAACAACTCGGGTACTGACAATTCAGAGCCAGTAGAGGTTGGATAGTGCTTCACTTCTACCAGTCAGACGGTTCTAGGTTTTCGAACTGAAGTTCAAACTGGAATCTGGTGGGTTCATCGCTTCGGAGGGGTTCTCACCACGCAAGATGATATGGCGTAACCCTTATCACACTTTCTGCCTCTGGAGACAACTAAATAGTCACTGGGAGACAGCTGGATAGTCACTGGGTGGAGACAGCTAAATAGTCACTGGGTGAAAGAGTTACGCTCACATGCCTATTCATTAACCGATAGAATTCACGTGACCGTTCCCGCCGACTCTCGAAAGTCCAACCTGCAGCCTTCCCGTGTCGAGAGTTGTCAACGCTCGCAGGTAGTAGCAGGCAGTGGCAAACTGAAAGGTGATATGGTTCCTACAACAAAAAAGGGTAGAACTTACATTACAGCAGACGTACCTACAGTATCAGTAGGAGACGTCCCTCCGCGGGACCCTCAAGTGCGTCACCCAGCTACTGCGGAAAAAGCAACTCCCTTGTGAAAGCTCAGGCTCGAGAAATTGTCAGGGATACTGAGCAAAGAAAGGACACGAAGACATCCCCTTCAGTGACGAGGACACTGAGAACGCCTAGCAGGTCAACAGACTCAGCGGGCTACAACGAAGTAAAAGAAGCAAACAGGGCAATCATCCTGCAGTATGACGACACAAAAATCCATCAGGAGATGGAGGAATAAGTGCTAGACTCAATTACCAAGGTCAGCAAAGCAGCGACAACCTTCATTCTCCGGCAGTTCGCCAGAATGGAGAAGGATCTCATAGAGACCAAAATGCAGGTGGCATTTCTCGAAGACCGCCTACAAGAGCAGGCCTACTTGGAGAAGAAGCTGGAGGCAGCCAGTTCTCAAACAAGCAGGGAACCAGCCTGGGCAAAACATAGCTACCTCAGCGAAGCTAAGGCTAGTCCAGCGACCAACACTCCATACGGGCCCAACAGGCCCAGCAAAGACGTATTTTTCGTCAAACCCAAACCGCGTCAGACGATACTAAAAAAGTAGTCAACGCTCCATCTGTACTCATAACCGCCATCTTAGCTAACAAAAGGGCCTATATAGAAATGACATCATACAAAGCGTAGGAGCATTTCAGCGTTGTAAGATGCTACAACTGCCACTCGTTCGGCCACCCATCAGAAGCGTGTAAAGCCGAACAAATTTGTAGCCATTTTGCGGGAAAGGGGCACTCGTTCAGGGAGTACCCAAAAATGAAAGAAGTCCCGACTTGCATAAATTGCAAGAATCGGAAATCAAAAGACACTGCGCACCCAGCTACCACTGCCCGACTTATCTTACTCAGGTGGACAAATATAAGGCGAAAATCGATTCCTCACGCCTTCAGCCTGAGGATCATACAATTAAATGCTCAGAGATCAGCAGTAGTCGCATCCGAAATCTGTAGAATTGCAAGTGCAGAAAGAATTGATATAATGGCGATCCAAGAACCTTACCACTCTTTTGGTTAGGTCAAAGGACTGGGCCTCTCAGCTAGACTCATCTATACTGTGAAAAACCCCATGTCCATCTTTACAATTTTCAACTCTTCGTTAAATGTAGCACAGCTGACGCATCTGTCGAGCACACATGTCTCAGTTAAAAGCATTTTCCACTATGGGTACACAATCTAGCAAGTAAATGTCTATTGCCAATTTAGTCAACCTGTTGACACTTACCATATTATCATAACTACGGACTCTAATTCTAAGTCTCATTTATGGTTCTCAAAAGAAATAGACCGCCGAGTAGCTCTAGTCGAAGACTTCATCTTTCGATATGGTCTGAACATTATGAACAGATCTGGCTTCCCAGATACTTTCTTCTCGTCCAATGGAGAATCGAATATTGACTTAACTCTCACGACACAAAGCACCGCAGACTATGTCTCAAACTGGGCTGTCAAAGAAATCTGTTCAACCAGCGATCACAGGCCCATCTATTTCGAACTAGGAAGCCAGCCGAATCTGGCTCTATACGCGATTGATCCGCCCCAATCCAGATTCCCCCTTAGGAACGCGGATTGGGAACTGTTTGACTTCGAACTGGAAACTCGCCCTAACCATATTTCACTGCAGTGCAATAATATTGAAGTGCTGAACTTACTAGTCGATAACATCACAAAATGTTATCATAGAAGCCGCTAACCTATCATTACAGTCCTCATCCCAAACAACGTACAGGATGGGATGGTAGACAAGAAGACTCTCGTCTCTCAAAACCAGTCTCAATCTTAAGAGAAAGAAGAGACTGCGACAAGCGCGCAAAAGGAACAACCAAAACCAAGCGGAATTATTAATTTCTGAAGTGAGAGCTGCCAGGAATTGATATACCTCTTCCATAAGGAAGGCCAAACTAGACAATTGGAAAAAATTCGTCGAGTCCAGAAGCTAGTAGATCGCCATGGTCGACCGCTTATAATGTCATAACGGAGCGATTATCGGCTCCTACAGTGCTATCGTATATGAAGAAGGCGTACGGAGAATACACAAAAACGTGAAAAGACACAGTAGAAGTACCGATCAACCGTCTTATCCCACACGACGACACGACTGGCGATAATCCAGCTCAATCATCAGTACGAGGAGAAAATTGTAGAGTACAGCTAGAGGAGACTTCCTCTCCCTTACCATTTGACATGAGCTTGAGAATGCGATCAAATCTATGCACAAAAACTGCGCTCCAGGCCCAGATGGCCTGCCAGGTTCCATAATACAGAGGGCCTGGATTAACAACTCAGACCTGCTACTTCATCTGTATAACTCATGCCTCACACTAGCTATGTTTCCAAATGCATGGAAAAGAGGAAGGATCTGTCTTCTCCTCGAAAATGAAAACAAGCCGCTTGATGAATTGAAGTCATACCGACCGGTATGCCTACTAAACGAAATGGGCAAGCTACTAGAGCGCCTCTTCCTGGTTCGAGTCGCTTCAGTACGGCTTCCGGTCCGGGAAATCTACTGAAGATGTGTCAACTAGGTCATCGACTTCATGCGTAACACAGAAAAGCCCTATGTGGCTGGCCTGTTTGCTGACATCGATGGAGCGTTTGACTATATGTGGTAGCCATCTGTACTGCGCGGATTCAGATCGGCCTTATCAGGCTCCCCACATTTCAAACGTCTATGCTCGTACCTATCGGACAGGCAGTCTCCTTCTCACAAGGTGGCTTTCAATACAATCGAAACGTGGATAGGGGCTATCCCCAAGGATCGATCTTAGGTCTGTTTCTATGGGATCTGCTCCTAGACAAGTTTCTTGCTCATCTCCCCACACAGTGGGGAATCAACTTGACATACGTTGATGACATGGCTATTTTAGTCAGTGCCACCAGCCTCAAAGTTTAGAAAGGTTAGAAGACGCCCTCCAAAAACTAATAAGCAAGATGCAAGAAGAAATGTCGATATCAATAGAGAAAACCCATGCGGTTTTACTGAAAGGAAAACTGAATGCCAATCGTCCCCCGCTCGTACGACTGCTGGAGGGCATACTAAAATGGGCTCCTGAGACCACATTTCTTGGTGTATTGCTAGATGCTGGTCTGAAATTTTTGCCACATATCCGATACATTCGAACAAAGGTAGATAGTCTTAATATGAAATTTGTCAGGCTGAACAAGACTCTTGGGGAAAATAGTAGATATACAATGCGAATTTATTATAAAGCCATATTCCTTCCTGTAGTACTTTACTGCTCGTCAGTATGGCTACACAGGAAGGTGAATTGCATTTTCGCTCGTCACCTGACGGCGTGTCACAGGTCAATTCTACTACTGATGACCAAAGCGTGCAGAACTGTATCAACTCGGTCTCTTGAAGTGCTAGCGGGGTGTATGCCGCTTAATCTGATGACAGAATACGTTTCTGCCGAATACTATTTTAGGCCATCTCTCCCCTATTTCTATGGGAACAGAACATTCTGTCCAGTTAGCAAAAACAGTACAGACTTCAACAGCGAAATTTCAATATAAGTGTGAAATATGGGACATGCTCATGAGCTTATAGCCACGACATCCACATATCGTGAAGTGTCCGCCATAGCTGTGTCAATTCTGGGTCGCATTTACGAAGAGAGAAATCACAGAATTCGTCAGAAACCGCCTCAAAATCAGTTCTCTCTGAACTTGCTGGATATAAACTAGTTATTCAATGCAGAAAATGTAATTTGTATTTCACAAACGCTTCAAATTCGCCAAAATAATAAATAAATATTAAAAATAATATGAATAAATCATAAACAAAAATAACTATAAATTAAAGTCAATAATCATAATAGAAATAGAAGTAGAATATAGTCTTATAATATAAACTCTGCTGGCCTCTAAATCGCATAACTGGGCATATCTTAATTAATAAAAATAATTGAAATTTATTTGTATTCACCATATATACTAACATGTAATTTTATTACAGGAAAGGGGCCAATACCCTGCGCGCTAGTCAGGAACCGCAGGGTAGACTATATGATGAGTCTAGGTACTAAAAATTAGCGAAGAGCCCCGCTCACATGCCATCAAGTGACCTTCTGAGCGTGACTGTCACCCCCATGGCATTATAGCTTGACACGCTGGGGGCGCTTGCCTTGATTAGGACCCTAGTTTCATCCCGGTGAAATGGAGGGTTAAGTCTTGATACCTAAAGTAATACCATTTGTGCCATTCACTGGACCCGTGTGGTAGAAGATCGATCGAATGGGGCCCTAGAGGATGGATAGTGCTTCACTGCTATCAGTCACACGGTTGTAGGTTTTCAAACTGAAGCCCAAACTAGAAGCTGGTGGGTTCAGCTGTTCGGACTGGTTCTCGCCATGCGCGATGATAAGGCGCTCACACAACTAATAGTCACTTGGTGAAAGAGCTAAACTCACATACCAATACATTAACTGGTAGAATTCACGTGACCGTCCCCGCCCCGCCCCAGTCACGGTGTAGGTTCTCGGACTGAAGCCGAAACTGGAAGCTTTTGTGAGTTGAACTCTTCGGAGTGGTTCTCGCTAATGTGCGATGATAAGGCGTAACCCTTATCACACTTTCTGCTTTCTGGGCAGATTGTGGAGGTTGCTGAGTAATCTCCGGGTGAAAGAGTCATGCTCACATGCCAGTAACCTAACCGGTAGAATTCACGCTGGCCGTCCCCGCCCGGTTCAAGTAGGGCAAAGCAAACAGCGTTCGACGACCGTTCCGACGTGGAACATATGGGCACTGGCATCACAGGCAGACATGCGGACCACGCCTGTCTGAAGAGTTCAGGTGCGCATGATCAAAACGAAACTCCGCGTCCCGAATTAAGAGGTAGAAGCTTCCTCACAACATCTCATTCACCCGAGAGTTTCACTACGTTACTTCTCACCAGTTTGCCAGAATCTACTACTCGCTGATAACTTCTCTATGAGACTAGAAAAATGAAAATTTTAATTTAGAAGCAGTGAAAAGTCGAATTATTGACGAGTAAAGTCGAAGCAAAGAAAATCGGGTATCAGAGAACAGTTAAGCAGTTTTAAAAACAGTACAATCTAAAGGAAAGTATCACTTAAAATTAAAAGATGTAGCATGTTTTTCCTGCAAGAAACTAGGACACCAGAAAGAATATTCCACTTTCAAGAACTGGAAAGACAATCAGAAGAACAGAGAAAAAGAACAGGCCAGCATAGCAACTGAAGAATTACTTCTAAGTAAGTATTGCAAGGGTTCTGTGCAGACTACAAATAGGTGGTATGTAGATTCAGGTGCCAGAAGTTGCATAACTGATTCAAAAGAAATGTTCCATTATCCGGATGAAACACAAAAAGGATGCATAAAGCTGGCAGAAAAAGATAATATTTGTGAGGTGGAAGGCAAAGGATCGGTATTTATTAAATGCTGTGACCAAGTGAGAAAAATACTTCTGAAAGACGTTCTATATGCACCATCTCCCAAATCTAGCATATTATCAGTGAAGAAACTTGCTGTAAATGGTTATAAATAGTGAAGCCTAAAGTGAATGGGGTGTTGTGAAGGAGCTTCTACCTCTTAATTCGGTCTGAGCATGCGCACCTGAACTCTTCTGATAGACGTGGTGCACATGTCTGCCAGTGACCTTGGGTTCCACGTCAGAACGGTCATTGAACACTGTGTGCTTTGCCCTACTTGAAGCCGGCGGGGACGGTCAGTCAGGTATGGCTAAGACTAGTCGTGTCCTCTGTATGCTACGCCGGAAAGTAGACCAGAGCATAATTCCGGATGGGGAAGGACGCTAAACATTCTCCCTCCAGTGAGCGTCAGTAAAGTCACGGAATAGGGCGTTGAAATGTGGCAGAAAACAGTCCGCCGCTGGGATGGTCGCAGTGCCATCTCCAACGGGGATACTGTGGAACGAAAGGAAGGCCACCACGAAAATATTGGATGCCTCCAATGAAAGGGTGGTTCGCTTTTGAAGCAAATCCTCCATCACGTCGGGGTCACCAATGAAACTCTGAAGTGAATGAGGTGTTGTGAGGGAGCTTCAACCTCTTAATTCGAAAGGGGGCGTTTCGTTCTGAGCATGTGTACCTGAACTCTTCAGATAGGTGCGCATGTCTGTCGGTGATGCCAGTGATCTTGTTTTCTACGTCGGAGCGGTCATTAAACACTGTGTGCTTTGACCTTCTCGAACGCTGCAGGGACGGTCAGTCAGATATAGCTAAGACTAAGTCGTGTCTTCTATATGCTACGCCGGGAAGTAGAGCAGAGCTTAATTCTGGATGAGGAAGGTCGCTTCAGGAGTAATTTAGCTAGACTATATACAGGCAACAGACAGAAGGATCTATACAGTTTGGACAAAATAACTGAAGGAGTTAAAGTAGCCATAGACTCGGAAAAGCATGCCAAAAACTCCTACCACATCTGGCACAGGCGTTTCGGTCACAGAGTCATCAATACAATGAAGGATTTACTGAAGAAATATCTTGTTTCAGGAATAAGGATTCGGGACTGTGAAATAGGAAGCATTCATGAATGCTGCCTAGAAGGAAAAATGGCAAGATATCCATTTCCGAAAGAAAGCGAAAGAAAGACTCAAGCTATAGTCGATCTTATACACACAGACGTTTGTAGGCCCATGCAGGGAGAATCACCTGCTGGAAAAAGGTATGTGACGACAATTATTGATGATTATACGAAATTTCCTTTTTATATTTTTTAAATATAAAAGCGTGGCCAGAAAGTTTTCGAAAGAATTCATTGAAGAAATGAAAACTTAGCACAAAAAAGTTCCAAAATGCATAAGATCAGATCGAGGACGGGAATATGTGAATTCAGAACTATTCAGAACTAGTTAATTACATAAAGAGCCAAGAAAAAAAAATTCAGTACACAGCTCCCTATTCACAACAAAACGCCGTTGCTGAAAGAAAATATGGATATTTAATAGAAATGGCAAGATGCATGTTATTGGACGCTAAGTTAGAAAAAAAATTTTGGGCAGAGACAGTAAATACAGCACATTTTTTGTAAAATAGATTGCCCACCAGAACGCGGGAAAAGCCACCTTTTGAAATATATAATTCGAAATAACCAGAAGTTAGTAACTTC
This sequence comes from Megalocaria dilatata, assembly GCA_034642435.1. NCBI lineage: Eukaryota > Metazoa > Arthropoda > Insecta > Coleoptera > Coccinellidae > Megalocaria > Megalocaria dilatata. Next base: position 102,340,410 of record CM067854.1, on the reverse strand, counting down.
CAAATATATGGCTGCGAGGTTTATGTTCATGTACTAGACAAAAACTTGATGCTAAAACTGACAAATGCATATTTTCAGGATATTCAGAACAGTGGAAAGCATACAAACTTTTGAATAAGGCAACGAAAAATTAAAATCAGTTGAGACGTTATATTTCTTGATAAATATAATTACATTGGTGAAGAAATAGACAATAATCTTCTTGAAATTGATTTCAGAAAATGGTGTCAAAGAAGCAACAACGAAAAGCAGATCAAGTGGTGAACCAGTACAGGATCAGATTCAGACACAACCAGAATGCAGACAATCAGCAAGAAAAAATCGAGATGTACCTCCAAGTCGTTATCTTAATGCGTCGAGTTTTGCTGCAGAAATAGAAGAAGATCAGGAACAAGGAAAGAGGCACTTAACAGACCTGATAAAGAAGAAAGGATAAAGGCCATGGATCAAGAGTTATGCTCTCTGAAATATAATAAAATATATGCACCACTGTTGAGGGACCAAAAGAAGCCAACATAGTTGGCTGCAAATGGGTTTATAAAAACAAAAGAAACTCAAGAGGAGAAGCTGAACGATACAAGGCAAGACTCGTAGCTCGTTTCTCTCAAAAGTTTGGCACAGACTATAATGAAATTTTTGCACCAGTTGTTCGACAGACAACATTTAAAGTCCTTCTTACAGTTGCAGAAAAAAATAATCTAACCATCAAACACTTTGATTCGAAATCAGCATTTTTGAATGGGGATTTCCAAGAAGAAATCTTCATGCAGCAACCAGTAGCATATGCAGTAGCAGGTAAAGAAAATTATGTTTGCAAGCTTAAGAAGGGGATATACGGATTGAAGCAAGTTGTAACATATGGTGTGAAAAATTAGAGCATGTTTTAAAAAATCATGATTTTAACCAAAGTAAAAAACAATACCCCCACTTAACAAAAGTTTACATAAAAACAATGAATCAGTCTTCGCAGAGACCTAAATATTTCACAAACTTTGAATTTTTCACATTTTGCAATGGCTTCGTTAATATATCCGCAACCATCTCATCGGTAGGCATATAGATCAAATCGATTTTGTTTTCATGTACTGCATCTCTTAAAAAATTGTACCGAATGTCTATATGTTTCGTTCTATCATGGAAAACTGGATTCGTCGCTAATTTCTGGGCACTCTGATTGTCGTTGTATATGCTTATACAATTCAGTGTTCCTGTCAGCTCACATAAGACATTATTCAAATAAATGGCTTCTTTTGCTGCTTCACATAGGGCCATGTACTCAGCTTTTGTTGATGATAATGCAACAGTCTTCTGCTTGCAGCTCTTCCAAGAAATGGATGCTCCTGAAAACTTGAAGACATATCCGAAAAATGATTTACGATCTCCGCTGTCCGAACCCCACTCAGCATCTGCAAATCCAACTAAATCATATTGATCTTTCTGGAATTTCATATATACATGTTTAGTTCCTTTTAGATATCTCAGAACACGCTTAGCACATTGCCAATGAAGTTTAGTGTAACATGAATTATATTGACTTAAAAGACTAATAGCATGTGAGAGATCTGGTCGAGTCATAACAGTCAAATACATCAAACTCCCAATCAATTCTTGATATGGAATTTTTGGGTCACATGTCTCATTATCCAAATCACATAGAGATATATTACTGTCTAGAGGAGTACAAACAGCTTTACAGTCTGACATTCCGAATCTTTTCAATAAATTATCAATGTACTCTTCTTGATCAAAAGCTATACAATTATTTGTTCTGTTAATTCTAATTCTTAAGCATTGCTTTGCTTCATCTAGATTTTTTACTTTAAATTGGGTATTAAGTTTTTCATCGATAAAATCAGTTTCTTTCTGGTCAGCTGAGAGGACAAGAGAATCATCTACATAAAGGGCTATTATAGATAATTTATCCCTGTTCTTTTTTATATATAAGCATGTTTCAAATTTCGACTTTCTATAACCCATCTCTAATAAAATTTTGTCTACTCTCTCATTCCACGCCCGACTAGCTTGTTTTAAACCATATATAGCTTTCCTCAGTTTTAAAACCATATGAGGGTTTTGTTTTGATACAAAACCTTCAGGCTGTTCCATAAAAACATCTTCTTTGAGAAAACCATTTAAAAAGGCGGTTTTCACATCTAAATGTACAAATTTTAAGTTTAATCTAACTGCTTATCCTAGTAAAAGTCTGAATGTTGAGTGTCTCACAACTGGCGCAAAGGTTTCACTATAGTCAATGCCCTTTTTCTGGGTATAACCTTTGGCTACAAGCCTTGCTCTGTACTTGTCTTTATTTTCACTATCAGTTTTCACTTTAAACACCCATTTGCACTACTGTACTGCCTTCTGGAGGATTCACTAGCTCCCATGTGTCGTTCTCGTTGTTGAAAGACTAGATCTCTTCCATCATCGCCTCTACCTATTTGTTTCTATTTGGTCCCGAGAGTGCTTAATTCACCGTCTGTGGGAATCCTACTAAATCTGAAGCCTCTCCATCATCCAATATACCATTGAAATAGGTTACGAAATCTTCAAACTCTTTTTTCTTCGGTTCTCGTTGAGATCTTCTTAGCCCCACTTCTACTTGAGGATCTGGTGGTCCACTAGGAACGTAGTCAGAATCAGATGAATCTAGATCACATGGTAATGTAACATCTGGTTCAGAGGAAAAGTATTCAAGTTCCTCCCGCACTGAAGCAGTATTATCTTCTGGAATGTCTTCCTCCTGGCGTTCCTCTGTGATCTTCTGATTTAATTCGATAATAGTAACATCTCGGCTGATGATAATCTTCCTATTGATTGGATTGAAACATCTATAACCCTTAGTTGTCTTATCGTACCCCACCAATAAATGCTTCACTGACTTTTGGTCCCATTTCTTCCTATTTACTTTAAGGACATGAACCATGGTTATGCTTCCATACAACCTCAGATGGCTGAGGTTTGGTTTTCTTCCTGTCCACATCTCGTAGGGTGTTTTCGTTATCTTCGCACAAGCTGAGAGATTCTTCAGGTAACAGGCGGTATTGCAGGCTTCGGCCCATAATGACTTACTTAAATCATTATCGAATAAAAGACATCTGGCCTTTTCAACAAGAGTCCTGTTGAACCTTTCGGCCATTCCATTCTGCTCAGGAATGTGACTATTTGAAGTTTGATGGATGATGCTATTATTTCTCAAATAACTACTAAATTCGTTATTACAATATTCTGTTCCGTTATCACTTTTTAGCACCTTGATTCTCGCGTTCTGCTGATTTTCTACCAGGTTTTTAAAGGTTTTGAATTTATCGAATACTTCACTCTTAGTCTTCAAAAAGTAAACGAAGCACATCCTAGTATAATCGTCAATGAAGGTGACGAAATAGTTTGCCCCTCCTAATGAAGTGTTTTCCATGGGACCGCATACATCACTGTAGACAATTTCTAGGACATGTCTAGCTCGAGTTCCTTCTTTTGAAAAAGGTAACCTAGTCTGTTGCCCTTTGCAATACACTTCACAGTTGTCGATCCTACTGTGACTTCTGCAGTCGACTCCATTTGCTATTTTGGCTGTCATCTGAAGATAATTATTATTAATGTGGCCTAGTCTTCTATGCCAAGTTTCAAAGCTTGCTGCCTGAAAACAAACAGAATGAGTATCCCAAGTATTCAATTTATATATGTTATTTTTGAGACTTGCTGTCAAGAATTTTATGACGGTTATAAATTCTACAACCATTCTCGTCAAATTGCACTTTATTTCCATTCTTGATCAATTGGGACACAGATAAGAGATTTGTAGTCAAACTGGGGACATACTGTACTTCCTTTAACAATATGTTATGTTTCTTATCTGTATTTGTTTGAATTTACACATCTCCAGCACATTGAACTGCAATTTTGGCATTATTTGCTACTGTTATTTCCTTCAAATACGGATTCCTGAGTTAATGATTCATTGTTTATTAGATATCAAATGAACGCTCGCTCCGCTGTCAACATACCAATCTGTGACATTAAAGTCACCTGTAGTGAACACAGCACTGAAACGTCCATCGAACCTATTTGGACATTTTGACACATAATGTCCATTCTTTTTGCATTTGTAGCAAATAATATTACTGAGATCCTTTTTTTCGAATTTGACTGGTGTGAAATTTCACGAGTAGAATTGTCAATTCCATTAAATCTCTCATTGTTGTGCTTTCTACCTACGCTCTCTTTCGGCTGCTTACGGTAACCATAACCAAACTTTCTGTTTACAGTGAAGGCTCCATTATTGCCTTTAGTTTCGCCATCTGTCTCCATGTCAAGGAGTTTCGTCTTGATGGAATCTTTAGTTATTTCCATGCTGAATTTTCAATTGCCATAATCATAGGGGAAAATTTCTCAGGAAGACCAGCTAACAATAAAGATCCTGTCCATATTTCATCAATGACGAATCCCGTTCTTCTTAACTTCTGGGATGTTTCTACGATTTGGTTGATATAAGACTTGCGTTATTTTCCAATCTGGCAGATATTAGCGTACGTAAAAGTCCTATTTTACGCATGAATCCGCTGTCATCATATAGTTTCCTCAGGCGAGTCCATACTTCTTTGGCTGTCTTGGAATCTTTCACATGTGGAAACAATGATCGGTCAATTGTAAGAATCAATTTTGCTTTTGCATTGGTTATCTTCGAAGTATCTCTCTCGCTGCCATCGATGCATTTGTCCAAGCCTTCAATCACAAACACATTCTCGACTGCGAAAGCCCATTCGTCATAGTTCTCACGTTCTAAAAGCTTCGGTACGCTCATTAGGTAACTGGCGGCCATCTTGCTTTTTGTGAGAAAACCAGATACACTACTATTATCACAAACAACTGAGTTTTTTAATAAGTTATTGCACTGTGTATGCGACCTGGCCCCATAACCTGTTGTAGATTAATATCGTTGGAAATTAAACTTATTTGCAACAACTAACACTCTGTTTGTAATAAAACAACACCTGGTTTAACGATGAACTGTATAATAGTAAAAGATACTTACAACCTGCTTGTTAGACAGACCGAACTAAAAGAGACAGAGTTCACTGAGTCGTTCATAGACCTTAACTCTTGATCATAGAAAAAACATATCTTCTTAAGCTTTTGGTATATATTCACAATAATTGCAGCAAGTGTATCCATCATGAGCCAATTCAACAGATGTCCTACAGAAGATGACTGGAATGAGGTGAAAAGAATATCACTTGATCATGGTGATCTCCAATATACAGGCTGTCCGAAGTTAATTGATAAATGGGTAGCATTTCACTCGGATATTTCTCGATATTCTCTGATGTAACATCCTGAAGTTCTTATGATTATCGAAATTCTCAAAAAATAGATAGTTCTAGAAATACTTCGAAAGATTTTTTCACCCCTGATCCTACTTGTCATAATTCCTCAGTACTGCGTCGGGTATCCAAATTTAAGTTCAAGTTGCCAAGATTTTCAAACGGCCATTTCGGTTCGATTCATAATTTTTATTTCAACATAACTGGAAAAATGAAAAATGTATTCTAAAGCACCAAATGATTTCTATTGAGTGTTATTACAAACGGAAAACATAATTAAGTTGTTACAGATATTCAGAATATTCTCAAAATCATAACATAGGTGTGAGAATATCGTTAATACAAATTGATATGTTTTTCTGATTACGCATCACATTTGGATCATACAGTCGAAAAGTAAAAAACCAGGATTACTTATATCTTATTTAACCGATATTGATTTCAGATACTACTATGTCAAGAAAGTACCGGGAATTTTCTATTGTCCACTGAATTAATATGATGTGATATCCCACATATACGAAATTCTCCAATACTTGCAATAGCATTGAGCCTAGTTAATTAATCATTAGCACAACTAAAAAAAAACATGAAAGGGTCATATCATTGATGCAAATATATAATCACAACTTACTCTAGTGTCAAACTTATTCACAAAGCCGAAAAAAAGATCGAACAGAGACAAGTACACGACTTGCCTAATATTCTTGATATATTTCCACCAAATCAAATAATCAACCATTAATCAGGTTTAAAATACACGTTTGTTATTAAAATATATAGGCCAGAGTAAAAGGATTTTCCTTTCATGAAGCCGTTCGTGCGTGCCTCGAAAGCGAATTTCGAAGTTTAACATTAACTGATCTGGAGATTAGAATAAGCAAATTAATTCAGGGGCATTGAACCTCGCGTTAAATTTGCTATTGTCCACTGAGTTAACCCCTGTATCATTACAGCTCTTTAATAAATTCTGATTCTTGTTGGTTTACCACAGAATACCCAATTATTTTCAAATGCAACCGAAATTCTAGAAAATACAAACACAACATATAAACATAATCTAAATAACCTTGAGTTAATTCACCAAAACGTCAGATCCATTGGTGGTGGTGGTGCAGGAAGACTTGAGGTTCTTCTCTCAGAACATAAGGCAGACTTACTATGGGTGACTGAGCAATGGAAGAGTGAAGAAGAACTAAACATTCATTAATAAGGAGTATGAGCTATAGTAATAGAAAGGTCTAAAATTTGAGACATACATCTGTATAACAATTCTATACTCAAACAAACTCGACAAGGTTTTGTAGATCACATAGGCAAATTGCAGACATGCGCACGTTTCAAACTGATTGGTTTTTGTCAGTGCAATGTATGCAAGTGACCCCAAATCTGTCAAGTATCTACTACTCTGTCAAGAAAGTACCGGGAATTTTCAATTAAAACAACATTTTTACATTTAATCGTCAAAATTTATTGGGTCGCCTTCAAAATAGGCTCCATTTGCTCCAATACATCTATGCCAACGGCACTTCCAATTATCGAAACATTTTTTATAGGCGCTTTCCGGGATGGACTTTAGCTCTCGCGCCGAATTTTGTTTTATGGCTTCAATCGACTCAAAACGGGTGCCGCGAAGGGGCAATTTTAGTTTTGGGAAGAGGAAAAAGTCGCAGGGAGCCAAATCCGGCGAATACGGTGGTTGCTGAAGCACGTTTGTTGAGTTTTTGGCGAGAAAGTCAGTCACAATCGTAGCTCGGTGAGAAGGCGCGTTATCGTCATGCAAAATCCATGAGTTGTTCGCCCACAAATTTGGCCGCTTTAACGGATACGCTCACGCAAACGTTTCATAACGCCTAGGTAATACTCCTTGTTTACCGTCTGACCCTCTGGAACGAATTCGTAGTGCACCACGCCACGGATATCGAAGAAAACAATGAGCATCACCTTCATTTTCGAGCGGCTTTGGCGTGGTTTTTTCGGTTTCGGCTCATTTTTTGCCACCCATTCCGATGATTGCTGGCTTGTTTGCATATCGTACTCGTAGACCCAGGTCTCATCACCAGTTATAATGCGTTCCATGAATGTAGAATCGGAAATACAGCGATCCAGCATGTCTGAAGCAACCTGTTCGCGATGACGTTTTTGAAGAAAATTCAGGTCTTTCGGTACGAGTCGTGCGGCCACCTTTCTCATGCCCAAAATATCAATCAAAATAGTACGTGCGGACTCGTGGGATATCTTAAGATCATGTGCTATCTCTCTCAAGCTGGTACGACGGTTTTCCAGCACCCTTTCCTTAATTTTATCGACGTTATCTTCGATCGAAGCCGTAGATGGGCGACCACTTCACGACCGTCCTTGAAGGCTCTGTACCACTGATATGCACGAGTTTTCGATAAAGCATTATCACCAAAGGCCTTTTGCAACATTTTCAATGCATCGGCACACGAAAATTCATTTGCAACACAAAACTTTAAACAAATTCTTTGCTCAACGTAATAACCCATAGTAAAAATCGGCACGCACTCTGACATCGACTGACTTAATCAGCTGTTGCAAACACACTAGCTGACAGATCCCGCTCAAGCTTGGCACAGTAATTAAGGACAGTGGTACCAACCTAGGAAAAAAAATTTTACCTGCCTCATTGCCCCGCCAGATTTAAATCGATAATTCCCGGTACTTTCTTGACAGAATGTATATCATTGTTTATAGGCATTTCAAACATTGTATTTTATATAAGAGATGTTTTAGTGCACAGAGTCGCGATTTGGATAAGTCAGGATGACTTTTAATAAAAAAGAGATGATTGATATGATTTTCATGTTAAGGCAGTGCTTCATAAACTGTTTATTAGCAAGCAAGTTTATTAGCTGCAGAATATCCTGGGAGAAGACATCCAAAAGAATCCAATTTTCGAAGGCTTTTAAACAGATTTGTACAGACAGGATGCGTGGAGTACAAAAAACAAGAAAGGACAAAGTCGCTCTCAAACGAAGACAAAGGGTTTGAGGTATTACTGACGGTTAGAGAAGATCCACACACTAGCCAGAGGTAGGTTGGTGAAGCCTGCGGTATTAGTAAGCGTTCAGTTCAAAGAATCCTCAAAAACCATCAAATTTCTGCAACTGGGCAAGTTCACAAATTGAACAGAATTAATCATTTTTTAATTCAGTTTTATTCAGTGATGAAGCAACTTTCCACAATTCTGGGTTTGTCAATAGGCATAATTTCCATTACTATTCAATAGAAAATCCGAGAATAATAAGAGAAGTTGACCATCAACACAAGTGGTCATTCAATGTTTGCGGAGGAGTTATCAACAATCATGTGATAGGTCCTCATTTTTTCGAAGGACATCTCAAAGGTGCTGCTTATTTGGATTTTTTTCAGAATATTCTGCCTGGATTATTAGCAGTGCTACCTTGGCAAATAAGGAACGGAATGTGGTTGCAGCATTGTAATAAGCCACCTCTTTGTGGGAGGTGGTTGGATGGAAAATATTACTAGACTGACTTATTTACGAATGGGGTGCGAACTAATCCTAGTCGAGCGGTCCTAGGAAGGTTACGAACTTCGCGAAAATGGAAGGTCTTTGATGTTAATAAATTTTCTCTGTGATAATGAAAATAGTAATCAAACTCAATTATGGATTTTATGAAGTATAATGATAAAGTGTGTCAAAACACAATAGTTCTATCAATCCTAAACTCAATAAAATTTAAATAAAGATGACACACTGAATAATTAAGAAGAGGGCGATGCGTATCTCTCCAGCAATACGAATTATTTATAAAATTCTCAATTCTGTTTAAATTCTTCAAACATAATAATTACGAGGAGATATGTCAACCTACTTCTTAATTTCTGACTCTAGTTTAATTAAACAATTTCAACCTGAATGATATACCAAAATTTTTAGATACTTCTTACCCCTAGACTACAAGACCATAGTTCCGAAACAAAACTGGGCACACGCTATTTTCTACAAGAAACGACCTATTTAACACGAACAATAAACGATAAAGAACGACTACCGGTACCATTTAATTCCTTGTTTTCGGAACTTAGCACTATATTCAATTTCTCTAATTATTCTGACTCAATTCTCGAACTTTAAAAAAAATTACTAATATCTCTCAATATAATTATAATAATGCTAAATTCTGAGACCAATTCGAGCCTCGCACCGCGATCTTTTCTCGATGAACTTACTATTATAGTTTTCCAACCTGTCAAGAATCCACAACAAACTCTTTTTTGGCTATTATAATACCTCGTACGCGTCGGTTTTCTCCTTCCAAATTTTTTCAACCGCTCACCCGCTCAAAATTGCAACTAAGTACTTCTCAAAATTTCAGCTCTTTGTCGAGCCACACGTGTTGATTTCGACGTCAGCGTATTTCTCTGGAACTTTCCGTTCCTAAACTCATCTGAAGGAACATGTTTAAGTTTCGTACATTCAGCTCTTATGAACTTGTTAATCCGTAATTTGTTATTATAATATATAGGCCAGAGTAAAATAATTTCTCTTCATGAAGCCGCCGTTCGTGCATGCCTCGAAAGCGAATTCCTAAGTTTAACATTAACTGGTTTGGAGATTAGAATAAACAAATTGATTCAGAGACATTGAACCTAGCGTTGAATTTGCTTTTGTCCACTGAAATAATCCCAATATCATTAGAGCCCTTTCAAGAATTCTAAACCCTGTTGGTTTACCACATCACTCTCTCCTTCGAAAAAGTTTTGGCTATATCCTGCCGAAAATTTTTTCATAAAATAATAAAACAATAATATTACACAATCTCATAACTCAAATTTCGCCAAAGAAAAGAAAATAAACATTCACATTATATGGGATTTTCATATCCCAGATATGCGAAACTAAAACTTCTCCAATACTTGCAATAGCATTGAGCCTAGTTACTTAATCATTGGTACAAACTTATTCACTAAGTCAAAACAAAGATCGAACAAAGACAAGTACACTACTTGTCAAATATTCCTAAACTATTTCTAACAAAATAAAATAATCAACTATTGATCAGTTTTTTTTTAAATAACATCAAACAAATAACTGTAATCCCATACATATCAGATTTTACACTTTCAAATCTACAATGAAACTTTACTGACTGTTACTTATTAAAACCAAAACGGTTAACTCTTACTCATATTTAATCGGACCCCAAAAATGATCATAAATAATGTTTCTCAACTAAATCTGAGTCTCTAGTATAATTAACATGTGGACTCCCCTACAATATTTTGGAACCCGCACTTAGCATATTCTTTCACTCCTCATAAAAGTCTCGTCAGCAAGGTCGTCATCGAAGATGCACCGGGTGACCGCGTCACGAAGTTGACGTCTATAGCTTCTCAGGTTACACTTCCGATTCGGGTTCAATCCGCACTTTATTACCGTGTACTAAATGGTCTCTACGTTTCGCCTATTAACATGTTTCTTCGCTTTTCTCCTCGCGTCACTGAAATGTCCGGAAACAACGATTTAAATAGGCACTTTACGGGTTTTAAAGTTCCCAAGTCGTAACATTTTCGTAATCTTCTCCTGTCCATTGAGTTTCGGGAGGTAGAGATGGGTATAATGTTCCGCGCTAGCTCCCTCTTCTTGTGGGTTCTGTCCTTCTATATCTGCGTTGTACTTATTTCGGAATATTACGTAAAATCCCATCAATCCGCTCATAAGCACTCCGATGTCAGAGAATCATCCCCACAACTGAAGCATGGTGTTGTGTGCTAATAAATAAAAATTCTTATAGTCGAAAAACATTGTCTTGCTGTATCTAATCCGGCTAAACATCTAGCGATTATAATTTCCACGGCTTTTCTTTCTATGCCAAAACTGATTATTCTTTGATCATTAAATATTTCTTCTTGTGTGTATATTCTTGAGTTTGGTACCGATGAATAGTCCGGCACTCCTCCACGCCTATTTTGTCAATGAAATTGGCCATGCCTTGCTTCCACGATTGACTGTGTATACAGCAGTGTGTACTTAAGCGAATTACTTCGATACAAAATGTCCACACGAGTTGAATACTGATTTTTCGTCCCTGTGTATAACCTTGTATTGTTGAAATTGCATTTACGTACGCAGTGTTTATGACCGTACACTCTGCAACATCCCGTATTGATACCGCCGTAATTTATGTGTATTTGTCCGCACAATCACACTCGATAATCACGCCCGCCTGAGAAGCTAAGATCGCAACTACCAGGAATGTCACACTACATATTCCTATCATGATTCCGTATTCAGTGCTGTCCTGTTCTTGCTTTACCTATTTAATTACTCATCAACATGAAGTTACATGGTACAAAAAAAGATCCTCACTTGAAACACTTGAAACATACATGCAGGTTGACATTCTTATAAAAGTTTATTGTTCCTATTTACTACATCGTGCAATACGTTGTGCTCGCCCATTAACGACCACAACGCTTAATCTTTGGGGCTCGCATTCGTGTTCCCTCACTCTGTTTTCCAAGTTTCTTTCCCTCTTCCTACAATCAGGAAAATCTTGTGACTAAATTTCCTTTGTTCAAATATACGATGATTTCTAAACGGATCTTTATCTTTTTAGCAGAAATAAAACTTTGAGGAAAATTCATAGACTCCCAACTAACAATAACATAATTTATTTTAACCCCAACATTGTGCTCGCCTATGCACTATCTCAGCGACCATAATGCTATACACACAATGAAATATCATCTTAAAATTTATTTTTTCATCCTCTTATTTGGTTCCTCTTGAGCTATCCCAACCTTTTAAGAGTACTCTAAGATATCCGGGATTTTACGGAGTACTCTTAGGAACGCTAAACTTTTTATCGTGATCATCTAGTGGTGGGAGAATAGGACGCTACGTTGTGTAGACAACGCAAGTTACACTTGGACGAGAACGAGGAAACAGCGACGGGAAGTTCAGAATGCAATGATAAGTAAAACTACAAAATTTGTTTTCGGAAGGCACGGTCCCGCATCTGACTCGGTGCATGAGAGCGAGGTTATACTTTAGGACAAAAAAAGAGTCAGAATAAAAAAACCTTGACCTCTCTTCAGCTCCCATACATTCTTCAACCCTGTCCTTCTCTTTATTCATAAATCAAGGTTCCAGAGATCGACAACCTAAAACATAATTAGTGTGCATGCAAAGGTAAATACAGCAATCAATTGAGTGAACACACAGATAACCTGGCAATAGGAACATGTAACAAAGATCTTCGAGGTAGTTTAACAATAACCCTTTGGTCAGGAATTCCACATTCACACACCTACTATCTAATTAGATTTTTATAATCTGGGCGTATAATATCGTTGTTCAGGAATGTCTTGTTGCGACATTCTGAAGACATAGAGGTTGTGGTGTCTTCGATTTAACTACCTATTCATTATAATATTCATATTTAATAATAGTTGTTCAAGAAGGCCTTGTTGAGGCTCTTTCTGAAGACACATGGTTGTGGTGTCAGTATCTAATTACGGATCCACATTTCATTCACTCTAAACACTCAAAGTACCATTGTTAACCTCCTCTTAGATCCCAATAATTTAAATGAAGCTAAAGACGCTTACATGTATTAAATATGTTAAATGGTCAATTCAGATTAAAGCAAACAGGTCGCTCCTAGCTTGAGCATCAATACAGTAAAATCCACCAATGGATAAAGAATATATGATACCAATAACATTCACGTTGACCTCAGGTAATTCAATACAATAACTTTACATGTTAGGGCAGCTCAGTCGACTTCTATTTGTGTCTAACCCTCACTTTTAATGAACAATGTACGATGGCGTTCTATTTCTGACAAAGGAAAACTGGACCCTCTGAAGCCGACGTTCAGTCGACGACGATTACCACCCATCTTCTGCAGAACAAAAGGATCGTCTCCCGAGGTTATTTTTACATTTTCAGACGCGCGCGCAAGTCTATGGAAGCGACCATACACTCTTACTCCTGGCATCGACAGTGACAAGTAGGCATAAAATTCGCTAGGTGATTCTTCCCGCCTAATATTCCTTTATAAAAATATGTGGATCTCTTCACTCTTTTTCACGGAAAATCACTAACGTACTTGCCAAGTCCGGTCCTCTGACAGAAGAGTCCTAACATTTATTTGCTAACCGAGTATGATATTACTCTCATGCACATGTTATATGGGTAGGTTAAACTATTCATCGGGTTTACTAACTACTATTGTTTATATCCCAGGATAGGGACTCTCTTCAGGTGACGGCTCTCTGGGTCAGTGAGCACGTGGAATCTACATATGGACAGGAGTTGATTCACTTCTCCTCGCAGGACTTTCTTAGACATTCCCGCTGCTACCCGTGTACAATAATAAGTCCATCTGCCTAATCGATCTGGGGGTCGTCTGAAGCTCTAGGGTGAAATGTGACGTTGCGAGGGAGCTTCCACCTCTTAGTTAGGGAGACGGCGTTTCGTTTCTGAGCATGCGCATCTGAAACTCATCAGACAAAGCGTGATGCGCAGCTTTGCCTGTGACCATGCGTCCGCTTGGAACGCTGACCGTCAAACGCGGTGCCTTGCTCTATTTGAACCTGTCGGGGACGGTTAGTCACGAATCTGTGGACTGGTCGGATCCTCTATTGGTACGCCGGTCAAACTACGACAGAGCAAGGCAGTTTTCTGGACGAGGAGTGAAGAAGTTGTTCGCTACACGTCTAATCCGAGATGACCTTAAATTTTTCTCGGGTTCTATCTCTTCTTCCTCAATTTCGCCATCTTCCGTTTCCTCATTCTCGCTAATTTGCGACTCACCTTCAAAAATATATCAACAATATACGCGTAATACTTCAAAAAAAATATTGACTACAATGAGAAAAAAAGGTGACCCCACCAAATGTAATAAGCCACTTCTTTGTGGGAGGTGGTTGGATGGAAAATATTACTAGATTGACTTATTTACGATTGGGGTGCGAACCAATCCTAGTCAAGCGGTCCTAAGAAGGGTACGGCCTTCGCAAAAATGGAAGGTCTTTGATGTTAATAAACTTTTCTGTGAAAATGATAATGAAACTCAATTATGGATTTTAAGAAGTGTAACGATAAAGTGTACCACAATATAATAGTTTTATCAATCCTAGACTCAATAACATTTAAATGAAGATAACACACTGAATAAATAAGGAGAGGGCGATGCGGATCTCTCAAGCACTACGAATCATTTATATAATTCTTAATTCTGTTTAAATTCTTCAAACATAATAATTACGAAGAGATATGTCGACTACTTCCTAATTTCTGACTCTAGTTCAATTAAACAATTTTAACACGAAAAATAAACGATAAAGAACGACTACCGGTACTCTTTAATTCCTTTGTCCCGGAACTTAGCACTATATTCAATTTCTCTAATTCTTCTGACTCAAATCTTAGACTTCCAAAAATAATTACTAATATCTCTCAATATAATTATAATCATGCTCAATTCTGATACCAATTCAAGCCTCGCACCGCGATCGTTTTTCCACAATCTTACTAGTTTTTCCAACCTGTCAAGACTCCCCAACACACCCTTTTTTTGACCATTATAATACCTCGTACGCGTTGGTTTTCTCCTTCCAAATTTTTTGATCCGTTCACCCACTCAAAATTGCAACTTAGCACTTTTCAAAATTTCAGCTCTTTGTTATTATAATATATAGGTCAGAGTAAAATAATTTCCTTTCATGAAACCGCCGTTCGTGCATGCCTCGAAAGCGAATTCCTAAGTTTAACGTTAACTGGTCTGGAGATTAGAATAAACAAATTAATTCAGGGGCATTGAACCTTGTGTTGAATTTGCTTTTGTCCACTGAAATTAACCCCTGTATCATTACAGTCCTTTCATGAAATCTAAACCTTGTTGGTTTACCACAGTATGATGAAGCACCCACTCATTATTCTCGTCCTGTGACAGAATTTCAGGATAACCAGTTTCCCAATAGATTGGTAGGGGCGGACCGACAAGATGGTCTGCTAGATCACCAGATCCCAACAAATTAGATTTTTTTCTGTTGGGATACACATAGGGGGAATCGTATACGATGATGCTCTAATCACAGCTCTCAACATGCATAGTTAATACTTTTCGAAGCATTAATCCAGCCATGCTAACGAGTGTTAGTAGATCGTTTCAGGTTCGGACTGCTTTATGTTCGAGAGAAGGCGGACGACACTTAGAACATCTCTAGCCCTAAAATTTATTTCATTACTTTTTTACTCAATAAACATCATTAAGTGGTTTCAAATAGTTTTCTTAAGATTTGGATACCCCGCTCATTACAGGTAGGTGCCCGATTTCGACTTTTGATGTTTTAACGATACGTGAAGTATTCAAATGGGAGATTTTTTTTAACACTTCGTCTGTTGAAATATTTACCAGAAATGCAAGGATTAAAGTCCGGTTCTCAGGTTGTCTGATTCGGCTGCACTGAAAGCCCAAGACACCATTCAGGATTTATGACAGGCGGGACCAGGGGTAAAATAAATTTGCTAAAACTATTTTCAAGCTTTTCAAAATTAAGTTCAGCAAAAAAGAACGGTATGTTAGATCAGTAAATATCCGTGCAAAATTCTACTATTTGCAATTAATTTCGAACAGCTTGTATATTGGAGTGACAGAATGATGCTCTACAAAGTAAACCTTGAATAATTTTTACTGCAGGTTTCAGTTTTGGCTATCTTAACGTCCGTGGGAAATCCGTCAAAAATTCAAATGATATTGTCAGTTGTTTCAGTGTCCTATAGACATTTTCATATCTATATTGATATTGGATTGAAGCATTCAATTCTCTGCATTATAGTAAAAAAGTAAATAGGGTATAACATTTGAAAAAATCGAGAAATATCAATTTCAAGTTCATCACATTTGGCAATCAATAACAAACACCTGTGTATGGCAGATTAATCTTTTTGTTATGATGACTATGAATCTTTCAGTAACCAAAAATTCGTATCACATTCGTGTTACGTCTTGTTTTTGCAACCGTTTTAGGTCTTTTAGCGGAGTGTTGTGCACTCAACTTTTTCCATCTCTCTGAATAAGATCTGTACCGTTAGAAAAATATTGCTAAGATTTTGCATTTTAATAAAGATGGTAAAGGTCATAGAAAATACATGAAAATATACAGGCAATCCATTGAAAAATGAAACGTTTGTTGAATATCTTTTTTAGGAATATCCTGTATAATGGAAAATAAATTTCTTAATAAATAAACCTAAGAGCAAATTATTACGATAAAATAATATTTCTAAAATTAGCTAATTTATCTTTAGGCAAAGATTTGGTAAACATATCAGCTAAATTTTGAGAAGTTACATATTGCAATTTAAAAAACACTGTTTTGAAACATAAGTCTTTTACAAAGTGATACTTGATTTCCACATGTTTGGTTCACTTAAAATTTTCAAAATTTTCCACTCTAGCAATAGCACTCAAGTTATCGGATTTTAAAAGTAATTCCTTCGAATAACAGAATTCATGAATAAAAACAATATTCTAATTTCCGCTAATATTTTATTAACACTACGATCGTTACGTCATACCATGACTTCTTCAGGTGAGTATTACAAGATAGTATCTTGTAACTTGATTTCCACATGTTTGGTTCACTTAAAATTTTCAAAATTTTCCACTCTAGCAATAGCACTCAAGTTATCGGATTTTAAAAGTAATTCCTTCGAATAACAGAATTCATGAATAAAAACAATATTCTAATTTCCGCTAATATTTTATTAACACTACGATCGTTACGTCATACCATGACTTCTTCAGGTGAGTATTACAAGATAGTATCTTGTAATACTCACCTGAAGAAGTCATGGTATGACGTAACGATCGTAGTGTTAATAAAATATTAGCGGAAATTAGAATATTGTTTTTATTCATATTTTCAAGATGAATTTCCGTCAAGTAAAGACCGAAACAATCATAACAGAATTCAGTCAATATTCCTTTTATATTCACTATTTCCTGTGCTGCTAATGCTCCTGCCACTGAGTGCAACACAAGTTTGTTGTCTTGAAAACCATGCGATAGGATTGTTGTTATGGAATGCTATAAATCCACAAATTTTGTTCTGGTTTGCTTATCTCCGCCCCAAAATCTCCATCACACATTGCCACTAATCCTGTGTTTCCCCTAATAAATAGTAATCCATATTTTTTTGTACTATTTAGATAACACAATACTCTCTGCTGCATTCCAAGTACTCATAGTAGGCTTGCCAAATATCTGCTTAATAATGAGACACTATGATATATATCTGATCTTATTGTTAATGATATATACATTAAACTGCAAATTAATCTTCTATATAGTACTTGAAATCCTTTTGCGACTAACCTTGCCTTTTTACTTCCATCCTCTCAACAATTTGAATATGCATCGTGTTTCAACTACAGTTATATTTTCTGGTAAACTGAAATGTGTCTAAGTTTGCAATTTTTCACATAAATTTGATTATTTTTGTATCACTTCTTACCGTACTGGTTGCTATAATTCTTCTACTTTATTTATATTGCAATGTTCATTCAAGTTTCTACTCTTGTCTATCTTCAATAAATAAAAGCCATTTCTGAATTGGCTTGTTAATTCAAAATTTTTACCACTTATAGTAGTAGTCTTATCTTTTCTTACCATATAGTTTTCCAAATCTTCATTGAGAAAATGATTACTTGCTCCCGATTCTAATACCAATGATATTTTGTCATCTACTTCAGAACACAAATTTGCTGTATATAGTTGAACTTCATTATCTTCCTTCTTATGAGCTTGCCCTGAGTTTTGTTTATTTTCTCTAGCTAGTCCACCATATTTTTTCCTCCTTGTCTTCTACTATAGCCACCTCTGCCTCTTTTGGGACATGTTAAGTACCAATGCTGTTGACTCCCACATTTAAAGCAACCATTTGATGCTGAGGTCGATGCCTTGAAACTAGATTCATAATCATTAAAACAAGTGTTTAACTAAAGTTCTTTATCTAATAATCTTGCTTTTACAAAATCAAATTCGACATTTTCTATGGTTTCTAATGCAGTAAAAAAATTATTATATTTTGATGGTAAAGCTAATAACAAATGACATATCTTGTCATCATCTAGTATTGATCCCAGTTCTTTCTATTCTCGTATAGAGAAGAGTTTCAAATTTTAGGAATAAATCTTTTAACTTATCATTGTCTTCATTTTTGAGATTAATTAGTTTTCTCCATAAGGCCAGCTTTGTGAACGAGGTTGTTCTTATAAATACGCCTCTTAAAGCACCAATCTGTTCCTTCGCATTGATACAGTCTTGTATTATATCCAAATGTTATCAGAAATACCTGTTTCTATGATTGATTAAGCTTTCTCATCTGATTTTTGTCACTATTTTATTCTCTTCATTTGTAGTCGAAGTTGGTGGTACTTCGTCTAGGGCATTGAGACATCCTTCTTTCCCGCATATAACTTTTACTCTGAACAACCAATTATTGAAGTTATGGGCTTCTAATGTCGAAATCATCGTATACGAATTCATTTTTTCAATTTTATATCTTAATTACGAGTTGACCACACTCTTTTTCCTTTTCCTTCTTATTGCTTACAAGTACCTATTGAATATTAAACTTTGGAAGTAATATGTATTGGAAAAACTGAAATAACTATTTAGTATTATAATATAAAAGGGTTTTTCTTCAGAATACAAGAATACTATAATTCATTTCTGTCAACTGTCTAACTTACTTTCATGCATTGGTAGCAATGGTAGCCCGAAATTCATAGAATATTACCATTAGGATCTATTCACACTAGTAATATCAAGGTATATTTTCACTTTAGTCAATATCATAGGCGTATTAAAATTAGGATGTCTATGGTCAATACATGCCTATTTTTTGAAGATTGAATGCTAGAAAACATTCTCGTAATTTATCTGCACGAAATTATGGATGAGTCTTCGTTTCTATATTTCGCATCTTAAACTAAATTTCAAATCGATCGGATATTTGGCATAAATTTTCGTGTCGTTATTATAGACTTAAATACTAAATTGAATTTGGATTGGATCAGTTATTTCGGAATTATTGGGAAACTAAGAAAAGCTCCAATTCTGAATAACTGCGGAACCATTGCCCAAAAACCTACTCATCTGAGATATTTAGAACCCTTACCTATTTTGACGTTTCAATTCTCTAGCTCTTTCCGTTCGAAAGTTACTGGTTACGAGCGAACTAGACCAACTTCTGATTCTTCATGTGTGAATTCATTTTAGTTTTTAATTTGCAATCATTTTCAGCTCATAATTCGAAAATTACACATTTGGACGAAAGAAAAGTAAGCAAACAAAATCAAAATATTGTGAGCGGAGGAGCATTGAGCGCAAAAGACATCACAACAGCAGTCCCACGATCGAGTCTTAATTTATCATTTTCGGACACCACCCATAGTCATGAGACATTTACTTAAATCTGGAACAGGTCGCTTTACTTCTTTAATTATATATAATTTATCCTCATAATAATGACTCGAAAAATGTAGTTGATTTATTAAAAAATTTACAAAATCACAAGTACTTCGAATATTTTCATTTACCGTGGAAATTTGAGACGACTCATTCGGTTCATTTCACCTTCGGGTAATAATTAAGTCGTTTAACAAAATGAAAAGTCTTTTCGAAAAAAGTTCACACGAACACGGAGACAAACTTACACGAGACAGTCGAGACACAGCAAACGCTACCACCAAATCAAAAGAAAATGAAAACTATCCAGATTTCCCGTATCCCAATTAACCCGAATACTGCAGAATAATTGCAGTTCGCCCTTCATCGAGGCATGCCTCAAATCTATCTTTTAGAAGCCGCCTTCAAAGGCGTAGGAATACTCGCGATTTCTTGTCGTGTCGATGTAGATAACGCGCTAGACAAGAAAGCGCGTGAAGCATGCCTCCAACCGTTCTTCTTAAAGAGGAAGTGAGATGAATATACAAGAATCGTGAGACTGAGCATGGATATTATGGAACAGAGACCCAGTACCATACCGTATGATGTGAAATTGAGGATGAAATGGGTTAATAAAATATTCGATTAATACGTCTAATTTCCAGAATTTATTTGGTGAGGCACTGCTTCACTTACCTCATAGGACAAGCCGCCACTGGGTGATATGAACAAGCACGCAAAAGGTCCTCACTTCACGTTAGTGTTTTTCACTATTTTTGTTACTTATGTTGTCATCTGATCGTTAATTACCTTCTCGGCGCCGAATTGGCGGTTCAGTTTTTATTCTAATACTCAAGCAGGCAGTTGATATAGAATATTTCTACGGATTTACGGATTGTTTTATTGTTATTTGATTGCGATTAGTTGACGGTGTTTTCTTTTAAACTATTTGTAAGTATTGTTATTATGAATTTCATAGTGTAACTACAATGTATCCACTGAAAATTCAATTTTAAACCTTCATTATTTTGTTGAACCAGAAAATGGTTTCGATACTAAAACGTTCAATTCTGAATAAATATACTGAATTGTTTCAGCCGTTACTATTTGGTAGAAATTACTATGTTTTACTACCAATAAAAATATATTTTACACATTTTCTTGTGATTCCAGTTTCGGGAAATTAACTATCCCATCCCATGAGTTGTCTGATGATGGGATAGTTCATTTTCCGAAACTCGAGTCACAAGAAAATGTGTAAAATATATTTTTATTGGTAGTAAAACATAGTAATTTCTACAATTTGTTTTAACTAAATAAATATTTTGATATTATCAATCTTAGTAGAAAACCAGAATGATGGGATCATAAACCTGAACTCATTATTTCATATTACCAAGAAATGTTTTTTATACCCAATGAATAAAAAAGTTTCATTGAATTTGCAGGGTTATATTCGTTACATGAATATATATCTCATTAAAAAATAAGACGACAAATTTCTAATAAATTCTTTCCTTCCATTAGTATATAGTGAGATACACTTTACATTGAGCTAACTTTTCCTCACATAAATATGAATGAAAATAAATCATGTGCATATTACTTAAATGTACTGATTATGTGGAAACATTCAGATTTTTTCAAATTGCAGGAAAGATGCCTAAAGTGAGGAGAAATGTGGATAATGAGGCGCAAGGTAAGAAAGTATCAATGATTTGTCATTTTGTAAATATTAATTGGAACATGTGTATTAAATAATATGTTGATTTGATTCATTATCAATAAGCAGAATGAGTGTAGTATAGTAGAACAAGTTTGAAATCAACATATATGTGTAATTTTTAATTAAAGTGTATCATAGTTTCTGTCAAGAAAAGGCCAACACGATTAGTATATCCGAACACAATTGGATTTTACTAACACTTACATTTTTTTTTATCATTGTAGATACTATATTTTTTGGGGATTCAAAACTTTAAAATGTATGAGGATTTAAATTTTTTTGACGAAATTTCAGAAACTTATGCATCAAGTGTGTAAAGTGGTACTGTTTATTTTTTTTACTCACGTGTTGAATGCAACATTTTTCTACAATCATGAAAATTATAGAGACTCAGAAATATATGTTTCCGTTATTCAATATTCTTTCATATATATTTCAATATGACCTGTGATTTATCATATGTGAATTTTTAATTTGAAAAGTTAAAGCTATATCTCCTTCGATATTTTGGGCAGCAAATTCAGTATTGCTGTATTCCAATTTGTACTATCTTCTGTTATATGATGTTTGAATTTTCATCAATATTTTGGTAATTCTGTCCAATTATTAATTTCATTATGTTTTGACAGAGCAACAGGCTCGATTTATGTTTAGTTTATAAATAAAGGGTGTTGATGTGCTAAAATTTCAGAGGTGGTTATTTATCAAAAATTTCATATAATAAATAAAATCCATACTTTATTATTAAACCAAAAGGTCATCAACTTAAGTCTGTTGTTTACAAATATATAGGATGTTACATCAGTAAAGTCAAAATTTTAATGCGTTGTTTGAAAAAAAACCACAAGACTTCTATGTACCAATTGTGTTCTTGGTCTCTTGCAAGTTCCCAGATGGTTTTCTGGGGGTGTTTTCTGTGTGGTCTTGCTTCGGGATTTCTGTTAGTGCAAAATTTTTGGCCCTCACGTGAAGGATATATCACATTGTTCTATGCTTTAATATGCTAACCTGCTATCTTGTTCATTGGCGATTGTGATGATATTTTGTTGTTAAATATGATAAATTGCGATTTATTCGGGTTAAGTTTTAGCTTCTATGGGTTGAACTAATATGTTGTTACATCAGTTAGGTGTTGTAAGTCTTCTACCGATCTCTTATGGTTCTTTTTGTGACTAATCAGGGTCGTGTCATCTGAGTACTGAAGGATGTGTAGATTTTCATTGAAGTATTCTAGGTGATTGAAGTAGTATATGTCATGGCAGTAAGCTTCATTAAAAAATGTCGACAGGGATAAGTGCGACCCCTTTTTCATTGTAAAATGTTATCGAGTAGCAGTTATTAATTTTGACTCGGAGAGTTCTATTTTCATAGTAATTTTTCAGTAGCCATAGTAGGTCAGTTGGACATTTCAGTTTTTTCAATTTGAAGAGTAGTCCTTTGTGTCATATACTGTTAAATGACTATGTTTATATCCAGGAATAAAGCTGCAGTATGTTTTCCAATTAGCTTCATCATAATATCAAAAAGACGAGCATAGAATATAAAATCCAATAGACATGATAAAGATCTTATTCATCTCGGGTGAGATCACATCTTCTTTCATCTTGTTGACCATTTCGTCAAATCCCACATGGAAAGCCTCATCATGTTATTCAGTCTTGCCATCGTCAGGACAAAGCAGCTGGGTCAGTTTTTTTGACCTCCCGATAAACCACAGCATCTTGAGCTGAGAACCTGTAACATTACATAAAGCAAATATTTTATTGCCACAATGTAAATTTTTACTTAAATAATCAACATGTTTCATCATTTCACTGGGCTGATATTTTATTCCAATCTGAAGGAAACCTGATTTCATATCGAGAATTGAGTAAAACTTAGTAGTCGTTAACAAACGTATTTGATTCTGATTTCGAAGTAAAGGATAAATATTGCTAACTCTTGTTCAGTTCTCTGTAATCTATGCAATGTCTGATTTCACCCATTAAGTTGTCTGACTAAAACAATGAGGCTTGCATAATTTGATTCACTATGTCTGATTATTCCTAATTCTAGTTATTATTTCTCTAATTTTTAGTCTCTCTAGATATGGTAAATTTCTAACGCAAAAAATTACCAGGGACTAATCTTTTAATTAAATTCTCAATTTACCTGTGGTTACTGTATCAGGTTTAAATTTAACTCTATATTTTATTATTTAAATTCTGTTGACTTTTTTAAGAACCTGTCAGTGAGATTTTGAAATCAACACAACCTTTACTGACCTTTAGTTCAATATACCTTCCTTTGAAAATTTCTAAATCAATCAAAGCATCAATATCTTTATAAGGCATAACATGATCTGCAACTATATTGAATTAAATTTCTATGGCTAATCCCTGCTTATAAAATAAGAAAATTGGGTATGTTATTTTTAATTCAACCTTTTCTATTACCATTATAAATTAATTTTTACGTGTTACTTCACGATAAAACTTTTTGTTATTTTCCCTTATCAGAAATATCTGAGCCAGTGTAAATTAAATTAAATAAGCATTTTAAACGAATGAATCGCAGTTTTGAACTGTTATACAAGTTGCACTGTTCCGAATCAAAGAATTTTCTGTTACCATAGCTCATACTCCTTATTAATTTAAACGAGTTTAACTTTGTATTTGAGTTTTCCCTCTGGATACTGACTAATTTTCGAAAAAATTTCAGTAATTGGGGTTTGATTTTGAAATTCCTTTCTTTTTCTGTTTGAAAAAATAATTTTACACAATGTGTTCGATTCTATTTAAAAAAATTACAACTTAATTTAGATATTTCAGAGTTTGAATGGAAGGGAAAGACTGGTCAAGAGAGTCCAGGTCCCTATTTACCGCTATCAATATTTGGGACATACCAACAATTACTTATTCTTTTGGCATTCTAACTTGGTCGATAACTTTACTTCAAGAAATGGATAGAAAGAGCATTGAGATCTTTGCTGATAAAATATGGAGTGCACCATCATCAGTCATCAACAATACGCCTATACCTAGCATGACAACAAGGAGGTCAAAGTTTGCTTAACTTGAAAGACTACTCCCCAAGAAAATATTGTCGCATCAAGAAATTATTTTCTTAAGAAGAATTCACCATTCTTCCAACCTTGATTCGATGTGTTGAAAGACATTGTCCACGATTTGGAAGAGAGCACCAGTTGATTACGTTGGTGTACGTTAATGTGTTATTGCATATGGTTTTAGAGCACTACTAGTTCTCATTAGAGGCAGGATGAAAGCTCGGAGCTGCATTCAAGAAGTAATAAAACAACATGTGATCCTTGTTTTCAGACCATTCAAAACTATACACTCCAATCAGAAGGAATGCATATATATATTCTTTCTAGTTGAAACATGGTCTGAAAGCAATTTAAATTTACAGACTCTAATGAAAATGACAGAAATCAATTCACATACCTTCAGTAAAAACTAAATCTCATATATAATAGAAAAGTATTTACATAATATATGTAACAGTTTGTATTGCACCTAGGTGGAACCTGTGTGTGGTAACTAAATATACACATACGCATATTCCATTTATTTAATGAATATCTAATCATACACAATATTACGCTATAAGAAACACATTTTAAAACCAAGAGATTAATTGATAAGAAAAACTAAAAAAATTCTACACCAACCACTACCGATATAAAACCAATCTCCCTCAAACCCTGCACGGAATCAGAAAATACCCATGAATAGATCTGAATGTCTCCTAATAAAACTCCTAAATTTTTTTCGGAGCATTTTGATTGTTGAACAGCATTTCACCTTTTTCGGCAAAACATTAAACACTTTTGGCGCGACGGTTGTTAAGAATCTTTAACTACCCTGATGACATGACGGAGTTGTGATGATTTCATTAATATTTGATCTCATTGGATGACAATGTGTTGGCGATTTTATCATGTGCCGATGCTTGTACACGTAAACGCAACATGCATGGCAGTACAGTGATCTCATGTTATGTACTTCTTCGTTATACAATAGATTTGTCGGATTTAACCAGGTTTCTCGAGTAATTACTTTTATTATATAATTTTGAAATACATTCAGAGGGTGTAAAGCATTTTTGCAGTCGACCCCAGACAATTAACAAGGATCACATACACTTCCTAAATGCAGCACCGGGCTTTCATCCTGCCTCTAATAAAAACAAGTGGTGATCTAACACCATATGCCAGGGTAGGCGAACCTTTATGCATAAACGTGCCATTTTTTCTAAAAAAAAGTTTAATGGGGTCATTCGCGTGCCATCAAATAATTTTGACTTTCTGATTATTTGGAAAATAATAATTATAAATACTATCAAAACTCTTTATTAAATAAAGTAAGCAAAAGAGGTACATTTTGGTATGTTTATATTAAATTTCAGTAAAATTAGTGTGACTTCTGTTGCTGCAGGTTAGATGACAAATAATTTATGTTAGGGTTGTAAGATGTTACTTTTAGCAAAATGCATGCTGAACTAGATTCATCTGTCAAACGGTTTCTAACCGAGTTTTTAATGTTATTCATTTCTGAAAATAATGACTCGCAGGCATATGTAGATGAAAACATGGTTAAAATAGCATGAGCCAGCTTCTTCAAACAGTTAAATGTGTCTGGTAACGCATTCCATGTTTCCAGAAGTTTATTATTAGCATTTTTACTTAAATTACTTGTCGATCTTTCAGTTTCAATTAATTCCAACTCTTTCCTTGTTTCAATAAATTTTTGAATCCATATTGAACTAGATTGGAAATCAATCAGCTGCATTTCAAATTCTTCAATTTCCAACCAATCAAATTGAGAGAAGTTCAGTTTATGAAATGACGTCACATCTGGGTACATAATGAACTTGAGTATTTCCGACAATTCTTTGAACTGAGAAAATCTCTCTAAAAATTCCTTGATTAAAGAATCGATCACAGAAATAAATTCTTTAGTCATTTTTTCTTTGTCTGCTGTCTCGTGAATATCTAAATCATTCATATATTTTTTCAAGTTTGGAAAATACTTGTAGTTTCTTGTGATAATATCGTTTCTAAAAACTTGCAGTTTTGCCTCAAAAGCGCGAACGAGATCTATCATGGCAATAATTGTTTTGTTTGTCCCTTGAAGCTTTACATTTAATGTGTTTAAATGTTGGCATATGTCTGTAAAAAACATCAATTTTGAAAGCCACATAACGTCCAATAACTGTGGGTATTGTGCAATTTTTCCCTCATTTTGCAAAAACAGTCTTATTTCTTCCAAGTAATCAACAAATCTTTCAAGTACATTCCCGCGACTCAACCAGCGAACACTATTATACATCAGTAAGCCATTATACACCGAGTTGACTTCGTCCAACAAAGCATCGAATTTTCGCTTGTTTAAAGCCTCTGACGAGATAAGGTTGACTATTTTTGTAACTACCGCCATTACATTATCAAGGGATATTAAACCACTCTTAGCACACAAGACTTGTTGATGAATGATGCAGTGGAATTCAAGAATCGAATGTCCTACGTCAGCTTGAAATAAACTTATGAAACCGTTTTTTTTTACCCACCATACTTGGAGCACCATCAGTTGTTACAGAAACACTTTTTTTATATCAATTTCTTTTTCAGCAAGCGAATTTTTAACTGCTGTACTTATATCTGCTCCCTTTGTAGTTGTTAGCAACGATTTTATTGCAATTAATTCTTCCTTAATGACGTTTTCTACGCAATACCAAGCAAAAACAGCTAAACGTGCAGATTTGGTGACGTCAGTGCTTTCGTCAAGACATAGCGATATAAAAGAAGCATCTTTAATGTCAATTTTTTGTTGATCTGTTATATTTTCGGCCAGTTTTAAGATTCTTTCTTTTATTGTGTTTCTTGATAGAGGAGTATCTTTGATGCGCTGAATTATCTTATCTTTATTGTTGAAATCTTCAAAAAGAGAGGGCGCGCATGCTAACCAGGCTTCCTTCAAAAACTCCGCAGCGTAGGAGCATCGCGTTCGATCGTCTTAAAATACCTAATTCTGCGACGTGCCCAAAATATTGTGTCGCGTGCCATCAATGGCACGCGTGCCATTGGTTCGCCTACCCTGCCATATGCAATAACACCAGCGTTATTGGTGCTCTCTTCCAAATTGTGAACCATGTCTTTCAACACATTGAATTAAGGTTGGAAGAATGGTGTATTCTTCTTGAGAAAATAATTTCTTAATGCGACAATATTTTCTGGGTGAATAGTCTGCCAGTTATGCAAACCTCAGCCTCCTTGTTGTATACAGTATTGTTTCTAGGGAAACGTAGGCAAAATTGTGGGGGAAACATCTGCCCCAAATGTTGTCCACTTTAAATCTTGTTTTACAAATTGATCCTTAGAAGTTAATATAAAACACTAACAAATCCTTCAATTTGGTTAAATCATAAATCTTCATAAATTACCGTCAATTCTCATAAATCATTTAAAATCCTTATAATTATAATTTCATAAATTAATAAACCTCTATTTATTTTAGCTTCAATTATTGTAAATTAAGAAATAAATAACAAATGGCTTTGAATTCTAATGGAACTTTTATTTGGAATAAATAATTAATACAAGATAAGTGAAGTTTACTCATAGCACATGGGAATTTAAAAAATTGGGTTTTTATTGCTCTATAAGCGGTATCAATAAGATTTAGTATATTCATCACTGTTTTAAATATTCAATGGATTTATAGGATAAAAAAATAAATTGCATTTCTACATCTGATTTATCTTATTTTCCAGGCCATTTAAATTCGTATCTCTTCCTTTTTATCATCAACAGTTCTGATAAAACCATCACTCCTCATAGAATGCATAATACTAATTTATGACTATTAGAATTGATAATAATGTATTTGGATGAATGCATTCGTTATGCTCACTTCCTTTAATTTATATGTTAATATCGTAGTCTGAGAAAGTGTCTGTTTTATTATCACAATCAACTTTTTTTTTATTTGAAAACCAGGGAATATAATATAAATTTCAAACTTGACACATATTTCAATCATCTTATATCTTTACAAACTTCTTTGATGGATTTAAATAGTACCTGTATGTCTCAGATGGCCTTAAAATTATAAAACGATTGCAGAAAGTAACTACTCAAAATTATTTTCTAAACATAATGCTTCTTGCTCATTTAGTTTTTTACTTTCAGGATTACGAAGGTCCTCCAGATTAAAGAGACAAACAGATTTCTACGGAAGTCCAATCAATTGGCAAACCCTACCAAGTAATATGTTTATTTTTAATGTATACCTCTAGAAAACTAGTCTTGTTTACAGCCGTAGTACATGATCATAGATTTATCGATGCTTAAACTGAAACTTGTAGAGTATGTTATGAATTCATATTAATTGGATTAATAACACCTAACCCTTACTGTATTATACATTTCCAAAAATCTAGCAGACTAAAACGACAAAATGGCCCTCAGTCTGGAGCACCCCTAAGTGGGACAACGGTGCGAAGAATCTTCCCGTCATCTACCATTGAGAATCAAGAAAGCAGAGAGAAAATACAAGTATATAACAAGACAGTACATGTTGTCACATGGAACATATGCAGCTTATTCTAGTCCGGGAAGTTAGCAAACGCTGAGGCTGAGATGAAGAGAATGAAAATTGAGATATTGGGGCTAAGTCAGGTGAGATGGCTCGCAAAACAAAGGACAGAAGAGAGATGCATCTTTTATTCAGGAGGAAACGATCCAGAACATCAATATGGAACAGCTATATTGGTTTCAAATAGAACGATAGAATAGCGTTATTGAAGCTGAGAACAACTCACAGGAACCTAAATAAAGTTCAAGTTTATGCCCAAATAGATGACAAGTCAGTCCAAGAAATCGAAGAGTTTGATAATGGACTAGACGAGATTATGCGACTGACAAAGTAAGGAGAGGTAATGATGATCATTGGAGACTTCAATGCTAACATTGATTGCGGACCTAAAGAGATAACATAGAGTCATATGGGCTTGGTACAAGAAACGACAGAGGAAATAGACTCGTACAATTTTGTGTAAAAAACTACCATTTAATAGATAACACCTGCTTCAAACAACATCCTTGGATATTGAATTGAATCAGTCCTTACTTGGTGAAACTCCATATTAAATAATATTTAAATAAGGTTATTCTGATTTTCACAAATTTTTATCGTTATGTTTACAACAATAATTTTAGTTTCCCACAAAAGTTTTCACCTGTGCGTGGGCAGTACTCTGAAATATAAGCATCAACGACAAAAAAAAGTGAACAATAAATAAACGAATTTTACTACAGACAATAATGTTTAGATTTAGTGCATACACATATTATCACACACCATGACAAGTAAGTGAGTGAACGAACTGTCTATCTACTGAGGTTATATAATATCTGCTCAGTTTTTTTATCATCTGAACCGAATTTACCCCCATTACATACGCCTTGTATACACTGGCGAGAGAGTTGAAAATTTTTTCTACACGATATGTATGGCAACGTTGACCAATTGATTTGTTCAACCTGTGTACCCCCGTAGCCTGTTTAGCTGTTCTTGTTTCATAATGATGACTTACTTTACGCATTATTCCTATGTTTTTATTTATATAAACCATTGTATTGTACACATATAATTGCCTTGGGTCCAGTAGTTTTGATTCTTCATAAAGTCTATCTGAAGAATATGTAAGCTCCTTATAGAAGGTAGGCCACGGATCTAAAGGAACGAAACAATCCGGAAAAACAATTGACACGAGAAAAGTTTATGCTGACCAGTATAGAATCCCAGCGCGAAAGAATCGAAGGAGACCACGATATACAGAAGAAACTGGTTCACATCGAGTTGTGTAGCGTTCGCTCTAGGAATTCCCTCGTGATAACGAGCTACCAGACGTAAACAAATCGTGAACAAAAACTGTTGCTTCTAAACTTTGTCTTATAGACAAAAATATCCCCCAAACTCTGAAAAAACAGAAAGGGCGTACTTTGATCTACAGGTAATTGAAAGATGGACTTATATTCAAATCACCTAACCTTCACAACTAAAGCAAGACTAAGAGCACTGATAAATAAGTGTTTACAGTTTGAATGCTTCCCTATTGATGATGAGCGCATGAGTAAGCAAAGAGAACTAATGAACACCATCAAGGATAAAAAAAATGCAATACATAGGTCATGTCTTGAGAAGCAAAAGGTATGAGTTACTTCGACTTTATAGAGAGTAGAAGAGGCTGAAGGACCTCGGGAGATGGTTTGGTCATTCATTAGCAGAAATCTTTCTCGCTGCTGTTTCCAAGACTAGGATTTTCATTTGGATCGCCAACCTTCAAAAGGAACAGGCACAATAAGAAGAAGAATCAACAACTTCTGAAGTTCAAAGGGATTTACTTCGGCTAAGTTTTAGAGGTTAGTTTCATATATTTAAGTGGCATTATTTCAAGAAAGCACTTGGAATTGATCAATCAAATCCTTTAAATGGATTGTCAAAATTCTTTTTGTCACTAAGTTGGCACAACTGTTCTTTATGCTTACTGAGTGTCTTCTGACTTTTAATTTGTTTACTATGCTCCAGTCATTTCTTTAAGAAACCCGTCTTAAATTTCGCATTGCAAATGGAATTTCTTGTACCCTTAAAAAATTATACATATGGCTTATGAGTGCATTAAAAACAGAGATTTAATGAAAGATTGGCCTCGTTCTGACAGACCATCCACGACTTCTACTGAACTTAATATCGCTAAAATAAAGGTACTGGAGATTGCAATTCGTCGGTTCAGGCTGACAAAGATAGTTGCTCAAATTTCTGTGTAACCAGTCAATTCCTACTATCTTAAATCTCTGTTTGGGCATGAAAGACGTTGCTGCTCATCTAGTGCAGAAATGCCAGTTATAAGTTAACAAATTTCTGGTTGACAACTCAACATATAGAACAAATACAGTATTCCCCTGATGTGGTTCTGGCCGACTTTTTCCCCATTCCAGAACTCAAATGACCATTTTGGGGTCCGCAGCCAGTACTTGAAGTCGATTTTTGAAATAGCATTTGAAAAATATCTTAATGATTGAATCGTCAATACTCAAGTATATTATTTAGGAAGAGGTCTACTTTGAAGGCAATAAAATAAATTTGGACTAATAATACATATTTGGTGCTTCATTGAGCGATTTTTTTTAGACTGTAACATAATACTATATTAGGTATTTTTATCCAAGCACACTTTATTTGTCAAGAAGTAGTTCAATCTTTATTAAAATACCTAATGATCTACAATTCAGTCATTACTGGATTGTCACAATTTCACGATGTGTTTGCTGAGATTCTAGTGATAATACGACAACACAGCTCCTATGGTTAAATACAAAACAATTAGTTATATTCGAACTGCCAATTGACAAACCAAAAATATTGACGGCGGTATGCCTGAAAGCAACATAACAGTGATTCCACTACCCATTGAAATAAGAAATTACTACAGTCCGAAAGTTGCCGTGGATGAAATGACTGTATAAGACCTAATGGATACCTGATCTGCGACATAAATAATTTTGCTCAGGCTCTCCAAAGAAAGCACTATTTCAACAAAATGTTCAAAATTGACGTTTCAAGAGTTACTTCAAGAACACATTCATGGGAAGAATGAAACACAAAAGAGAAGAACCATCCTGCTGAAAAGGACAGAGTCAACAGCTGAAATAATTGCCCTATAGAAACCTCAGTCTAAGCCTCAACAGAACAATTGTACAAATTTTATCAACTTAACGAACAGACAGATAGATATCAAGCTGGATCTTCGTGATTTCATCACTGGTAGGATGGTGTTATGGAACAATCATGTGATAATTGTTCGGAAACATTTAAAAATTATCTGACGCAATGAGAAAATTAGTCGAATTTACCTGTGACTTCTTGTAAAGTAACATAGAACTGTTAATCTGAAAAAAGTCTTGACTAGATGGAAACGCTAATTTGAGGGTTTGGCATATCAAATGCCCTTGTGTAGCATATATCTGGGAGAAATAAAAAAAAGTCGACATTTGACGTTATTTTATCTGAGTTTTGTGGAGATATTTGATGCATCCTATGTTCATCAGTTTCTTTCAGTGGTAGAATTGCACATTTTCTTTTGTGTTTATGTAGGGTTATTATCATATCTCCTCATTCATTTCAAAGAAATTTCTTGATAATTAAATAGAATATCAGTTGTCAATTCAATTTTATATACAAAAACATTTTTGACTGATTACAGGGAAGTGGTGGATCATCCCAAAAAAACCGGTAAGTTTTTCATCTTTCCTTATTAGAATTCTTAGTATAAATAAATAATTAGTCCAATTCATTGGACATACACAGTATGGAGTAACCTCTGTCGTTAAACTTCCCTTTTTTGTTCATTAATGATCAGCTGTATGGCATTGTACTACTCTATCAAGAAAGTACCGGGAATTTTCAATTAAAACAACATTTTTGCATTTAATCGTCAAAATTTATTGGGTCGCCTTCAAAATAGGCTCCATTTGCTCCAATACATCTATGCCAACGGCACTTCCAATTATCGAAACATTTTTTATAGGCGCTTTCCGGGATGGACTTTAGCTCTCGCGCCGAATTTTGTTTTATGGCTTCAATCGACTCAAAACGGGTGCCACGAAGGGGCAATTTTAGTTTTGGGAAGAGAAAAAAGTCGCAGGGAGCCAAATCCGGCGAATACGGTGGTTGCTGAAGCACGTTTGTTGAGTTTTTGGCGAGAAAGTCAGTCACAATCGTAGCTCGGTGAGAAGGCGCGTTATCGTCATTTAAAATCCATGAGTTGTTCGCCCACAAATTTGGCCGCTTCTTACGGATACGCTCACGCAAACGTTTCATAACGCCTAGGTAATACTCCTTGTTTACCGTCTGACCCTCTGGAACGAATTCGTAGTGCACCACGCCACGGATATCGAAGAAAACAATGAGCATCACCTTCATTTTCGAGCGGCTTTGGCGGTTTCGGCTCATTTTTTGCCACCCATTCCGATGATTGCTGGCTGGTTTGCATATCGTACTCGTAGACCCAGGTCTCATCACCAGTTATAATGCGTTCCATGAATGTAGAATCGGAATTACAGCGATCCAGCATGTCTGAAGCAACCTGTTCGCGATGACGTTTTTGAAGAAAATTCAGGTCTTTCGGTACGAGTCGTGCGGCCACCTTTCTCATGCTCAAAATATCAATCAAAATCGTACGTGCGGACTCGTGGGATATCTTAAGATCATGTGCTATCTCTCTCAAGCTGGTACGACGGTTTTCCAGCACACTTTCCTTAATTTTATCGACGTTACCTTCGATCGAAGCCGTCGATGGGCGACCACTTCACGACCGTCCTTGAAGGCTCTGTACCACTGATATGCACGAGTTTTCGATAGAGCATTATCACCAAAGGCCTTTTGCAACATTTTCAATGCATCGGCACACGAAAATTCATTTGCAACACAAAACTTTAAACAAATTCTTTGCTCAACGTAATCACCCATAGTAAAAATCGGCACGCACTCTGACATCGACTGACTTAATCAGCTGTTGCAAACACACTAGTTGACAGATCCCGCTCAAGTTTGGCATAGTAATTAAGGACAGTGGTACCAACCTAGGAAAAAAAATTTTTACCTGCCTCAATGCCCCGCCAGATTTGAATCGATAATTCCCGGTACTTTCTTGACAGAATGTATGGTACAAATTTTGGCACGCTTGCTCCAGAAAACAGTGCGGTATTTTTTTGTGAATTTTGTATTTTGAGCCCAGTATGACTTTAGACGACTAGGTTAGACTCACTAGTGAAAAATTACGTCAACTTTCGAATGGAAAGAGCTAGAGCCTTGAAACTTTCAGGGAGGGTGTGGGGTCTAAATAACTCCGCTAAGTTTGTTAATGGGCAAAATCGATCAAATAGTTTTGCAATTAGTCACTTGAAAATGAAATTTTTTAATTTGTTCCCAATACTTTCAAAATTCTTCATTTAGAAGTAGAATAATAACGCGCATATTCGTGTGAATCGTATGATTCAATAGTTAAAAAAAAAATATATTTTATGAGCGGATCAGCCCTTGAACTCTATAATTTTCGAACGCCAAGAGATGGAGATTTGAAACTTTTGGGGTAGGTTGGTGGGCCAGAATATCTCGATTGAGTTCGTTATTATTTATTCATCATTCATCTCTGAGAAGTGATTCACAAATTTCAAATTTTCAGGGGAAATAGGCTACTATAGAACATGCTCACGAAAGTTCCTAACTTCACGTCAGTGCTGTTCTTGACTTTTTTATAACAGAATATTACAGTTATAGCACAAAGCTTTTCTGTGTTTCAGTTATCTCTATTCTTTGTGTGGATCCATTTTTAAAATTTTTCTTAGTACTTTTTTTTTTTATTTATGAATCATACGAAGTGAAAAATGTCGAAACAAATAAAATGGATTCAATGAGGATAACTTGACATATAACTATGTTCTATATATTTTTGTATCGGAAATATTTTATGAAATGAAAAAAAGATTCTGGACTCTTGACAGCGAATTAAATAAAGAAATTGAATGATCACCTTAGATGAATTTTTATTAATAGTTAAAAGAAGGCTTCAGAACAGAATTTTTTTCAATCGAATATTTAAATATAAGTACTTCGAAATGTTAACTGAATGTCATTTGTTGGTACGGTGTGGTTGGAAATATTCAGATTTAAATAGAAATACATTTGAAATGCTATCTTTATAATACCATAAATGTTGACAGTCTCTAAAATCGTCTATTTAAATTATATGCGAACGTTCTATTCGCCTACTGAAAAAAGATGTACTATTTATTATATATGCGGGGTAATTATAAAAAAAAAATTCAACTATTAGAAAACAACAATATCCTTGAATAATATATTGAGCTTTCCAATGGAGATGATATGTTTCCAAAAGAATATAACCGAAGCGGTCGTACTTGATGAAAAAAAATTGACTGTAATATATGAGATTGTAAAACAAAATACTTATGATAAGTTCAAATGTGTAAATGTAAATGATGTATTCAATAACAATTTTCAAATATTCCTTTGAATATAACCACTGTTTCTGTACACAGACAGAACTTTTTGAGATATTACATTCTAACAAAATTTTGATATTATATTTAATATATCATCAAAAATGAGTTTCCTTCAAGTAAGAACGTTGATTATATTACATGACAATTCACACAAGCTGCTTGAATGTATTAAAGCATGACGAATGAATTGGAAACGTGTCTCAATAAATGGCGACTGAAACCTAACCCTAGGATATCACAGTATATATTTTTTCATCATAAAATTTGTCCAATATCGTCTACCATAATAATAAAGGAAGGATTTTGCCTTTTACTATGAGCAATAAATTCCTGTCAATATTATTTCTGAAGAAGCCATTGATTACTAGGAAAGTCGTAATAATAATAATAACAGTCATTTATTGCTATCGCAAATGACCATTGACCTTGGGTCCTTCAGCCTGTAGCAATTTATTAATCACATATATAAATGTAGAAGCGCGCTGAAGTTCTTATAAATATTTGAAATTTATTATTGTTTTATAGGTGATACAGGAGGAAAAAAGGCCCCTCCTTGAGAAGCCAAACAAAACAAGCCTTAAGGAGGCAAAAGGCCAAAGTTTTGAGGTGCAAAGGAGGGGTGTGAAACGCCGAAGAACCTTTGAGGTAATATTTTTATTAAATATTCTATGAGATCTTTTGAGTATTTTGTATGTAATGTACATATTTATATATTTAACTTGAATCTATGTATATATATATATATATATGTATATATATATATATATATATATATATATATATATATATATATATATATATTTATTTAACAGTCGTACTCTATGTGAACAAGGAAAATTTTTTTTCAGGGATGTCGACTGAAAGAACAGTCGACATCCCTGGAAAAAAAATTTTCCTTGTATATATATATATATATATATATATATATATACATAATAATGTTGGAATTTCTTAGGATATTGGATTCCACAAACAAAACAGGAAAATATTATTTATAAACACGTTAAACGCCACAGAGATCGCCGAGAGACTCGCATGTAAGGCCACGGCGGTCCGTAAGGAGTAAGGACCGCTACACCGCACTTCGCTCTCTCATCGATTCTAGCCAGTGGACCGCTTCTTCTTTGTATTTTATTACTGTTTATATATATATTGGTTTGTATTCTGCTCCCAATTCTGGGTGACACCGTCATCAACTAATTTACTCAAAAAAACTTCATAGAAATATATATTCAGAAAATAATATAAAATCTACAGTTTTTCTCATTTTTATGAAATACAAATGAATACATTTCATTTACGTTTTCAATTGTGACTTGCACTAAAGCAGGGAATAAAAAAATTGCTAGCTGCATAATCTTTTTAACTCGATCCGAAGATATTTTTATCCACACTTGCACTCGCAACTTGTAATGACTAATACCGGTACAAATAAATCTTATATAGCGTCAAGAAGAGACAGGCTTTACGTGGACCGCTCCAGTGGACCACTCGTGCTGCGGGATCTGATTGTCTCCAGGGGCTAGAGCGGTCCCATGGGACCGCCTAACAATTTTTTCAGAAACGAGCGATAAAGAATTCATGTAAAAAATCTGACCAAAAGGATACCTTATATGATATATGAGAAAGTCGAAATAGGAAAAAAAATTTGGTCCAACACAAAAATATATCGATATTTTGACGTCGTTTAACGTGTTAAAAAGACGTTTCGTCCTTGGTTGAGGACATACTCAATTTTATTAGCAAACAAATTAAAACTTTTCAGTCATTTGACAAGTCTGTAAAAAGATATTACAATAATAACCATATAAAATAGAATTCAGAGGTGATATGCCTAAGCAGAAAATTACTATTATCTCTTTTAATTTTATATGTTTATTATTGTAATACCTTTTTACAGACTTCAAAGTTTTAATTTGTTTGCTAATAAAATTGAGAATGTCGTCAACCGAGGACGAAACGTCTTTTTAATATACATAGTGCTTTTCTGTTTTGTTTGTGATATCTAATATCCTAAGCAGCTCCAACATTATTATAAATAACAGGATTCCAGAAAAAAGTTAAATATTTATATGACGATAGAAATTTTTTCTCGCTAGAATGGCTGGCCAATACTTCACTCTTGGGTCAAACAAATTATTCAGTGCTATGCCTAAAATGGCACAAAGATACAGTGGCTTAGGGGTCTAATATATAAATTATTAAAATCAACCTATCTAGGTACCCCATACATACAATCATATCAAATATATTTGAAATTTATGATTGTTTTTATTTCACAGATCGAGCAACAAATATCCAAGAAACAGAAAAGGGTTTCTCTTGAGCTGGTAAGTCATAAAAATGTAGGGTGAAAAGTTGTGAAGTCTTTTAATTGCTCTAACGTATGGGATGAAAAAATAATATTCATAAGAAATAATTTTCCTCTTCAGCGAAATCATGATGTAGAATTTTGAATCGAAGATTAAACATCAGACAAATTTCTTCTGTGGCCATAATTTATGGAAATTAAAGTATGTAAATTGTTTGGAGTTTGTCAAGTGTTCTGTTGATTTATTCACGAAGAGTTAATCTATCTTCCTATAAGACCAAGAAGTAGTTATTTGAGATTTTAATTATTTTTCAAGAATGTTTTGTCAAAATAATAAGAAAAACTGTAAATGTGAACCTAGTCCTCACAAAAATTTAAAAAAAAATCTTCAATTTGTTTTTACAGGTGAATTTTTTTTTTTTTAACTGGAATTATAACAGTACAATAAACAATTTTCTAGGAAATCTTAGAACAAGGGTATTCATTCTTCAAATTTAATATAAAATTTCGATCCTGTTCAATTGCAGAAAAGACCTTAACTTCACTTACTAATGTTTATTAATTTCGTCTGTTCTGTTCAATGAAAAAGTTACAGTACTTCCACCAACATAATTTGTTTAAATGCCATCCATGAGAATTTTACGAAATTCATTAGGGTTTTAGATGATCACATTTACATTTTGAGTAATTTTCATTATATTCAGCACAAAAAAATTATACTAAGGCATGATTCTCAAAGCACCAGCAAATTAATTTGTTTGTTTACATTCATCCTCATACAAATATTTGATAACAGAAGTATGAATTTCAGTTATATGTTCTTTTGCGCGCTAGTTCCAGAAAATAGTGTACTATTGTTCCGCCCAAATGTCTGTGATTTTCGAATTTTGAGCCGAAAATGGTCTAAAAAGACTAAGA
The DNA here is from genome assembly GCA_034642435.1 of Megalocaria dilatata. Lineage (NCBI taxonomy): Eukaryota > Metazoa > Arthropoda > Insecta > Coleoptera > Coccinellidae > Megalocaria > Megalocaria dilatata. The sequence continues at coordinate 102,301,598 of CM067854.1, read as the reverse complement.
TGGACTCACAGGTAAAGAATCCTCGGTAAAAAGTAATTCTGACCGGTTGGTTGTAAACATTCTTATTCGCGTTTGAAAATTTTTCATTTTTTTCCCAACATGCTTCCATCTGATGTGTTTCCTCCAGTGTATAATCTTCAACAGTTCAAGACAAGAGTAAAGAAGATCAATCTCTCCGCTTGGGGCACTAACTAGATGATATAGTTTACCCTTTCCTAGGCCGGTCAAGCATAATAAAAACACCCTACAATAAGATCGGGTTGATGAGTAATGGAATTTTTTTATGATGCATATTCTCAAGATACTCAATAAATCTTTTCCAAAAACGAAAGTAAGGCAAGAAGAAATGGGTTGAAAATAGATATCATACTGAATTTGATGAATGCAGATTGGATATCCTGTATGTTTGCAGCACAGTAGATCACAATTATAAAGGAATGTACGAGGTGAAAAATAATATAACATCAAACTTAAGTAGAGCAGACCTAAAATATACAAATCATAATTGCAAAAATTAGACAACATATCAAAGCTGTTAAAGAAGTCGTTATGGTAAAGATATAAACAGAGGGCAAGAATGTATCCAGTTTATTAATGATGCAAAAAACTATCAGCTATGAGTACAAAACTAAACTGTGTTCAGTGAACATATTCAATAATCTGTTAAAGCAACAACAAACCAAAAATTACACATACAGAATTGAATACAACAAATCAATATCATTAACTACAACAAATGTCACTGAAAAATCTGAAATCGTAAAAAATTTAAGAACAAAATTAATAGTGGATATGATGGAAGTTCCCCCAAAAATCGATCCTATAGTACATTTGGTAAATAACTCATTGAAATATGGTATTTACCCTGGTTCAAAGAAATTAGCATTGGTGATGTCGAAAAAATAGGTGATCCATCAGATTTAAGAAATGTCAGTCCAATTATTCCGTTATTTTCTTTCTCTAAGATCTTTGAGACAGTGTTGTGCATTAGGGTGGTCGATTTCTTGGAGCAATGTGATCTTGGCAGCAAATGTTAATATGGTTATCGGAGGGTGAGGCCTACACTTTCAATTCATCAAAAATATCGCAGAATCTCTTGAGAGCAATAAAGTTGCTTTAGGATTATTTTTGGATTTGTCAAAAGCATTTAACAGTAGGATCAGGGAACTATCCTGTAAAAATTAGATTCAGACGAGCACCTGCTCTGAAGTGGTTTGAATAATTTATTTAACAGAAGGCAAATGGTTTCCTTTAAAAAGGAAAGAATTGTGGCTGAATTAGAAATTAATTCAATTATAATTGGAGTGCCACAGGGTAGAATGGCAGGACTGATACTCTTTATTGCTTAATTAAATAATATGGACAAAATTTGTACAGAAAACTGCCAAATGAGGAATTTTGCTGATGACACAGACATGTTTATAGGTGCATAAGACTTCCAGTCTGATGTCAATAGCTGAGGAGAATCTCTGTTTCTATCAATTTTCTGGACCATATTGTAGACAGCATAGTGAATTTTAGCAATCACATATGTAACTTTGGTTGTGAATTCTTCCATAAATATAAGAGTCAATATAGAAAAACACACTTTTTTGTTGAATAGTAATCTATTGGCGATCGATTTCGGCACTAAGCCATCATCAGGCCAGCTGAAATAAACACATATATAAAAATAAAAATGTACACTTTATAGTAAAAACACAGACAATCATTGTTAAAAATATTTTGGAGGGTATTTTTTTGGAATTTATTTATTGTTGTTATTTTGTCATTCATTATTAAACTAGAATTGTGTCATTCGGACTCACCGTCAGCAGTAAATTACAATATTGTCAAAGATATTAAAAATATACATATATCAGACAGGTTTATATAGAGGGGTAGCTTTTTTGTTGATGTAATATTTTATGTATAACCCTCGAAAACAGTAAACAATGGCGAAAACATACAAATAAGATATGAAAGAGCAGGGAACAGATAATAATATGCGCATGTTAACGTCTGGCATGTGATGGATACTATTCAAACGGCGCAAAATATGAGCAAAACTAAAACAGTTATTATGTGAGCGTTCCAAGGAATTAAAAAAAGATTTCTATATGGAAATTCTGAGATTTCATTCAGTAAGTGTTCGCTTTGTTTGTTCTTCAGAATTTCATATTGTTCAAGGAGTAATAATCTCCGATAGTTATCTTCTCTGTGCAGGATTCTTAAATTTTCGATTGTGGTCTTATGATTCAGTTCCATCAAATGATTTCCCAACGCTGAATTTGGTCGATTTTTTACATGTTCATTGAATCTTTTATTTGTTGAACGGGTGATCATGCCTATATAAGAGGAAGGGCAGTCAGCACAAGTTATTTTATATATGCCACTATATTGAACGTTGCTCATTTTCTTCTTGTTATTAATCAAGATGCTTTCTAGGGTCTGGTATCGTTTGTTAATTATTGTGTAGTCGTGTTTTCTGAGAGTTGCACTGATTTTTTCATTAGATCCTTTATAAAATGGCAGAGAAATGTATCGTTGATTGATAGATCGGTGTGGGTATATTTTATTGATGAGCAGTGGATCTTTTATAGATTTCAAAATATTGTCCATGTATGATATCGAGTATTGATTATTTTCCCCAATTTGGTACATGGTGTTTAATTCTTTAATATAATTTTCTTCAGATAGTCGTATGCTCAGAAGACGGTTGAACAAAAATCTAAAAGCTGTTCTTTTGATAGGGGCGGAATGATAAGAATGAAAGGGGATGATTGTGTCTGTTGGTTTTCTGTAGACGTTGAATGAAAAATTATTATCTTCGAGCTCAATCTTCAAATCCAAAAAATTTATGGAATTATTGATGGATTTTTCCAGAGTGAAGTGAATTTTGAAATTTGTATTCAGGCTTTTAAAAAATATTGTGAGTTCGTCCTCAGTTCCAGCCCATGTACATAATATGTCATCTAGTTTGATAATGAAAGACAAAATAACAACAATAAATAAATTCCAAAAAAATACCCCCCAAAATATTTTTAACAATGATTGCCTGTGTTTTTACTATAGTGTACATTTTTATTTTTATATATGTGTTTATTTCAGCTGGCCTGATGATGGCTTAGTGCCGAAATCGATTGCCAATACATTAGTATTCAACAAAAAAATGTGTTTTTCTATATTGACCCTTATTATACACATATGTAACATCTGTCAAAAACTGAATTCAGTCAGATGTTCTAACTCAGAAATAAACACCCGTTTGAAAACAGCTTATCATAAATGTCAACAACACTAGAACTCTGGATTATACCCTTAATATAGACTAAATATGAAAGAATATTCCATATCTTAAATATCAAACAGATTAATTCTGCTAACATCACTAACAATGTAATTTTATAAAAATTTGTTGCAAATTCAAATAAACTCTCTTCGAAGTGATAAACCCAATTATTTTCTTTCCATACATTTAGATATATTTATGAATAAAAATTACTTTACATGAAAAACTTTCGAGTATTTTCTCTGTAGGAAATAATGCAAAATTCTGATGAACCATACAACTCAATTTTTGTCTCAATTTTGCACTGAAAAATAACAAGTATTATGAATATTTTTGATTGTAATCTTTTGTGAGTTATCCATACAAATATATAGAGCATTACATTGAAAATGTTTTTACTTATGGAGAGTTGGTGGAAAATTTATTCCTAGGTTTTAAACAGAATAAATGAAGGAATAGTGTTCGTCTGAAGGATGATTCCACTGAGAAGACAGAGAGATCATTCTCGAGTTTGTTGATGCTGTCTTTAAGTCACTAGCATTCTTCGCCCTTTTAGCTGACAATGAAAAGTAAAAGTAAATCATTTTCAAATAAGAATGACGCGCGGTTCCACAAAATTATTTGAGAAATAAATTGGCCCACAATTAACAAAATAAGCCTTTAGAACGTAGGGTATAAGCTGGGGCAATTTTATATGGGGTTCTTAAATAATAAGAGCCCCGTATAAATTTTAATCAGTTAATAATTTTCAGTCCATACCTTTATAAATTGGACGATGACAACTGCCTACAGGTATGCATTCAATGAATAATAGCTAATAATAATATTTTATGAATGAAGATTAAACAACTAAAAGATCCATCTATTTCAGAGAGAAGCAGCGACTCTGAGGGCCAGTTCTAGAGGTGAGAATAAATATAATCTCTTCAATTTTACCTATTCTCAAGGTTTGATGACTAGACTGTGGTTGGACACTAATAACGATTGAAAGAAATTGGTGAAGCACATACTGCTTGGACATTTTAAGAAACATATACTTTTTTGTTTCGGAAATATTCAGAATTATGTCTTCCCGTAGACTGTATGCGGACATGAATTCATTCAAGAGCATGGTATACTCGAGAAAATATAGCGATATTATAAAAGCCATTCTGACTTGACTAATGCTCTGTAGGTGAAATCGAATTTCAAGAAAACATTGCTTTTGCCTGCAAATCACTTCAGTTACTCTTTTTATCGTTTTGCTTGCTTGTTTGGCTGCAACTATACTGAAGTCGATTCCTAATAATGCGTTATAGAAAATGTTCCGATAATTTGTAAAAGTATATTATTTTGAAAGTGTTCTACTTTGTAGACGATACAATAAATTTGAATGAATAATACGTATTTGTGTTTCACCGACTCCTTTTTTGACACTGTATTTGTATATTTACAGGTTCTTCGAACCAAACAAGTGCAGCAGATGTTTCTGCTACCCCGGAGTTCACATGCACAAATCCAACTCAAAAATCAAGTAAGTGCATAGGTTTAAGATGATTGATAAGTAACTCTCTATTTGTGCCTTGTGTTTATCTGAAATATATAAATATATCATTTCTAGATAATCTGGAGTGTGCTAATATAATGGATATTACATACATTGATCCAAACGTGTCTCATATATTAAATGAGACACAGATAAAAAATTTACTGCCACAAAATGATGATACTTTACCGATGATCACTTCATTGGATATTTCACAAATGACATATACCCCTGTGCCTCTTTCCAAAATCTGCTCTGATGTATCTCTTGATGAAAAAATATCATCACCTAATGATATTCCATTTAGTGAATCATACATCAACTCAAACTTGTCTGGCATTTTGAATGACACGCAGATAAAAAATTTACTGTCAACAAGTTCGATGGATTCAGAACTGCTGAAACCATGGAATGAATTAGTGGATCAAAATTCATCAACAGTTTCGGATACATGCGAGGAATTCATTACAAAAACTGATGAAAGAGCAGAATAATTCAGTTGATAATTATGTAAGTAATTATTGTATTACTAAATTTATTATTCCTCTTTCGTAAACTTTACTACTACTACAGGGTGTTTTTAAAACCTGAACTTTTTTTCAACAGAAAGAACCCATCAAAATATACCATTTCATACAAAAGTTTCAGATGTGTGTCAGGCTCTAAATTTATTTCTGGATCTGAATGGATCGTTGTATCAGCAATAGCAAATTTGATTTACTGATGCAAACATCTTAAATCTAGAATGAAATGATATATTTTCTAGAAATTTGATTGGATAATTGATCTGAGGAAAAATGTATTTAGCCACAGACAAAATGAGATGGCCGTTGTCTGCTTTTGACATCTCATTTCAAGCAACTTAAACTTTGTAGATTAACTCTTTCAGAGTTTCTGGAAGATGATGCAAAGCGTACAATTTCCTCACATTTTCGACGGGTTTTAAATCCTCTCCATGTTAATTGCACTGCAATGACGGTAAGGTGTGTGTTTTATGTGTAGACAGAAGAAGTTAGAGGAACATTAAGAAAACTAGTCAACCTAGACGTACCACAGAGTTCAAGAAGCTTTTGATCTTCAATCTAGCTCTGTCTTTTTTAAGGTGCTTGTACGAGCTGAAAATTATCTCATAATTGTGTAGGAAATCTCAAAAACAATTCCTGGGAAAAGTGTCTTTTCTGTGGAAATTGCATTGCATATTCTTGTGCATTTTACACATTTGTAAATAAATGCTCAACATATCACAAGCTTCTGTGTGAGTAGATCACATTTTTTCAGTTGGATAATAGCCTAAAAAGTGAAGTCGAGACAAAGAAACTACCATGGACGAAGTTTCAACATTTCCCTAATAAATAATCTTTTCAATGACTTGCTACCATGGTTATGTGATTCATTTTTCTGCATAAGGTAATTTGAGATGATTGATGAATTCGAATTTTTTACATTTTCTTTTATGAATCAAAAATGGATGGAGATATGGCTAAGTGGTTTTCATTAAAAGTTAGCCAATATTATGAAATTTGAAAATATGTTATGAGAAAATAGTCATTACATTTGATATTTTCCAAAAACAACATCAAAATATGAGTGGTTCAAAGCAAATGTGGACAAGTCCAAAAGTAAACAATTTTCTTGTTTTTCCATTTTAGGATAGTAAATTATCTTAGTAATATAGTATAATAATGAACAAAGTCCTAATTTCAATACTATTCCTCCAGAATGCAGCAGACATGCTGTGACATATTAGTGGCATCTTTCAGAGGAATAGTGGAACCAAGTCCAACAGTATTATTGTATCGGAAAGAAATTGGAGGGAATCCATAACAGATATGCTTTATAATCTTGTTTTTGAGTGTATTGTGAGAGTATATACATTTCAAGCCACCGTACACTGATTCTTGTCAAATATGTGGTGAACTAGAGCTGATGTTCTCAAGTGAAAGTGATGAAACAAAAAAAGCAGCAATTCAACTAGAAAAAGACTTGCATTAGGCCAGAACTCAGTGGCGTAGAGATTGAATTCCATCTGATGAAGAACATGCATCTATTGAATTATATGTGGCTATATTTGATGTACAGAAGGCTTTGTCATTCCCTAATCTGACAACATCCGCAGCATGTTATAAAAGAAATATGTAGGTTTACAATATTGGAATTCATTCAATCATCAGTTTAAATGTATTTATGGGATGAGGCTGAAGCAGGTAGAGAATCTAAAGAAGTAACAAGTTGCATTATTACTCACTTAAAGGAATATGGTATAAACCACAATAACATCGTACTTTACTCTAATACATGCACAGGACAAAACAGAAACATTAAAATGGCGTTGACCTTTTAAGGCTTATAATTTATTATTATCCACAAATGAAGATAAAAATTTTAGACCACAAATTTAGGTATCTGGTCATTTGTTTCTGCCTAATGATGCTAACTTTGCTTTAATAGAAAAAGTTGCAAAAACACACAATATATTCATTAGCCAGATGACTAGGTCTACATAATAAAATCTGTAAAACTGAAGGTTTCAAAATTTGAAATTGTGTCAATGAATCGGCAAGATTTTGTATCCAGTTATAAAATAGAGCAGGTCATCACTAACAGAAAACAAACAACTGATGGACAAGCCGTAAAATTGATAAACAAAAATTTCCACACTATAGTAGACCAAATCCAAAAATCTGAATATAAAATTTAAAATGTGTACTTAGATAGAGAAAAATTTGAGTTCTTAATGATTGCTAAGTTGAAATTCCCCCTCTGAGATGTCAAATAAGTAAATGTTGTATATTTTAAGGGGAATTTAATATAAAATTGTAAGTTATAATCAAATATGTTTTTTTAACTTAATGCCCTGTAGGTTCTTGGCCAAGGACTACAGCGAAAAATTTGTAGAAAGAAATATTGCACTGCTTGGATACAACGATTTTTCTGTGAATTTTTGCTTATTACTTCAATTTATCATATCATAGCATAGATTTACATGATACAAACCTTACTTAATTTATAATTACAGAGATAATTCAATATTCTATATTTCGAATCCACTTATTCGCGAAATATCTAATGGGAGAAGAGAGGTATAAGATACAATTTTTACAACCATAGAATTTCACGAAACAGAGAAAAACTATTGCTATTTTATTGATTTTCACAATTGTTTCGTCAGGTCAGTATTTAAAGTTTAAATACTCACCTGATGAAGTCATACTATGGCGAAACAATTGTTGTGAAAATCAATAAAATAGCAGAAATTAATATTTGTTTTTCTCGCGATATCGGGATAATCATAAATTTTTAGGTATTGATTTCCAGAAGAAAGAAAGTTTCAGGAGTAACGACTTTCAAATGTACCTAAAAAAATTCCGCATTCAACAAAAAAATTGATAAATGTAAAGGACTATAAGAAATAAACACTTGAAACCTTCTGACCCTACAAGCTCATCGGCAGCTAATTCTGAGTGCACAATTAAAAGTGTACATATTGTTCTTTACATACAAGGATATGTCTGTTATCTACTTTTTACGATGATACCAAAGTATGTTTCAACATAGGAATATTTTCTTTTTTACAATTTTGGACTTTTATAAACATATATAATGAAGTTTTGTTTTTCAGTTTTAAAAATGGAAAAGAACCGCATATATCTCACTTCTGCATCATCTTTATGAAACTAGGATCAGACCTCAAAAGTGGAACAGAACAAAATGTGAAAAAAAAAACATTTTTGGCCTTGGTGAATGTTTTGTTCTATAGTATAAATGCAAGTAAGTGATCCAAATTGTAACAAAATATTAGTTTGAATTTATAGCTACACCAAAGCAATAGTGTTTTATATTTCTTAAAATTTTATTAGAGATTATGCAACCATTTTTATATTATAATATTTATGTTTGAAAAAAAAGTTATTCTGAAAGTTGGGTGAGAAAATGTATTGAACATATTCTTGATTGTTTCAGTCTCTACTTAACGGAAGTTCAACGTATTTAATTTAAAGTAAAATACTTTATTTCTGCTAATATGTGAGAAAAATATAAGGACACTATTGCTTTGGTGTTTAGCATTATATTACCATTTTTGATTATTTGCTGATATAAGTGAACAAATTCGTTAGGGAGAACTTGAAATATTATTATATAATTATTCAAATCATGTATGCTCCTATACCCTACATGCTATATGTTACTCTCAAATTCTTGTGACAGTTTATATAAAAAGAGTCGTCTTCATAGAAACATGAACTCTGAAAAACAGTAAAGTTTGACATTGTTTATTATTAGATTAAAATATTTTTATGGGCTCTATTTGTGATACTTCAAAGACATAAAATTTCATCGCTGTAAAAAATTTAATCAACTCATGCTAATTTTGTTGCAATGATTTCCTGGGATTCCAATGTGGATTATCTCAACCCACTTTGGATTTGGCAATGAAGTAATATCTCAAATTATTGCGTCTAACTCATTTAGTGCATTAAGTCAATGTTATTATTCACTCACAGACGATAAGTTATAAGTGTGCAAAATTGTATAGTGATGTTCCATAAGTCCAAGGTACATTCTTGCTGATTTTCATTTTAATGATTTTTATATATAAGTATTTTTCTTAAATCAGATGCCGTTGTTAGAAAAAATTTAGAAGTCATCATTAAGTAATTATAGTAGTCAAGAGATCACCTGTGAATATTGAAAAACTCGTACATCTACAAACCCAAAAAATATTAATTAAGTGATCAGAGAGGCTGAGAACCCAGAAAATATTATCGTGTTAATTAGTAAAATGGTTCACAAAATGTTATAAAACTTACTTGCAAGGAAATAAAAATTCTAACCAATTTATTAATGGCACAGTATAGACTTATGATTTACTCTATTGAATTGAATCAGTCCTTACTTGGTGAAAATCCATATTAAATAAGGTTATTCTGATTTTCACAAATTTTTTATTGTTATGTCTACAACAACCTGCCTGATGATGCTACTGTCATAGCGATTGTTGTAAACATAACAATAAAAAATTTGTGAAAATCAGAATAACCTTATTTAAATATGATTTACTATTTGAAGATATTGTGTTTCAACTTTCACGTTGTTAAGTAATAAGTGAAACAACCATACTCACATATTTATTTTTTATTATGTTTCAACATTACAATTTTATTATCATTTTCTATATATGATATCAACCAGTTACCAATAAAGAATAATCATTGTAAGTTTTTTAACAGTGTTATCGTGTTATGATTCAACGTAATAATGTCTAATAGATTTAAATAATTTGAAATAAGGTTATTCTGATTTTCACAAATTTGTGAAAATCAGGATAACCTTATTTCAAATTATTTAATATGGATTTTCCCCAAGTAAGGACTGATACAATTCAATATCTAATACATTTGATCTATTTTAATGCTGGAAGATAACAGATAATAGTTGAAAGTATTTTTGTATTCGATTTTATTTGGTAAAGATTGTTTAAATGTAATATTTCAAAGTCTATAATGAAAGAAGCATAGTTACATAGTTCTTACAGAGTAAGACAGTTTCGAAGATTTCAACATCCTACTAGACATAATGAAATTCATCCATAGGTGTGATCCTTGTAGCAATATAAATGAATATGAATGACACAGGGTTTATGGATTGAGTATGTATTTACGAAGTGAGACGAAAGTTATTTTCCATAATTTTGAAATTAACAAACTTAAATCTTTTGAATTGGATTCAACTAAAACTAAATCATATAAAATTTTTATTAAATGTACAATTGTTTCAGTAATGAAGAACTAACTTGACTTTTTGGAATTTGGTTTTTTGTAGCCATTTTGAAATTCAATTAGGCTGTAATGGTATATTATAAACATATTGATACCAAAAATTTCAGTAATAAAAAACTTAATAGCCGAGTAGCTATTTGTATTTGGCATTAAGATTTTTAAAAACTTAGGTTCCATAAAAATAATCTATCATTTTAGAGAGAGAGAAACTAAATTTCTTGATCTTGCAATCAAATGGCCATCGACCACATTTTTCCAGACAGTTATATACAACTAGAAATGATTAGAGACTATTGAAAAATAACGATTGTTATTCTAGGGATTTCAGGTGTTCGAAGAGTGGCAAAGATGGCAACTTTGCCTATTGTAGTGGTGTATCAATGGCTCAATAATGTTGATATTATTTTGGTTTGTGATGAGTTTCTTGCTGAGTTTTTGCATTATTTCCATTACTGCTTTGATTTCTGTTATCTGATATAAAAGTTGATTGGATGGATTGTAGAGTGGGTTGTCAGGATGTCTCAATTTTGTAATTTTTCGTAAGTGAGTTCTTTCCGCCACTTCAATTATATTCAGAGCTGTTTTTGTTGAATTTGAAAATATTGTATGTCCATAGTCCAATAAACGTCTGCATATTTTGTAGATCATACTTGCTGTTTTACTGCTGATTCCTTTGTTTTTATAAGTTAGAGATCTAAAGTGTCCGCTCGTGTGATAGCTGTTTTCTTTTGGAGTTTTAAATGTGCTCTGAAGTTCAATCTGTATGCCCAGGTATTTGCATGAATCTGTTGGAGTAATTGTGTCACCTCCAAGTTTTATATTAGGAGAGTTGGTTTTGTGGTTGAAGATGATGAGTTTGGATTTTGCTGGGTTGGGTTGTATCCTTCAACGTCCCATCTATGCCACTGTGACACCTGCCAACTTCTGCAGTTCTTTCATATATTCTTTCAATGTTTTGTGGCGGGATATTAATGTTGTGCCATCAGCAAATTGAAGAATGTATGCATTCTTGTTGATGTTCTGGTTCCTCTCATTGTATTGTCTGTATATGTCACAGCAGAACAAGTTGTAAAGCAGCGGAGATAGTGGCGAGCCGTGTGATAGACCTTGTACAGGTGTAAATTCTTCTGACACTTCACTTTTGACCCGTACTTGTAATTTTCTGTTTAAAATTAAATGGCTTATCATTTTTGTCAAATAGATGACATTTTAGATGGAAAAGCTTGGGGATCAGGCGGGCGTGCCAGACACTATCGAAGGCTTTTTGAATGTCCATAAATACAGCATCTGTTTTATTTTCCATTTTTCACTGTTTGAAGTGAGTACAATTAAAGGGTGAATGGTCGATGTGTTCCTTTTGAATCCGAATTGATATCGTGGTATATATTTTCCTATCTCTTTGCATACTCTCTCTCCCAATATTTTTTCAAAATTATTTCCCAATGTAGGTAGAAATGTGATAGGTCTGTAGTTCCCTATGTTGGAATGATCTGTCTTTGTCTTGGAGATGGTAATCAAAATGCCTTTTTTCCATTCATTTGGAAACAGAGAGTGTGAGAGGCAGAAACCATAGATTTTGATTATAACATTGTGAATTGAAGGGTCTAATTTTCTCAATATTTTTCTGGGTATGTTGTCATAGCCAGGTGTTGTGTTCTTTTCATGGTTTAGTGCTGTATAATATTCTTCCTCAAATATGGGCTCAAATGTATCCTCTGATGGAATGCGGGGTAGGTCATTTGCATACCAATTCTCTATTTGTTTGTTATGCTCCTCATCGAATTCTTTGTTTGTGGATCTTCTAAACAGCTTTTCAAAATGTTTTGCGAAAGCATCAGCAATGTCTTTCTTTATCCTTGGTAAGAGTTTCTCTATTGACTTAAATTGTATTTGAAAGTTGATGGGTTGTGTACTTTGCAAGTTTTTTAATCGTTCTCCAGTATGTACTGCCTTTTTGCTCTTCAATTTCCTTGCAAGCCTTTAGATATTTATTGGATCTGAATTGCAAGATCATGTTATGAATATCATTGTTCAGTTTATTGAATTGTCGTTTTAGACTTGGTTCTTGGTTAATCTGATATTCACGATACAATTGTTTTTTAACTCGTATCAGCTTTATGATGTAGGGAGGGAGGGTTTACCTGAAGTACTGTTTTTTGAATGTCCGTGTGACCTCGGTTATAATTCTTGATAGAGAGTTGTGGAAAAAGGTTATGTATTCAAGAGTGATTTCAATGTGGGGTTCAATCAATTTGAGCATTCTTCTATTCACTTCTTCAGTGTTGCATTTTTCGTAAAGTAATTTGGTCTCTTGAGTGTATTCTTCAGGTTCTTTCTTTGTATCTAATGAGAACTCAACTCCAAAGGTGATCTAATCCTAAGTCTGGGGTTACGGTTACATTTCGAATATTGTCTTTTATATTTCTTGTACACAATAGAAAATCTGGTGTAGAGTGTGGGTTGTTTTCCATTAGGAATGTTGGTGGTGTATCAATTTTGATGAAATCTGAGTTTATGAGGAAGTTGTTAATTTGTGTTTTCTTCCGCTTGTTTATGTTGAAGTCTCCTATAATGATACAATATTTATATTGTGATGTGTCCACTAACAAGTTTTCTTCAACAAGTCGGCTAGAGTGATGTATGTAGACTAGAAATATGTAGATTTTTTCGTTATTGAAGGGGACTGTAAAATGTAGGACATCCTTCCATGGGTTATTGAAGTGGGGTGGATTGTTTTTACTAATTTTTACTCTGTTAGCAGCCTGCACTAGTGTACCTCCTCTGGTGTTTTGTTTCAATATACTTCCATGTTTGTATAATGTTCTCCAATCCCTGTATTGAATGTTTGTGGTTGTTTTAGTTTTAGTTTCCACAAACATTACGCAGTCTATAATATTATGCTCAAGATAGTGTCGAATCAGCTCTTTTTTGTTGACATAGGTGTTAATGTTAGAGTATAAAATCTTAAGTATGAATATCCCCATATGGCTGCACTCCCTCCGCTGGCTCTGTGTCCACCGTTTTGTTTTCGTCCTTGTGGTCAATCATGGGTATGTAAAGTCTATTACCAACAAAAGTGGGTACAGTTGTCGATAGAGCGTCTCTGGAGTTTTTGAATCAATCGTCTTTCAGTATTTTTGGGTGTGTTGATTTTGTTGATGTATGTTTGTTTCTATGATATGATCTTGTATTGTAATAGCTTTGTGTATTCTGCTTTTTTACACATTTTTATTATCCATATTGGCTGTTTTTTTGTTTATCGATCTTATTTTGATGTTTGGAATACCTTCTATGGGCTTAACTGGTTTTTTGTGGCATTTTAGAGACCATGCTACATGTTCTGTGGATTGACATGTAGTACACCTTGGAGACAAACTTGTTGTACAGTCTGATTATTTATGTTGTCCACACCTGCAGCATAGTATTGGTGAATTGCATTTGTCTGTTGTGAGGGTGAATTGAGAACATTTTGAAAATGGTACAGGTATTGCATCAGGTGGGTAGCTAGGTTTGGCAACATAGTGCCTGCATTTGAAGAATATTCCTTCATTAATCAGTCTTTCATATGATTGTACTTCGCTAGTTAACTGATGTGTTGGTTGAAGTTTCACAAAGAGTGTTGATTATTTTCGTTTCCTTCATGTGTTTTATCGCTTTTGTGAGATTATCCTTGTAATTATTTGATTTAATGATAAATCCCTGCGTGATTTGTGTAATTATGCTGCATTCATTTGGGAACAATTTCCCCATTCTGAATTGGTGTAATTACACCTTGTTTTAATAATACATCTAACTCTTTATCCATTAACTCTCTGAATTTGAACGGTACTGGCCGTGGTTTACAAAATATTGGTTGGACTTTTGTTTTACTTGAAATTTTTACTTTTTCCAATTACATAAACCTAACTTATAAAAAAAAAGTTTATCATACTTGTTAAGAATTAGTTTAAGATCTTTCTCACTATCTACAGATCAAGTTTGTTTATGTTACGAGACCATCGCATCCTTCAAATAATTGTATTAAATCTCTATCTGGTAGTGGAGCAATTCCGTTCTCAACTATAATTAGTCTGCACTTTGTTCTAGCAATATTTTTATACTTTATATAAGCATAAGTTTCATCATCTGGAATAATTACATTTCATATGTTTTATGGGGGACAATACAGGTAACCGCCTGAATTTTGAACATTTTCAGAGGCTTTTTGAGGTTCAACTAGAAGCTAATCTATACAGAAGACGTGTGTCAAATATCATAAGAATCGGATGAGAACTTTTTGAGTTATCTTGTCCGCCAATTTAAAAAGTAGTTTTGAGAAAAACGCATTTAAAGGTTTGTCACACAAAAACTCTATGATTACAGCGGCTTACCAACTATTGAGAGATTCCAGGGCCATACAGAAGTTCTCCGGTGCTGGTTTTTCTCCATTAGTTCTTCTTGATATGCTTGACGAGCGTTTTTAGTGATCAAATAGCTGCGTCGATTTTCTCAACTCGCCCTTTGGTCATTGACTTTGCCTTTGTGCTGCGGCCAATAATTAATTATTAACAGTCCAGCTGATTTGAAGGCATAATAATCTCTATGACCTTCAGTCCAGAATTCAGATGTTTTGGACAGAGTGGCTAGATAGTAGAGTTGATTGAAACTCTCATTTGCATTCTGAGTGTGAAAAACATCTTTCGAGCAAGTCATCCCGGGATAAATCTTCAAAAATCGTCTTAACATGGATTTGAACATTAGGATGTTCAATCTCTTTAGTATTCTCCCCTAAAGCTTCAGCTTTGCGCCACTTGCATCAACTCTAGGAACCAGACCAACAGTACTTGGGTCTTGGTTCCTCATCTGTGGAGCATATATGATAGTATGTGCCCATAATCGCATCTCTTATGTCTGTCATGCTGTTTACATCATACTTTACCATAGTAATATCCAATAAGGGTTGTAGCGGTGTATACAAGCGAGATGATAGCATTGTAGAAACTTCACTTATTCAACTTATTACAAAATAAGTGTTGATTCCCTCCCTAGCAACACTTGGCATCACAAACATAATCCTGTGAAGTATATCTGCGACCACATTTGCGTAGCACAGCAATTTTAAAACCTAACCTTCTATTGCCACTTTCTTCGAATTTCACAGGAATTTACTATTATGGCATATCAAAATCTCTGCCACTGGTGACAATACTGAAAAAAACTCAATGAAATGATACCCATGGAGTACATTGTAAAGGACATCGTCTTTGCCAGTATTAGAGAGTTTTCTCACCCTTCCACTCTGTGGTTCTGTATCTTTGTCTTCTTTATTACAATGTGTATTTCCGTGGAATTTTTTTTTTGTGGTCTTGCAGCACAAGCTAGTTCACCCTGTTCAGTTTTAGGATAAGACTGTATTTCTTTTTTTCACAGACAAAATCACTCCGCAAAGAACGAATTCCAGAAGTATACTGGACTAAACTGAAATAATGGCTACACTGGTTTAAAAGTACTCTCTACAGTTGATGTTTTCAAAGCAGGTAGCAAGAGTGGAAAGCTCTGCTACAAGCTTAATACCGCTCGCTCGCCGAGTTGAGGAGGAATACTTAAATGAGTTTTTAATCGATAAATTACGCGAATTTCCTTCTAAAAATTTACAGGCATATGGTTGAAAGGTAATTCAACTATTTGTGCAAAAATAAATAAATTTTTTTGTAAATGTATCGCCCTCCTTAAGCTTAATTTTCGTGGAGACTACTTTACATTCTTTGAAAAATTAATCATGAACGTTTCTGGGAATAACTAAAATTTCTACTTCTGAATTTATTACCGTTGATAAAGGTTTATTATTAATGAGCAATTCAACCTTAAACGGTTTAACCCTTTTTTGATTTCCCATGTAAAACATATTAATGAAATCAGTTGAAGATGATTTACACTCATTGTTTGTTTTCTTAAATTCTATTTCAATGAAATTATTGCTATTAGAATAACAAAGCTTAGCAAGATGTTCTTTCTATCTTTACACATTTTTCAATTATATTGTTTTAACTTACATTTAATAAATGGTGGTTTTTCCCTCCACAACTTCGTCGGTATTTAGCTCGCCTCTGCTTGATCTTATCTTAGCATTCTTCTTATGCACTTTTTGAGTGGATGAGTCATTGCTACCTCTTTTATCCAAGCAAGTTATATAATTTTTTTTATACTGCTTGTATGATATTCCTCGCAAACTCTATCTAATATTACACTCCTCTTTAGTCCTGAAACGACTCCATCTTTCAAAACTTCATTTAAGATGTTTCTAAACTTGCATGAAATCGCTTTAATTGAAGGAAAAATTCCTAATACCTCCATTTTCTATTTGTCATAAGTGGTAAGTCTATTGGTTCCTTAAAGACTGAAATTTTCTGAAAAAATTGTTCCTTCAGGAGTTCTTTATAGCTTTGTTCTTAGGTAACACTGGATCACACAAACCTCTCAATATGTAATATGCTTGCTTGTTCTCCTGTGTTAATAATAATACTGCAAACTCTTTATTTTCTTCAATATAATTTGCTTAAAAATATTTCTCCATTCTCTCGATATGTATATCTAGTCTGAGCTCATATTGTACTAATTTGATACTCTTAAAACGGTTTTGTAATTTTCTGCAGTCGTCATGATTCTTTAGAGCTTGTGAACTTGAACTTCTTTCGTTTGCTATTTTTCATTAAACCAATTTCTTCGCCGCCAATTTGTAATATCTTCAAGAATGGAATATTCCCTGGAGTTTTTATATATTTATAATTTGGAAAAAGTGCTGCATTTATAACTTAACCTAACATTATGTTTCGTACATTTCTATACACACTGCATCTGTGCAGTGGGTATGTGCCACAACACAACTCTATTACAAAATACGATTAGGAAGAGGTAGAAATTTATGTAAATAAATTTGAAATAGTAGTTGAATGAATATATTAAAAACATATCGATATCTCATATCCTCGTTTGACACTCACCCTATATTTTATTCTGCTTTAAAATTCAAACCTAAATACAAAATCGAGTAATCCTAGCGCTTTTCTTTTCTAAAAGCCATATTCTCAATTTCATCAGGTTCGTCCTTATTTTTCAAATGTAATTTCTTGCTTCAGGCCTCACACTAACAACAGATTTTCAATAATGTCTTACAGAATTTTGAATCGAAACTTTTTGAGAAACATAGTAGAATAGTAGAAATCGTAACATATATGAAATTTATATTTTATACTATGCCGTAAGTCTATATTTTGTCACTTTTTAAGGGTGCCACATTAAAAATGCCCGACAGTGATGACATGATTTCTAATGACATCTTATAGAAATGATTTCAAAAAATGCTTTATATCATGCCTAATTTTGGACACCGATTTTATACAGCTTTGTTACGTCTCTCCTGTTAAATAGATCATGACTCGAAATTCACAGCAGCCAACAAATCCCACTTGCAGCAGGTTACTTGTGTTAATAAATTTTCAATGTTATTATTCGACACAAGTCCGGCTTTCACGAGCTTTTGGCTGTTATAAACATTGCCGTTGTTGTATTTAAAAAAATATTAGATCTTGAAACAAGTGATAAAATTGGCTTCATTAAAATGGATCCAAAATACTATATTCTCCCTTATTCTTCTGGAATAAGTCTTAAAACCAGTTTTCCAACTAGTCGGCAATATTAGATTACATTTTAGTCAGAAGAGGATCCATCAGGATTAATTCTTGCAAGAACATCAATTTTTCTGAAGCGATATGGAAAGTGAACCCGTTTTGCTGAAACCTTCCACATTTTCAAATGTCATTATTTCCGTACAGAGAACAAAATTATATCACAATTACGTTCGCCATTAACGTTTATGCATTATTTGCTATGTTCCAATGTTAAAGGATCTACCTGTTCGACCAATATACATAATAGGGTAATTATTGCAAGTCAATTTATACACTCCAGATGTATTCAACTGGTCGATACTTTTCGCAATACTTTATATTCAGATGTGGGACATTGGGTGGTGTAACTTAGGTTGTTCAAAGTTTTTGAGATCGGTTATGAGTTCTATTGAAATTGGCACATTACTGTAATCTGCTATAAAGACATTCATGATAAGTTAGGCTAGTAGTACTGGACTCTGAAAATATGAACACAACAGGATGGAATTATTATTACAAATAGGTGTTCATTGTGACTTTAAAATTAAGAAAAAGAAAACAAGATTAATTCTTCTTCTGCAGGTTAGAACGCAATCTAGTATTTTTCTAGTATCCCTAAACTTCCATGTGTTCGTTTCCTGATCACCCCCCACCAGCTCTAATCTTAATTTTCCAGCTCTGTTTCGCTCACGAACTCGAACCTTTGGGTGGGGGTTGCGGGAGTACTAATAGACTTAAGCATTTTTCCCTCCTATCTATTTTGTAATTCCGTAATAGTATACTCTTTATTATCAACAATAAGCTTGTTGTTTCTGATAAGAGAGTTTTTTCCTTTGTAATAAGCCACCTCTTTGTGGGAGGTGGTTGAATGGAAAATATTACTAGATTGACTTAATTTACGAATTGGGTGCGAACCAATCCTAGTCGAGCGGTCCTAGGAAGGGTACGGCCTCCGCGAAAATGGAAGGTCTTTGATGTTAATAAATTTTCTCTGTGTTAATTAAAACGGTAATGAAACTCAATTATGGATTTTGAGAACTATAATGATAAAGTGTGCCAAAATACAGTAGTTTTATCAATCCTAAACTCAATAAAATTCAAATAAATATGACACACTGAATAATTAAGGAGATGGCGATGCGGATCCCTCAAGCACTACGAATATATAATTCTTAATTCTGTTTAAATTCCTCAAACATAATAATTACGAAGAGATATGTCAACCTACTTCTTAATTTCTGACTCTACTTCAATTAGACAATTTCAATCTGAATAATATACAAAATTTTCAGATACTTTTTACCCCTCGACTCCAAGACCATAGATTCAAAACAAAACTGGGCACACGCGATTTTCTACAAGAAACGACCTGTTTAACACGAACAATAAACGATAAAGAACAACTACCGGTACTCTTAATTCCTTGGTCCCGGAACTTAGCACTATATTCAATTTCTCTAATTCTTCTGACTCAAATCTTAGACTTCCAAAAATAATTACTAATATGACTCAATATAATTATAATAATGCTAAATTCTGAGACCAGTTCGAGCCTTGCACCGCGATCTTTTTTCGACGATCTAACTAGTTTTTCCGACGTGTCAAGACTCCCTAACAAACTCTCATTTGGCCCTTTTAATACCTCCTACGCGTCGGTTTTCTCCTTCTAAATTTTTGAACCGCTCACCCGCTCAAAACTGCAACTTAGCACTTTTCAAAACTTCAGCTCTTTGTCGAACCACACGTGTTAATTTCGACATCAGCGCTTCAATCTGGAAATTTTCCGTTCCTAAGCTCATCTGAAGGAATATGTTTACGTTTCGTACAATTAGCTCTTATGAAGTTTTTAATGTATAATTTGTTATTATAATATATAGGTCAGAGTATCAT
This sequence comes from Megalocaria dilatata, assembly GCA_034642435.1. Lineage (NCBI taxonomy): Eukaryota > Metazoa > Arthropoda > Insecta > Coleoptera > Coccinellidae > Megalocaria > Megalocaria dilatata. The sequence goes on along the minus strand of CM067854.1, from coordinate 102,281,489 downwards.
AATTTCCTTTAGAAGCCGCCGTTCGGGCTTGTCTCGAAAGCGAATTCCTAAGTTTACCATTAAGTGGTCTGGAGATTAGAATAAACAAATTAATTCTGGGGAATTGAACCTCGCGTTGAATTTGCTTTTGTCAAATGAACTAATCCCTGTATTATTACAGCTCTTTCCTAATTCTAAACCTTGTTGTTTTACTACACCGCCCCTTCTTTCTTCAACTTTATTTCTCTAAGAGCTTGGTATTCAGTCCGTTCCTGTTATGTTACATCTTTCGCTATTATTACTCCACTTACCCTTAACCTTCCACTTATCTTCAAAATTTCCCTCTTCTTGAGATAAGACAAATTGTATTTTGACTGGAAGATCCTCTCTTTTTTCACAGCAGTAAAAATCATTGATATCGCCTCTCATCACATCCACCTCAACAAGTTTATTCAACTGGATACTCTAGATTTATTCTTTCATTTAGCTCTTTCCATCCAAAAACAATTACATTATTTTTCCTATACCTCCGCTGCAATTTCTCGACCTGTTCCTTTAACGATTGATTCTCTCGCTCGAGTTGATCAAAACGAACTTTCAAATTCTCCAACTGAAGTAATATATTTGCCTCTGAAGCTTCAACGCAATTTTTTATTTCATTTTTACTAGCTTCAATCTATTCCAATACACATTATAAAGCATCTCCTTCCATCACTGTCAAATAAAATTTAAGATGTTATTTGAACGAACTGACCAGCGTTGTAAATAACGAAAAAAAATCAAGGGTAAAGGACGGACACTTTTCACTTACTTGGGCTAGTAAGGAAGGCTTAACATTATAAAATAAAACACTTGTTTACATTTTCTACTTTATTTTTGGTATTGACGTACGTTTCGTCTTTGCTAGAAAGACTTCATCAGAATACGAAGTAACAGTTATTGTACAATGAACTTATAAGATTTTTTACAGAAGGTGTACATGTGTTTTTAATTGTTCGTCTGGTTGGTTTTCTCAAAGAATATTCCCTTCAGAATCGTGTTCACTCGATCCCTTGTAAATATTGAATAGAGGGGTGTAATAAAAATCTATTTGTTCATTTACTAGGTTATTGCTGTTTTTATGTTTATTTATTTCGTAAATTTCCCATAAGTTCAATTTTAGACCTCTATTTTCAACATGTAGAATTTCTATTTCTTTTGTGAAAGAATGGTTATTTTCAAGAAGGTGTTTAGCATAATGTGAATCTTTTTTATTTTTATCGAAACTTCTTTTATGTTTTGTTAGGCGTGTACCGAAATTTCTACCTGTTCTACCAATATAAATCTTTGGGCAATCTGGGCAAGTGAGTTTGTATACACCTGATAATTGAAGTTTATCCATACTGTTTTTATTGTTTTTGATGTATTTGCTAATAGGATCGTTTGTCCTGAAAGAGACTTTAATATTTTCTTTTTTGAGTAGGTTTTTTAGTTGAATACTAATGTTTCCGAGATATGTGAGGCTAACGTATTTGTGTTCAGATAGATCAGATGTTACTGGATAAATTTCTTTTATTGTGTTTTTGTGTATACGTTGGTTAATTAAATTATCTATTAGAGATGTATTATATCCATTGTTGTAAGCTATTTATTGAAGGCTTAACAGATATAGCAGGCCACGAAAGAGAGGATGCGAGGACGCTGTTGAAAATAG